>CM074434.1:14642500-15250000 GCA_037101425.1 Elopichthys bambusa
TTCAGTGTCACATTATCATTCAGAAATCATTGTAATATGCTGATGTGGTGTTCAAGAAACATTTCTTATTATTATAAAAAAAATGAAAACATTTGTGCTACCTAATGTTATAATTTTATTTGTTTATATATAATATACAATATACAAAAGTTTGGAATCGGTAAGATTTTTAATGTTTTTAAAAGAAGTTTCATCTGCTCACTAAGGCTGCATTTATTTAATTAAAAATACAGTAAAAACAGTAATATTGTGAAATATTATTACAATTTAAAATAACTGTTTCTATTTGAAAATATTTTCACAAAGTAATTTATTCCTGTGATGGAAAAGCTGAATTTTCAGCATCATACTCCAGTCTTCAGTGTCACATGATCCTTCAGAAATCATTCTAATATGCTGATTTGCTGCTCAAGAAACATTTATGATTATTATCAGTGTTGAAAACAGGACAGGATTCCTTGATGAATAGAAAGTTAAAAAAAACAGCATTTATCTGAAATACAAATCTTTTGTGACATTATACACTACCGTTCAAAAGTTTAGGGCCAGTAAGATTTTTTTTTAAATAAATTAAAGAAATTAATAATTTTATTCAGCAAGGATGCATTAAATCGTTCAAAAAAGACAGTAAAGACATTTATAATGTTACAAAAGATTATATTTCAAATAAACACGTTTTTTTTTCAACTTTCTATTCATCAAAGAATCCTGAAAAAAATATTGTACACAAAAATTTTGTACAATTGTACACAATAAATGTTTCTTGAACAGAAAATCAGCATATTAGAATGATTTCTGAAGGATCACGACACTGAAGACTAGAGTAATGATGCTGAAAATTCAGCTTTGCCAACACAAGAATAAATTACATTTTAAAATATTTTCAAATAGAAAACGGTTATTTTAAATTGTAATAATATTTCACAATATTACTGTTTTTACTGTATTTTTAATTAAATAAATGCAGCCTTGGTGAGCAGATGAAACTTCTTTTAAAAACATTAAAAATCTTACCAATTCCAAACTTTTGACCGGTAGTGTATATTTTATATATATATATTGTAAAACATTTTTTTCTGGGTTCTTTGATGAATTGAAAATGTATAATATTATTTGAAATATAAATATTTTGTTACATTATAAATGTTGTTACTGTCACTTTTGATCAATTTAATTTGCTGAAAAAAGTGTTTTTTATTTTATTTTTTTTTTTATAAATCTTTCTGACCCCAAACTTTAGATTGAAAGTACAATTGAAAGTAGTTTAGATTTCAGTCAAACACAATCAGAGTTATTTTAAAACATATTATGGCTCTTCCAAGCTTTATAATGGGAGTGAATAGTAACCAATATTTTAAAGCCCAAAAAAGCACATTAATTCATCATAAAAGTATTTTTTTTTTTTACTTGCGGTTAATAAGGCCTTCTGAAGCGAAGCAATGCATTTTTGTAAGAAAAATATCCATATTTATAACTTTATAAACTAGAATCACTGGCTTCCATATGTGAGCCACTTTTGGCGGAAGAGTGAACTATGACCTGACACATGACATATTGACGAACGTGGAAGCGCAGAGGATAGAACAAAACAACGGTCATGAAATAGAAGTCTAAAATTTTTAAAGAGAAATGTCAGAGGTTGTTTGAGTTTGTTCTCCAGCCCAATTTGTTTAAACTGCGAGAGGCATCTACTCTCACCTACGCCAGAACTCGACTCTCTCGTGAATGCGTGGATGAACATTACATTACTAGTGATTATAGTCTATAAAGTCTTAAATATGGATATTTTTCTTACAAAAATGCTTTTATTAACCCTCTGAAGGATTACTTTTATGATGGATGGATATGCTTTTTTGGGCTTCAAAATGTTGGTTACTATTGACTCCCATTATAAAGCTTGGAAGAGCCAGAATATTTTTTAATATAACTCCAATTGTGTTTGACTGAGAGAAGAAAGTCATATACACCTAGGATGGCTTGAGGGTGAGTAAAATATGGGATCATTTTCATTTTTGGGTGAACTACCCTTTAATGACTTGTTTATATACTTATTATAGCATCATGTTAGCTTAGCAACTGAACTGAATTCATGCGGTGCACAGAGTTTCTGCCCATGTACATTCCAAATAGTCTCTTTTGAATGAGGAAGCTTGTTGGCACTATGCATTAAGGCAGCTCGCTAGGACAGACCTATAGAGGAAGGTTTTTGTGATGGATTTGCAAATATTTCCTTACCTTTCCAGTCTCTTTTGAAATACTCCAGTGGTTCACAGTGACATGACATGTCTGGCACCGTGGCTCCAGGAGCCTCTCTGGTCCTGTGGGTTTGCTCTACGGCCCAGTGTCTTGCCTCATTTTATCCCTCATCACGGAGATCCCCGTCTGAGACAAGCTCCACTCACTGCAGCTCAGGCAGATTGATGAGCCATCACAGCCCCAGAGGAGCTTGGATAGGATGCAGGTGTTTCGGTCCATGCATGCCCCCTGCACCAGCCCTTTTTTTCTTTAAAAAAAAAACATAATTCATTCATGTCATTGTCAACACTAGACAAAAGTCATATTTTGAATAAAACTTAAGTTATTAAAACACACAGACAGATGTATTTTGACTTCAGATTGTACATTGTCATTCTTTTGAACTTTCTATTCATTAGAGAATCCTGGGGAAAAAATGGTTTCAACAAAAAATGTCAAGTAGTTACAGTAGGTATGTTAACTGTTCAACATTGGTAATAATAAGAATTCTTTCTTGAGCACCAAATCAGCATATTAGAATGATTTCTGAAGGATCATGTGACACTGAAGACTGGAGTAATGATGCTGAAAATTCAGCTTTACCATTACAGAAATAAATCACATTTTAACATGTAATGTATTAATAGAAAACAGTTATTTTAGATTGTGATAATATTTTACAATATTACTATTTTTACTGTATTTTTTCAAATTAATTTTAATTCAAATTAATGCAGTCTTCTTGAGCATAGGAAGCTTTCAGCTTTCAAACACATTTAAAATTCTTACCATCCCCAAATATTAAAGTACCGTATCTTTCGGACTTTAAGTTGCAGTATTTCTATCATCTGAAACATGATGGAACTTTGATATTCTGAAGCGACTTGTATAATGCTATTAACGTCACACACGCACAATAGAGTATGCATACACCGAAGTATGAGTATTTTCATATTTCTGCTTTTTCATGCATGCAAACAGGCTTTAAAACCTTTGTCAAACAACAACAAAAAAACGATGCTTTTGCACAACATGGCCTCATCTCATGAAGTTTAGAACATCAACGTTCATGTCTGATTTCCATACCATTTCATTGATGTTGCCGACACCCCTGGAACCACATCACTAACAAGTGTCAAAATTTGTTCACACTCAAGACCTGTACAACACATTTATGTGTAGGTCAGTGCTTCAGAATGAGCAGCCCTCATCTCAAAGGTTAGCATGTGCATTTATTTGCATTCTCTGCTACCCGGAGTGTCTGAGAACCCCTTCTTTTTGACACATGTCAGCGCGGCCCATAAGTAGGCAGCGTTATGCTAGCCCAGATCTGACTTAGCCCGAGAGTAGTCAGTCCAGATGCATTACAGAGATCAATACTTCACCCATTCATATTCATACATTCATGCTTTGTTTCGAACTCTCAGAGTCGCCAGACCTCCCGTCTGCATAATATTTCAGCAAACCATTTATCAACCTGAAACCGCGATCCAGCTATTGACCACCTCGTGTTGATGATCGTCCTTAACCCTGTGTGAGGAGAAGGATTTAGCACTGTTCAAAGGTGCAAGAAGACCGCTGCAGAGTTGAGCTCTTAAATGTTTTAAAGCTTTGCTGAGAAATAACCTTGTGGTGGCTGTCCTATTGGAATCCATATCTTTGATCTGCTCTAGTTAAGGGTTCTCCGAACCGAAGCAGCAGGCTTTAAAAAGCCATAAATCTCACCAACACCTCTCGGGTGCTCATCACCTTGGATTGGGGCGAATCTTTGCATTCTCGCCCACATCTCTCTCACACTTCCCACTAAGCTTATAACAACAACACTCAGCCTGTTATCGACTCGCTGTCCAATCGACCGATTGTTTCAAGACCTTTTCAACCTTTAGGGGCTTCCGGTTTGGCGGGTCTCTTGGCGCACTTTAGGGATGTCAAAAGCAGCACTATTAAAAATGATATGAGTGCCAACACATGCAAGAGGTCATGTTGTAATATGGCTCAAATAAGTGGTCAAATGAACCTCTTGGTCAAAATGTTAATGTGTTGAAATCTTGATGGGATATTAATGCAAACACAGTTGATTTGTCTTAAGTGGATGTGAACAGGAAAGGAAAATCAGATTTTGGTCTGTTAGGCCTTGCAGTTGACCTGCCGCTGACTCTTATGATGTTAATATTAATCAAACAATATTAATTAGAAAAAAAAGAAGAAAATCACTCACAGTTCTTAATTTATTTCTTTACTGTTTTGTTTTGAGGGTTTTTTGTACAAATTTGAGGCTTTTTTTTTTTTTTTGATAAATGCAACATTCCATTGTTTTAATTTAAGTAGGTAATATTTATTGGTATAGATTATTATGATGATGATATTAATTAATGAGATTTATTCAAATGTACTAATTATAGTAATATAAAAACTATAATAAAATAACATTTATAATTTAATTTAATATAATATAAGTTATATAATAAAATATAAATAAACTATAATAATTTTCTTTCATAATTATAATTTAATTATAATTACCATTTTAATGACTTTGTCAGCAATATTTACCTAATTGATAAATACTTGCAGCATACCATTTTATTTTTTAATATTTATAGTTATTGTGTATTATTAAAATAATTAATCAAATTTTGTAATACTAAGTAATTATATTATAGTTAATATAATAATAAACTACTAACTAATAATTGTCTTTTAAAATTGTTTTATTATAATTAGCTTTTTACTGACTTTTTATTTCTTCACTTAAAAGCAATATTTAAATGATTTTTACAGCATTTATTAATACATTACAGTATGTAATTTAATTGTATACATATATTGTTATAATATTTATTAATAATAGTTATTAAAATGTACTTATTATACAGAAAAACAAGTAATAATTCTAGTATAGTTAATACACTGCCCACAAAAAAAAAAAAAAAAGGTTGCTGTTTGGATTTTAATAGGCAAATTCTTGAGAATCTATGAATGGATCATTATTACAGTATTATGTTTCTAGCAGGTTATATGTTTGGCAACGGTTCTTTTAACCCTTAAAGATGAGTTAAAAGAACCATATCACATGCTAGAAAAATAATAATCACTGTAATAATGATCCATTCATAGACTCTTAAGGCAGAAACACACCAAGCCGACAGCATCTGTGTCCAAAGTTGGCCTGACACACCAAACCGACACTCGACAGCCGACTGCCAAGTAGCACGTCCGTTCTGCGCCTGCGTAAAATGAAATGCCTTTCCGAACCAGCAGGTGAACAGTCAATCAGAATGATCAGATGGCCCGACGGACCGACGAGCTCCGACGCCAGTTCAACATGTCGAATCGGCGAAAAAAAGCCGACGAGGACCAACTTCAGCCGACGGTGCGGAACACACTGAAGCTGCGTTCCATTCGACAGGGTCCCTACGCAGTGTTCACTGCTTCCTACTCCCTGAGCACGGTATATCCGTTGAAGTGGACTTTGCTGACAATAATCGCTCATTTGGAACGCCCTGCAAACGTCATCAAAAAAAGTCAACGACGGTGTCGCGCAGATTATGATATAACATAAATAAATAGATATTATAATTTACTTTCGAATTTAAAATTGACTCTTAACAGATTTGAAGCTGTAACTGTCATGCCATATGAAAATAAATTCTCATTTGGTTAACTGTATAAATATATTCTTAATCCATGGTCTGGGTCTTTTTCCCGCGCAGCCGCATAGTAAACACTCCTGAGGTAAATAAAGTAAAATAAAAAATGACAGAGCCTCAGTTGTTTTTTAACACTTTTACTTTGTCATGCCTATTCATACAATACAATATGTAAATGTAACACTCATCGCCATAATCATTCATACTTTCGTTCGTATAATAATAACAAAATTTATGAATACTCAAAACGCAAACGTAAATTCCTCCATCGGAGAGCCGTTTAAAAATTCTTTCAACGGCTCTGCACCATCGTTGTTTCTGACTTGTGACGCGGTGCGCAATGACAGTTGGGTGATTTTACCTCTACTCCCTGTGAAGTGATGTATCGATGTTCCCTTGTTTCCTATGCCGTTCGCACTGCCCTTCGAACTGAACATGTTCGCACCATTCGGATTGGAATCTCACTTAAGATGGCGAAATACCCTGTGAAGTCCACTTCGCAGTCCACTTACGGTCGAATGAAACGCACCTTGAGAAGTCGGGCGACGAACAAATACTGCCCGACGGCCGAGCGTCGACTTGGTGTGTTCCTGCTTGTTCCTTTAAGTATTTGCCTATTACAATCCAAACAGCGACTTTTCTTTCTTTCTTTCTTTCTTTCTTTCTTCCTTTCTTTATTTCTTTTTATTTCTTTTTTTGGACGGGCAGTGTATAATAATAAACTCTAACACTTATATATAATTTATTATAATTTTTTTTTTTTAAATAATAGTGTTTTTTGCGATATTGATATTGAATAGTGAAATCTCATTGGTATTGCTACTAAAATTTTGTTATGGTGACAACACTAGCGTGCTACGTCTATTGTATCTGGACATAGTGAAAATGGCAGGATGTGTAATGCAGATACTGAAGTTTAGTGGAGAAGTATGAAGTCACCTCTTTCTTGATTGATAGACCTGCTATTGGAAAAAAGTTTCCATTTAACATGTGCTGGTTTTTTTCCTCCATGTTCACAGAGGCCTTGGGACACGGTAACTCCCTGTGGAAGGGGGAAAGGGTGGAGTGGAGGGAGATATATACAGCGCACACGTCTATTTTACTGCTCTCGAATAGCCCGGCATCGTAACTCATTTCTATAGGTATATAAATTCGACAGTGAACCCAGCACGTGCGTCTGGCTCTTCAGCATGGCCCGATCTGCTGCCGTTACTGCTGATCTGCATTAAACATGTGTGGCTGGAAGGAGGGATGGAGAAAGGGAGGAATGGAAGCGCTAGATGGGGATAGATACACAATGATGTCTTCATTTGTCAAGTGTTGGAGAAATATGGGTGGAGGAAGTTTGGTGTATGTTCCGTTCCAGGGCTGCCTCTTTTTGGCAATAACCCTTAGGGGTCTTCCTTTCAAGCAGCGTGTCTCCTGAGGCAATGTAAGGCAGATGTAACAGGCACACACACTTTCGTAATCATTTTAAAGTGAAAATACCAGTGCTGATTCCCTGTTTCCTTCAGGACAAATGTGGAAAAATGAGATAAGTGTTGCTTCGCTCTCCAGGCACCATAGGAGGGGAACTGCAGGTATTTGAATCCGAAAATGGCCCTGAACGTCTCACACAGTCATATCGGCATGGATGATTCAGTTATTCTGTTACAATAAATTCTAGTCGATTCGCATATGGTAGAGTTGTGTGAGCTGCTGAAATGCAATTTCGGCCTTCAAAAAGGGAAGTTTGAGTGTAGTACGATAAAGAATTTCTTAGTGTATTATGCTTTTTGTCGATTTAAGAGGGACAGGATGGAGTACCTGAAAGTTATTTCACAATAACTATCTGCAAATAATTGCACTGAATGGTCATGATAGTAAGGAAGCCTGTCTAGTGTGGATAACAATATAGTTGCACCAAACAAGTTCTTAAGCGTTAAAAAATAAATCTGTCAGTGTCGGAGATGAAGCCTGTCAGGTTGTTCATGTACTTCAATATGTTATGTTGTGTCATTTCCTAAGCCAACTCTTTCCCTTATTATTTCCTGTCAAAACTGTCCTGTTGATTTACAGGCAAAATAAAATAACAAAATAAATGGATTTATTCATTATATAAATTAATATGTTTTATTTATTGTCTTTAATATTGTGGAATATTGCAGGGGCAAAGGAATGAGTTGCATCTGTAAGACTTTTGTTTATCTTCGGAACACAAATGAAGATGTTTTTGATGAAATCCGAGAGCTTTCTGCCCCTCCATAGAGATCCAATGCAGCTATCACTTTCAAGGTCCAGAAAGGTAGGAAAGACATCATTAAAGTAATCCATGTGACTCCAGTGATTTAACCACAATTTTATGAAGTGAGTGCTTTGTTTGCGCAAAAAACATAATTTACCACTTTATTTAAAAAAGAATATTATCCAAAGCGTGTTCACGCAACCATGTCAGTTCTCGCGTGATCGTTGCAGATCAATATTTTTGTAAATAAAGTGGTGAATTGTTTTTTTGAGCAAACAAAGCACTCACGTCGCTTAATAAAACTGAGGTTAAACCACTGGAGTCACATGGATTACTTTAGTGATGTCTTTCCTACCTTTCCAGACCTTGAATGTGGTAGTTATGTTTGATCTCTCTGGAGGGGCAGACAGCTCTCGGATTTCATTAAAAAGATCTTCATTTGTGTTACGAAGATGAACGAAGGACTTACAGATGTGGAACGACATAAGGGTGAGTAATTAATGACAGAATTTCCATTTTTGGGTGAACTAATCATTTCAGGCACGAGTATTGATTATCTATTGATCATAGAGTATAATTAGAAAAACATTAGAAAAAGTATTCAAATATTCACTGTATTTCCAGTTCTGTGCAGACGTCCTGGAGCAGATGGATGCTTTTCTCCCTCTGGCTGTGGCATTTAGAGAGGACACCCTGCTGCCCGTGTGCTCCAGCTACGTGGAGGTGTGTGGCCGTGTGACCTCTTTCCTACTGACGTGGCTAGAGGAAAGAGCAGGGGAAGTGCCAGCCTCAGCTCCCCTTAAGAACCTGCCCATTCTGATGGCCACCAGTGTCTACATTCACCAGACACTCACTCACTATGAAAGCCAGCTCAGAGATCCCACACGCATGTGAGTTACACTCATTTTATAAAGCACCAAACTCCTATTTGTACATTCCATTTTCTTTTAAAGGTGCCCTAGAATTGAAAATTGAATTTACCTTGGCATAGTTGAATGATAAGAATTCTGTACATGGAAATGACATACAGTGAGCCTCAAACACCATTGTTTCCTCCTTCATATGTAAATCTTGTGCGTGAAAAACACCACGGAAAAAAGGGCGAATCCCAACATAACACCGACTGTTACGCAACAGTTGGGATCATTAATATGTACATATATATGTACATATATGTACATTTGCATGTACCAGCCCATGTTCAAGGCAAGGCAGTATTAACGTCTGGAGCTGCACAGCCGAATCATCAGTTGTTCTGCAGGTATTGTATTGTAGCAAGCAAGCAATGACAATAGCGAAAATGGCAGATGGATCCATAATAACTGTTCATGATCCATGATATCATGATATATTTAGTGATTATTTGTAAATTGTCTTTCTAAATGTTTTGTTAGCATGTTGCTAATGTACTGTTAAATGTGGTTACCACATTTATGTTTCATCATGTTTCTTACTGTATTTACGGAGATCAGAGCCATGTTGTTATTTTTTATTTTTAACCCGGAAACGCTTGTAGTCTGTATAATTCATAAACGCATTTTCATTCTTATCGAGTCTCTCCAACTGTGTGTAGCTTTAGCCCCGTTAGCATCAAACTCATTCAGAATCAAATGTTAGCAAACATCTACAAAATGCATGCCATACTTACGTGATCTGATATGCTGCATCACCAACAGTTTGTAAAGATCCATTTTGAGAGTTATATTGTGAACTTCACTATTGTTTATGCAATGTTTATTGGAGTCGCGAGCTTGAGGGTGGGGAGCACGAGCATTTAAAGGTGTACACACCCCAAATCAGAGCATTTTTAATGATACCCCAAAATAGGCAGTTAAAACATGGTATAATCAAAAATCTATGGGGTATTTTGAGCTGAAACTTCACAGACACATTCTGGGGACACCTTAGACCTATTTTACATCCTGTAAAATGTCAATTCTAGGGCACCTTTAACTAATTAATACATAGCAAGTGACAGTAAAGGCATGTATCATGTTTCAACATATTTCTATTTCAAATAAATGCTGTTCTTTTGAACTTTGTATTCATCAAATAATCCAGAAAAAACAAAAATAAGCAGCACAACTGTTTTCAACATTGTTAATAATAAAGAAATGTTTCTTAACCAGCAAATCAGCATATTAGAATGATTTCTGAAGGATCACATATTTCAATCTGTATTGATAGTACTAAAATATCTGAAACAGTTTCAATACTCCTATTTTGCAGTATTGATACACCGCTACCCGCTGCGCATTCTCACTCTCTCTTCTCTCTAATGGCGAATTGACACAAACCAGCCTCCTCTCATTCACTTGTCTCATTCGCTCCAGTTTGTCATTTGTGGAGGTTTCGCACTCACACCAAAACTGATCTAAAGTGGCACTCTCATAAAGCTGCCTCTCAAACAGCTCGCGACTACCAAAATTATTTCTTTTTCGTGGCTTATTGCACTTAAACGGTCAAATACATACAAAATCTTGATGAGTATTCAGGTAAATACAGTCAGTTTTGGAATGTAAGTATTTCAGAGAAGAGGCATGTTGTGCACAAGCTCCTAAAGTAACAACAGCCTAATAAATCAAAGAACAAAAGCAAAAGAGAAAATCACTCACTGCTCTTGACCTTTTGTAACTTTAATTTTAAGCATTAATCTGTATTTAATTTTCACAATGAAAATAAAAATATACTATTTTCTTAATTGTTTTGTTTTGTATTCCACTAAACAGCTATAAATATATTTAAAAAAAAAATACATTTGTGTAAGCTATTAAGACTTGTTATTAGAGAATATATCTTATTTTATTTTACTTTATTTTGAATATATTATGATTAAAAAAAAAGAAGAAAAAAAAAAAGAATATAGTGAAAATTAATAGGGGCTGTACAACAACAACAGCAACAGCAAGAACACAACTAGCCAGAATCTAGAATCTTAACATTTCTTATTTGCATGTATTTGCATTTCAAACACCTGATTAAGATCTTAATGTGTGGCCCAAGTATACATTTATCAAATGCAGAAGCTGTACCATATTTCTGTAGTGGATTTGGTCAGGAATGACAGGTGAAGTCTAATCCTCTATTCTGCGGTACCCCTGATTTCATAAATAACTCCAAATCTCTCCATGGATGATAAAAATCTAATATAAAATGGTATATTAAAAAACTCAGCCTGGGTTTGACCTGTGCATTTGTACATAAAATGAAAAGTGTTTGGAGAGGGTGAGCACTGCTAAAGTTCACCGGTTTATAGTACACTTTGTCAAGCCCAGGTTTTCCTGGCCAGGCAGCCTGTCAGACGGTTGCCAGATTTACTAAAATGCTGTAATTGGATTGTAAAGAACCAGAGTGAGACGTACGTGAGCTGGTGGGCTCTGATAGAACTATTCACCTATGTGTTTGGAAAGTTCTAGCCGAGAATGAGCGACAGAAAGAGAGTGAGACAGACATAAAGGGGTATCAGACCGTATGTGTGGCCGTATACTTAAAGAGAGGGAGTGAGAAAACATTAGGAGGGAGGAATAAGAAAGTGTTGAATGATTGACAGCTAATAATAAAAGCCATTTGCTGATATTAATCACTTAGTGGTTCTTTGACCTGTAAACTACACCGCCTTTGCCTTAAACCAGGCCTTGTGTCTTTGATGTCTCCAACACTAGGCCTCTAACTCTGCTGCCTATTCAGAGAAGCCAGGATGTGATGGCAGCCCTGCACGATCACCTGACCCGCTACTGCGTCCATGTGTGTGCCACTAGTATACTGCAGGATGCCGAGAGCCACTACTGGAGTGACCCCAACCCATTTTACGAGGTACAGATGGTTGTAGCTTTTCTGGCAATATTTTAATAATAGTTCATGTTACATGTAAGGCTTCTTTTTGGGGTTGGGTTAGGATATTGGAAGACAAAACATCCTGTACTTTTGAACTGTGCTCAAGGACAAAGCTGTGGTTAAGTCAAACAACATTATCACATTCAAAACATAAGTGAATTTGTATTGAAATGCAGTGGCATTGGGCAATAAATGATACATTGTATTATTGTATTCTTAAGTAGGCTCCCTCTTAAATTCTTGGCTGCTCTTGCACATTGTCCTTGTCTATTTAGTTGATCCAAACTCAATCCTTAAACCCCCTGCCATACTGAAGAGCCTCTTTGTAAAAACATATTCGTACCATCTTATGTAAAATTCTTGATGTTATGTACATTTGTAACCAAATTCCAGTCCCAGCCAATTTGATTCATTTTATAGAACCAGAATGCGTTTGTGTAAAACCTTCTTGTTCTTCCATTAAAAAAAGAAACAAGAAAAATAAATACTCATTCGATCTGGACAATATATTGAACATTGACTATATGTTTGTGTATATATATACTTATATATTGACTATACATTTTTTTTTTTAATATACAGTTTAATATAAAGTAATATACAGTTTAGCATTGTTGGAATGCCTTTAACTATCTAGTGTTGCCCATTTTATTTTATTTTATTTTATTTTATTTTTTATTACTTTGTGGGTCTATTTGTTTTGTTGATGGTGGATTACTTGGGAAAGCTGTTTGAAAACATTATTTTTCATTATTTTTGCAATTTATATGGAGGTTTTAGCTTCATTGATTTCCATTAATCAGTTCATACTGTCCATTTTAATCAATCTATTTGATCAAAATTTTCATTCAACAGTTTGTTTGCTTCATCATCCAAAAATGATTTAAATTAAAATTGTAATTGTAATAAACATTGTATTATTAAAATAGTTTAGATATAAAAGAATATCTAGGTAAATAATTTATACATTTGTCCAAATGTATAAATTAAAAAAAAAAAAAAAAAAAAATCTTATACACTAAGTAAATATTTCTATACACTAAACTTTCTTTTGTTTATTTATTGAAAAACAGTTTGGAAAATATTGACTATTTTTAACTAGATTTTTACTTTTTGCTGTAAGCATTTTGAATTCACTTGGCTGCAGAAATAAATATTGTTAATTAAAATGAAAATCAAACTTGTAAGCATGTTCAGACCAAATAAGAAGTATTGATATTTATATTAAACATCGTCAAAAGTTTGAAAAATATTTTTCTAGCAATATCTCTAGCTACAAAGCTCTCAGTCCTAGTTCTCATAATGACCCTTTCTCAAGTCTTGTCAGTGGGGCTTGTGGTGCCCTAAAGCAGCTTTAGACTCAACCATCTGTGTGTTGAAGAGTCTAGCCATTCCCGTAGCCCGAACCTTAGCTCCATTAAGATATCGGCGCACTCATAAGCGCTCTCACAGATGCACACGCACACATCCGCCCGTTGCAGGGCTGTGGGGCAGACTGGCCTGCTGTGTGCAGGTGTGCGGCTGGCTCTGTGAGTCTGCGCCTCTGTTGACCTGTATCCCCTCTTCCCCCTCCTCTCTTTTGCCTTCTTCCATTCAGC
This sequence comes from Elopichthys bambusa, assembly GCA_037101425.1. Lineage (NCBI taxonomy): Eukaryota > Metazoa > Chordata > Actinopteri > Cypriniformes > Xenocyprididae > Elopichthys > Elopichthys bambusa. The sequence continues at coordinate 14,656,042 of CM074434.1, forward strand.
CCTCCCTTTTACTTCCTCCTGAGCAAATGCCAAAGGGCCAGAGTGCTTGCAGAGGCCCGGTCGCTAGCACTAAATCCCTGGGTCCGGACATGTGGTCATGCCCCTGTGTGTCTCTTTCTATGGCTGACTTAGCTGTGGCTCATTGGTGGACCACGTCCCAGCTCTCATTAGGAGATGTAGTACATGGTTGTTAATAATCTCTCTTTGGTCACACTGTGAACTCCTAATGCTGCTTCCTCTTTGCCTGAAAGTAATTAGCCTCTTAGGAAACCAGACTCTCTCGTCCTTTTTTATCATTTTTCTGAATTGTGTTTCCATTTCTTGCTTTTCTGTTAGAGCTGTTGAGCATGTATCACAAAATTCTAAAGCATCTCAGCAACGTAAATCTGACCCTTTAGATCGGTCGCAAATCATTTCTTTAAAAGTGCAGAAATGGCTTCATACACTTTAGTGTTGTCAAAAGTACTGGTACTTCGGTACCAAGTCGGTACTGAAATTTTGAAAATGTGACGATACCAGCATTTCTGTAGTACTGGGAGTACCGAGTATCTGGGTATATTCGGTACCCACCGATAGGACTGTGGCAGTATTTATGTGAATATGACATGAGTGAAGCACAAAGCTTTGTTTATGAAGAAATAATAGGTTAGCAATTAAATGTGACATCGCAGCCATGGAAACATTTTGGTTCATGCCGAATAAGAGAGGTACGTGAGTCCATAAATTTAAGCTTTGTCGGGTTTGTATTCTGGTCACTCGATTAGCAGAGAATTTAACAATATTCCAATAGTTATTCCACTGAACATGGAATCTCTGTTTATTTTCCCAAATCTTCACTCTCGCAGAGGATTATAAACTCATTCCTTACCGTGGTAAAGTAGAAAAAACACAGTAGGACAGAAACCTTTTTGCTTGCACGTCAATTTCTATTTAACACAGTTTGCGCTTGTTATTAGACTTCATAAGGTGCCTCAAGTTGATTTGTATAGCGTGTTTCACACACGCTGGTGATTTTTAGTTTTGCTTTCTCTGGCAGCACAAAATCAAACATAGCCTAAATGTCTTGCCCCTGCGGTGGATAAAACTCGCTCTTCAGACCTTTAACAACAAGTGTCAGTTGCTTGTAACATCAGGAGATAACATTTTTTTAATAAAGATATTATAAAAGAGATGGTCTCTTTCCTGCTCGTGTCCCTCATCCCTCTCAAAGCGCAGAGCGGCAGGCTATATGACGTACCTTTGTGTGGAAATTTAAAAAAAAATATATATAAAAAATATATTAAAAAAAAAAAATATATATTTAACTTATTATTTAGGTTACCATTATTTACTGATATTTATTTCATAGTTTTACAGGCTGTAGTGTGTTGTTTCACTGACGGAATAGCTAAAATAAGTGCACGTCTATTACAAAATGGATGTTTGAGCATTTGTTTATTTTTTTTTTTTATATTTCATAATTTATTTCATTAAGGTATATATACACACACACACTCCAAATATTTATATGTATGATTACCATCATATTTAATATGTTTTTAAAATAGGCTAGTTAAATAAAATAGTAAAATAGTTCCAACAGATTTTCCTGTGGTACCGAAATTGGTACAGAGACCCGTAAAATTTTAATGGTATTGGTACCGACTACTGGAATTTTGGTACTGTGACAACAGTAATACACTCATAAACTTTATTCATTAAATGCTGACTGAATATGGCAATTTTAAGTTAAGTTTTTATATTTTTCAATCTTTGGAAATTTCTATAACCTACAGATTTCTGTAATTTTATCTAAAAGGATAGAATGTTTTTAGAGCAGGGATTTTTAAACTACGGTCTGAGGAGCCTTAGGAGGCCTGTGGAATTACACTTGTTAACTTAAGATATTTATTAAATATGTTTAACAAATAGCAGTCCTTTTAAGACATTTAGTTAATTTGATATTATTACTGTTTCATGATGCTTTCAAAAGACATAAATTGTACACAAATATAAATATAAATTATTGTATACATTTATTTATTACATTTTATTTATATAAATGTGATTTATAATATAATAAAATAATACATAATTTAATTTTTTCTCTTTAGGAGTATACAGTACTCTAATAGTGGTTAGACAAAATTTTGGATACAACATGTAGTTTCCCACTTAATATTTTTTTCTAAATGGGCATTTATACATAAAAAAAAAATATATAGTTGCCCTTGCAATTATTTTGTTTGGTTATTATGCTTGTTGTTGTTGTCATCTGTTGACGTTGTAAAAGCAGAATGTGATGGTTGGTCGTGTCCCGCCTCTGATTGGACGGCTGGCTAAAAATTGACAGTGATGAGCACAGCGTTGTACTCAAAATTGAACATTTTTTAACTCGAGGTGACCTGTAAAAACGGCTGAGTGCTCAGAGCTTGAGCATGAAAAAGATGCTTAGCACTTTGTTACGTTTCTGGCGTTTAAAAAATGTGGCGCTCCCATTGAAAACAATTGGAAAAGTACGCTAGCACTAAATGCTTTGGTGGACACACGGCCTTACTGCACGCACCACAACAGACTTTTAAAAATGGTGGTTGAAATTAAATGCTGTGTGGAGTTAACCATTAAAAATGCTCAAGAAATCAAACCAATCAGCATGTTCAGCGCCCAAGTCCCATCCCTGAAAGTTCCTGAACTTTGAAAAAGTACTACCTTCTGAGCAGGGACTTTCTGAGGGGGGAATTTTTTTTACCCTGAACTTCATTTAGACCCTTGTCCTTGTGTTTGAAACACATCGAGTACCACCCCAGAGTCCCTTTTGATGGTCTTTGGCATCATCAAAAAGTTTGAAAACCTCTGTTTTAAAGTGAGACAAACCAGCTAATACCATCACATAATTAATCAAATCTGTTGTTTATACTTGTTCATGTTTATGCTGTTTTCTCCCACCAAGAAAAAGAAAGAAAAATAATTCACTTCCTGGAGGATGATGTCATGGAACTGGCTTTTGTTAGTTGCAGAAGTCTAACAGGATGGAAAGTGAAATTGAGGGCACAGGAAAAACCTATAAAATTCAATTAAAACAATATTCTCAAGAAAAACATGTTTTATTTGAACTATTGTGATTAGAGAAGGGAAAAATGCATAAACATCTGGAGAATTTCTTAATAAATTGCCAGTTATTAAAAGGTATGCTATGGACATGAGGACATGGTAAAGTGGCAACATCTGCCCAAACTTTAAAATTCACTCCTGTGTTCACCTAATTGTGATGTCGTGGGGGAGGGAAAAAAAAAAAAAAAAATACAGAATATGATTTCCATTTTAAAAGTTAAATTTCACCCAATATATTTAGTCCCACATGATGAGTCTTGCATAACAGGAATGACCCGGTCATTTTGGTTTCTGCCATTTCAACTCAGTATGTCTGGGTAATGTTCAGATGAACAGTGATTGAATATCCAGATTAAACTTCAAAGTATCCATGCGCTCTCTCTTTCTCTGTGGTAATGAGGGGTCCAGGTGCAGTGTGCAGGTGGCACGACCATGAGGGTCTAGAGGAAGATTGTCTGGAAAGACCTTCTGTCTTTTTCCCTTTCTTTTCATTTTGGTATTTATTTGCAGTGATATCATCATCATCTCTTTACCAGTCTCTCTTTGTCTCCTTTTTTGTCTCCTCCACCATTTTTTCAGGGTGAAAGGTGTTCTTTCTCCATCCAGATGTGGCACTATTTTCTCACAGGCCTGCGCAGTGACCTTTGGGGCGCTGTTGCCCCCATGCAGGCCCGGCAGACCTTGGCCCAGGTGCTGTGTGAGACCCTGGAGGTCTTAGTTCAGAGGTACTCAAGAGCACGACCCTCCTACAAAAGACTCCCCCAGATCAGGTACCAGATAAAAGGATAGTTTGAAAACCTGCCACATTTAACTTTAGAACTGTTGTTACTTTTTAAACGTCTTAGTTCCTTAATGTTTCCATTCACCATTGTTTATTCCATTACATACCTTTCCATAGACACAATATTTTTTTTTTTATATATAAATAGATAGATAGATAGATAGATAAATAGAAAGATTAATTATAGATGTAACTACTGAAATTAATTACAGCTGTAATTAAATGCAAGTATTTTAATACTTGTTAATGTTAAAACGTATGTACTAGTGCTGTCAAATCGATTAATCACGATTAATTGCATCTAACATAAGTATTTGTTTACATAATATGTGTGAGTATATATTATTATATTTATATATTATATACATATGTGTGTGTGTGTATATACAGTACATGCACACATATATTACGTAAACAAACTTTTATGTTCGATGCGATTAATCGATTTGACAGCACTAGTGTTCAATAGGTTTATTGTATCAAATGATTCATTTAAAAGTAAGTACATAGTAGTTAAAGACACTTAAAGCTGCAGTTCATAAGTTTTACCTCTTCATCGCCATCTCTGTTTGAAACCTGCATTTGGAGTTATTTGCAGAATTATCATCTTTACGTGGGTTGTGCATCGGCACGGCTTCTCAGTGCGGTTGAATCTAATGTTTTGAGGAGAATGTGTGGCTGTCAATAACCACACCATGGATACTGTACTTCAGAATCACAGATTATATTCTTGGAAGTATGAACAAAATAAGAGTTTTCACCAAAAAATATCAACTGAACAAGTAAGTTACAAATCTACCACTTTTGTTCTGACTAACTGAGTAAAACAGCATTACAATGAATCACGCTACAAATGGTGATTAAATTTAACGATTGCTTAGCTCATATTACATCAAACCGTGCAAATTGTTATTATTGTTACACCTACCAGTTCCACACAGATAATTTTGAACCAAAAAAAGAGTGAACGGACTGCAGCTTTAATATAAAGTTGGACCATATATTTATTTGTGTTTTTTTTTTCTCTCCTTACCATTATATTAATAAAATATAATTTGCTATCTTCCTACTTCTTGTATAATATATATACGGTATGAGTTTAAAAAGAGTATTTTGAACATGCTTGAACATTTTATATATTATTTCTCATGTACAATTTCTGTGTATCCCTATACACGGTTGGGGAGTAATGGAATACATGTAATGGTGTTATGTAATCAGGATACAAAAATCCAGTAACTGTAATTCGTTACAGTTACGTCAAAAACTTAGTAATCAGATTACGGTTACATTTTGAAAAAAGGGGGAATACTGTTAGGATTACAGTTGTTTCATTTAAAACTAAATAAGTCATTATTTTGCCATAATAACACCATATTAAGCGCTGCTTGATTATACAGTATTTCCTGGTTCTGTTGCCAGTGATGACTCACGCGAGCCACCCACTGGTGCATGCACAAATAACACCCTTGTCTGAATAGCCCTTTACACACGCACACACACACACATTTATATGTATATATATATATATATATATATATGCATATATATGGCTGTGTATTTCCAAGTTGTGGAAATGAGACATGATTGCTTAGTTTTAATAGTTTTTAAAAGTAACCAAAATGCTAAACATTAAAATTAAAGCAGAACAAACATGAACAGAAATGTGTTATCCGAGCTTGTTCAGTTTGGTTATGATCTAATGTGACTTTTATATTTTTAAGCTCTAAACAACAACAGTGATAATATTGCAATAGATAATTTATCAGATTTTTAAAATATTTTTATTCTTGAGACCCATTCAAAAGTATGGAACGTTGAAAATTTAAAAACTTGCAGGACTTGAGAAGAAATAATTAAAATTAAATTTAAAAATGCAATTTATTTACAGTAAAGTTGCCCCCCCCCCCCCCCCCCCACAAATTTCTTTCTTTTTTTTATACATGTGCACTTGAAGTAATCCAGAAGTAATCAGATTACATTACTTTCATATTGTGGTACTTGGATTACGTTACTGAATACTTTTTTTATGAAGTAATTTGTAACTGTAACGGAATATATTTTTAAAGTAACCCTCCTAAGCCTGATCATATACCATTCTCATGTGCATTATTTTGTTGTGTTGTGGAAATGTCTCGCTGAAGTGGCCATGCATGGTTAAAGTCACCCGTCTGTGTCTTATGCTCAGCAGTCACACTCAAGCACATTCTAACAGAGAGCAGTCGTCCATGCTGTCTGATTGAATGATCTTACAGTATTTCTGCCGCACTGAGACGCACAAGCTCACCTTCTATCAGGAACCTCGGGCTTAGCAGACAGTGTTGAATGCTTTAGTGATTATGCCGGTGTTCGGCCCCGGGGGTCAAAGCAGATCTCCAGATTTGTAGAACAGTCTCTCTTTGTTAGCACATGGCCCTGCCTCAGCGCCTGGCGGAGGGCCCGGTTCTTTCATGCTAGACCGGGCCCAACCGCCCAGGCCTTGTGCGTAGCATTAACACATACTTAAAGTGGTTAAAGATGCCACAAGAGCACGCTTCCCCTCCACTCCAGGACTGATGAGAAAGAGCAGATCGCCCAGGGCCGATGGGAAGGAATGAATGGAGGGAACGGTTTTTGTTTCAGCAGATGAGCTTTGCTACAAGGACACCCGGTTATGAGCTCTTCAGTGCCGGGTGAGCTCAGGGTCTGCCAAGCAGATGGGCTTTGACTCTGCTCCCTTCTCTTTTTCTCTTGTCTGGTGAAAGGGGAACTTTCGCTGTGCTATAAAGCAGAACTTGGTGATAGGTGATGAAAAGTTGAGTTTGATAGGGAAACCAAAGTGGGTTGCTCAACCTCTTTGGATACTGAGAGACTGTACAGAAGAACATAATACACACATTTAGTGGTTTGAACTGAGCAGAACATGCATTTATTTGAGGTTACTTACTGATACATATGTAATTGAAAGTAGGGATGATACGGTACTATATTGGTTAGTGGTCGATATTGGATATTGTTGATTTTCCCTATTTTTACATCAATACTACTGTTCAAAAGTTTGGGGTCAGTAAGATTTTTTTAAAGAAAGAAAAGCTGCATTAAAGTGATCAAAAGTGACAGGAAATATATTTCTATTTTAAATAAATGCTGTTCTTTTGATCTTTTTTTAAACCATTTTCAACATTAATAATAATAAGAAATGTTTCTTGAGAAGCAAATCAGCATGTTAGACTGATTTCTGAAGGATCATATGATACTAAAGACTGGAGTAATGATGATAATAATCCTATCTAGCAGGATGTGCTTCCAACTCTATACTGAGGTTAGGGTTTGGGGTTAGTGTTTGTTTTAGTGTTATGTTGACAGTCAGTACTGTGATTGACATGACCAATGAAATCTTCTTATTAATATCCATGATTTTCGAATTAAATAATCAACAAGCAAATATGGCCATAAAGTGTAGTTCTATCAAATACCACATATTACACATAAAGAAATATTACTTTTTGCTAGAAAATCTTGGTTAGGACACAGTGTGACAGTGACACTGAGTTATTTCTAATATGAGGTGTCTCATTGCCTCCTCCAGGGTTGATATTACAGCTATTCTGCTGTCCGTGGAGCATCTGATGTGGAGTATGTGTGACTCTGTGGAGGAGTTGCTAAGGCCAGATGCAGCCCGTGGATCTTGGATGTGGTCCATACACAGCCTGTGTAACCAGCTACTGACCGTACTGATCATCCTTACATCACCTCTGGCAGAGCTGCACAGGTGACACAAGAGTTAGTTAGGATAAACTTGGATTATTGAGACCTAGATGGGCAAGATTAGTAATTTGATGAGGGTGTATGTGTATTATTTATTTCATAGTTTCTCTCTCACTCTGTCTTAATCTCTCTCCAGGTTTTTTCAGGGAGGCTGTGGTGGAGGAGGCAGCAGAACTCCAAAATTTCCAGAGGGAGTGAACAGTCGTGACACAATGTGGCTGAGCGTAATGAACCCTACACTGTTCACAGAGGAGCTGCTGAGGTACTGACAGTATTGAGCAACAAACCAATGTGTTCAGTCAGTAGTCAGTTAGACTGAGTAACCCATTAATGCCATTTTCCCCTCAGAGATGACTTTTACTTATAGAATTACACTACCATATAAAAGTTCGATTAGTCGGTCACCAAGGCTGCATTTATTTGATTATACAGTAAAAACAGCAATATTGTAAAACATAATTACAATTTAAAATATTCATATATTAAAATAATTATTTTATGCCTAAGTAATTTATGCCTGTGATGACAAAGCTGAATTTTCAGCATCATTACTCCAGTCTTCAGTGTCACATGATCCTTCAGAAATCATTCTAATATGCAGATTTGGGACTCAAACAAGTTTATTATTATAATCAGTGTTGAAAACAGTTGTGCTGCTTGTATTTTTTGTGGAAACCAAACGATCAAAAGAACAGCATATTTTAAAAAATAAAATAAAATATTAATATAAATAAACAACGTAAAAGTCTTTACTGTCACTTTTGATCAATTTTATGCACCCTTGCTGAATTGTTATTATTGTTACACCTACCAGTTCCACCCAGATAATTTTTAACCAAAAAAAAAAACAAAAAAGACTGCAGCTTTAATATAAAGTTGGACCATATATTTATTTGTGGGTTTTTTTCTCTCCTCACCATTATATTAATAAAATACCATTTGCTATCTTCCTACTTCTTGTAAAATATATACGGTATGAGTTTAAAAAGAGTGTTTTGAACATGCTGAATTTTATATTTTATTTCTCATGTACAATTTCTGTGTATCATATACACGGTTGGGGAGTAACAGAATATTTTATTTTAAAAAATAAAATAAAATATTAATATAAACAAACACAGTAAAAACAATTTTACTTATACAATAGTTCATATGAACATACTGTGCCTGTTTGTCATTTCTAAATGTATTTTTGACATAATGACTACTGAGGTGGACATGTCTTCAGTAATAATAATAATAACAATATACTACTTATTACTAATAATTCTACTACATTTATATCTATGATGATTTAAATGTGACTACTGAGGTGGACATATGTCTTTAATAATAATATTAAATAAATAATAATACTCCTGCTACTTATTTATATGAATTGTAATGTCACCTCTAAAAAGTGTTCCATTCTGATTACATAATAGGAATCTAATATTATTAAAATAAAATACTTTATTAAAACATATTACCCCAAGATTTCATAGACACAATAAAAAACATCACCAGATTGCACTCTACCTCTATTGCTGAGCCTATTTTTACGTTTAATTACAAGAAGAAGAAGGAAAAAAAAAAGAAAAAAAAGAAAAAGAAAAAAAAAAACACACACACACACACACAATGTAGTGAGTTGTTGCAGCCCAGCCAAATGAGGCTAGCATGGCCTTTCAGTTTTCGTTCATGTGTTAAATGCACACAAACACAGTCAATACATTACTGCAGTCACCAGACCCCCAGACTCACGACCCTAATGCGGGCCAGATGCAGATGCCATAGTTAGTCATGCTTTTTATGCTGACATGCGCTGCGGGTCTTCAGCCCGGGTGTGAAAGGCTGAAACGGAGCCTGTAGGAGGACTGTGAAGCCAGGCAGAATGTCAGCCACATCTCACATCACCCTCCTCAAGCCCCTAGCACTGCTCCAGACTCCCACTCCAGCGTGATGTCATCGCGTGTCCTGCTTACACAAATCACCGGTCGTCAGCCCCACTGGCTCCGCTTCCATGAAGTCGAAGGGATTTAAATTAGTGCATTTTTATTGCCTGTTCCTTTTTTATTTATTTATTTAGCCTCGCTGTGTTCAAGACTCCCTGAGGGTCTTGCAGTGAGGGCCCCACCAGAGCCAAGAAGCCATACACCAAAATCAAACTCTTCTTCTTACTCAAACACTCTAACAAACTGACAGTTTGGATTATTAAATAAAAAAGTAATAAAAGAGACAAGAAATATCAATAAATCAAGGAGCATTATGGGCAGGAAGATTTTTTTTAGTTGCACATGTGTAAGTTCCAGATACAGTGAAACCTGACCTCATAGTATAGCTTACAGATTTATCAGGACCATTAAAGTGGGATATCGGGTGGATTACCGGGCCTTTGACATGACAAATCGGTTGCTTAAATAAAGCATAATGTTCTCCTATTATGTAGCAGAGCTCACCCTTCACTTAAATATTTGTTCTTCACCCAAGGTCAGAGATAAATAATGATATTTACTGGTTTGTGCTAAAGTAAGCATGACTGTTACCATTGAGATGTCAGTGGCCATTTGAAGATTTTTATTTATTTATTTTGCATGGGGCACATTTATATGATACTTTTAGAACATTCTGCATAAATGACAATTAAAACACTTAGGGCCAGATTTACAAATTAGCGTGAGATTGCAATCCCATAAAAGCGCTGATGGGAGTGGAAAGTTCTGTGCGTGATCTACTGACGATGCGCAAATTAAAGAACACAGGCGCAGCTGGATCATTTCCATATTGACCAATGCAATCTACCAAGAGCAGCGCAAATTAGCGCCTGGTTTAAGACATACTTTTTTGGGCGTTAAATAATGGTGCAAATACCAATAAAATGACTAGCGTAAACCTTAATAAATCGGTCAGCTGCAAAAATAACCTAGCCTTTTCAGTGCTATTTTTTTCACTACATGTCTTTAGTAAATCCTGACAGTATTTTTTTTTAACCCTAAAAGATTGTTTGCACTGGCACAAGCTGTTAGTAAATCTGGCCCTTAATTACATATTGCTAACTGTACTATTGACTTTTTTTGTTAGAATTGTTTACATGCTGTTTCAATACAGATTATCAATATTAGCTGGTGCTGTTGTTAAACAAATTTTCACAGGCAATCCACAACAGTCAGCAAATGGGGGTTCTGTATTCTGTAAAACAGGTTGCATCACTTCCGGTTCAGGTATTTTGTACGTGTTTCGTTAAATATAGAGCCATTTTTCTCAAGATACCTTCATAGGAGCAAAGATGCGCATAATCGATGTCCATGTGTTTTTCTCAGTAAGATTTAGATATTTAAATGGAATAAAACACCAGCAATAAAAAGAACTAGCTAGGTTAGCTGATTAGCTTAAAAGTCCATAGATATCACTATCAGTTAGTACTGCCTTTAACACTTTCTCCGACAAGCGGATGCTATGCGACCCGTTTTCCAGTTTGTTCTTGTGATGTTCCTCATAAAGCCTATTCACGTAGCGTTGAAGAATTTCCCCATGTAGATTTTCAAATTTAATTTGATTATGAAAATTTACTGTAATGACCAACAAATAAAGACTTTGATAAAGACTTTTATGTGAGTCATGCTTCATACGTCACTAAATTATTCACAATGGACAGTTGACTTTTTTTGCCCACAAAATATTGTTGAAATATTATTAATATGACCACACCTTGTTATAATAGTGGCTGCACCAGGGATGAGGCAGAATCAGACTTCTAGGAATGGGTCTTTATTTCACCAGGAACAGAGCAGTGCACAATCACCAAACAATACTAAACATAACATAACATTAAGAACAGACAGGGAGTGCGTCGAACTTAAAGGGTGTGCTGATGACGAGGACCAGGTGCAGGGAATCCAGGAATGGTGGGAAGGCTGATAAGGGAAGTGCAAACAGGTGATGAACAGGGAGGAACATGGGAAATGGAGTCCAGGACAGGCGTGACTGTGACATTACCTCCCCCTCCCCGGAAGGCGCGTCCTCGCGCCCATGATGTAACAATGGGGGAGGGGGAGTTAATGTCACAGTCAAGCCTGTCCTGGACTCCATTTCCCATGTTCCTCCCTGTTCATCACCTGTTTGCTTTCCTGTCCTGGCCGTGGGCGGCCATGGCGGGTCAGGGGCCGTGGGCGGATTTAGGGGGGGCATGGAGCGGGTTCATGGGCTGGAGCAGAGCTGTGGGTTGCTGGAGTGGGCTCGGCGGAGGCTGGAGTGACTGGCTTTGTCCAAAAGTCTATTTAACCAGTCATTTAATTGGTTTACTGGAGACTGGGGCTGCTCGGAAACGATTCGTTGGAGACTGGGGCTGCTCTGCGGCAGAATTCACTGGAGACTGGGGCTGCTCTGCGGCAGAATTCACTGGAGACTGGGGCTGCTTGGTGGCCTTCTTTTTCGGCTGTCTGGGCCTAGCGGTGGACCTCTCTTTGGCCGGTTTGGGGTTTTGATCAGGCAGGACACCAGGGGAATACCCACTGGTATGTGGAGGAAACTGGTGGTTGGCGAACTGGCCAGGCCGCTTGTATTTCTGCGGGGACTGGACAAGGAAAACACGATTCTTTTTGAACTTCTTCAATTTCAAAATTAGAACCATTCAGAAAGAGAATCAGATTAATTGTCTCGACTAGGGGAAAAAAACATGCAGGTTCACTAAAGCGAATCATGTCCTCGTCCAGACCCGCCCGAAAACAAGCGTTAAGTGGGGCATCTGGCCAGTTCACCAAGTAAGCAAGCTCAGAAAATTCCACCACATACCTCTCCAGCGAGCGACCGTCCTGCCGAAATCCCCAGAGACGGTCCATCGCTGAAGAACACTTCTCACTGGGAGGCAGGCGCTGGCAGTTCCTTTCGGGAACAGGGACGAAGAAAATGCCCATGCTGAAAGTAGAAGTCCAGCGGTATTGGTCCATTCTTCTGTTACAATAGTGGCTGCACCAGGGATGAGGCAGAATTAGACTTCTAGGAATGGGTCTTTATTTCACCAAGGAACAGAACAGCGCACAATCACCAAAAAATACTAAACATAACATTAAGAACGGACAGGGTGTGTAGGGAGTGAGTCCAACTTAAAGGGTGTGCTGATGACGAGGACCAGGTGCAGGGAATCCAGGAATGGCGGGAAGGCTGATAAGGGAAGTGCAAACAGGTGATGAACAGGGAGGAACATGGGAAATGGAGTCCAGGACAGGCGTGACTGTGACACACCTCAACTTTCCAGATGCAGTTCGGGTTTTTAGTTTTTAATAGTATAGGTTTAGGACGTTAAGGTAAACGTGAATATAATATATCCATGAAATTATATTTTTTACTTTAAAAAATATAAAAAATGAATTCATTCCCCCACTCTGTTTTCAACAGAAGTGTAAATATATATATATATATATATATATATATATATTTTTTTTTTCTTTTGTAATTTAGTTTAGCCCTAATAACATGGTTTGGTGAGGGTAAGCGAAATAACTCTCCTATCAGCTCACCGGAAGAGAACATAATAGTGCAGTGATGATGAAAACAGTAATTGACCATCATCAAGGTAGACACCATATTGAATTTTACACGGTTGAAAATGAGGCTGTGAGGGATAGACTTGCAGTTGTTACAATGGTATAAATGTCCAAATCACATGTATTTTTCAAAACTCTCTTTCAAATCTAGTTTTTTGTCTACTGCATCTCTTTTTATAAAGATGTTTCGTCAGCTGAATTAAATTAAACAGTACAATCCACTGAACGCACTGTACTTTTATCCTCACAGTCTTGTTTCATTCCTGTCAAAAATTAAACATGACACTACCCTGACTGAGGTTTTTTGGTTTTCCGTGTGTGAGGGCTGTTTAAACTCTCTTCAGACAGTGGTTGAGCACAATGAATATCACATGACATTGGGATCTTTGTGACAGAACTATTGTTCTGAAGTGTTCATTTGACTGAAGAGGAGATGTCCTTGGATACTTAACATTCTTTACCTACCAATGCTTTCTACAGAACAACTGTAATGCAGCTTTACACTTTATCCAACTCCAGTCAACTTATTTTTGTAAGCATCACTGAAAAGTTTTCTGGTGAATAAATGGATAATTGACATTCTAGTGTATGTAGTATTTTAATAGCATATTTGCTCCTCAACAGAACAGTGAAGAATAAATGAACCTCAGTACATTCTTTTAGTTTTGTTTGTGCATTGTTTAATTGTTTTACTTTACCACTGTCTATGTAACACATTCTATTATAAATTATAAAAATAAAACTGAAAATATAAAAGGGTTTTACATATTTTGGGGTCTGTGGGATTAAGAAGTTTGAAACCCTTTTAAGGTACACAATTTAATGTACATTTTCATGGTTATCATTAAGGCTCAATAATTCACAAATGCAAATTTCAAAGATGATTTACATGATTCAAAGATTGCAACACTTCAGTGATATTAATTTTGTTGTTTATATATATATATATATATATATATATATATACATATACATATATTCATTTTAAGCAAACAAGTTTAAGTTTGCATGTTGTTTATTTATTCTTGTATTTAATAATTTACTTCATTTTATTATCACGGGATATGACGTGGACGATGTGAATCAGTGTCCATCATTTTGCGAGCAGCTGGTGATAAAAAAAAATATTGCAATATTGAAAATATTTCCATTTTAATCCATTAAGGCGAGCTAGTGGATATCACACAAACAATGTGCAAACTTTGCGTGAGAGTTATGCGGGTGAAGAAGTCTCAAACGTAAGTCAATTATTCACTACAGAAAATGAAAGTAAAAACTGGCTGAGCTTTTGGGATCTGTCGCTGCATTAACAGGGCATATTCTCTTGGAGACGATGAGAGATGAATCTCATTTATTTTCTTAATATTTCTCTTGTGACCCATAGTGAGAAAAAAAAATAGTAGAAGTATTTCATGTTAAACAAGTTGTTTTTAATTGAGGAGCTATCTAACTAATATTTTATTATCCTCACAGCGCGTCGGTTATGCCATTATGATATTGCGGGGCAAATGAATTGCAATATTAATTCAATAATAATTATGCATAATAATAAGAATAATAATTTAATAGCCCTGCGTGCCCGTCCGCTATACGCCACTGTGAAGGGATAAATGGCGTTCAGGCAGAGCATCAAAGTGATTACCCGTTTTATCCAAATCCACATGCATGGACCGTTCAGTGTTCAGTACTGCAATGTCCGAGTCTTTCCTGTTTCATGATGTTTCTCATGTGTTTAACGTTTACTAGACTGTGGACTAGCTTTCACTCTCTGAACAGTGGCTGCGTGCAGCTGAATTTTTATGACCACGGAGTGACAGCGCGTGCATGCGTTGAACGTGTCTTTCCGTGCTTGAGGGCAAAGGAGTGTCTTTGAAAGGCCCGCGCGCTCAACTGTGCGCGAGACGGAGCGGAACGCGGGAAATGAAGTATACCCAGGCCTCAACTGCTCCAAATTGTAGTGGACTTGAGCTGACGGCTCACATCGGGAAATATATATATATGTATATATATACAGTGGGTACAGAAAGTATTCAAATTTTTCATTCTTTGTTATATTGCAGCCATTTGCTAAAATCATTTAAGTTCATTTTTTTTCCTCATTAATGTGCACAAAGCACCCCATATTGACAGAAAAACACAGAATTGTTGACATTTTTGCAGATTTATTAAAAAAGAAAAACTGAAATATCACATGGTCCTAAGTATTCAGACCCTTTGCTGTGACACTCATATATTTAACTCAGGTGCTGTCCATTTCTTCTGATCATCCTTGAGATGGTTCTATACCTTCATTTGAGTCCAGCTGTGTTTGATTATACTGATTGGACTTGATTAGGAAAGCCACACACCTGTCTATATAAGACCTTACAGCTCACAGTGCATGTCAGAGCAAATGAGAATCATGAGGTCAAAGGAACTGCCTGAAGAGCTCAGAGACAAAATTGTGGCAAGGCACAGATCTGGCCAAGGTTAAAAAAAAAAAATGTCTGCTGCACTTAAGGTTCCTAAGAGCACAGTGGCCTCCATAATCCTTAAATGGAAGACGTTTGGGACGACCAGAACCCTTCCTAGAGCTGGCCGTCCAGTCAAACTGAGCTATTGGGGGAGAAGAGCCTTGGTGAGAGAGGTAAAGAAGAACCCAAAGATCACTGTGGCTGAGCTCCAGAGATGCAGTTGGGAGATGGGAGAAAGTTGTAGAAAGTCAACCATCACTGCAGCCCTCCACCAGTCGGGGCTTTATGGCAGAGTGGCCCAACAGAAGCCTCTCCTCAGTGCAAGACACATGAAAGCCTGCATGGAGTTTGCTAAAAAAACACCTGAAGGACTCCAAGATGGTGAGAAATAAGATTCTCTGGTCTAATGAGACCAAGATAGAACTTTTTGGCCTTAATTCTAAGCGGTATGTGTGGAGAAAACCAGGCACTGCTCATCACCTGTCCAATACAGTCCCAACAGTGAAGCATGGTGGTGGCAGCATCATGCTGTGGGGGTGTTTTTTCAGCTGCAGGGACAGGATGACTGGTTGCAATCGAGGGAAAGATGAATGCGGCCAAGTACAGGGATATCCTGGACGAAAACCTTCTCCAGAGTGCTCAGGACCTCAGACTGGGCCGAAGGTTTACCTTCCAACATGACAGTGACCCTAAGCACACAGCTAAAATAACGAAGGAGTGGCTTCACAACAACTCCGTGACTGTTCTTGAATGGCCCAGCCAGAGCCCTGATTTAAACCCAATCGAGCATCTCTGGAGAGACCTAAAAATGGCTGTCCACCAACGTTTACCATCCAACCTGACAGAACTGGAGAGGATCTGCAAGGAGGAATGGCAGAGGATCCCCAAATCCAGGTGTGAAAAACTTGTTGCATCTTTCCCAAAAAGACTCATGGCTGTATTAGATCAAAAGGGTGCTTCTACTAAATACTGAGCAAAGGGTCTGAATACTTAGGACCATGTGATATTTCAGTTTTTCTTTTTTAATCTGCAAAAATGTCAACAATTCTGTGTTTTTCTGTCAATATGGGGTGCTGTGTGTACATTAATGAGGAAAAAAAAATGAACTTAAATGATTTTAGCAAATGGCTGCAATATAACAAAGAGTGAAAAATTTAAGGGGGTCTGAATACTTTCCGTACCCACTGTGTGTGTGTATATATATATATATATATATATATATATATATATATATATATATATATATATATATATATATATAAAAGCAATAAGGTATGAGAGGCTGTGCTTTAACATGAATAAGTCACTCAGTAGTGAAGAAAAAGACTGAATTGTTGTGAACACGGAACAAGACACAACTGACAAATGCTTTGACTAGTGCTGTCAGTCACAGGAAAACCCCTTAATTATTAAAAGGATAGGATAATACATCAGACATTTAAACAGATTTTTTATTATGAACATAGGACTGACCTGAAGGAAAATGCTAAATCTGAATGCAGGTAATAAACTCGTTCAGTCGATCTCTTTCTCACAGTACTCTTCTACATAATACAGTAAGCTTCAATGAACAATATAAATGGAGAACCAACAGTTTACATTGCTAAGAGTGGTTGCCAAGGGTGTTGTGTAGTGATATACAGAACCGTTGGGTGAATGACCGCTTATCGTGAATAAAACACAGTTATTGACCAATCAGAATCAAGGATAGGAACTAACCGTTTTATATATATATATATTAAACTTTCTATTCGTAAAGAATCCTGATTAAAAATGTATCCCAGTTTCTACAAAGATATGAAGCAGTGCAAATGTTTTTAATATTGATAATAATAGATGAGCTAGATGAGCAGATGAGCTTTTGTCCAAAGTGACTTACAAATGAGAACAATAGAAGCAGTTGAACCAACAAAAGAGCACAGTACACATAGCAAGGTTTTGTTGTTGTTTTTTATGAAACGTTTCTTTTTACAATTACAATAGAAAACAGTTATTATGCAGACTTCGTGAACATAAGGGACTTTTTTTTTTTTTTCAAAAAAGGATGAAAAACAAACAAAAAAACAAAAAATAAAAACGTACTAATCTAAACGTTTGAGCATTGATGAAACCTTAATTGATATGTTTCTATTGTTTAAGCGATTTTCCAGCATCTGAGGGATCTTCTTTATGTCTGTTTGAGCTATTGGTGTCTGGACCCTGTTATAATCCAGCACTACTTCTGCAGACCATCCTTCACAAAGACTGCTTACTGCTACAGATCATCATCTCATACTCATGTAAGTCTCTTAATGTCCTGACACACTACTTGTTGAACTGTGAATGTGCCCTTATCAGTGATGCCATTTTTTTTTACACTTGCTTTAATGAAGCATGCTGAAAGTTGGCAAAATATCAAAACATTGTTGACTTAGCAAAATGTCTTCATTTTCACATGTGTTTGAGTCTGATGTAGGTTGCATCTGTGCTTAACAGAAGAGAGGCATGCAACAAGAGCGTACAAGGAGATGCTCTTCGAAGCACATCAATGCTTTCATTGGTTTCCACAAATGAATTTAGTACAATTTATTGGTGGGAAGACTGATTAGCTGTAAGGATGGCCCAGTGACCTTGCTGCTCTTAATAGCCTGCACCTGTTTTTAATGGGTCTTTATTTCGCACGCATCTTATTTTAAATAGGCTTTTGTGTGCACTTGTGAACTGATCACGACGATAACATTGCACAAGTCGCCAAACACCTGCATGGTGGAACCATGCCGAGTCCTTTCATTCTTGCAAAATAAGCCATAGAAATCGTTAATTGCTAGTGTAAAATTTGAAATTACACTCTGTTGAATTTGCTAACAAGTAAATGCTACCCTAGATGTTGAGAGGCTCGTCTCAATCAGCCACATTTGATACTCTTTTGCGAAGTACGGCAGATCCACCTGTTTTTTAGACAATCTCATGCGTTGCTCAGTTTCATCAGATTTGTGTTTCATCCTCAGGCAGATCGGAGATTCATCTGGACTATTGTGAGAATGTCGTTTTACTCACTCATCATCACACTCATCACCCTCCTCATCATTTCTGAATCAATAGAGCTCAGTTATAAACACTCATGTGAGAGCAAAGTGAATGACCTTTAAAGATTTTCCTCTTTCTTCCTTCCACTCTAACCTTTAAAGGCTGTTTTGTGCTTGCACATTAATTCACATTATGGCGAAGCTCATTAATAACCAAGCTCGGCTGAGAGCACGTCTTCCTGCGTGCTCTGCTGTGGGAATCACGTCACCGTAAATCAACACTGCCTGGCCACAGCCTGGCTAATTAAGAAGAAACGCGGTGGCTTGGTTGTCTACCGTTTAGAGAAACCTCTTTTAAAGTTCTTCGCTCGAGTCGCTGTCTCTCAGCACAGTTTGGGAGCGCTTAGTGCTAAGCTGTGCTCTAAATAGGAGCTTGTTCGTGGAATTCTTTAAGGGACTGATAGCGATGTCTTGTTCCAATTAAGGGCCTCTAGTGGAAACTCATCTGTGAGGCCTGGTAGAAAATCAACAGGTGTGTTTGTTGGCAACACGTCAAGGTTGCAAAGGTTTGTTAGCGGAGGATAGAATTGGTTTGTGGAATCCCCTCCCTTGAGAAACGCCAGCAGTTCATTTATCACGGTTCATCTGGCGGCTCATAAACAGATGATTGCGAAGAGGCAGGTCATTAACCTGTCCAGCCCTGTACTGCCCCTTGTGGCCATTCGCATAAGTATGCTCCCTTTTTGTAAAATCCCGTAGTCATTTTTGTATGGCTTTATTTGTCTTTTAATGGATTGGAAACTGTTAACTGAGGATTTTTGACATGACAGACCTTTTTTTTTTTTTTTTTTTTTTAAAAAGAGGACAATGCACATTAATTAACACAAGTAAACAGGTCTCCTATGTAAATGTGCCAGATTTAGCCATTCTGGCTAATTCATCTGCAGTCCCTAGCAGGTTGATGGTAAACACACACAAAAAATTACATACAAAACCAGAAGCAAGCAAGAAACCACTATTTCAAATTATGAAAACATATTTGATTATCCAGTAACCACCCTTTTATCAATATAGAGAAAGAAGCAAGAGATGTAATATTTCTTAGTTCTGTGGGTATAGTATTCCAGGTATGTACTGCTCTATAAGAAAATACTGACTGCCCAAAAGCACTTCTTCTATGTGGTATTATACAGTCCCCTCTAGTAGTGGCTCTAGTAGATGAATTGAAATTTTGCTTAATAAATTCATTAAGTGGAGGATATAACTTTGAAGCCTCAGTGGTTAAATTATTCCTAATATGTCTAAAATTTACCAAATTAAATTTAATTCTATTCCCAACTTTTTAAACTTGTTTTTTGAATGTAAGTTGTATTATACCTAAATATTTATACTCATGGACTACTGATAACCTTCTACCTGCTACTATAACATCTGGGTCCGGATCTCTATTTGCAGACTTCGAAAAAAACATACATACAGTTTTACTAACATTAAGATGTAAACATGAATTGTTTAACCATTTAGTAATTTTATCCATTTCTGCTGATAATTATTCTGCAGCTTGCTTCTTACTTTTAGCATGCAAGTATATAATTGTATCATCAGCATACATCTGACAGTTTATAGTAGGTGCACAAACATCAGGCAAGTTAATACACAAACTGAATAGCAAAGGACCTAATATTGAACCAACTGAATTAGTAAGCAATGGTGAAATTTTATTGCCTACTCGAACACACTGTTGTCTATCAGTTAAATATGATCTTATCCATTTAATTACTTTTATTGAAAAATTTAAATAATTATTAATTAAAACCTCATGATTTACTGTGTCAAATGCTTTACTTAAACCCAGAGAAAACAGCTCCCACCACACCGCCTTTATCCAATTTTGATTTAATATTTTCTAAAAGAAGACAATTCACATTTTCTGTTGAATGATACTTTCGAAAACCAAACTGCATCAGGCGCAATGAGAATGAGAGTACTATTCAAATGTGATATTATCTGCTCAGAATCAATTTTTCTGCAATTTTTGAAACTACTGGAAGAATACTAATAGGTGTATTAACATACATTACTAACATATTATCACCAGATTTAAACACTGGTGTCATTACTGCAGTTTTCCAAGTATTCTGAAACACTCCTTTTTTTATAGACCAATTAATAATTTTTAAAATTGGAAGAACAAGTGCCTCTTTAGAAGTTTTAAAAAATATTGTATCCATTCCATACACATGCTTTGCCCTTGAACTATTAAGAGAAGAAATAATCATGTGTACTTTGGTATTTGTCAGTTCTTTAAAATTCAAAATTGGAGCATTAAAGTTCATGGATAAAACTAAATCACCTGAACCAAAGTCATTCTTAATTTTTAATAGTTTTTGTAGAATCTATAAAATAATCATTAAATACTTCTGCCACCTTTCTTGAGTCGTTAATCATGTTTCCATCTATATTTAATTCTATTGATTTATGTATCTTGTATGTTCCAGTTAATTTCTTTAAATTCTGCCATATTTCTTTAGTATTTTTTTCTTAGCTTCACTAATAGCCTTAATAAAAAAAAGTAGCTTTTGCCTTTCTAAGTTCCTTTACAACCGTATTTCTTAATGTAACAAATAGACGCCTATCATTTTCTGTTTTAGACCTGAGAGCTAACTTAAGAGCATGATCCCTTTGTTTCATTAGTAATTGAATTGTTTCATTTAAACAAGGTAAATATTCTCTTTGTCCTGGTTTAGGACAAAGTTTGGTTTCACTTTCCTTGTATAACTGTCTATAATTTTTGGTCTACACGTCAAATAATCGTCCTAGTCTATTTCTTTTACTGTTTTTTCAAAATTATCCAACTGACTTGTTTTATATTTTTCTACCTTCTTATCAGATGTTAGATTAAATCTGCTTTTAGTGAGCTTTCTTACTATCAGGATTATATTATGATCGGATAGTCCAGTTACCAGATTATAACACTTCTTTATCCTTTCTGGTCTATTAGTAAAAGCCAGATCAATACACGTTTTGTATCACATTCTTTGATAAGAGCATCCAATTTTTCATAAAATACAGCCTTAGCAGATGGTGGTCTATAAATTCCAATTACCGTAAATGACATTTGCTCAGACAATATTAGTTTAAGACAAATACATTCTACCTCATTTACACCTGACCACTGAATTTGCTCATATCTTATACTATCCTTGACATAAAATAACACAGGTGTGTTACCTCCCTTACCATCAATTCTGTCTCGTCTATACATTTTATAACCACACACATTTAACATATCAACAGGGGTATTTTCATGCAACCATGTTTCTGATAAACATAAAAAATCCAAATTTGACTCATATAAAAGATAGTGTATTTGATCATTTTTAGGAATAACACTTCGAATGTTTAAACGTCCACCTAGTATTCCACTTGGTTTCAATCGATAATCCCAAAGAATGCGAGCATGATTTACTGTTCTAAAAAGTTTTAAACACCGATGCTTTACAATTGCCGGATTTATCTTGTGCGTTGATTTATTCACTGATGTTAAAATAGCCCTCTGCACATGATTTGATATAGCCAATGGAACATCGTCTGTCTGAAATGTAGTCACTGGCGTTGAATCAATGAAAGACTCACCCAGTTGGCCAGCATCCACAGTAAGCGAGTCGCCGTCAATAGAATGACCACATCCCAAAGCAGTGTCCTCTGAAGACTAATGTTTACACACACTCCCCGCAAATGCCGTTAGATGGTGCCGATCTGGGCCCACCTCGTCCGCACATGGCCCGGGATTCAGATGCACATCCCCCGCAAACAACAGCGTGACAAGCAAGTATCCAGAAAGTTTCCTTAACAGTTTTGATGGTTTGCATTTTATCGTATTATTTTTCGATGTAACATTTGGAATAGTCGCCTTCCCATGATTAAGAACGCTGCGATAAGATGCAAATTGTCCAACAGGCAAATATGTGCCAGTATATCCACGGTGAGAAGGAAGCACTAAATAATTTGAACAGGTAATTACATTCTCCGTGTACTGAGCTTGATTTGCTATACACGGTCGTACCGAATTGACCACAAGTGCGGCAACATAAAACACAGTCCATAAAATAATCTTATTTCGGAAAAAGAGACTAGTATAACATGGGTTTTGAACAGAACATTTTTTAAGAAACTGATAGCTGGATTTACTGTATCTATTGTCAAAGCTGTTTAAAAAACATATACACTGTGGACAATTAATTCATGCAAGTTATTTCAAACAGAACATTTTTTCTTCATAACTTTTATTTCCGGCTTACTCCTGTCCTCCCACCACCTGTCAATTCCAGATGGATAAAATCAAGTCATTTTAAATCATTGAGTATATTTTACTTGGAAATATGTCACATTACAGAAGTAAAATGTATTTTGAATTTGGTGTCATATAAGCACATGCAATACCCAGTATAGCCATGGCCAAAAGTATTGTCAGTGTCATCAATTTTGTGTTTCGCAAAGTATGCTGCTTCAGCTGTTGTGGTGTTGATTCACATCATTGTTTTTAGATTATTATGCAGAGTGATCAGATGCATGTTAAATAATTGCATAAAGCTTCATTGGCCAAAAACAAAAGAACTTTATCACAAAAACCCAAATTTCACTGCCTAACATAATTTCACTAATCATATCATCAGCACATAGGAAAGTGTAAACAGTACTAGTCAAGTGAAATCACTCTATCACTCTATCATTCTGATTGGATTATAAGAGCAGACTGATTGCTATAAAAGGAGGGAAGAGGTGCTTCCAATCATTGTGTTCTTGTGCTAGAAATGGCTACCTCCAAAGAAAGACGTACAGCCATCAACGCTTTGAATCAAAGCATGGCCTCACATGCAAGGAAATTGCTGCAAGGAATATTGCACCTGAAAGAACCATTCAAAAGATCATCGAGAACTTCAAGGAGAGTGGTTCAACTGTTGTGAAAAAGGCTTCAGGACATCACAGAGTGTCAGCAAGTGCCAGGACTGTCTCCTCCTGAGGAATCAGCTATGGATTCATGTCACCACCAGTGCAGAGCTTGCTCAATATTGGTAGGTGGGTGTGAGTGTATCTCCATGCATAGTGAGGCCAAGACTTTTGGACAATGGCCTGGTCTCAAGGAGGGCAGCAATCCCATAGAGAACCTGCGGTCAATAGGCATGTGGACAAGCAGAAGTCAACAAATTGTGATCATCTCCGAGCACTAATAAGGCAAGAATGGATCAGTATCAGTCAGAAGCTGATATCCAGCATGGCAGAGCGAATTGCAGAGGTTATGAAGAACAAGGGTCAACATCGACTCTTTGCATATATTGAATGTTTTTGCCAATAAAAGCCTTTAAAACTTATGAAATGCTTATCAGTTTTCCAGTATACCATAGGAACGTTTAAAAAAAAAAATCTACAAATACTGAAGCAGCAAACTGCAAAACACAAGATTTATGTCTCTGCCAATAATTTTGGCCTTTGCTGTACACCACAGCTCTGATATAATCATTTTTTAGTTGCGAATGGATAATTACAGTGAAAGACAGAACAAGACACCAAACAGTCTCTCACCAAGTAAAATTGCATCTGAAGCCTACTGTTTTCCTTGCACATATAGCAAAAAAGAAAAAAAAGCAGAGTCGATTCCCATCAGTCCCTCACCAGGAGCAGAATTCAGAGTCCCTGTTAAGCAAAGCTGTATTAGCTAACCACACGCTCTACTACGACAGGTAATTTAGGCCTGTCATTTCAAAACAGTCCAACATTTGTCAAAAAAGTGCAAACAGCAGCCTGCTTTTTATCAAAGACACTCATTGAATGCTGCGTTGCATTCAGTCTCCTATTCAAATGCCTGTCATCTCTAGGAAGCAAGACTGACAGGGGCTGAACCAAAGGCACAACCACCCTGCATCTCTCTACAACCCCAAAGGCCTGACAACATTTAGACAAGGGCATTCAGTCATATCTTGTTGTTGTGGTCTCATCTTTCATGTGTTTGTCCAGATAGTTAATTGGCTTTTTGCCTTAAAATGGACCTTATGCACTGTATTGATTTACAAGACATAAATTTTCTGTGCTAGGCTCAGATGTCTTGTAGTATGTAAGCTCAAAGCTATGTTTTGTTTAGACCTTTGTTTTAACTGTCCGGTAATTCAGATTAGTATTATAGGACTGTATTAGAGCTACACGATTAATGGTTAAAAGATTGCGATCTTGATTCAAACACCCACGCAATCTTACCACACAGTATTATTAAAATAATCACAGATGTACTGAGATAAACGTTCACATTTTGGATATAAATACTGATGTCTATGGTAGAAATCAAAAAAATGCTATGTTTAGCATTGTGATTATTTTTTATTTTTGAAATCATTTAAAATAACCATGATAATGTGCTTTCAGGTCTCTGTGTGGACAGAGGAATAGAGGTGTCCCCTGATACTCAGACAGCAGCTGCAGAGTTTTTAGAAGCTGTTTTTGCCATCCTGTCCTCCCTAAACTACTTCCCCAGGGCTTTAAGTCGAGCGCTGGAGGGATACCTGGACCAGAAACACCTTTGGGAACACTTTTACAACTTAACAGGTGCAGAATTTGCAATGCTGTGTCCTACATTTGTTTAGACTTCAAAAAGACACAATTTTAGTCAGATGTGGCTATTTAGTTACAGTCCAGTTGGAAGCCACTATCGCCATGTGCCCCCACTGTGTCCTCTAATTGCCTCAATATCAGATCTGACCAGCTGGAAGCCCATCATCAAATCAAAGCCATAATTAAACCTTTAGCTGTCTCTTTGATTGCTTATTTATTTACATTTCTGCCTTCTCCATTTTCCTCTCTGTAAAAGCCCACAGCATGAACATTTTCTGTTATGCTAATGGTTACCGTATTGATTTTGCATACTGACACAGAAACTGCAATTATCACCTGACACCTTTTGATTCGGCTTTGATTCAGGGGATTTAATCCAAGCTGAAGCACTCATGTTTTTCTGTTTTATTACATGTGAGTGGCAATTATAATTTCACAAATTAGACAAATGACAGAGGAGGAAGCAGGAGTGTGCGTTGTATGCCGTTGTACTGATGTAAGGTGTTGTGTTTGGGCTTAATTGACCATGTCCATTCTTCCTTAAAGATAATCTTATAAAGCACCTTGATTGTGTCATTTACAAGAGCTAATTTGGCTGGTCAGGAAAATGATTGGTTTTACAATTATTTTGTTCTTTCTTCTTCCTCTACTTTTTGAAACTACTTATTTATTTATTTGTTTACTACAGATGTCCAAACGTGAGAATTCAGACATTTTGCTGTACCTTGTTTCTCTAGAAAATTTCCATGGCATAATAACAACAAAATTAGGCATAACATACCATAATATTGATTAACAATTGATACTGAATTATTTTTAAACGATAAATATTGTAGTGGTTTATGTTAATTTGACTATGTTTAGATTATTAGTTAAAAATAAATAAATAATATATATTAATAAATAATGTATATTTCATATTCATATCTATGTCTGGGACAGGAGTAAAACAATACAATCGGTACATAAAGGTTTTTTAAATAGTTGCAAAAAAGGCTTGATACGTTTTAATGTGACCTTAAAATTATAATAATAATAATAATATAACAAAAAGAAAAGAGATTAATACAAAAAGAATAATGTAACAAAATGAAACAACTGAAATGTATAAGCTTTCATAAAGATCACTTTTATTAGGAAATAAGAGTGCCCATAGATGAAGAAACACCAATACCAATATCATGACAGTAATGTCATGTGACCAAATATAATATAATGATAAAAAATAAGACTGCTTTTATAGTGTCTAATGAATTTACAAAATAACTGTGAAAAAATGAAAATTCAGTCATCATTTACTCCATATGAATTTCTTTCTTCTGATGACAGAAAAGAAGATATTTTGAAAGTTGGTAACCAAACAGACTTCCATAGTAAATACTATGGATACTATGGAAGTCAATGGGGCCCATCAACTGTTTGGTTATCAACATTCTGCAAAATATCTTCTTTTGTGATCAGCAGAAGAAAGAAATTCATACAGGTTTGGAACTACTTGAGGGTGAGTAAATGATGACAGACTTTTCATTTTTGGGTGGTCTTTCCTTCTTTAAGCCTCAACAACTTAGATTGTTCTCTTTCTTCCAGACTCCAGTAAAGAGGAGCCAGCCTTGTTTAAATACATCAGGTCCATTGTTTGTGAATCCACTACCAAACTCCTGATCCACCTGGTTAGCATGGTGCAGGAATATAAAGACCAGTCTGGACCCCTGGTGCGACAACACCTACCCGAAAATGTCCTAAGCAAAATCCCAAAAGAATGGAACTACATTCCACAAGATCCCAAGCTAAATGAAACCAACACGAGTATGTACAGCTTTCTCCATCCATCCATCCATCCAACCATTGTCTATCCATCCATCCATCCATCCATCCATCCATCCATCCATCCATCCATCCACAAAGATTTTTAACATGCTGAAAATATCTATTGTACATGATTTAGCCTTATTTAAGATTAACAAGAAATCAAACTAACTCTTTCCTCATTCTTTCTTTCTTCTAATCAGGCAGCTTAAATCTAGCTATCCAAGCCCTCTCATTTATCTTCACCCACCTTCCATCAACCATAGCCTCCCTTCCCCTGCCTGTGCGCTTCCTGTTCACCGTGGCTGAGAAGAGGCTTTCCCAGTATGCCAGACAGCTGAGGTCTACCGGCCTGCTCCTCTGGGTCCTGTTGGTCTGCCTCTGTCAGAATCTAGAAAATGGTGACACCCTGGAGCTCCTGTCTGGACAGTCCCTGGAGAGAGGGGCCAAGGATAGGCTAAGTCTGCTATCAGAATGTCTGCAGGTCAGCCTGGGCCAGCAGAAGGGTGTTCCCAAGCCTCTGGTCCATAAGGTGCTCCAGGGCCTGGAAGAGAAGAGGCCCAAATGGACCTCCATGCAGCTGCAGAAGGCACGGAAGCTTTGCTGCGAGAGGTGAGATTTTGAAATGAGCCTGATGGAATATACTCCCAATTAAACCCAAGAATTTAAGCCTATAATAGCAAATTCATTGTTAAGCTTATTCAGCATATGAAAGATGATTTTCGGCTTTTAGCATTTTAATGTGTTTATTTAACTAGTTAACTAATGTAATATTGTCTTCATTGTCTAGCTGCTACCAGTTGATATTTTGATGTCATTTTAAAGACTTCAGTCTCATCCTTCATTCATTTTGAGAAGTTTACTTCACCCTTCATCCTTTGGCAAAATAATTATGTATTGTTTTCTGTGTTTTCTTTTCCTAGCCTGTAGCTCTTCGTTTCAAGCTTTTTGATATGTGTACTTCAAAATGGGTTTGATGTCACCCACAGGATTTGAGTGCAGAAATCTGACTTGAATCACTGAAGAAAGTGTTGCAATCCTTGAATCATATACTTTAGATCATCTTTAAATCATCCCAAATAGCTCACTATACTACTATATACACCCTATGCACTTATACACTATGCACGTATGATCGATGAACTCAACCGTGTAGTTGAGTACATCGAGTATAGTTGAGTATTAAATCTGCAACATTTGAGTGCATGAAATGTCCAACATTCCACACTTTGTTTTTTTCGGTTAAAGGGATAGTTCACCCAAAAATGAAAATTGTCATAATTTACAGTACTCCCCCTTAAGTTGTTCCAAACCTGTTTTGGAAATTTCTTTCTTCTGCTGAACACAAAAGAAGATATTTTAAATATTTTTTTTATTCCAAAATAAAATATTCCAAAATTTTTTTTATGGAAGTCAATGGGGCCAATCAACTATTTGGTTACCCATATTCTTCAATGGTTTCAAACTTTTTAATGGCTCATACCCCAAAATATGTTATACCCTTCTGAGGGACTTCTGAATTATAAAGGCAGTTATACTTTTCATGTATAAACCTGTGACACCGTGGAAAAAAATTTAGGTTCTTTCTTTCCTTTCTTTTTTTCTTTCTTTCTTTCTTTCTTTCTTTCTTTCTTTCTTTCTTTCTTTCTTTCTTTCTTTTTTTTACAACTTTTACAGAGTTTTTATCTGAACTTTTCTCCAGACCCGAGTATGAAAACCACTGCCTTAAATAATGATCCTGTACTAATAATTTCTTCAAACGATTGATTTTTGAGCACTTTTGAAAAGTGACCTATACTTCATGCTATTTTTCACTGTTGGCAAAAAAAGTTTTACCGTATATTCCAAGTCATGCCCAGAACAGAAGCTTAGAGTTAATTAGCCTTATTGAAAATGATTTAGCATCATAACAAAGCTAGGAAAAAAAAAAAAAAAACTTAGTTTTCCGAGAATTGCTGCTCCCAATGACAGGAAAAATCAAAAAAAAAAAAAAAAAAGGAGTGAGGGCAAAAAAAAAAAAAAAAGGACGATAGAATAAAGGAAGAGTGATTATGTATCGCCTGTCTTAGACAGTCAGTGGAACCATTACTATTCATTAAAATAACCTTCACTTTCAGGCACTGCCTCCGGTGTAAACAATCAGCGTACAGTGTGTCGGCGGAAAGCGGGTTTTCTGAAAAACACCCACACCCCAGCTTGTCAACACACACACACAAATGCATACACACACGCACACCTCCCTCATCTCTTGTCTTTGCAAAGTAATTTGTAGAGGAGAAGATGATTGTTCTCCATCACGGTGACCCTGGCAGGCTTTGACGGCATGCATGCACAGATGAAGATGAATGCAGTGGATTCCGTGGGCGGAGGGGGTGTTCTGCTTCTTTCGGGGCACATTGGTCCTAATGACGTGATTGATAGCTTGTCCCGGATCCGACGGGCCTCTCATTAATCAAGCCGCTGACTGGATCCAATCATTTGCTTCACCTGCACACTGATGGACAGGGAAGGATACAGGCACAGGTGCTGACACCCCGTTCACCGGCTGGGATGCCCAGGGTCTCGCAGCTTTTCTCTGTGTTATTGAAGCTAAAGGCCTGCCTGACAGGCGACACTTTCCTTGTCACTTTGTGATTGAAAAATAAAAAAAGGAAGGAAGAAGGAATGAATGAAGGGAAACAATGACAGGGGGTGTATCGGATGGAAAGTGTGGCGAGGGTGATGAGGCATGTTGGATAGAGAGGAAGGGCACGAGAATAGGTGCGTTGAGGGGACCTTGAGGTTACAGCAAGCGGCACTGTGTCTCTGACTCTTGAGAGAAGACTCTTGTCTTCTGACTTTTTTCAGTTTCTTCATTTCTGTCCAATGGAACTTCATGTAAAAAGAAAAGTTGGTAGCAAATAATGTGACAAAACTGTTTTGCCTCTACTGGCAACAGCTCTTGGCAATTTGCACTGAACATGTGCAAGTTTTTGTGTGGAACGTATAAGTGCAAACACAACAATGCCCACTTCAGCCCAATGCTAGCAAATATTGACAACAGCTACTCGTTTTTGGATATTTGATCCCATCACAAAAGATCACAAAAGCTACAGTAAATGTCATTTGATTATTTGAATAAAATCTCTTTCTTTGCTAAATACTTGTGGCATTTGTGTAGAAATTAAAGCAATCAATCAATTTATTTATTTAAATTTTGCACACTTCTGTTACTAACAGTCTTCAACAACATATGAAGGTAGCTATAATTTTGTAATATATTTCTGGATGTGGATGACATGGTTTCTTTATTGTACCCATAACCAGAGTTTTAGATATACAAACCTTACAGTAAAATTATGTCTGTGTATAGAGTAAAATAACTGATTAATCTCTTTCCAATTTGAACATTTTAATATAAACATTAAATTTAAACATTAAAATGATTATTAGTAGTAGTAGTAGCTCAAACAGTAAGGAATATCGCTAGCGATGGCAAGATCATGGGCTTTTAATGTAATTTAAGTCGCTTTGGATAAAAGTATCTGCCAAAATTAATAAATGCATTATTATTAGTAGTAGTAGTAGCAGTTGTAGTAATAGTAGCTTAAACAGTAAGGAATATCACTAGCGATGGCAAGGTCATGGGTTCGATTCTTAGGGAAAGCAAGAACTGATAAATGTGTACTTTCAATGTAATGTAAGTCGCTTTGGATAAAAGCGTCTGCCAAAATAAATAAATGTAGCTTTAGTATTTGTAAGATGTACTTATTTAGTATTAGCATTTGTAATATTTTAATTATTATAGTTTTTAAAATCATTTTAAAAATGATTAAAAAAACGATTATTATTAAAATCTCCCATTGAAAATGAACTGGGATCTTGCAGTTATCGTGTAAAATTGCCTTCAGAAGTGTTTAAATTGAGTAATATAATAACCATTTTCCATTTATTTTATGTTAACCCCCCTCTCTCCTTTATGTGTTCCTCCATCAGTGTGTTGGAGCGTGTGGAGAGTGGCCCGGCGCAGGATAGAGGTGGGCCCGCGGAACTGACTGAGCATAAAATAAGGCAGTTGCTGCTGGAGCTGTGCCATAGAGCAGGTGGCAGCCAGCACCTCCGGCAAATCCATCACAGCATCCAGCTCAATGAGGTAGCGAATTGCTGTTTTTCACCAAGCAATTAGGTGGCTGCTAGCCTGAGGCAGACAGTGTGACCTGAAGCTGAGGGGAACGCCTGTGCAGAGCTGCTGCGCGGAGACACAACTGCATCCAGATGCTGCTGCGAGGCCTCTCGTAACAGCCTTGACCTGATTGAAAAAACGTTTGGGAAATAACAACTTAAACAACAGTAATAACAGAAATTAAAGGAAAAGATTCATGAATTAGTCTACACTTAAACTACACCTCTATGCCCAATACCCCTTGCTCTACTTAACAATAAGAACACATCTTGGGAAATTAGTACAACTCTCACTTAACTCTAATCTTGAGGACGATTCTTTGTGTCATATCTATACATATCTTTGTCCTCTTCCAATGTCCTGTTTTCAAATCCTATTCCTAGATAGACTGATTAATTTCTACCATTGTCGGCCAATTACTTTGGGAATAGAGAGAAAAGAAATGTCCATTATGTCCAAAATTGGGTATGTAATTGTTAATATGTACTAATTTGTCCGATGATGTGTTTAAGAATTCTGTAGAGACTCACTGTTAATTTGACCACTTTAATAGTGTTTTAGTTTTGCTTAATGCAGTCTAGTAATAATGTGTCCAGGTTTCTGTTCATTTATTCGATTATGAGCCTTTACGTTGTGTTTCTTCATTCTCTTTTGTAGGGTTTACTGAGGTCCATCCTATCACCTCTTTCAAAGATGAATACACTTCCGGACTCCCCATTGGGACCTGTCGTATTCTCCTCTGAAGCAAGCAACCAAAACCACCATATATCCCAGTTTAACCCCTTCACTGAGTGCAATTCTATCGGCCCTAACGAGTTCGATCAGGTTGGTCCTTTGTTATTTTTCATATTTTAGTCTCAGCCTTCAACTCGAGGTGCTTGCGAATACTTGTTGTTCACATAAGTTTTATTTCCAGCAGTTCATTAATGCCGTGAACTACTTCTCTTCTTCTACTCGTTCACGCTCGAGCGAGTGTAACTTTCCGTCAAGGCCACCAGGCAAGGTGAATATAAGAGAGAGACTAAGAGACTTCAAACTGCTTCTCTAGGATGAACTCGACAATTCTCCATAGGTCGCTCTGTCCCTAAGCTATATTTTAGTGTGAAGGGAAGACACAAAGCAAAACATTAAAAAAGGTTAACCAAAAGAGCAGAGAATTTGAAAACACTTGAAAGGTGAACTCTTCAAGTGTGATGTGGCTTTGAACAAGGGGTGGGAAAAAAGCATCCCTTGCGTGTTGAAGATGGTGTAGGTTGAAGGTTTAATTACAAGAGCCATGGTCCTCTTTTGGCTTTCTCTTAAAGGTAGGATAAAGTTTTCTCTGCTCATGTCATGAGACTTTTTGGAACGTCTTTGAAGCTGGAAAGTCTGCAACCTTCTTTTTTTAAGGGGAACTTTTCCTTTAATTATCTTATTTGGCTCAGAGTTTTGCATCGGTTAAAATGTGAGCTCTTTTTCCGTCGTTCAGCACTAGCTGCGGCGCTCTTAATCCCTTTTGTTTTCTCCTTATCGCTCGCTCTCGCATTGCTTTGCATAAAACACCTTATTAAGGGGATGATTAAAAAGCCTCCTCGCCTTCAGGTGGCTGCGCTGTTTGTCAAATCAAACGGAGGCAGAAAAAACAAATGCCGATCCATCAATCAGCCGGTCGGAGAATAGGAGGGGCTGGCACGCTCCTGTCCTTTTGTCAATAAAAAAAAGAAAGAAAGAAAAACTCAGTTTCAAGTTAAGAGTGACGTTCTGCCTATCAGAGCAATCGGATTTCATTTGGCTCCCTAACAAAGGGACGGTCCACTCGTGGTTGAGGGAAACCTTGGGCTGCTTGCCACGAACAACGGCGAGAAGAATAACGACTCCTCTTGCAAAATTGATTTATCTTTTTATAAATGATGGTACATCCCTCCCCAAATGGATTTATAAATTAATTGCTGTCTTATTGGAATAAAAACCTTCTTGTGCAGACATGATAGATAGATCGTGTTGGGGCGGCCTTGTTCGGGACCCCCTCCTCTTTGGTTAGTCCAGCCCAGCTGGAGCAGTAATTTACTGATCATATTAACTCTGATTAATAACGAACAATACTCGCTGCTCATTTATCAACAGGCTGCTATGGGTGAGAGGGAGTGGGATTGGGCCCAACTGCTGCCAGCCTATCGGAGCACGAGTCAGGTGACCTTCACGACGCTGCTCGCTAACAGGTAATGGCTGCTGCTCTCGTTCACACACAGTCGCCCCCTCCTTTCGCTTACACACTATTGAAGTGCTACCTGTCATGTCCCACCGTGTTCTGCCGTAATGAATGTGAATATTATGTGGAGAGGATAGAGGGATCCTGCGACCGTTTGAATGTGCGCGCTTGTCTGTATGTGTAAGCTTCTAAAGGCATTTTGGCTTGCCTGTGTATCATCTGACCTGTGTTTTTTACGTATAGATGTTGCCGCCTCTATATGAGTTCTTGGTTTCCTTCAAGATTTTAATTCCCAGCATGCAGCCCTAAAAGTTTAGTAAAAAAAAGTGCTGTTCCACTGAGAGCTTGCTAAAGCAGTTCAGCTCCATCATAGTTTTGAGAAAAAGAGAAAAGGATATCTGAGCTCACTGTGCGGAGAAAATGGAGTGTCTGCGTTTTTTAGAACTGAGTGGAAATCACAATCTGACGTGTCAGACTGTGTCAGAAGATAATTTTGAGGTTACTAAGGGATCTTGTGTGGTTGAGCTTTAGTTTAAGTGTGATACAAGTATGCCGGTTTAAAAGGATATCTCAAACCAGAGCCAGAGTTTGATCAATTTGCTCCAAATGAGCAGTGAGTTCAGTGTTAGTTTGACAGCTTGTCAAAAGAAAATCAGTTTCAACCACTGAGTAAAACACAAGATTTTATTCCACAGATCGAATATCAATTCTTAAACAATAATTGTAGTCTGTTCCTATTTCAGGAAAAAGTGGAAGAGTGTATCTATATTTTAGGTCCTTATTTCTTTAAGATTTTTACAGTTTTAATCACTTCACAGTTACTCTCCAAATAAATGTAGAAACAACTTAAAGACAGTATATTTTAAATAGACAGTATCACTGATACAACTGATACTACTACTGATGTCTCTATAAAAATTTTAAACATTAATTATAGACATTACAACATTACAGTATTCACTGCATAAATTATGAATTAAATATAGATTAATCCTTATTAAAGCTACAATTTTCTCTGTTACCTTTGTTCTTTGATTAACACTAACACATAGACATCACAGCAACTGGTTTATTAGGCTGCTGTGACTTTAAGAGCTGCCGCTGCCAAACTTGACGCGGATCGGACATGCATCTCATTTTCTCACAACTCTTTAAATTTAAGACATTATGTAACTAATTTAAGACTGCTCTTATGAGGATACTCGACAAAAATGGGCATTTTGGCATAATTCTGTGTTTTATTGTTTGTTCAAGCGCAAAAGAGAACTCAATACTGGCGAGAACTGACGAGTATAGGTCACACTTTGTTTTAAGGTGTCCTTATTACAGTGTAATTATACATTTAGTAGGGCCCTATGAAATAAGTTTTATTTTTTCCCAAATTCCGTTAAAAATTTTCTGGATTCCGTTTTTTTTTTTTTTTTGGACTCCATTTTAATGGTTAGATTAAATTTTAGTTATCAAAAAGCATGTCTAATTAATTTAAATAATGAAACTTATCCAATTTACCAACAATTACAAAAAATTACATTTTTTTAGGGCCCTATGATATACGTTTTATTCTTTCCCCTCAAATTCTGTTTTATTTTTTACCAAATTCTGTTTTCTGTTTTTTCTGGATTCCATTTTAATGGTTTATTTACATTTTAATAATCAAAGACCATGTCTAATTAATTGAATTCTTAAAAACAACAAAATGTACTGATGAAGTGACGAAAGTGATCGAGTGATGAAAACACCGCGAGCGTCACACGTGCTTCAGTGTGTGTGTGTACATGCATGCGCGCGTGTGTGTGTGTGTGTGTGAGGTAAATGAAACCGTGTGTTCACCGCTTCCGCGTCATTCATTTCAGAGGCACACAGACATGCAGGATTCATATTTAAATAGTCTATTTGCGGTTTCATATTCACAGACACTAGTCTATATCGCGATTTGATTTAAGTGTACTGACCTGCTTTTTATTCATTCATCAAAAATTTGACAAATTCCGTGACATTCCATGTTATATACTAAATTCCGTTATTATGACTGGATTCCACGGTTCCATTTGCGTTTTCTGCATTGCGGGAATTTATAGGGCCCTAATTTAGGTACTGCTAATATTTTTTAACAACATGTAGGCTACTTACTATAGGGTTAGGGTTATGACTGGGGTTTGGTTTAGTTATACACTACCAGTCAAAAGTTTGGAAACATTACTATTTTTAATGTTTTTTAAACAAAGTCTCTTATGCTCATTAAGGCTGCATTTATTTCATAATAAATACAGAAAAAACAATAATATTGTAAATATTATTACAGTTTAAAATTATGGTTTTCTATTTTAATATACTTTAAAATATAATTTATTTCTGTGATGCAAAGATGAATTGTCAGCATCATTACTCCAGTCTTCAGTGTCACATAATCCTTCAGCAATCATTGTAATATGCTGATTTATTATCAGTGTTGGAAACAGTTGTGCTGCTTAATATTATTTTATAACCTGTGATACTTTTTCAGGATTTTTTGATGAATAAAAAGTTAAAAGATATCAGCATTTATTTAAAAAATAAATCTTTTGTAACAATATACACTACCGTTCAAAAGTTTGGGGTCAGTAATTTTTTTTCTTTCTTTTTTTTGAAAGAAATTGATACTTTTATTCAGCACGGATGTGTTAAATTGATAAAAAGTGATTAGTAAAGATTTATATTGTTAGAAAAGATTTATATTTTGAATAAATGCTGTTCTTTTTAACCATTTATTTATCAATGAATCCTGAAAAAAATATCACAGGTTCCAAAACAATATTAAGCAACACAACTGTTTTTAACATTGATAATAACTGAGTATCAAATCAGCATATTAGAATGATTTATGAACGATCATGTGACACTGAAGACTGGAGTAATGATGCTGAAAATTCAGCTTTGCATCACAGAAATAAATTATATTTTATAGTGTATTAAAATAGAAAACCATAATTTTAAATTGTAATAATATTTCACAATATTATTGTTTTTTCTGTATTTATTATGAAATAAATGCAGACTTAATGAGCATAAGAGACTTCGTTCAAAAACATTAAAAATAGTAATGTTTCCAAACTTTTGACTGGTAGTGTATATGCATAATTTACTGTTACTATATTACTATAATAAGTACATGTAATGTGTAACAAATACACTAAAATAAAGTGTTACCCAAGTATGTTTTTACAAGTACTTTTTTTAACTCGGTGAGGTTGTAAAAGCTACATAATTACTGCATAATACTACATAGTACTGCATAGGCATACTTATTATTGAATCATTTATTAAATATACAATTTTTGTTGAAATAGGTTAAATATTGTCACAGAACAGGGTATTTTTTGTCTTAAATAGTATTTACTTACAATTTAATGTCAAATCACATGTTTTATATGAATTAAAGAATAGTGGCACTTGAATTGGATCAAATTAATAACTTTTGATAGGGAATTGTGTTAAATCTGGGAATCAGTGCCAATGCCCCTACCACATAATCTAGATTCTGTAGTTTCCACATGGTAGTGCAGCAGGTCAGTAGAACATGGACCTATTTCTGCGTACCTCGCAAATCACCTGCCCAGTCCAACTTGGAGAGCATCCAGATGTTAGTGTTTCCTTCACAGTGGGGTGGAACCTCTGAGAGCATCTTTCTATGTTCAGTATCTCAATGATGGAGCACCTGCCCTCATGGCCGAGCAGAGGTTCAGAAGAGGGATGAAAGAAAGTAGGGTGAAGGACAGAAGGTGAAGCTAGAATGCACTTTGGAAACTTAGAGATTCATACAGTATTGTTTAGTTTGTAAAAATGGGGTCCATAAACCATGAACATCATTATTAGTCATTAAGTTCCAGTTGGGGTTTACATGTCACCTAATCTCATGTTTCTAAGCCCACTTAACATAGGTAAGGTTATGAGAATTTGCTTCATATAAAAACAATTTGAACGTCTTTGAAGTCGGCATAAAATGGATGTTGTGATAGTCTTTTCTTCCCTATTATGATATGCAAGTGAAACAGCTTCTTGAATGAAAACTTGTGGATTCTCAATGAATGAGTACATTTAATGGGAAACCTGGTGAAAAAAAAACAACAAAAAAAAAACACACGAACAAAGCAAAGAGAAAATAGTTGTAACACAAGATCTAATGTATGGAAAAAAGCAGTAATAGGTCATGTAGTAAATGTTAGACACTAGAGATCCTCTCTGGAGACTGAAGATGTATGTAGGTCTTCTATATGCAGAAACTATGCGATCTTGCTGTCTATTGAATAGGGTTGAGAGTTCTGAACTGTTTTTATCTGAACATATTAATCTCTCCAACTTCTCTCTTTTCAGTAATTTTTTAGTGGTGTCAGGTTGTGAGAGGAATATTTTTATTTTATATTTATGTTCTTTGAAAATAAATAAATGCTGTTCTTTGAATGAACATTCTAATCATTAAAAAATCCTGCTAAAAATGTTTTCACAAAACTGTTTTCAACATAAGAAATGTTTCTTGAGCAGCAAATCAGTATATTAGAATCACTTCTTAAGGATCACGTGACACTGAAGACTGGAGTAATGATGCTGAAAATTCAGCTTTACCATCACATGAATAAATTATATTTTAAAATATATTCAAATAGATAACCTTTTTAAATTGTAATAATATTTCAGAATATTTTGAACCATATAAATGATCATGTTTGATCATGATTGATGAGTTAATGAGTCATGATTGATGTTCCTCAAATAAATCTATCATGTGATGTGGAATGTAGTGCATATGGGTTATTTTTTTATTACTTTAAGTTTATATTTATTTATATACTTTAAAAGTCCCTTTTTGGAGCTTGACAGCTCCTGGTTACTGAGAAGTGCCTTGGTATGGAGAAAAAAAAACAAACAAACAAAAAAACAACATTTGTGTGTGTCCAAAAAATAGAATAAAATAATAATAATAACATGTTAAGGGCTTGGACTGACATTCAATGTATATAATTACAGAATTATTGGGTGAACTATCCATTTAAACATTAGTACATATTTCTGTGGCTCTATGAGGAGTACATTCATCTGGTTACATATAAATGAGACGTGCTCCATAATGTGGTCTCAACTCCGTCGTCCCATTCTCCCTCTCGGGAGTGTGTGTGAGAGAGAGGGAGAAGATTTACACAGGTGTGGGTGTCCTTTATTGTCACCTGTCATTTGGCTGTCTGTGCCAGCAGTGTCATAAATCATTCTCAAATGGAGCTTTTCAGCAGAAAGCGACTGATTAATGTTCCTGTTCTTCCTCAGACTAGCACCTGACACCCAAAGAGACAGCTACAGCAAACTTCTAGACATGACCCACACAAACTTTTTTGCCAGAGATACAGTACTTGGTGACAGGAAGGCTTTACAATAACACCTAGGTTCAGTGATCTGTGCTTGCGTTCACATTCAGATTTGCCTTCTCGGTTGTATAAACTTTACATTTTATAATACTTTTGCTGTAGAATACTCCTATTTGATACATATCTGGCTTTCCTCCATGTAGCGTTCTGTAATTCGGCAATACAAGCATTTGTTTTGCCATTTACTGTGTCTCTTTTTTAAATGTTTTTGTAAAGAAGTCTCTTATGCTCACCAAGATTGCATTTTGTTTGAGCAAAAAATACAGTAAAAACTCGTGAAATATTATTACAATTTAAAATAACTGTTTTATACTGTAAACCTATAAAGTCTACTATATCCTATTTGATACTCAAATTTTCAAGGCCTCTAAATTATCGACATGATCAAAACTTTACAAAACTTGTTGTACACAATCTTTTATATAATCTTCAGTGATTTTTAAAAAATGGAAACATAAAAATTACTTTTATATTGTTAGTAATATTTCAAGTTGAACCTTTAGTGGACTGAAGCAACTAAGGTTTTTTCTTTATTCTAATTTTTTTTTTAGGAAAATCATGTTAAAATGTATCAGCTATGATACATGAGGCTTTTGAGGTCTCTCAATCATCATTGTATTACATTGCATTATATACCCCCCCCACACACACACAAACAATAAAAAAATAAATAAATAAAAAATAAAAAACTACAGAGCTTTAATTATTTCAATATCATCCTACTATAATTATTTGGAGATTTAGGGCCAGATTGTGCCAGCACAAACCTTCTTTTGGCATTAAAAAACTACTGTCAGGATTTACTAAAGAAATGCAGTGAAAAATTACCTCCGAAAAGGCGTGAACAGTATTATTTTTGCATCTGACCTTATTGCATATGGATTTGTAGGAGTTTCACTTTCAGACACAAAATTTATGGGAGGAGAGTATTTAAATTAATCATGCAAGGTGGTTTACTAAGGTTTACGCTAGTCAATTTAGTGGTATTTGCGCCACTATTTACCACCCAAAAAGGCATGTCTTAAACCAAAATTTGCTCTGCTCCATTTATACTGAAATGCAACCTTGGCGTTTTCAAACGAAGGTCCCGTTTACACTAGTGCATTTTCGTTTTAAAAAGCATAAGTTTTGCTACGGTTACACCTGTAGTTTACACTACACAGGCGTTTTCGAACCTCGTAAACGGGGACTTTTGAAAATGCTGCAGACCCCGTTTTAGTTTGAAAACGCTGGGGTTGCGTTTCAGTATAAACGGACCAAAACTGAGACTTTTGAAAATGATGGTGTATCTGCGTATCCTTGACGACAGTGTAAACAATAAGATGGAGACTGAACTGCAATCTTTGCTGGCTTTGTTGTCATTTTTAGCAGCCATTGTGCAGTTAAACTCAGCAATTTTAATACTGCAGCTACCTACATGTGCAAGAGGCAACTGTGTACATTTGTACGTGCATGCCCAAACGGGGCCTAAAACGGGATCTGCAGCGTTTTCGAAAGTCTCCATTTTCGAGGTTTGAAAACGCTGCCGTAGTGTAAACGACAGGGGTAACCGTAGTAAAACTTATGCGTTTTAAAACGAAAACGCACTAGTGTAAACAGGGCCTAAATCTGGCCCATAAAGTGACAACTGATATTTATATGTAAGTTTTCTGCTATACTGTTAAAATTAGTTTACCTTAAAATCTATCAAAATTTCATCTTGATTTTTGGCCATATACATTTCAGCAACCCCACCAAATTGCATATTGCACAGTTTTGCTCAGTTTGGGCTTCTAAATACAATACAATTTTTTTTTTCTCCTTAAGTGTATCTCCTAGTGTATGAGCCATAAAAGCCTAATGTATAAAATATGATGCTCAACAAAGACATATGGAAACTTTTTTATTTTATTTTTTTATATTTTGTCTAAAGGTTTAATAAACTGTTGCATAAAAAAAATAAATAAAAAAAAACATGCTTTTTTACATGGTGATTTTTGTGGAAACTATGATAGATTTTTTTTCAGGATTCTTTGATGAATCAAAAGTTCAAAAGAACAGCATTTATATAAAAATAGTATTTACTGTCAATTTTGATCAATTTAATGCATCACTTGCTGAATGTTTTTTTTTTTTTTTTAATTTTTTTAATTTTTTTATTTTCTGACCCCACAAACGGTAGTGTATTTCCTTTCACCTGTGTCACAGCAAGAGTTTGTGTATGAGTTATCTTTCATAAGCGAGCTTTACGGTGAAACATTTTCCTCCAAAGGCTTTTACTTTTAATATATTGTGCCTTAGTTTGAAACACTTCTAGTTTCACTATTATAAGTCCTGCTGATGGATGGGTCTGTAAAAATCACCAGATGTGGCTTTCAGTGTTATAAAATACCATGGGACACACTTAACAAGCACCTTCTGGACAAATGTAATGCTCTTGGTCACAGCTAAAACTATTGAAATCACAGCCACAAACAATGCTAAAATATGTCTGCTCTGTTCTGTTCTGTGCAATTGCTTGTTGCATTGAAAGACATGAATTTTGACTATGTAGAACATTGGCTAGGTCATCTTTTACAGCCTTGCACTGTCATTCCTCTATCATCCAGAACAATAGTGAAGTATCTGTTGAGAAAAATGGCAGTCGATGCGGGGATTGGAGTGCTTTAAATTGCAGTGATAGGCACCGCCGTTCACATTGGGCAAATGCCATCTGTTCCCAATGATGGCCATATGGTTAGCTTTCTTTCCCAGGGTATAAAATACAAACAAATGTGTCAGAATGCAAGGGCTTCTTCCACAGACGCGCAGCGACTCAGCTAGAGGCAGCGTCGCAATGTGCGGAGAAGTAATTGCTATCGCCACCTTTGTGTTATGAGTTTGTTGTTGTTGCTTTTTTGGATGAGGGAATCTGTCATGGCTGAGAAAAGGGACATTTTCACTGTTTTACTGGAAAAAGCAAACACTACCATGTCAACCCATCATTTTAGTGACTTTTTATAGGTGATTTTTTTTTCTTCCTAGGGGCCCTTTAAGTTCCACAAACAAGTCCCCTCCATCATGTTCTCTGACTGACTGACTGTGGGGAAAGCTTCTTTGTGTCTCTCTATCATCTTGCCTTTGTTTTGGTGGCTAGTGCTGGAAATTAGCAGACACAATGAGGTTTTGTTTAGCATGAGGCAGGCGTAGAGCTCCTGGTTTGTACTTTGCATGTGTGTGTGTTCATATATGTGTGTGTGTTGGTGGGTGAATCACTGAAGCCTGGGAGAAGGCCGTGGCCCCACCTCACATGGCAGAGAAGAGCTGAAAGGCTCATTAATCAAACTCCGAGTCACAGATGTGATGGCTTCCACACAAACTGCCAGCAGACTGTGAAAGTCACATCCAACAGAGTCAACTGTCAAGCAGCTAGGCCACCATTTCCACCAGGCCCAGCTCATTCCTCATTCCTTTCCTCTCAAATCCACTTCCATCAATTTATTATTTCCTTCCTCCCTGTCTCGCACCTCTCGTAATGATCAGTTGATGGTTGATGGTGTAATACTATAGTTTAGATTGAACACCATTATGTTCACAATCAGAATTAAGCTTTTTTTTTTTCTTTCTTAGATGCCCTGCTTTAGAAAATGTCATGCTGTAAGTGCACATCTATGCATTTACATTTTAATTATGCTATATATTAGGGGTGTGACAAGATTTCGTGAGATTAAAATGTGAAAGGAAAAAGCTGGTGAAAAGCTGTCTTGCACGATATTGCCATAGCGGAGTTTGAGAGTGAAATTAGGATAGAATATGCCACCGCTACGTTTACATTACGCCTCCACTGTGGTTTTGCTTTTTATAGAAATAAAAATCATTTAATTCAGTTGGATAACGGTCGCTTCAATCCCATTCAGTTTATCCAACACAAGCTGCAGAGTCGTACGTAGTACTGCAGGAATCAGAGTTCACTAATCACGTGATGAGAGCTCAATTGCAAGAAGATGAAGCTGTTTTCTGTGCGTGCAAATATAAAGCTGTTGGGGACTCTGCTCTTTGTGTACATGAAAAAAGCATGCGAGTAATGAATTAAGTTCTCTTTTGCGTCTTCTTGCGCTTGAATCTGAATGGCTAAAAATCGCTTGAATGTTTAAATTGACAAGACTTAAAAACAACTGCAAATGATAAACTTTCATGACGATGCAGCACTGG
This sequence comes from Elopichthys bambusa, assembly GCA_037101425.1. Lineage (NCBI taxonomy): Eukaryota > Metazoa > Chordata > Actinopteri > Cypriniformes > Xenocyprididae > Elopichthys > Elopichthys bambusa. Next base: position 14,698,962 of record CM074434.1, read on the forward strand.
CCAGATCGGGCAGTCCTTTATGTCAAGCTCTGTTTCCTGTTGTTTTGTTGTTTAGTTATTTGTTTGTTTTGTTGTTGTCTTTGTTCCTAAAGATATGACTCAACTTGCTGAACATGCTAATTAGCTATCATCTAAACCAGGGGTGTCCAATCCTGCTCCTGGAGGGAGAACTCTGTCCAGCAGAGTTCAGCTTCAACCCCAATTAAACACACCTGAACCAGCTAATCAAGGTCTTACTAGGCATACTAGAAACTTCCAGGCAGGTTTGTTGCTAAAGTTAGAGCTTAACTCTGCAGGACAGTGGCCCACCAGGACTGAGTTTGGACACCCCTGATCTAGACTATTAAATGTTTTGTTTTTTGTTTTTATTGGTTTGGTTTGGAGGAAATGAACTTGCAGAGCAGATAGCTAATTAGTTACTAAACTACAATTTACTTAGCAATAGATTATTAGCTACCATCTAAACTACTTATTTCTTGTTTTGTTTTGGCTTTATTTTATTTAGTTTTTATTGGTTTGGAGGACATGAATTTGCAGAGCAGAAAGCTAATTAGCTATCATCTAAACTAAATTTTGGAAAAAAATACATTTACTTAGCAGATAGATAATTAGCTACTGTCTAAACCACCAATTGTTTTTTTTTTTTTTTTGTATTTGCCGAGCAAACAGGTAGTTAGTTATTGACTAAACTTTCCAATCATTCTGAAATGGCTGAAACAGTCGCTATTTATAATCTGTTATTCCAGCTTTTCAGGGCTTCTGCTTTTTTTTTTTTTTTTTTTTTGGCCTGTCAGTTTTTCTTTCACAACATCCTTGATTATACCACACTCTTTAACTCAATTCAATCCCTTCTCTCACTTCCAGCCCTCTGTTTCTTAGTGAAGTACCATTATCTCTCATAATCTATGATCCTAATCTATAGCCGTCACAACCAGCTCAATCACACCCAGCGCAGAGCTTTAATCAGACACCTACTGCCTTCTCCACATTGTGATTGACAAAGCCACCCTGCCAGCCTGAGAGGTGGAAAATAATAATAAAATAAATAAACTGTGTGGTCCCTGGATGGAAGAGGGCCAGTGACAGGCTTCCACGCTGGGGGCCCGGTGTCACTGCACTGGCAGTCTCATCACACTGCCACCAGAACCCAGCCATTTGCATCCAGGCCAGGGACAGATAATTAGAAGGATTCCTGCCTGTCAGCATTAATCTGGGCAGCGGTGAAACGCTCTGACAAGGAAATGGAGATGGAGAGCTTTAGCTGGAGCGGATGGCGAAGGAGAGTGTGGTTCAGTAGAGGCAATCATAGCTCCTTACAAATAAGAGTGATAATATTAGTGGCCTATAACGGTAATTCATTTGGAGTGCACTGAATGCTGATTTGTAACGCCTGTATTTAATATAGCTGGCTTGTTATAGATGTTTAAGATGGGTATTTCAAGCTTAATTTACTTCAATTTGCTGTTACTTTTGCAGTTTTGTATATTGTAAAAAATAAATAAAAACGTTCAGTGAAGCTTGTATTTCACAACCAGTCCTTTTCTAAAACCTTTTTGTCTGTGCACAGGCACTTTGAAATGCTAGCTGTGCCAGGTTTTTTTTTTTTTTTTTTCCTCCACCACAAGGGAACCTTCACTGTTAATTGCTTTGAAAAGTTTGAAATGTGTCGTCTGTTGGAGGGATATGTTACGCTAAAATGATCTTCCATCAGTCTGGATTATTCTCATATATATAATTTTAGTTTTTATAGATTTATATAATTACTTGACTATGTTTTAGGAGCATTCAGACTTACAATATTTGAACAGATACTATGAGATGTGTGGCATAGCTAATCTAATGAAATGGACTGACAGTAATATATATATATATATATATATATATATATATATATTTCTTTATAATATAAACATTTTAAATAAAGAGTACTCACTTCAAATTGCTTCAATGATGACCAACATTTAAAGTGATAGTTCACCCAAAAATTAAACTTCTGTCATCTTTTTCATACCTTCACATCGTTTCAAACCTATTTGACTTTTTCTCCATACTATGACATTCAGCATTCTTAAAGGGATAGTGATTTTTAACTCCAACCGTTGCAGTCTGTCAGTTGTATAATGCATGTCAATGGTAACAAAATCTATGAGAGTAAAAAAAAACATGCACAGACAAATCCAAATTAAACCCTGTGGCTCATGATGACACATTGATGTCCTAAGATGCGATCCGAAACGATCGGTTTGTGTGTGAAACCGAACAGTATTTTTATCATTTTTAACCTCTAATACACCACTATGTCCAGCTGCCGTGAGCGCGCGCGGCATCCGGTGCGTGAGGTGTGTACGCGCTCTGGCGTAGTTTAAACATGGTGCCCGTAGTACAACAGTTGTTATACAAATGGAAGTAAACCACTAAAAAACATGGTTTTATTACATCAGAACTTCATTTTATTTTGTTTCTTTTCGTAAGGGCAGCTTTACAAATAAAAAGGACACATACAAAGATCTTGTTCACATGCCTCAGTTGAATGTGGAAAAACCATAGGCACAGCTGATGGTTTAAGTCGTACGTGATCCTCTCCTGGGTATGTAAAATCATCAGGGGAAAAATGATCGCTGCAGACCCTCAACAACTTTAGTAAGTTAATGGCTGTGTTGATATCCAGCCGAAGAGCAATCAACCATAACTTCAGGCGAGCAGGCTCAGAAGTTGGGAATACATGGAAAGTCACCACTCCTGAATGAGTTTGCGCGAGAGAACGTAATCTTTTAGTTTTAAGTCGATTAGTAAGTAAGTAAGTACCATTTTGATTAGCTGTCGTACCTACAATGTTTGCGCACTGTGTAAACACTGAGTGACATATACGCACGAGAGATAACTTCCGGTGCTTATGTAAACTACGCCAGAGCGCGTACACACACGCACGCTTAAAGCAGTTGGACATAGTGGTGTATTAGAGGTAAAAAAAATGATATAAATACTGTCTCACACAAACCGATTGTTTCGTGTCTTAGAACATCAATGTGTCATCACGAGCCGCAGGGTTTAATTTGGATTATGTTACCATTGACATGCATTATACAACTGACAGACTGCAACGGTTGGAGTTAAAAATCATCATTCGTGTTCTACTGAAGAAACAAAGTCACCTACATCTTGGATGCCCTGGGGGTAAGCAGATAAACATCACATTTTCATTTTTGGGTGAACTATCCCTTTAATATCTTCTTCTATTTTTCACAGAAAAAGAAAGTCATACAGGTTTGGAATTTGGAAATGCAGTGAGTAAATGATCACAGAATTTTCATTTTTGTGTGAACTTATCCCTTTATGTCACTATTTACTAAAAGTTGTGAATTTAGTTCATTTTGATTGTCTCTCTTGTCTTTGAGTATGTGTTGCAGTTTTACACCTGACATTGGTAACTTGTTTCATTCTTCTGACGAGTGTAGTGTCTTGGCCTAGTGAATTGTACCTCTATACGATGTCTACAGTTCTGTCATAGGAGCCCTGATCAGACGTGACCTTCCCTCTCTGCTGACTTTACATGGCCTGAATGCCACTGTCTCAGAGTACCTTTAGAGGAACTGAGGACTGTCATCCTGTCAATAAGATGGTGATCTCAGTGCTCCGCAGAGGTGCTACAGATCCCCCGGAGCCCTTAGCCCTGACTGATATAAGGGCCATGGTGCCACTCTGGCCCCTGGGCAGATGGTCAGCAAGCTTCCTGAAAGCTGAGGGCACTTGGGTCTTTCATTGGCATTCAGTGGCCACGTTCAAACTCTGCCCCTCAGAGGTGGGTAAGAAGGACAGAAGGAAGGATGAAGGTTGCTCAGACATGGTTGATGAGGAGAAGGTCTGTCACCACATCTGCCCTTCTGCAACCTCTCTGGTTGAGCACCACACACTAATTAATAAGTATGTGCACAGGTAACCCGACAGCCAGGCCCAGATCTGAAGACTTTTGCAGATTTCGCAGTTTCTGCACTGATTCTGAGGAAAATTTGTGTGATTCGCCAAATATATAGCGTGGATTTAACTCTCATGTTCTATTTGGGGTCTTCAAGATTCCAAGACCATTTTTACAGCTTTAAAAAAGACCTGAAAAGTGTAACTTTGATAATTATACATGGAAGGTCTCAGAGATCCCAGATATAAAACATGATTTCTGAAGGATCATGTGACACTGAAGACTGGAGTAATGGCTGCTGGAAATTCAACTTTGATCAATAAATCACATATTAAAAGATTTTTTTTCTGTATTTTTGATCAAATAAATACAGCCTTGGTGAGATTTAGAAACTTTAAAACTTAAAAAAAATCTTACCAACCCCAAACTTGTATGTTGTAGAGTATATAATGATAATAATGTAATATGCACATGACTTCTATTTGTTTAGGAACTCACATAAGCATAATTTTCATCTTGTCTGTAGTTACATTTTTAGTGTGATAGTATGATGGCTAAGTGTATGAAACAGTATTAGAGTATTCTGCTCAGTGCTCTGCTGAGGATTGTCTTGATGTGACAGTCTGCTATGTTCGCTCAAGTTGTTTTTGACAGAACACTAAGAAAAGAAGATGCACTGAATTCCTCTTCCTCCTTCTTTCTTTCTTTCTTTTCTCGTAAGGGTGTATTGACACTAGATCTTTTAGTGAGGGCTCTAGTCTGGTTTTGTTTAGTTGGTATGAAAGTGGGTTTTTGAATCTGTGTCATTCATTAATTTGGTAGTATAGTAGAGTATAGTATATATCGGCAAATAAAAGTGATATTCTGTGCGTGTTTAAGGGTTAGTTGCAATGTAATGAAATTTCTGTCATTAAGTACTTACCCTTATGTCGTTCCAAACCCACGACACATGCGTGTGATGCTGACTCAGGAGCCGGCCAATACTGAGCCAGCATTCGGACGTAAACACGGAAGCGCTGAACTGCGTCAAATGTGTACAAGTCTGACAGGGTAGAGAAGAAATTATTGAATAAATTTGTTTTTGCGCACAAAAAGTATTCTTGTCGCTTCATTAAAGGATTAGTTCACTTTCAAATTAGCCCAAGCTTTACTCACCCTCAAGCCATCCTAGGTGTATATGACTTTCTTCTTTCTGATAAACACTTTTAATAAAGGCCTTCTGAAGCAAAGCAATGCGTTTGTGTAAAAAAAAAAAAAGAAAAAAATCCATACAGACCGCCTTCTCTATTCAACGTACGAAGAAAGGGTAAAACTCTTGCAGTTAAAAAGCTTACGCTACGTCCTATGCCTTCCCTATTCAACTTACGGAAAAAGTGTAACTGATGCCACACCAGTTTACACTTTCTTCATAACTTGAATACTGTAAGCGGTCTGGCGGAAACTAGATATTTTACTTCATAACTTGTTAAATATTGTTTACACAAACGCATCGCTTCAGAAGGCCTTTATTAACCCCCCGGAGCTGTGTGGAGTACACGTTTATGATGGATGGAAGTGGATGGAAGCACTTTCTTCAGCCCATTCACTGCTATTAAAAAGCTCGGATGCATCAGGATATTTATTAAAATATCTCTGAGAGTGTTTATCAGAAAGAAGAAAGTCAAATACACCTACGATGGCTTGTGGGTGAGTAAAGCTTGGGCTAATTTTCATTTGAAAGTGAACTAATCCTTTAAGGTTGAACCACTGTAGTCACATTGACTATTTTAATGATGTCTTTACTACTTTTCTGGACCTTGAATGATGGTAATTATGTTGCTTTCTATGGGGGATTAAAAAAAAACAAACTTGGATTTCATCAATCTTAATTTGTGTTCAAAAGATAAACAAAGGTTTTGCAGGTTTGGGACTGCTTAATTAAATTTCATTTTTGGGTGAAGTTTTGATGCTAAACCCAAGGGACAATTGAACTTTGGCTCAAACCAAGCAATCAGTGCCCAGATTGGCTGGGATTATTTCCTCTCTCTGACAATATATGTCTTGTCTATTTGTATCTTTGCTTTGTCGTGACTGTTATACTTTGTTCACTTAAGCCAGGTTGACTAATCTTGACATCTTTAAATCAATGTCCAGATTGGCTTGGAGCAGATTTCTCAAATGTAGTTATTCCTCAGAGGCATCCTTTATTCTTTACTGTATGTTTCATCTACTGCAACCATCTATAGCAGTGTGACTGTTTGTTGCAATTTGTGTGATACCCAGTGACAATGTTATGAAAGGCCATTTAGAGATGAATGATGCTCCTTGTCACTCCCTCGACTTCTCCTTCTCTATCTCTCTCTGCCATACTCTCATTCATCTCTTGTCTTTTTTGAACTTGGGCGCTCTTGCTGGAAGGGGAGCAGATCTAATCAGAGAGTGGGTTGCCTGGATTGGGGGCATCTGTGTAGCCTCTGCATTGGCTCCGGGCTGACCCGATGCTTTCTCCGGCAATCCGTCATTCAGCACTGCCCTGTCCAGATCAGCTCAAGCCCTCCTCACAACCACACACACAATCCAGAGCTCAATGTCAGGCCATGGACTACTTGACGAAGTGAACTGTTTGAAGACTTCCTGTCTTTACTGGAAACCATACCACCTGCTGGTTTTGATGCCCGTGGCTGCTTGCCCTCTTCTGGTTTGAGAGAGGTCAGATTACACGTTGTTTCCGACCAGCTCTGCCAGTCTCCTCAGGTTACCGACCCCAGCCGCGAGCATCAACCGTCCACATCAGAAAAACCAGTAAGAGGGCACGAGCAAAGGCAACGGCCTCCTGTAATTCTGGCTGGCAATGTCTTGGTTTGGTTGCTTAGTCTGAACATGAGTTCAGTTCTATCTTTCTCCTACTGCTCCAGTCTCTTTTGCATCACCATCTTACTACTGTTAGTACTGATTTACTCTAGATAGGTAATACCTAACCAACTGCTGTGACTTACTCTTGTCTCTATGGCATTACTACCGGAAATACACTGGTATTAAAACTGTGGCTGATACCAAGCTGATAATTATGTTCATGATAAATGGCAGATATTAAAAATCTATTGTTTTGTTTGTTTAAAAAAATCTAAAATTATTTGTTTTAAATTCTTAAATTAAGTTTAGGCATTACAACATTATAATGTACAGTATGAAAAATTAATATTCGTATTATTAGTGTTTTTTTAAGATTAACTTTAAGTGTAAGTTAGTGACAGCAAAGATAAGGGCAAAACGACATACTGATAGTTTAAAACATTTCTAATGTGTCCACAAGTTTCCTACGCCCCATGAGGCCTTGCGTCAAAAGTGCAGTGTCTTCCGGATCGAAGTAAACGAGCAGGACGTGACACTCATTCATTCAACAGATAAGTCATTCAAGATTTAGCGATCCAAACTAGCAAACGTTTGGCCTTTACTTAAAGACTTAAGATTTCAACATCAATATCTGAACAATGTTTTACAATAAAAAATGTTACATTAACAGTAATTTATTAATTTTTCTCAGGAGTGCACATAATCATGCCAAATCAAACTGATACTTATATTGACACAAAAAGAAAACACATACCTATTCAGTTGCACCTGCTTCCATTTATTTACAATCACAAGAATGCACAAAACAACTCCATTAAGGCTTTTAAATCCAATGGCTTACACATTTTAATTATTATGTGTTTACGTCACTTTTCTGAGCTTTTCTGTTAATTTTCCTCTAAATTATGCGATGATTGCAATTCGAGGACGTTTGAGCGATCTCTCCCGTCGATCTATCCTGATCCTTTCAGCCAGAGCAACAGAGGGAGCTCATGAGTGGAAAACAGGAGTTATGAGTTATACGAGTTAACCGGAGTGTGCGAGTCTGTGAAAGATATGCGTATGCATTAGTCCGGTATCAACAAAGTGTATTTATTATCGCAAAGGTTAACATAAGTAGCCTTTAGCATTGCATATATGAAGGTGGAAACGTGACTGGCTCTGGCACGCACGACACCAGTAGGAGTAAAATATCACATTATAATGCTTTGGTGCTAGCATCAGTGACAGGTAAAGAACAGACAGCAGATTGCTCATGTATTGCAGGGCCAGGATGCTCTTGTAGTCATGCATCAGCACTTTTGTGGAAGATCAGTAAAGTAAAGGACAATTAAGGGCACAAAAATTGTTTATTGTATTGTTGTATATTATAATTGTATTGTATATTATATTGTCATAGACTGAAATGTTGTCCCTGAGTGCCGTAACGACATCTCTCATAAAGGTTTGCAACTTTACAAAGTAAACAATGATCTAACAATGATGTGGGATGACATCATGATGTTAATTCACATGACATGCAAGAACAAATTAGGTTTTATGTTATGGACATGTAGCCATACTAGATTCCAGCATTGGTATGGCATTTTTGGTCCTCGTTATTGTATGGACAAAAATAAAAATCTGAAAGTTGCTTCAAATGTATTCTTTTGTGTTTCACCAACGAAAGTAAGTCATATGATAACTTGAATAATAAGTAAATGTTGACAGAATTCTCCTTTGTGGTTGAACTATGCCTTAACTCATAGGTTAGCACTTGAATCTGTCTAGGTGTGAACAATAAGAGACAATTTCTGTGAAAAAGAGAAACAAATTATAAGCCTACAATAACAGGCAAGAATTACATCATCAATAAGAGTTTACTTCCACAAGCTAGACCAGATAGCATTTGTGCCAATTATGATTCATACTAAAATCCTATTGTCAAGTTTAATAGGCAATTATTCTTGTTTAATGTAGAAGAAGAAAAAGGAAATGTGTGAACTTTTGTCTAAAACTAAGTCTTATAAAAGCTTATTTGTTGTTTATGATGAGGCATATTTTTTTGCATTCAAACCTTAATGCATATCATTTGCACTGCAGTTGACAAACTAACACTCTCTTCCTAGTTTACAAAAGCAGCCATCCTCAAGGGACGAACACGTCACCGCAGCAGACGAGACAGAACGTTTGTTTAAAGCAGACGCCCAATAAAACGGACCAGCTTAGTAGCGAGCAAACGTCGGGTTAGTTTTAGCCTTTCATTGGTGTTGGATATCAGTGACAGCCCCGATCAAAGAACGGCGTCACAAATGAAGCTGTCAAAATGGCTGGCAGCTGAGTCAGGCAGCAAAAGGGGGAGAAACAGAAAGAGAGATTTTCATTTGCTTTCAAATGCATCATGACCACGATGGAGCCTTCATAAACAGACAAAAAAGATGGCTAAAACGTGTTAGCGCAGCACGACACGATGAATTATAAATGTGTGCGGAGGATTATAAAAACAATGAGCGAAGGCAGCGGAATCCCTCAACCTCGGGCAGATAGACTAATTAACACTTTCGACATGAATGTATGATCTCATTATAGCTCTCGAGCTTATGTAACGTGGCATTGCACCATTGTTGCGAGTGCAGAGAAAGCTTAACGCCGTTTAGAACGTCTATTGTTTAGAGTTAAGGTTTAGTTACGTAAACATTTACGCAACTCGAAAAGTCGTAGGGAGATGCGTTATGTTGTATATTTCTGGCTTTTTGCTATGGGTTGTTCCTGCTAATTTTCTGATAATGGCCAATTATCTGCTCTTTTTTCACTAATTAGGAGATAAATATCATCAATCATTGTCTATTAATGTTGATGAGCCGCTTGCATGAAATGAGCGTTTATATGCCTAATGAGTGTGCCCTTTTCCTCTATTCGTATCATTCAAAACACTCATTTGCCGACACAAAGTATGCATGGTTAGGCGCTTCTGTTGTGCAGTAATTCCCGTACTTGATGGTCGTGACATGTCTCTATGACGGAGTCTCACAGAGGCACTCTCTGGACATAGAACGAGAGGGAATTAAGTCATCTTCTTTAATGCGTTCACAAAAAAAAACGAAGAAAGAAAAGCTTGGAGTGAGGCCTATACGTTCCCTGCTGCTATCCTCCTCCAGGCAGCACCTCCTCCTCCTCTGTTTCTCCCTCTCTCTGTCTGTCTAGGTCTCTCCTTCGCTGTCTGTCTGTGAATGTGTGGGAACTACAAGGCGCGCTCCTTTTTAGCCCCTCGCGGAATGAATCAGCTTGGAATTCTAAGGCTGTAGAAGTGTCCCATTGTTATGATGTCACCGCAGCTCAAGAAGGATGACCTCTGGACCCTATGGATTCATGGCTGTTTCGTCGCCCCCATTTCTGACAAGTATAGCTGCCTTTGTCCTCCCACTAGGGGGTATCCAAGCCGTTTGGAATAGATTTCGAAGGACTCGCGGCTTAAGACATGCAACTTTGTGTGTCGCCGTTGTCTCTCGATTTTTGCGGTACCTCTTGACTCTGGCTTCATTTTCCTCTTTTTCTCTGTCTTGCTTCCTTTCACTCTGTCAGTCTTACTGGCTTTTTTCTCTCTCCGCCCGTCCATCTCCATCTCCGTCTCCCCCGTGCCGTCCTTTTCATTTCGCTATTGCTAAGGAAATAGTGAATACCGCCAGATGTCGCAAATACATCATCATAAGGTGGAGGACTGGTGAAAATAAATCAAGACACGTATGCGGTGGGGGATGTGAGACTGGTGCTTCTCTTAGAGTGTGATTGTGTGTGTGTGTGTGTGTGTGTGTGTGTGTTTGGGTAACTGAAAGAGAGAGAGAGACAGAAAGCGAGGGAGAGAGGGCAGTAGAGGTCATTGGATTGTCCCTCAGATGTTTGATATTTTATGTATGGGAAAAGCGAGAGCGGATATGACAGAAGATGCAATTCGCCACCTCAGCAGACCAAAAAGACAAAAATGCAACACCGAAAAAAGGTCCAGAACCCTTTAAGCCTTCCGAATCCACCTGACCAAAATGACTCACAAAGATAATGCGAATATCACCGCAAACAAACCCCACAAAAAAACGAAACGCAAAATGCGTCTCCTTACCACTAACATGCATTCCTACTAAAATGACTAAGTGAAATGAGCTGTGAGAAAGGCTTTGTTTGCAGTTGAAGGAGAGAGAGGCAGACGCGCTCTCAGATCCACGCTGAGTCGAGCGAGAGAAGGAGATTCCCCAGGGTGGCGCTATCCCAACAACGCTTATCCTGCGGGGGGAAAAGTTTACAGCCAGCCCTGCCGTTTGTAGTGCCACTACAGAGGCTGTGACAGTCTGCATAAAACGGGTTGGATCTGAGCAGATGCCTCCAACCGAAAAAAAAAAGAAAAAAAAGAAACACCTACAGAAGCGCGATTGAACAAATGCAATCGAGACATCAGAGCGAAGCCCTCTAAATACCTTATTTATGCAGCTGCTTTGTATCCGTGACAACAAGAAAACAAAACGACACATCAGCATAATGCCTCCTCTTATCATATGGAGGCTTGTCTTGTTTTTTACACTTCCTTTTTACCTTCCCACATCACAAATGTGGTCTTTTTTTCTCCTTCGGTTCTTCTGAGTTCCTCAAAGATAGATAGCCCTGATCAAGCTTTGATATACTAAAATGACACCCTTCGTCTTCCATCAGCCCTGCGGCTGACCATCTCCAGCTCACCCCACCAGATGCTAGACAACATTTTCTCTCGAGTGCTCTCACAGCCGGCAGGTAAAAGGAAGAGGGCTAATTCCAGGCTCTTTTGAACTCCTTGTAGTGCCTTCTCTATTTTTGGCCATCAGAGAAAAAGTGCTTCAAATAGATCTCAGAACAAAGTGTAAATGAATTTGTGGTATATATTGTGAGCATCAGAGCATTATTTCAGCGGTGGATTCGTGACATTGGCCAGTAAACAATTAGATTACTTGCAACGGTTAGAGGGGTGAGGCTTTGTTTCAGCTAGTGTCGACAAGATTCTGAAGAGACGCCATATTGACGAGCCCTTTTCTCTCTGGTTAGGGGGCGGAGTCCACTCAGCTGTCAATCACAAAGACAGAAGAGAATAGCTGTGATTTCTGCCATCGTTGAAACTAAAACCATATGCAAATTTGCCCTTGGATATCTATTTCTACATTCTCAATACGCTTATAGAACGAATAGCCATACAAATAAACGAATAAGCCCCCCCCAAAGAGTCCAAGTCTGACCTGAGCAAGGGACTTTTTGTGAAAGCTTTTGAAGCTCAAACTCAGTCATTGTCAGTGGATGGCTTTTATTGGTCTATTCCCCCCCAATTCTCCCTGTGTCTTAACAAAGAGACATAAACGAGACAACACATACAAAGAGCGAGGAATCAAATCCTTGGCATTTATCGCGCCTATAAATAGGTATGAAGCCTTGAAAAAGTCATTCACAATGCTACTGTAGAACATGCCATTGGAAAGGTGTTGTGAACACATTGTTGTTTATTAGTTAGCGATGCTTGTTTTGTTCTCATAGATTTGTCTACCACTTTGAGGCAGAAAGTATGAAATGTGCGAAAATGCTGTAATTATAGTTTACATTTAAAATGCGGTGATATAAAGGTTATTTTCTTCTTGCCCCTCAAAAAGAACCTTAAGGTATGATACACGGGGAGAGCTCAGCAAGAGCGGTGTAAATAATTTTTCATTGCATTACCATGTGTGTCTGATTTCTTTAAATGTAATTTTTATATCAGGGAAAAAAAATCCCATTAGAGATGTAACCGTATTACGTCCTATGGGAGTATGTGACATTTGATATGAAATTATGAAATCTATAATACAAAGTCCTCTGTGTGTTCCTTCTAATGTTCTATGGAATGCACAGGTTTTTCCCGTGTTATTATCTTATAATAATGCACTTGCATTATTGAGTGTGTGTATTGATTTTAGAACTAAAACCATTTATTCTAGGGGTAAATGTTATTATTTTAATATCAGGGCCCTGCTAATTTGATTCTTTTGATATATTTCATATGGAATGCTAGAGGGGCTTTTTTTTCCCTCTAGTTTTAAAGTTCACACCAGTGTAGCCAGAAACAACTTTGTCCAAAAAAATCAAGGCTCTCATCCATCCAAATCTGACACCAACCGCTGGTCTCCTCTTCAGTCGGCTAACTATTTCCTAATCATTTCAAAAGTGAAATGTGTTGTTTTTAAGTTATTACTCATCCCAGCTTGTGTTAAATATAGTTTGTAGTTATTCAAGTAGGAGGTATGCCAAATTCCATACCACTTCCCAAGTATCTCTCTCTTTCTTTCTCTCTCTCTCTCTCTCTAACAGGAACTTCTTTTGACCTGGTGAGGCTACTGTAGGCTGTCAGTCCAGCTGCTCACCTGGCCCTAATTATTTGCTATTTTGTGTGTGTGAATGTAAGTGTGTGTGTCTCCTCTCCTCATCCCAAAGGCACAACAGGCCTCTAGATGCCCCTCAGTCTCAGGCAGGCAGCAGCCTCATCCAGGTGCCAGCGATGAAACTTTAATACCTTATTTAAATATGGATTGAATTAGTCTTTGAGAGGCAGGGAGTCGGGCAGCTGTGGAGGGTGTGCTGGTCAGGCAGGTGCTCTGGGAGGCCAGAGGTTCCCGCTCAGTGCCATGAGGGAGAATAGCAATAGGCTGATGCATGGGTAAAAATACCAAGAGTCAATCTGATATCCCAGAATTCCACTGCTAACAATGTTACCCTAATAAGATTAGGATTGCAGGCGAGATAAGGTGTGTGTGTGTGTGTGTGTGTGTAAGAGAGTGGCACACACATATTCAGCATGAGGCAACCTTGGTGTTGATTATTAGTGGTGTTTGCTTAGGAAAGCATACTGCTCATACTTACGGTGAGGGATGTGAACAAGCTCCTGAGTATTAAAGTTTGGTACGTCATGATAATTCAAATTTGTAAAATTGTGAAACTTCTTGAGAAAAGGTGTGTTATTACTTTTCAAACTGATGGCTGATCTGTGGCTGATAAACCCCAGATTTTAAATTAAATAAAATAAAATCAAATTAGGTAACACTTTATTTAAGTAACTTTGCAACTACATAACAACTAACTCTCATCAGAGTATTAGTAAACAGTCTGCTTAATATCTGTTAAAACTATTTTGATGGTCCCCTAACAGATATTCTACTAAAGCCATGTTTCCACCGAAATTACCTGAAACAATTTGTCCCAGGAACTTTCTTCCCCCAGATCTATTGCTATAGTGGGGAAAATAATTATTTGATCCCCTGCTGATTTTGTAAGTTTGCCCACTTACAAAGAAATAAGGAGTCTATCATTTTTATGGTTGGTTTATTTTACAGAATACCCACCAAAAAACACATTATGTAAAGGTTATAAATTGATTTGCATTTGATCAAGTGAAATAAGTATTTGATCCCTTACCAACCAGTAAGAATTCTGCCTCCTACAGATTGTTTGTGCCCATAACACAGTTTAGTCCCATCACTTAAAGAAAGTACTCCTAATGTTGGCTCGTTATGTGTATATAATCTGTATCTTCCATTCAAACCTCTCCACCACCATGGGCAAGATCAAAGAGCTGTCAAAGGAAGTCAGAGACAAGATTGTAGACCTGCACATGGCTGGAATGGGCTACAAGACTATCAGCAAGAAGCTTGGTGAGAGGGAGACAACTGTTGGTGCGATTATTCGGAATTGAAGAAATACAAAATAGCCATCAATTGCCCTCTGTCTGGAGTTCCATATGTTCCGTAAAATCTTGGGCGAGAACCTCCTTCCCTCAGCCAGAACACTGAAGATGGGTCATGGATGGGTCTTCCAGCATGACAATGACCCAAAATATTCTGCCAAGGCAACAAAGGAGTGGCTCAAGAAGAAGCACATTAAGGTCATGGAGTGGCCTAGCCAGTCTCCAGACCTTAATCCTATAGAAAATCTGTGGAGTGAGCTGAAACTTTGAGTTGCCAAGCGACAGCCAAGAAACCTTAAAGATTTAAAGAGGATATGTAAAGAGGAGTGGACCAAAATCCTTCCTGAGATGTGTGCAAACCTGGTGATCAACTACAGGAAACATCTTACCTCTGTGCTTGCCAGGGTTTCTCCACCAAGTGCTAAGTCATGTTTTGCTTGGGGATCAAATACTTATTTCACTCACTGAAATGCAAATCAATTTATAACCTTTATATAATGTGTTTTTTTTTTTGTTTTGTTTGATATTCTGTCTCTATCCATTAAAATAAACCTAACATAAAAATTATAGACCCCTCATTTCTTTATAAGTGGGCAAACTAACAAAATCAGCAGGAGATCAAATAATTATTTTCCCCACTGTAGCTGCGTTTCCATAGCAGTCTAAAGTACCGCGAAGATAGTCCGGTAAGACTGCGCACGACTTTCCAGTACCCGCTGGATTTCGTCCTCCACATATAAGCTTAATAAAGCCTGGACCTCATTGTTAGTCCATTGGTCGTATTTTTTTAAACTCCATTGTTGATTCGAAGCAAACAACTCTTACTGCACGCACTGCAACAGGTACAATGGTTGAAATGAAATGCTGTGTGGAGTCAACCAATCAAAATGCTGCGTGAACTTAACCAATCAGCATGTTCAGCACCCAAGTCCCACCCCCGAAAGTTCCGGAACTTTGAAGAAGTACTACCTAGCGAGCAGGTACTTTATGAGGGGGAATTTTTTACCCAGAACTTCATTTAGACCCTGGTTCCTGCAGTCGAAACACACCAAGTACCACCCCAAAGTTCCTGGGGAAAGTTCCTGCGGTGGAAACGCGGCCTAACTATAAGTAACTTTACAACTTCATGTCAACTTACTCTACTAACTCGAACCCTAACACCTAACCCTAACCTAACAGTCTACTACAGTCTTGCTCTAATGAGAGTTAGTTTTACATGTAGTTGAAAAGTTGCTTATAGTTAGTAGAATGTCTAAGGAGGACCATCGAAATAAAGTGTAACCTTAAATGAAACTAAAAAAATGGTTTAAATAAACACTTTAGTTTAGAATCCAATTCTCACTATTATCTAGCTGCTTATTAGCATTCATATTACTAGGATATTGGCAGTTTATTAGTGCTTATAAAGCACATATTAATGCCTTATTCTGCATGACCATATTCTAAATCCACTTAATCCTACCCAATATCTAAACTGAACAACTACCTTACTTACTATTAATAAGCAGTAGGGGTGTAACGATACCCTCATGTCACGATCCGATACTTATCACGATACTAAACTCACAATACATTATATGCTAAATTTGGTATTACATTGGGGGTCGAAATCAATAGGCCCAATGCAATGCACAGGACAATGTTGATAACAGAACGAAAATATTCATGATTCTGAAGCTGAAAATACAGAATTATTTTAGACAAATATGCTTGCACTCTGTCAATGACTAGATATATTTAAAATAGTGTAGGCCTTTTACTGGTAACATAAGTCGTTTGGCATTATCAGGACCCACAAATATTCCCCCATTGCATTATTATACATTATATATGGTAGTTTAATGTAGTAGTAATGACTCTAAAACTGTGTAAACTTTCTCACATAGTAATTTTAATTTTGGGTGAACTACAATACACACACTCAAAATTGTAACTATCCACAATACATATTGTTGGGTTTTTGAATTACGATATATTGTTACACAACCAATAATAAGTAATTAGGAATTTATTGAGGCAAAAGTCATAGTTAATAGTTGTTACAGTATAGGTGTGTAGGAACACGAACGAAGAGGAATATAATAACAAGAGTCAAACTTTACTAGAGAATCCAAAGGAGCATACAGGAACACAGGAGATACACACACTAACATCCAAATGATACCAGACAATACTGAACAGGAAACACAGGGCTTATATACACAGGGATACAAGGAGGGTGAATGAACACAGCTGAATGTGATGATTGGGGTGATCAGTAACCATGGAGATGAACTAGTGGCGGGAAATGGAACAACACAAGTCCAAAACAGAGTGCACATGTAACAATAGTTAGGCAGTAGTGAGAATTGAACCCTAAAGTGTGACCAAACAAAGAAATGAACAAATAGACATTTAACACATCAACAACCACAATGCCTTGACAACACTGGCATCATGGTGGTGAAGTTTAGCGCCAATCACATTTTCAGCAGGAAATGTACAAATCTAGTTTCAAAATGCATTAATAATATATTTTTATTGTATATTGTGACATTTACATGCTTTGTATGGTCAGATTAGCTCTATAAATCAGATCAAACATCATAGGATGGAAATGTACCAGATGTTTGTATTAAGATCAGAAATAGTTCAGCGGTTATCCGGTTTATATAATGACCAATCTTTTGAGTTCAGCTTATGAGCATGTGTAAATAGAAGCCTCTCCCCATCTGACTCATGCAGATTTGCAGATTATCCTTGGACTAAGAGCAGATCTCTTCAGTACCCTTTCATTTGAACTTGAAGTTAAAAGGGCCTCATTAAATGTTTGATCCATATATTTAGCATATCTTGTCAGCATTAATTACTTTGTATTAAAGTTCACCTTTAAAGAGGCCCAATGAAGGACATTAAAGGTTCAAGAAAAAGATTATCATGCAGGATGGTGCAGATAATTTTCTGACCTCTTATACAATGAGATGCCAAAAGTGTTTCCGTGTCTGTGGTGTCATGTAATTGTGTTTGTGTTTACTACCTGACAAATATCACAGATTTAGGTGTCTTGAGAAATATCACTTGTCTTTGTGATAGCCCTCTAAAAAAAAAAAAAAAAATCCGTGGCTGCCAATCATCTAAGTCTAACAAAAGTTAGCAAGATGGCTAACATTGCGTACTGTAGCTTAAATGGTTTGCATAAGAATGCATGTCTACTTGGCCAGTTTTCAGGTCATCTGTTTTGATATACTGCAGTGGAGGTCCTTTAAGGACAGTGAGGTTTATTCCTCTGTAATTTGTATGATGAAATCCTATTTATGGATAGAGACAATGAGAGAACAAGAAAGAGGAAGGTCGTGGAAATATGCAGAAATACAATTCAAGAGTATCCCCAGCCTGCCTATGCTGTTTCCATAGCAACTGGGCTATATGTCTGTGTGAACTAAAGAGGTCAGGGCTTGGCTGGTTAGCATAGGCCAGTTATGCCCTGCTGGTAGATGGTGTAACTACATTATTCAGGGAGAAACAAACATATATATATATATATATATATATATATATATATATATATATATATATATATATTTTTTTTTTTTTTTTTTTTTTTGCCCCTCATGATTGTTGTTCAAAAACAGCTGTGTATTCTGATTAGGGTTTGGTTTAGGGTTAGTTGTGCATAATTTACCGTTATTACTATAGTAGTAAGTACATGTAGTAATGTGTAACTATGTCACCTTAAAATAAAGTGTTACCATGTTTTATTTCATAATAGTGGATATTTTAACACATATTGTTATTCCTATAAATTATTTAGAATGTTTTCTTTGTAGCAAACAACAGTATCACGAAGCACCATTGATTTATAGTGATTTTGTACCTCAAATGTTCATTTTGAATGTTAAATGTCAGGAATGTTTCTCCATCTCGGTTTTCTTTCTCCTTTTTTTGTGGTAATGTTCAGGAAATTGTTTCTTAAATTGTAAAGTTAATTTTAATGTTATTTTGCAAATCCTAAAAAAAAAAAAAATAATAATTAAGTTAGCATGAAATGGAAGTTATAATAGTATTTTCTTTTTCCTTATTTTGATGTTTATCCAAGTGAAACGGCTTTATTTTTTATTTTCACTTTATTTTTGACTTGATTTTGTCATTGCTGGGATCTCATGTAAGTGACAGGTTGGATTTTAGAATTTGAGCAATACATCCGCTAACAAAACGAAACAAGTAAAAATGGCATCAATCTGCCCTAAACTTTCCCATCCAGCTTTTATATGTGTGTGTTAGGACATGTGTCCACTAGGGATGTGACGGTGAGAACATTTTCCCACCAGTTATTCCACATGTGACAACACCAGTAATACCGGTGTCACCGGGGGGCGGGGCCTCCACCTTTTTTTTTTTTTCTTTTTTAAATCGTTTATGAATCCCGGTGTGCGGCTGAGTGAATTTTACTTTCACTTTAAAATTAGCGGCAATTTTGAATGGTGGGTTATTATTCTTACTGAAAAACACAACAACAAAACAGTACAATGACAAACTCGCTAATATTAAACATAGAACGTTTATTAACAAAACGAGTAAGAATACACCATGCTAGGCCAAATAAAATAACAAATAGCCAGGGCTAACTTAACGTTGCTATAAAAAACTGAAAATCTAATCGTGGAAACTGGAACCAAATAAATAAGGAACAGAACGTTTAAGTTCTTTAGTAAAGAGCAGTGAGTAATTCTCTCTCTTACCTTTGTTCTTTGATTAACATTAATGACATCTGCCGCTGCTGCACACGACATGGATCTGACACGTTTTCTCACAAATCTTTACGTTCATTCAAGACTTAATTTAACTCATTGAAGACTGCTCTTATTAGGACACTTGACAAAACTAACATTTTGGCATAATTTGTGTGTGTAATGGTTCGTTCAAGCGCGGAAGAGAACTCAATACTGGCGCGCATTGTGTGTGTGTCACATAGGCAGGACATTCACAGACAGCGCGTTCTCTTTTGTCACGCTTGAATGGTTTAAAAGCATTTGCATGAATAAAAGCTTGATAATATAACGCAGAAAAACGGATACTGCTTTAATTGCGTTAACTATTTTTAATGCGTTAAACTGAAAAAAAAAATTAAAAAAATAAATGCCTCGGTGCCGCAGTGGGCAAGTGATGAAACCAGTGTTGCGACTGAACACCGGTAACACAGACTACCGTAGCAAGCCTAGTGTCCACCAAAGCATTTTTAGCCTGAAAATGGCTAGCTTTGAGCACTTAAGAGCACGTCGGCAGTGTTTTTTTTTTTTTTTTTTCAGTGGAGACGCTTTGTTGATATGATACAGAATATCTGCGGCACTGTTACTTGTAACTGATTTCGCAGATAATTTGTTTCAGACTAAAAATGTCGACACAATGTAGAGTGTGTATGGTCGGAGACCAGCAATATTAATTGCTCATCCATTTTCTGCTTGTTGATGTCATTGTACAGCAAAAATGTTGTGACGGTTGGTCAGTGTTGTATTTGTCCCTCCCCTCCTCCACTCTGATTGGACGGCAAGTGACAGTGATGAGCGCAGCACTTTACTCAAAAGGGGCTTTTGCACCGAATAGTGTTAGGAACTTAGTTCTAGGAACTAGCCACTAGGATAGTTCCCCGAGAACTAATTTCTCCCCCGGCCATGTTCATGGTTGCATTCGCACTAGGAATAGGAACTCTGAAGCGGACGAAAGCGCCGTCTTTAAGCGCGGCATTTACAAACGCAAAAAAATAAACGGTGGATGGAGGATGCCGTGATCGGAGCGGTTTGTTGTGTGTCGTGGGTTTTCGTGATAACGGAGATGGAATGTAAACACATCATTTACGTGACTGAAAGAGCAAAAGTGGGGATTAAGAGACGAAATCTCCTATGACAACTTTCAGTATTGCATATTATCAAGGCTGAGAAAAGAACTCAACCCTGCAGACAACAGGTAAAATGTTATCGCTGTTTTCCATGTTCATGAAGTAAATATGTTTACATAGCTTTTTAAAAATGCAGGGTGCTGGTGTTTGACATGCGTTTGACCAATCAGCGTACACTTACATCACTGATAGTTCCTATAGTGCTGGTTTAGACCCTACTCTGAAGTAGGAGCTAATTTAGTTCCCCCAAAAAGGGTTCCTAGAACTAAAACCATTCCTAGTTCCTGCGGTGTGGACATGGCAAAATCCAGGTACTTCAGGCAATAGTTCCACCAGTGCGAAAGCCCCTAAAGTTGAACATTCTTTAACTCGAGGCGACGGTAAAAAACGCAGAGCGCTCAGCGCTTAAGCGTGAAAAAGACGCTCAGCATCTCGTTACGCTCCTGCCGTTTAAAAAACATGGCACTCCCATTGAAAACAAATAGATAAGTACGCTAGCCACTGGAAAAAAAAAGCTTTGGTGGACACACGGCCTTAGAGATGTGGAGTGGAACTGAATTCTTAGTGAAAATGCTTTTGTTGTTTACAGGCTTCCATTTCTACAGGCAAGAGGGTCTCATCAGAAAAACAAAACTGTTCACTAAATGACTCTTATTTCCTCTGACACACTTGAAGAGTGCAGCTTGAGAACACAATCTTTTTATGACACACTTTTATACATTTTTTATATTTCACAACATAAAAGCACCCTGAAAATTGACCTGCAGCCTTGTTACTTTTACATGTTTGTTTGAGTGTTTTATGTAATGCGTTGCTCTCAGACTGACAGTATGAAACAGGTATATGTAAGGATTTGGTTCCGGAGTGGGCATCTTTGAGTTATGTGTGTGTGTTTACCCATTCACACGCTCTTTCCCGGAACCTTATTACCATCTGCCCCTGCTGTGAGGCTGGGTGAGGGCTGCCCTGATAGCTGCCTGATGGACCCCTCTGTTGTAGCACAGTACCGGTAATGTGCTGTCAGGCAGTGCTGACAGGTGCAATGAGAGAACGATAAACGTGAGGGCAGCGGTAATTCAGAGGTCTAGCCAGTCTGGATGAAAACTGATGGCTTCTGGATTGGCTGCAATGGTTCCCTCACTCCCTGGTCTCTGAAAGCAGGCCCTCACAGAGACTAAATTAATGTGGGATACTAGTAAATGCCCTCAGAGGGGGTACAGCGATAAAAGAGATAAATAGAGAATGGAATGAAAGGTGTTTGTGTGAATTTCAGAGCTTATTGTGTTTTTCCTGTAAGTGAAATCCCCCTCTTGTGTAGCGTGTATGGCAGCTTGATACAGTATGTGTATGTTTTTCTCTATAAGTCAGGATGATTTACAGGGTGGTGGAAGATCTTCTGAACAGATCTGCACAGTTGAATCAGCTGACCAACATTCTGACAATATGCAAGCTAATATGCAACTAGTGTTACCCATATGTTTGTGCTTTCTGAACTTTAGTTCTATATATATATATATATATATATATATATATATATATATATATATATATATATATATATAGATCATTGCTTTTACTTGTCTGTTACTTTTGAAGTACAGTGTGTTTGTTCATAATCATACACAAACAACTTCATATGTACAACTGTACTCACGTGCTAATGCTAAAAGTTCTTTACATGCTCACATCACATGAATATTCAGGCGACGTGACCTGGGTTTTAGCGCTGGGAGAATCGAGACAGACTGTTCTCTCTAAGGTCCTGGCAGCTCTTGATTTGTCTCCCCCACAGTTAGTGTGTGTTCTGGGCTGAGTTAGTTACTGCTAAATTAAAAGCCCTCTTGCTCAGGAAACAGAGCAGCAGGAATTAGACCTGACCTCTGACTGTGAGCAGGTGTCTCAGGCAGTGGGAAAGAGTTTGTGTGCCATTAAGATCTATCTATTGTTCTATCTATCATTCAATCAATCGTTCTATCTATCTATCTATCTATCTATCTATCTATCGTTCTGTCTTTCTATCGTTCTATTGTTCTACACTGTAAAAAATAAATAGTTGAGAAAACGTAAAAAAAGTAAGGCAACTTGAGATTTTTGAGTTGTCTCAACGATTGTTTTTCAGTTCTTCTCAGTAAAAACACTGTTTAACTAACATAAATGTTTTTGTTCAAGCAATGCTGATTGCCTTATTTTGCTAAAAAAATATTATTGTTACAGCAATTGAAAAAGCTATTTCTGTTGTTGAGGTAATTCATTTTTTTTCTGTTTCCTGGACCAAAAAAAAAAAAAAAAAATGTATTTATAAAATAAAGTCACAAGATATTTTTAGTGATTTTTACATATTTACAAATGGCAAACAAGGACTTATTCCTTTATTAGTTTATTTTATATTGCACATATGCAAATTGCAACATTTGTATCAAGAATGTAGTGAAATGTTATAGATATAATGCAGCTAAACAATCCACATTTAAATGCCATGACTTACAACAAATCTTCATTACAAAAAAAAACTTTAGACTGTAAACAGTTTTACTATTTGAATGAGTATCAGTAAGAGACTGTACAATGTTTCATTTTACATGAGCTTGAAATCTATCAGAAAAAGGTATCCAGACAACACTGCAAGGCACAGTTTGTAAATGAAGTTTTGTTTATGTAAAACTATCCATTTTAAACATTCTTTATAAAAATTAAATGCTTGTTTGTAACCACCAATAAAATGCAGTTTTTAGTGTCTTGACAAAAATCAAAAATGTAAAACCTTTACAAAACATTTAAACTACTGGAAACACTGGTCCAATTGTGTCTCACCAAGAACCATTAATTTTTTAAAAAGAAAGGAAATGTTAGGTGCATCCACACTCCATATTTGGTATCCAAACTGTACTTCAGGTCTTTGTTGGTGACACAAGGTACGCCACCACACTGTCCTGTCTTCATTTTATAACAGTTTGTTTTTAAGAGAACGCACACGTTGGGTGTATCCAGACCACAGCTCCATGAGTACATTCTAAATGGTATCAAAAGTGTATTTGACGTCATTAGGATAGAAAAAGTTGAGAGCATAGAGAAGGCCAAACAAGTATGCCAGTAGAGGGACCAGAGAAATCTTTTAGAACAACGACCTCCTCCAGTTCAACAGCAATGTTCTAGGTCATTGGTGTTGTTGTTTGGGTGTTATATTCCAAAACACAGAATGCCCCTTTTGTCCCATCTTCAGTTTCCTGAAGATAATATATTTTAGCATAGAAATACATTTGTTATGGGATTTTACAGTTTTATGACTATGAACAGACTATGCATTAGACTAGTTTTCTACTTTGTAGTGATAGACAGTTTTATGTTATAAAATCATTAAGAAAAAGTGACTATTATATTAAAACAGACATCATGTAAATAACAGCACGAGGTCGTTGTGATAACGAGCGATGGTGAAGGACGAGAGAGGACAAGGCCTAGACTTATTTTATGGTTTTATTATGTTTGTGTGTTTACTTTCATTTTCTTGTTTGTTTATTTTCAATATTAATAAAGTTATGTTGAACGTTTGCCAGTTCCCGTCTCCTCCTTCCCGTATCAACAAACTTTACTAAACATGGTTTAAAGGGTTTACCCAAAAATGAAAATTCATCCTCATGTCTTTCCAAACCTGTAACACTTTAGCTCATCTTCAGAAAATGAGGGCCTTTTATCCTTTCATTGACAGCCTACGCAACTGCGACTTTCAAAGACTAGAAAGGTAGTAAAGACATCATTAAAATAATCCATGTGACTCCAGTGGTTTAACTTCAATCCCAGGTTTAAACATCTTTGTACCATTTGTGTTCCGAAGATGAACAAAAGTCTTACATGTTTGGAATGACATAATGAAATAACCCTGGGGGACCCCCTTCCTCATCACTATATGAAATAAACATGGCGATAATTTACCATAACGTGAATATTTCTTTATAAAATGCAAAAATGTGTGGTGTCTACTAAACATGGGTGGAGTCGTGTGGAAATATTTTAATAATGATTTATATTGATTCAATAACTGTTTCAAACTTGGACATCATGCAGTGCGGCAGATAATAACATATGCATCTTGACATGGCTATGGCTGGAAAACATAATTATCCTTCTGGAACAGACAAAAAGTGCCAAGAACGAAGAAAGTAGGCTATGTATTTTTGTGACATTTTCAATTTCTTATTTAGTCTTCTAGACAAAGCAGTAAATTCATAAGCAAGTCGTAAAGCAATAACTCCAGTCCAGGTCTCCACCGTGTTTCGTTAGAAATGACCAATGATGACACGTATCTTGAGGTTTGTGTTGGTACACATCAATAATCAAAACATTCTTGTTCATCAGAAATAAACATTCCTGTTTGGTATTACAAGCTGTGTGACTCAGGTAGACCTACTTTAAAAACAATGCCCATAGTCTAAAATTAGCTAATTTAGAGAATTGTTTAGGCTATGTATTTTCGTATGTTTACCTGCCTTCTTCACTCTAAAAAATGCTGGGTGGTTGTTTTGGCTCAAAATGGATAAACAACCGTTGGGTTAAAAATGTAATTAAAAATATGTAAACCAATAGTTAGGTTTTTCCATATTCGACCCCAAATTTGGGTTTAAACAACCTAGAATTTATTATTATGGTTGTTTATCATGCTGTAATTTCTTAAGTATATTGTGCATTTAGAAAGCGAATTCGGCTGTGTGGTATAGTTTTTCTGACAGCTAGATGGTGCCAGAGCATTACTACTATTAAAAAGCATTAATTTATCTGTCAACAAAAATTTGGTTTTAATTTTACTTAATTGTTTTTACTGCCAATTTAATGTGTTTTAATGGGTTTCCCTTTACATATTTATATACGTTTTTCATAACTTGCAGTTTATTTCCTTGATGTTTAAATCCCATTAGCTATAGCAAACCGGCAGTGCACCTTGCATAAAACATTGTAATTATTGGTTCATGCAATAATAAAGATTATAAAAAGTTTGGGGGTTTTAAGAATGCACTGACAGGGGCCCCTTCACAAAATTTTGCTTAGGGCCCCCAGAAGTGTAGGATCGGCACTGATACTTACATACACTTAACTTGGTTGGGTTCTCGCAAAGAAACAGACAGGCCTTCCAATGCAGCAGTCCTCCTGTGATTAACAATGTCTGTCGTCTTGAAAAACACAAAAAGAAACAACCAAATGGCCAAGGTATGAAACCTGTATTTATCATCAGCCAATATAACAGATCAAACCATCAAAACACTGAAATAGAACTTACCATTTCATCAAGTCTTAGGAGCTCATCCACGTCTTTGTCCAAAAGCTCGGAAAAGTTTCAGGAGCTTAGGTGTACTTGTTAATGGCTGCGATGAAGTCTCTTTGTTTGGTGATGCGGAACAATTCCTCACAGATCTGTTTAGAGCAATTAAATTGTATGAATGAAACGTATAAACAATAATGAGTACACACTATTTACTGTGTTTATCTAAGCACTGATTAAAAAAGCCAAAAAATGATATCATACCTGTTCTTGGAACAAAAAAGAAAAATATTGCAGGCCACCTCTCCTGAAACTCTACAATCACTGGTTGCTCTTGGACCACTTCTTTTCTCCTAAAGGAAAACCATGACGTCTTCTTCGCTTTAACTGCTGAATTTGCAGTTTTTGGATCATCCTGAACAATAGAAATGATCAGTTAGAACCTTATATTGTTAAAAATCACAAATATTCATTAAAATTATTATAAAAATAAAGTTAACATGCAGTGTATTTAGCTAGATTATACACTTTTTAAAAAAATATTTTATCTTAATGTCCCCATATTTATATCATTTGTACAAAGAAATCTGTATGAATGTCTTTTTCTAAGAATTATCTGTTAGAACAGACTAGAATTCGATGTGTGTGTGTGTGTGTGATTGTGTTTAACGTTGAAACCGCACATACAAACGGCTAGCATACATTTTCATAATAGTTTATCTACCCAAACATTGTGTGTCATACTTACACATTCTTACATATTCTACTAATGTTTCGCGTAACTTTCAGCTGACTTCTTGCTCTCTCACAAACATGCGAATACACGATCATCTAAACAGCACCGTCCTGAGAAAATAAATAAACAAATAAAAATTCCTCAACTAACAATAAAGGACTTACTTAATCGTCTGATAAACATATATTACTCGCTATATATATTTCTGTTTCGCTTATCTTGGCTATTGTCTTCGTGGAAACTTTATCATGCATACAGTTATTTACTCACTTGGAAGTAACGTACAACATACTGAAATGATCTAATTTCCGCTAATTTGGGTCACAGAGGACTTTAATGAGCTAATCTTTCTCTGATCTGTGACTCAAACATCAAATGTTATGCCACGAGCCATTTTTTGTGCATTTACATCAAACAATTCTGTTGACCGCTATTTCCACAATATGTATTATGTCAACATTTATCAGTTAATACTTCGTTAAAACTATACATGGATTATCTGCTGTTTAATAATTAGCGTTTTCACACAATAATTCTTATGACTAATAACACAGCTGTCAGCTTGGAAATATGCAATTTATTGCATGCAAAACATTAAACGTAGTATTATTACTCACCTACAGCCATATGTAGATATTTAGATCCTCAAAGAATCAGGACAGAAAACGAGGAGCAAAAACACAAAATGGAGAAGGAAATCCTGTGCATTGGCGTGATTATCTGGTTTATCATGCATGCACAAACTAAAACATTGAAAGGGTTAGTTCCCCCCCAAAAATGAAAATAATGACTTTTATTACTCACCCTCATGTCGTTCTACACCCGTAAGACCTTCGTTCATCTTCGGAACACAAATTAAGATATTTTGATTAAATCCGATGGCTCAGTGAGGCCTGCATAGACAGCAATGGTACTTCCTCTCTCAAGATCCATAAAGGTACTTAAAAAATATTTAAATCAGTTCATGTGAGTTCAGTGGTTCTACCTTAATATTATAAAGCGACGATAATACTTTTTTGTGCGCCAAAAAAACCCAAAATGACTTTTTTAACAATATCTAGTGATGGCCGATTTCAAAACACTGCTCTGCATTATGAATCTTTTGAGTTGAATTAGTGATTTGGATCTTGTGTCAAACCACCAAACTGCTGAAATCATGTGACTTTGGTGCTCCGAACCACTGATTCGATTCATAAAGCTCCAAAGCTTCATGAAGCAGTGTTTTGAAATCGGCCATCATTAGATATTGGTTATTCACAATTCCTGATATACAGTATGTAACTCAAAAAGTACAATATGCTGGACAAATGGAAATTTCATTTTTTACAGTCTATCTATCTATCTATCTATCTATCTATCTATCTATCTATCTATCTATCTATCTATCTATCTATCTATCTATCTATCTATCTATCTATCTATCTATCTATCTATCTATCTATCTATCTATCTATCTATCTATCTATCTATCTATCTATCTATCTATATCTATCTATCCCTCCCATATTTTATCCTTCTGTTGGTCTGTCCATTTGTAATATTATGCTCATCCAGTTCTTGAATTCATTCCTCTCTTTGCACCAGTAGCCTGGTGGTGATTTCTTTCTTCTTTTTTTCTTCTTTTATTTTTTTTATTTGGGCCTGGAATTCAGTTGTTTTGGATGTCTTAACTTTACAACAACACAAAAGGCAAATGACATTCTAAGACCCCTTCAAGCTCTTATTTTGAAGATCATGAGTGAAGGATTAAGTTTTGGTTGTTGTGTAGAAATAGGTGAAAGAATGAAAACAAAGGACATCTGTGACAGGACCCACCAGGGTCTTTTATTCATTCTCTGCTCACTCAGAGAAATACTTTCAACTTTAATAGCCTTTTTAAATCCAATGATGAACTCTCACTCACCTTGCGTCTTGTCTGCAAAGCACACACACATGCACCCTACAGTAAAATCTCTTCATTTCCATTGGTATGCTAAGACTGAGGCCCTTTTATAGGAAATATCACAAACATGTGCCCTTTCAAAATATCTTTGGGGTCTGTATGTGGAAAACTCAAATTTTAGCCACAAAGAAATCAAATGCTTGTATACGTCTCATATATTTATTCTTTTCAATTTTCAATATTTTTTTTTTTTTTTTTTTGATAATAATGATACAGTTTGTTTAGGGGTGCAAATTTGCATTGACAGTATTTCCTTTTGACAGATTCCTTTTTTAAATAATGCATTGAAAAATATGGTTCATAACAAAATATTAATTCAAAACTTATTTTCTAAAACATGCTAAAGACAAGTGCAATTAAAAGGAGAATCAAATGTGTCTGTGCTAGGAGTAAATTGGGCATCTGGATTTGGATTTTACAACTAAAATAAGGCATTGGTCATTATCAGTTAATTATAATTGATTAAATTATCCAATCGATGCATTGAATTTTCATTGATGCATTTTCACACCCCTTACTATTCACTTTATTACTATTACTATATTTGTGTGTTGATGATAATGTAATGTAATATATTATATGTAATCTAATGTAATTTAATGTATTAAACAGGTGTCAGGCTTTTTCCTACACAAACATATACACTTTTGATATTTGACAAGAAGCATCTGCTAAACATTTCAACTCACCCTAGACCTGAGAATATCCGTGTTAGTGAGAGAGATTGAGAGGAAGATCATTTATATAGCTTACTGCCAATACATCACAGTGGAGTGGAGCCCTATGATGGTTGTCATCTTCATTCACTCTCTTCCAGCCATGAGCTCAGGTTTAACGCTCTGGAACAGGTCATCGGTCCTCTGAGCTCCCCACTGTCCCAACACTATTTATCTCAAAGAGAAGGAAAGTGAGCCAACCAGGAAAAATAATTACAAATGAAGAGTGACACTGTGGTGAATGGAACATATGTTGACCGAGACTCTGGCGCTTGTGTTTAGCGTTAGCTTTACATCAGAGAGCTGGTCGAAAATCCTCTGGTCCTGAACAGGCCTGTTTAAGAGCATGCTGGAGCCAAGAATAGATTTGGCACTCAAACACACTGTCATTCCCAATGAGAAACAGATTCAAGTGAAAAGACACTGATATCAACACACGGTTATTATTATTAAATAAAACTAAAACCATTAAAAAATAAATTGTTACTTAAAATAAACATTAACTGGACTAAAACTTAATAGATGAAAATCAATTCTATATAGACATTCTATAAACCATTCTATCTGCCCCTTTAAAGGGTTAGTTCACCAAAAAATGAAAATTCTGTCATTAATTACTCACCCTCATGTCGTTCCAATCCCGTAAGACTTTTGTTCATCTTGGGAACACAAATGAAGATATTTTTGATGAAATCTGTCAGCTTTCTGTCTCTTCATAGACAGCTATGTGACTACCACTTTGACACTTCAAAAAGTTCATAAAGAGATTGTAAAACTAATCCATATGAATTGAGTGGTTTAGTCCAATTTTTTTGAAGAGACTTGATCGCTTTATATGATGAACAGATTTAATTTAGGCTTTTATTCACATTTAAACATTGATCAGCGAACAAAGCTCAACCAAACCTGCTTGATGCGCGAGAACAAACCTCTTGTGGAAGCTCAAACGTGCTGCGTAACTCATGAGAATGAACCTCACTGGTTCTCGCACACGTCAAGCAAACATGCTTGAGGATCTGTTTACCGTAACTGATGTGTGTGTTGATGGATATTTATATGTGAATAAAAGCCTAAATTAAATCTGTTCATCATATAAAACAATCGTGTCTCTTCAGAAAATTTGAACTAAACAGCTCAATTCATATGGATTAGTTATTACGATCTCTTTATGAACTTTTTGAAGCGTCAAAGTGGTAGTTGCATAGCTGTCTATGGAGGGACAGACATCTCTCAGACTTCATCAAAAAGATCTTCATTTGTGTTCCCAAGATGAACGAAAGCTTCAGGGGTTTGGAATGACATGAGGGTGAGTAATTAATGACAGAATTTTCATTTTTGGGTGAACTAACCTTTTCACTGTTGTGAAAACAATATAAAATGATTGAAAGGCATATATTGATTCTAGCAACGAATAGTTTGATTAAAAGTAAAAAAGAAAAAAATGAGCCATGGCCTAGCAGTTACCCCTTATACACATTGAGCCATGGTACTCATGTTGGCAATGTCATTTTTTTGATCCCAACTGTACCTATAACAAGAAAATGCCAAAAAATTTACAAAAAAGATGAAAATATCTATTTGTCAGTCACATTATTGGTTCTGACACTTACTCTGTTAGAAGTTCAAAGTGAGTGTTTGTTTTAGATTGTAGGACAGGAACCTGCTGTGTCACCAGCCCCAGTGGCTCATGACTGTCAATTCAAGTTAGTGAACTAAAGCTTCCTTGTATAAAACACAATGAAACACATTTTTAATACATTTTAAAACATGTGTTACTTAATATATTATTATATATTATAATTATAGAATATTAATTTTTATATTGTTCTTACTTTATATTTTAAGTCTCCTATGCTCACCAAGGCTGGATTTATTTGGTCAAAAATGCAGTTGAAATCAGTAATATAATGAAATATTATTACAAATCAAAATAACTGTTTTCTATTTTAATGTATTTTAAAATCTAATTTATTTCTGTGATTCGGCAGAGGCTCAACCAATGACGTACGTGAGTTTGTGGCGGGACTGACTGTTTGTCCGACATATAGCGGACTAGGGGAGTATTCAGGAAACCTTTCTGAAAAAGTACCTGGTTTTTTTTGTTGTTTTTTTTGTATTACAGTTGAGTGACATTAGTTGCATGGAAATGACACACTCCAGCTTTGATGTTCAGTTATTTGTACTATCTAAGAGCTCCACCTGTAATGATGCTCAGGAAGGAAGAAGTCTGCATTTATGTGGCATCAGGAATCCACTCCAGTCTGACAGCTTCAGCATGCAGCGTTTAGCGGACCATTATGCCAAACCACAGAGATTACAAACACATACATACATGTACTCTCAAATCAATCTCACAAACACACCCACATTTACATGCGATCCTTGTCCCGTTTGACACACAGTCATACGCCCACAGTTGTCTGCGCAATCTAACATTCACATGAGAGGGAAGCCTCGTTTACATAATGATGATCTTGTTTCTTGACTGAAGTGAATGCTTGACTAGCCAGTAGACATGCACTGAGAGTGGTTTCGTCTCTATCCCTTACACACACTTTTTCACATTCTCTGCCTCCCTCGCTCTCTTTTTCCGCAGCGTGTGTGCAGCTAGTTATTTTAACGCTCTCCAGCCGTGCCCTCAGCTCTTCATGGCCTTGTGAGGGGCTTCAAAAGAGACATCACTGCTGCCTGTGCCAGCCCTCCTTCCTCTCCCCCACCTCCTCTCTCGCCTCAGCCCGTGAACCCATTTGACTCTTACTCTCTCTCTCTCTCTCTCTCTCTCTCTCTGTCTCTCTCTCTCTCTCTCTCTCTCTCCCTCTCTCTACGCTCTCTCTCAGGCATGGTGTGATTCATCAGGGAAGCCATGCTTTTAATCAGCCCATTAAAAATGGATGGCAAGCAGAGGGCTGGTGTAAGAGATCTCATTTGGAGCAGTGTGAGATGGTGTGTGTGTGTGCATGTGTCCGTGCATGTGCTGAAAGGATGGTAAGGATGAGTGCCTTGCAGGCTCTTTCTCTCTTTTTTTGTTGCCTGTGTGTGTGTGTGTGTGTGTGTGTGTGAGGTTTGATGCTAATCTCTTCTGGCTGCTGAACCAACAGTTCAAGTTCTGTATCTCCTTTTTTGGAGTATTCAGGTGAAAACAACAAACAAACAAAATGATTTAATTGTCTCAGCAGCATTGTAAAACATATTTTTTTCTCTTGTATTTCTTTTACCTTAGAGGAGAGATTGTTGAATACTTTCTCCAGTCTCAGTTTAATGTGTAGAAGACGATAAGTAAGTCATTTTTAGACTTGTGTTGTTTTTAAAACATTGCTCTGTTTGTCTGAGTATCTGACCAGCAACAAGGAACAACCAATGGGGTGAGTTTGGGGCGGAGCTATGTGTTTATCTGGCCAATCGAAGACAGAGGGTGTGTTCAGGAAACCTGTCTGAAAGTCATAACAAAGTCTCTTTCAATGAAACGCAATGACTTTGCCAATTGGCTTTTTTTTTTTTTTAAAGAAAGGCAAGACTTATTCTGCCAAAAATTTTTTTTTTTTTAATCTTCCATCAAAATGTAATAACTTTCTTGTTGCTTATGTCATCTAGGCAGCGCAAACTACTGTCAAATAGCTGTTTTAGTCTGCTGTTCCTAATAATGTAGACTGAAATCTTGTCAGTGGTTAACACAGAATAATTTAATACAGGTACTTTAATTAAGGTTATGACAGTTTGAATGTTTTTCTATTAGCATATGTTGATACACATAAAGAACTTAACATTTAGTTTCCATTTCTCACTCAAAACGTCTTCACAAACAAGTGGCAGAAGGAATGGAACGTACTGTATATAAAAATAGTAAATTGTATGAAATAAGCCCTAGTATTAAAGGGATAGTTCACCCAAAAATGAAAATTCTGTCTTTAATTACTCACCCTCATGTCGTTCCAAACCGGTAAGACCTTCATTCATCTTCAGAACACAAATTAAGTTATTTTTGATAAAAAATTATTTAGAAACACTTATGACGTATAAAGCCTCGTTTACTAATCACGTGACTTTGGCACTTTGATACATGCTCCGAACCACTGATTCAAAACAAAAGATTTGTAAAGCTTTTCATAATGTATCACCCAAATATTTTTTGTCTCATTTAAAGTTTAAATGTTTTATATAGTAATTTAAATTTTATGGATTGTGATGTTGACCTTGTGTTCGCCATGTACATGGCCCTGATGCTAGCACAGCATTAAAAACTTAATAAACAAACAAACTCAAAAGTCATCCACAATCCACAAACTCATATTGGTTTGATTCAAATCTTTTCCAATGATCCAATCAGTTTTGGATTAATAATACCAATCTTTAATTTCACTCAGAAATATGACACATTTTGGAAGTAAAATTGTTTTTAAATTATATTGACTTTAACAATAAGAGTTTCAAGAATTTTGGTATATTGAATGCAGGCTTCTAGAAGAGAGCTTTGAAAAATGCATGAGATATTGTGAAAAAGTGACAGCACTATGTACTATATGTATCACTCTGAAAGTTTGAATGTGAATGGCACATTGGTACTCCTAGCTTAGTGAAGACTGGATACGTGCCCAGCCTCTGGGAACCCATCATAGCCTGGCAAATGTGTGACACGCTGGCACAGATGCCAGTCCATGTGCCCGCATCCTACTGGAATTGGGCTCCCGGTTGAGATGTGATCTAAGCGATGTTGCTCTAACTATTGTGTGGGTGTGTGTACATGAGCGTGGAAAAGTAGAATAATACAGCGACATCGGAAAGTGAGAACTGTGTCGACTTTACTGAGAATTGGTGCATCTCTCCAACAGAGAAATAATATCAACTCCCCACATGCCATTCCTGAACTCTGTGCACACACAGATTTTGTCTGTGTCACTCTGCTGAGAGGGCACTTTCTCATAGCTCATTAGGAACAGTGGGGTCTCTCTCTCTTTCTCTGCTCTTGTGAAAGTCCTTTTCTCACTCTCCCACAGCTTTATACTGACACACACACACACACACACACATACAGAGTGTTGGCAGCCAGCCTTGTTCTACAGATTGATTGGCCCACCTGTTCACCTTTCCTCATCTTTACAGTCCCAGTGTCTATTTTAACTCTGTCCCAGAACCGGAGGTACATGATGAAAAAATGTACCTGCTTAACCTTTTTTAGAGCAGAAATGAATGGCGGATTCTGTTCTCTAGATTCAAAATTAGACAAATTTTGCTTTTAACTCTTTAAAGTGTTAGTTCATCCAAACATGGTTTTTCTTTCATTATTTACTCATTTTTGTCATTTCAAATATGTATGAATTTATTTTCTTTAGTCGAGCATAAAATAAGATGTTTAACAGAATGCTGCTTGTTTCCATAAAAATGGACAGTGATCAACACTGTCAAAGACAAAATACTGTAGCATTATTAAAACACCATTGAAGTCATCCATAAGACTTGTTCCTCACAGAGTTGTGTACAATATATGCCTTCAGAGGAGTTGAGGGTCAATAAAGGATGACCAGATTTTCATATTATCTTGAATTTAGGAATATTTTTGGACAGAGATTAGCACTGATAGGAGACGTAATGTTGGGACATATTATGACATCTAGATGCTTCATACTCGTGTTTGTTGAATTGAGGAGGTTTGATAAAAAAAAAGTAACAAGTCATGAAATATACAGTAGATGGATGCAGGTTGTGTGTATGTGTGTACAGTAAAAGACACCAAATCTTTATGTCCTTGCCCCAAGTTGCCACTGTGGCATAATCCACACAAACATACAGATCAGTTACAGGAAATTGACTGATATGCTGCTTTTACTTACTTACTTAATTCGTCACCTTGGAATTATAAGGTTCTATCTGACATTTTTGTCAAAATTGAGTTATTCGCATATTCTAATTATTTACATTATGTGATGTTTTTTATTTATTTATTTTAAGTTGTGTACATTTTGTGACTTTTTTAAAAAAAAAACATAAAGGTTCTATCTACAAAGGAGTATGAAATGCAAAAACTTTGAAGCTCAATATCTCAAAACTGATCAGAATGCAGATAGAACCTTATAATTCCAAGGTCATTCGTTCATTCATTTATTCATTCATTTTGTTTTGAAGCAAAATACCATTCATGGTAACTTCAAATGAATTACATTTGGCAATTAAAGCTGCAGTCCGTAAGTTTCGCCTCTTTGTCACCATCTCTGTTTGAAACCTGTGATTGCAGTTATTTGCGGAATTATCATCTTTACATGGGTTGTGTATCGGCACGGCTCCTCAGCGCGGATGAATCTAATGTTTGCTGTCAGTCACCACATCGGTGATACTATACTTCAGAATCACAGGTTCTACGTCTTGGAAGTATGACTAAAATAATAATTTTTTCCAGTAAATGTCATCTGAACAAGTAAATAACATGCCTGCCACTTTTGTTCTGAGTAAACTGAGAAAAAAAACGGAACAATAAATCGCGCTGCCAATGGTGATTAAATCAATAAATTGCGTAGCTCAGATCACGTCAAACTGTGCAAATTATTATTATTGTTATACTTTGTTCTCAAATTGTTAGTTAAAATCAGCATTGCGTGACTATGTGTATTTAGTGTGTATTAGCTTTACCTGAAGATTTCGATTTCTGTAGCCACTCCACAGTCCGAAGTCTT
The DNA here is from genome assembly GCA_037101425.1 of Elopichthys bambusa. NCBI lineage: Eukaryota > Metazoa > Chordata > Actinopteri > Cypriniformes > Xenocyprididae > Elopichthys > Elopichthys bambusa. The sequence goes on from CM074434.1 coordinate 14,734,585, forward strand.
TTGCTTTCCACTACAGGTGAATCTCCAGTTGTCACTGATGATTGTCATTTGGACCTAACTGGATTACAATCCGCCATCAAAATGATAAGTTTAATTATTGCAGCTGCTGTGAGAAAATGCTGTAGCATCCTCCACATGCAATATAACCTGCTAGCTGGGACTCCTTCTCTATGTAAACAGGCGTGACGTAATGACGAATGGCTGCATGCTCCAATTTCCTGCGGAAACCCACCAGTACCATCCAGATTAAGAAACATTATTACAAGTTTACCGTTGTGAATTAGGCTAAGGTAAGGAGATAGTTTTGAACACTGGCTAGTTATGTACTTGCTCCAAAATTGATTTTGAATAGTTTTAACCAAAAAAAGTTACAGACTGCATTTAATATTAATGATTTCACTGCAATTAATCACATATTTCAACATTTGCTAAAGACACAAACACATACTATTGAATAGCTATCACAAAATGTGGCTTTAGGAGTCAGTATATTGTTTATTTCCATTGTATTGAACATAAGCCCTCCACAATCTATTTTACAATTGAGTTTTTCATTTTGGTTGAGGTTAAGGTTTTGGGTTAGTTAGCACAGGTTGCCATCTTGTATTTCATGTCTACTATTTTATTTTTTTAATTTTTTTTAATTACTAGACTGCATCAGTATTATTTTAGCATTAATTGTATACTCTTGTAGTTGTTATTAATACTTTGAGTGCCACAAGACAGTGTGTTTGAATTCCTGTAAACTAACTTTTTTTTTTGTATTTATATAAATATATTTCTATTTCCAGATAATTGTGTTACTTTTTTCTTGCTTTATTTATGTATTTTAATAATTAATCCCACTAGATTAACATGTTAAATTGACAATCCTAATACCAATACATTACAAAAAAAAAAAAAGTAAATGTGTTCATGAGTTTGCATGTTAGTAAACACTGATATTACGTGCTCTGACAGCTTGTAGAATATAAGGATGTTATATAACAATGACACATGTGAATATTGAGAAGTCTTTCTTGGGCAAATCGCTCGCTGCAGCATTTTGAATGAACCGAGTCCTCGGGATAAAAGTTTGCGCACAGGGTCCAGGAGGCGAATGACAATCCTGTCTCTCCACCCATCCTTCCATCCCTCCATCTGTCTTCCCCTCTGGCTCACACCTGAACTTTCCAGCATGTGCATCATGAAATTTTCCATGAGCCCATTCACCCTCCAACATCTCACTCCAGCCCTGCCTGTCAAAGCTCTGCTCAAGGGGGAAAGAGAAAAACAGATAGATAGACAGATAGAGAAATAAATAAAATAAATAAATATAGAAATGAATAAATAAGTAAGAGCTGAGAGGCGCCCAGAAATCTGAATTCTCCCAGCAGGTAATCCTATAAAACGCCAAGGTGAGGCGATTCTCGGCTTCACCCCTTATTATTGTATCTTTACCTTGCCGCACTGCTCCTGATGTAAAAATTATGGAGAGAGAGAGAGAGAGCGAGAGAGAGAGATAGACTTTCCCTATGCACACAGTGTCTCTACAATACATTGCCTTGTGTTTTCTCTGTCTCTCTCTCTCTCTTACTGCCTCCCTGTGTCCCCTCCCCTCTCAGTTCTTTTTAATCTTTTATTCATGGACTAGCAGGTGATGAAAAATTTATGCCTCGAGTCTGGCATTGAAATAAATGCAAAATGAAAACAGAGGCAGTTTATACTGACAGTCTGAATATCTCTATCTAGAACAAGGTTGCAGCAAGCAAATCAAGGAGAGAGAGAGAGCGAGAGAGAAAGAGAGAGCGGGGGGTGAGGGAGGTGAGGCAATGAGACCTTCATGATGTAAATATCACTATGGTCTTTCTTTGCTGGCCTTAGATTAGTGTTTTTTTTCTGTTGTTATTGTTTGTAATCTAATATTCACACATGCATATATATATATATATATATATATATATATGCACCTTTCCCACCCCTTTGTAGATGTTCATTTTTGGGCATTTCCTACCTTTACGAGACACTGATAGCGATTAAAACTTCTGGGCTTCACCAAGTCGGTGTACTGTTAGTGACTAGCAGGCATTCATACTCAGAACCTGCATCTGAAATCACATACTTCCCTACTATATTGTAGGCAAAAACAGTTTGTGACAGAAGAAGTATGTTCGAATTCACAGTACTAATAAAGTAGTAGCCAAAAAAGTACTAGGATTATCTACTACTTCAGGCGAGATTCTCTTCTGATGATACACGGTGCAACATTTTGAGCAATGTTGCCGAGCGATGTTGCTTAGTAGCTTTCCCATTGAGAATGGACAAAAAATTTCGATCTAAATAGAAATTTGTCGTCCCTTCTCAATAGGAAAGTGCCCAAGCAACATCGCTCTGCAACATTACCCGTCATCATCGTTCAAAAAGTTGCCTCGTGTATAATCATCTTCATGTGCGCATTTGATGGACACTTTACCATCCATGAGGCCGTGGGAGTGGATTTGTGAATGGCAGTAATTGTGAAGCAACACAACTGACGCTGGTAGGTCACATGACAGTGACAACATAGTGAATATAGTACGTCTGGATTACATTCACACTTTTTAATGCTCACAAATTAAGTATTTATTCAAAATAAGTACCTACTCAAGAGAGTATACAATTTTAAATGCAACAAAAACAGTGTTTTTTATTGTTTCAGGTGGATCATAAGAGCTTCACTCTTTGCACTCCCATTGGTAGATTTGTGTTGCATTACAAGTGTGTGTGTGTGTGTGTGTGTGTGTGCATGCATGCTGCATCCCATTCAACTGTAAAATTCCCAACTTTCTACTTGGAAAAATGTAATGGAACAGTCAGACTTTCTGCTTAGAGAAACCAAGGCTTGATTCCATTGAATTACAATTATATGTACATACACTACCATTTTCTATGGTTATTAGTGAAATGAATTAATTAATTTTGTTCAGCAAGGATGTATTAAATTGATCAAAAGGGACAGTAATGACTTTAATAATTTCTGTTTAAAATAAATGCTGTTCTTTTAAACTTTCTATTCACCAAAGAATCCTGAAAAAAAAAAAAAAAAAAATGTAACAGTTTCCACCAAAATATGAAGCAGCACAACTGTTTTCAACATTGATGATAATAAATGTTTCTTGAGCATCAAATCAGCATATAAATATGATTTCTGAAGGATCATGTGACACTGAAGACTGGAGTAATGATGCTGAAAATTCAGCTTTGCCATCACAGGAATAAATCACATTTTAAAACACGTTAAAAGAGAAAAACATTGTTTTAAATTGTAATAGTATTTTCACAATATTACTGATCAAATAAATGTAGCATTGGTAAGCTTTATAGATATATTTCAAAAAGATTAAAATATGACCCCAAGTCTCTTTGGAAAAATGTCTCCCAAATTAGTAAATGTCAATGACTTGCTTTACAAAATAAAAGCTATTAGCAAGTGTTCATTCTCAAAAGCTATTCTTCAATAGAATGCTATATGGTAAGAAGCAAGAGATATCAAGCAGGAATATCCCACATCAATCTTTGAATGTAACACAGCATAACTGCCCTAGGCAACAAGTGTCATCCTGTCTCTGGTGAAGCCATACAGAGAATGAACCAGTTCCCCAGGGCCTTCAACAGGCATTGGATTTTGGGTCTGTTGCTGGAGATGTGAATGTTGGTTGGCTAAAGTGAGAGAACTGATGGGGAGAAGAGATGTATTTTTTGTTTCGTTTTTTTATGAATGGAAGGAACGGTGTTTCTTGCTGAGTCACAATGTGTGCAGTGATTGTAGCTACAATTATCAAGTCTGTAAGTGTTACTCTCTCCAGAGTAGCTCGCTTGCATTGTATTTCTGTCTTAGCAGAGACAATACAAAAGATGTGAAACATAAGAGTCAGTTTGACAGGTTCTTTTTGAAATCACTACAAGAACTTGACTGCTGCATCTTCACTGTTGTCTTCACTCTTGTGCTGCAATGAAAAAAAAAAAGTATTGTATTGTTTTCCAATTAAAACATTAAAATACCATTAAAACAAGATGCATTTAGAGAAACAAAATTTAAAGTCAGCATGAAAATGTGTTAGTCTTTTCTTTGTGAGGTATATCTGAGTGAAACAGCTTCTCGAACAAGACAAAAATGTAGGGCGGGGCTTGATTTTGTCCATCAGAAATTGATTGGATATTTGTGGTTTGCTATTGCATAGAGTGACAGGTTGCCCCGCCCTCGCACCAGTAAATACACCATCAGATAAGAGATGTTGCTGCAAGGGAATTTTTTTTTTTTTTTTTTTTTTTTAATTAAAGATTATGAGGGCACATAAATTAAAAAAGTAATAATAATGATGTGCAGTGATAAATAATTTATAATAAATACTGCAATATTCCATAAGTAAATGCAACTTAATATATCTTGTATTAAGTTAAAAATTAGTAAGGTATATATATGTATACAGTATTCTCTGAAAAAGACTTACTATCTTACACAATTTCACTTCTCAAGTAAATGTATCTCGCTTTAATAATGTTTTCATTGGAAAACAAGACAAAAGTACTTTTCTTTATCTTTTTTTTTTTTTTTTTTTTGCAGTGTGTTTCATTTCAAGTGTTAGGCGAAGCATTTAAATGAACCTCTCAGTGGGTTATGTTAATGTAGTAGCATTAAGCATACATCTGCTAAAGAGCACATCATCTGGAACACATCATGCTCTCATTATTGTGTACAAAAAAGAATCTAACCAAATATTAAACACTATGGTGATCATATGTAAATGTGATCATGATCTCTGTGCCTGTGGATCAAATCTTTGGTACTGTTTAACGTCTCCTTTCTCTTGTCAGCTGCATTGAATTCTGGCTCAGTTGCTGATAAGGATAATAATAATATAGAAAGTCTGCAATACATAGAACTTGATTTTTACTGATGGTTGCTTAGTGGCCCAAATTAAAAGAGCTCATACACATCTGTAATATTCAGGTTTCTAAATGTCTCGGGGTTTTTTTGTTTTTTTTTGGGGGGCCACTAGATGAGCGTTGTCGTAATTGCTTAGAAAAGTACTAGCATGCCTCTTTTCAGAATGCTGCACAATTTTGAGATATCATTCATGTCTGTAGCACAAACTGGTGCGAGACAAGCTACATGCCAAAGTTTAATACATACTGTTAGGGGTTTGTTCGAATCCTTGGCAAGCACAATTAATAGCGAGCGTTCTCTCTGTGTCATTCATTCCTCCCTGTCCCTCATCATCTCTGCCCTCTCTTTCTGCCACCCTGGGGTCTACAAACCCCCCGCCACCCCAAGTGACGCCACATCCTCCCCCACAGCGGCGCAATCATATCACCCGACAATTAACTGACGATGTGTAATTGGCTGGTGTGTATGAGGGTCAGCAGCTGGTGAGGCGTAGCATTGCGGCATCGGCTCGCCTCACTCACTTCCTGAACCAGATTCAATTATTAATAGACTGATTGCTGGAGTGAGGTTTCTCTGGGAATCTGGATCTGCCACAGTGAATAAAATGAAACCACTGCTTTACATTTTCATTATGCCACAGCCCCCTGCTTTCAATTGCAAATGGAGCCCAGGAACCTGACTGCAACCCCCTCGCCTCTTAACACACTGTCTTCACCCCCCTCTGAGGGTGGCACCCCAAAATATACACATGCAGTGTCACACTTTATGACAGTGGTAGGAGCGTCTTTGCGGAAGAACACACACACACACACACACGTTGGTTTTTCATGTTTTATGTGGATATTCTATTGGCATAATGATTTTTGTACTGTACAGTCTGTATATTCTATCCCCTAACTCTAACTCTACCCCTACACCTACTCATTACAGAAAATTTTCAAAAAAATAAATCACTTAATATGATTTATAAGCCGTTTTTTACTCATGGCGACCCAAAAATGTCCCTATAAGGATATTGATATTGTCATCTCTATGGGGACATTTTGTCTCCATATCGCAGGGTTTACCTAAACCTAGTTCAAGTAGTTAATTATTCATCATCATCAATATTATCATGTTCATTGTCATCACTGTTCATTGTTCATTATTATTATTATTATTATTTAAGCATGATTTATTATTATCATTATTATCATTATCAGATTTAGCTAACATTTGGGTACAGTTTTGTGCCCAGTAAGAGTATCCACAAAGCTTATATCCTGCTATACTTGCCTTATTCATTGATAAATGTAATGCCATACCATAATAACTTTCAAAAGGAGAGAAGGAGCGAAAATATCAGTATGAAAAAGTACTTTAGGGCTATAGAGATTTCACTGCTGATTTACAATCAGGTTAGATATACAGAGACAGCACATATGCTATCATCACAACGCAACTCCCCCTCCCCTTTTCTAACGGATAAAGGAATATGAGGTGCCAAACTCAGAGGTCTTAATCAGCTCCACCTGCAAGAGAAAACACTGCAAAAAATTCAATTTTATTTTGTTCAGTTCAGTTCTCTTTCTCTCTCTCTCTCTCTCTCTCTCTCTCTCCCTCTTGCTTTTTGTACGCTGGTAAGTTTAAAAGAAAATAGAACTGCCTGAATGTAAGGACACTTCTCTAAACAGTTTGTCATTGTTAGAAGAGGATGTGCAGTAGAAAATGAGCCTAATTTACTTTTTTTAAGGCTAAACTGAGAAATGCAAACATTATACAATGCAGTGTTTTGTTGGTTTGTTTGGTATTTATTTATTTTAAAGTCTATTTAAAGGGTTAGTTCTCCCAAAAATGAAAATTCTGTCATGAATTACTCACCCTCAGGTCGTTCCACACTCGTAAGACCTTGATTCATCTTTGGAACACAAATTAAGATATTTTTGATGAATTGGCCGACGCTGTTCACGTGAGCAGCACAAAGCATCCGTGTGATGCTGACGCAGGAGCCGGCCAATAATGAGTCAACGTTCTGACGTAGAACCTGGAAGCACTGAACGTAAACAGCAAATGACACAGAAGAGAGGATATTGTTGAATAAAGTCATTATTTTTTGTTTTGTTTTTGCGCACAAAACATATTCTTGTCGTTTCGTAAAATTAAGGTTGAACCACTGCAGTCACATGGACTATTTTAATGATGTTTTTACTACCGTCATGGACCTTGAAAGTGGTGGTTAAATTGCTGTTTATTGAAGAAAAAAAAAAAAAAAAAAAACTCTCAGATTTCATCAAAAATATCTTCATTTGTGTTCCGAAGATGAACGAAGGTCTTACAGGTTTGGAACAACATGAGAGTGAGTAATTAATGACAGAATTTTCATTTTTTGGTGAACTAACCATTTAATTTAGGCTATTTTCCTGTAATATGTTACCTTTTTTGTTATTTTTGGGTCTGATTTGGTTGCAATACTCTCTATAGCAACAAAATTTGGTTGCAACATTGTTCCTTTCAGTATTAATAAAATATTTTTTCTAGGCCAGAAGAAGTTAGGTTAGCTATTTTACATATTTAGTAATTATATCCATGTAAAGAAAAATGCATTTATTACAGTAAATTAATACTGATGATGTTTGAAGCTAAATTTCAAAGCTTTAAGCTAAACATTTTCTGAATAATTAGGGGGGAAAAAACGCGCGTGTGTGTGTGGATGGATGGAACGAGTGCTGGATAGTGTGTGTGTGAGAAGGAGGTCCTGCCACACACACACACACACACACACACACACACACACACACACACACTATTCAGCACTCTTGTTCCATCCATCCCATCTTGCAGCAGTGCTTCCCGCATTACTGCGCTGGCTCAGTCAGTCTCTCCACACCACGCATGTAGTCTTCCCCTAATCACCACAACTAATAGCATCACCCATCTGCAGCTGCTCTGCCTCAGAGTCTCTGTGTGTTTGAATGTGAGAGTAGCCAGGGATACACTGCCTGGGATTTCCTGCAACAAATCCATATATTAGCCCTTCATTGGAGAGGCAGCAGCAATAACATTAGTCATGCCATTTTAGCCATCATCAGGAGCTCAGGGCGCACATGGAGAGCCAGGTTCACAGTGCAAAGGCTCCTGGGAGTGTAGCCGAAGACCAGTGTGCTGGTCAGGGGGCGAGGAGATGGGCTGGATATGCATAATATCAGCTCATGGTACTCTGAATTTCACGGTGATTTCCCTGGGTATGGGCAGGCGCTGGATGAGACATCATTTACGCTCCAGAGTTCCCTGAGCGGTGCTGTGATCAAAGATCAGCTCTTCAGAGGGTTGTGGCTTCACCTCAAGTTCAACAGCTGGTCTTGGATCAGCCTGTCCCTGATCTACCGCGGACATCTAATCAACGGCTTCAGGCTCTGCCTGTATGTGAGCACAGAGGAATTTATTTACACCAATATACTAGGGAGAGACACCGTTCATGGTTTAAATGACTTCAAGATCAAGGATTAGTTGTAGAACTGGATTTAGAGGGCCGGCACAGAGAAGTCCTTCCTGCCCGACACAAATTTCTTGCCAGTTTGATGCCCACCCACAGCTGTACAGTACCCAGCTCCAAAAGCCCCCCTTAAAAGACTGCCTCAGGAAATAACCTCCACCAGATGTGACTTTAACAACCAAGCACTAACCATGCAGAAGCGTGACAACGTCCATTTATATGACTTTTCCTTGTTTAATTACGCGCCACGTCCAGTAAAGGTCTTAAAAAGGAAGTCTTTCGCTACATGGTGATTATGCTAACATTAAGGAACGCGTTTAAGTCACACAGGACATTTCCTCATCTGTTTTTTACTGGCCACTGCTTAGTTTAAGAGCCACTTTTACTGACAACTCATATTTTCACTTCCAAACTACTTAGCCCCGTGAAGAGGGGGTCCATTACTTGTCTGACGTTTGAAATGTTCACTAATGGCTACGCACTGATTGAATACAGATTCAAATAAAAACAAGTAATTAGCCAATCAGGCTAATTTAACACAGTGCCTTATGCTAGCATAGCTCAGACTAGCTTAGCTTTTCACAACGTTTCTTAGGTTATTTTTCAATACGGAGCCCCGGACAAGACATGCAGGAAAAAAATAGTAGGCTAAATCGTGCGCACGATTCACTAATTCTTTCCCTCGATTTACTAAAACGTGCACACGATTTACTATTTTGTTCCCTGGATTTACTAAAATGTGCGCACGGTTTACTATTTCGCTCCCTCGATTTACTAAAACGTGCGCACGGTTTACTATTTCGTTCCCTCGATTTACTAAAACGTGCGCACAGTTTACTATTTTGTTCCCTCGATTTACTAAATTGTGCACACAACTTACTATTCATAAATTATGAATAAACTCGATTTATAAATTATGCGCATGATTTATTAATCGAGGGAACGAAATAGTAAATCGTGCGCACGATTTCAACCCGGGCTCATTGTGTCTGTGCGTTTTTTCTGCAAAATATTGTGTTGCTTCTTCCAGTGAGTGGCGCTGAAAATGCATTCAGTTTGATCCAAACACATGAATCTGGCAACTTTTTATTACTTTGGTTATTTTACGTATTGTGGCAGTTAAATGTCTGGTGAAATTAAACAGGAAATTAAATGTCTGGTGAGTGGCTCTAAAAAGTTAATGCTCTATCGCATTATAAAATAAAATACCACCTACATTAAACCCAACCATAAACCTAATCAACAGTGTTAACAAAAGCAAACATGAGATAAAAACACATTTGCTGAATGTTAGCTTGCCTCTACGAGCTCTTTTATCGTGACTTATGTTTCACAGGACTTGTACCCGAGCACTCCGCATCACAAGCACAATTCCGTACCAAGCAGGGTTGCCAGGTCTGTGCAACAAAAGTAGCCTAATGACCAGCCAAAAATAGGCCAATGTGATTATCTCTTTTGGGCACCAAATTCTCCACGGCAACAACTTAAAAGTAGCCCAATTTCGCAGGAAAACCGTAGACTTGGCAACACTGGTACCAAGTGAGCTACCGATCAACTTTACATGTCATACATATGGAGCTGGTTATGTGATGCAAATGTCTCAATATATTCGTTTACAAATCATGTACTATGGTAAAAAAAAAAAAAAAAAAAAAATGTTTTTGAGGTCATAACATTGTATTGTGTAAGAAACCGTGTGAAAATAAGTCCTTATTAATTGATATCCGGCCTCTGTAATCATCATTTGTGTAAAAAGGAATAAAAGTTGTTAGTGTTTTACTGCCACTAGTGTTCATTTCAGCTGGAAACTGCAGTTCATTTTATGTATAGGTACGTTTTGGAGTTTTGCAAAAATGTAGGTAGAGGCACCTTTTCTATTTAACCTATCTTGTTCTTTGTTTTTTTTTAGAAAGGTACAATGATACACATAAGGTGCTTTACATCATAGCTGTTAATATGCTTTGTTATTTAGCATGGCTAGAGTCAGCTAGAGTCTAGGACCGCAACTAAATGCTTAATAAACAAAATGTATTATACAATATTGTTGTTTTGATGTTTAAATCAGACAGAGAGTTGAGAGGTTTATATTTAGTTTCACTATAGTTCAAAGTTTCAGTCAGTTTCATGTACATATAGACATGCAAACAAGTCATACTTACATCACCGAGGAACGATCACACATGTATCAGCCCTATACGGCTAAGCCATCTTAATATCCGATTCAATTCTCTTTTCAGTGCTCATAACATAAAATTTATATTCTAATCAAATTTGCCTTCCCTTTTTTGGGTTCAAAAGCAGCTGTCAGATCTATACCACTGGGGAAATAGAGGTGTGTCATTGCAGTCATGACAACAAGATGGCAGTGTAAACTAAGTCAAATCCCCTGGAGAATTTAGCCTGGGAGAAGATACATACAGTAAGTGAGGTGTGTAAGAGAGTGGGGGAGAACTGGAGAGAGCTTTAAAAATGATGTGTCTGCTTACTGTCAATTTGATGGCACACTAAAGAAGGACAGTAGAAAGAGAGAACCGCAGTGACACTGTAGTAGTAGTATTAGTATAGTAGTAGTGTAGTATTTTTGCATGCCACATTAAGTGAACTTGTAAATAGACAATTACACCTCAAATCGTGTGGTTTGTTGAGGACGGTTGTACTATTACTTTTCATAAGGATTTGTAATCATGATTTCTGCCTGGTGAATGATAAAACAGATGAAAGTTACAAGATATCTGAGCCATATTGTATCTAGACTAGGGTGTTGGCTTTTAACCAGTAAGAAACCACTGGGAATGTACTTTGAACACACTAGCAAACGCATATAAACACCGTGGCAGTGACCTTAGTGCAGACACAGAGTTGTGTGCGTATGTGTGTGTGTGTCAAGTTAACTACTAATATACTAGTATGAATATGTTTGTGGAGGTCTGTACCTGTATGAGCATGTGTGTGTGTTTGCATTCTTTGTGTGTTTGCATGTGTGTGGCAGAGCTATTAGAATCCATTTGGGAAGGGGGTGAAATAATCACCTCTTTGCTGTTCAAAATTAGCGTTCCAGTGAATTTCTCTATTGCCAAGCATTATTACACAACAGCAGCATTTAGCACTGATTACCACAATTACATGCCACTGTAAAGGCAGCCGTTTACCTCACCTCTTACACAGGAAGAGAAAGCAGGAGCAACATGTTCTGTTTCTCGTTATGATCATTCTTGAGTATTTCTAAGTTCTCTCTGCATTACTTTGCAAATGACATTTAAACTCATTACAGTCATCTGAAGTACTGAATTTAATTTAAGCACTCTGACTTTCTTACAACATTTGTAGTTGTACAAGTGAAATTTCTGCACCACTAGATTCACGGATTTGCACACGGATTTAAACAAGTTTTTCCCGAACACTCCTCCCATCTTCCATAGCTTGAAAACAAATGGCCACGCCCCAAATTCACACCATTGGTTGAGCCAGAAGTTTAATTTTTTTTTTTTTTTGGAAATTAAAAGTGCCACAGAGCTGCAAACATCAAATCATAGTAATCATTTAATTTTAAAATGCATTTTTAATATTTAGTAAAAAAAAAAAAAAAATTATTAGGAAGACAACTTGGGTAGTAATAAGAAATATGCTTATTAGAATGATTTATGAAGGATCACGTGACTGGAGAAAATTTAGCTTCGCCATCACAGATATAACATTTTAAAATATATTCAAATAGAAAACAGTTAAATTGTAATAATATTTTACAGTATTACTGTTTGTACTGTATTTTTGATCAAATGAATTACCTCAATTGCGCTTTCCCTCCCCCTGTAGCTCTAAATAGATGGTTTACCCTGTGTTAACTCATATGAACAGGCCATAAATGAGGATCAGCGCTGAGTAGTTATTGTCATGACCTCACCCTCATACCTTCTCTCCTCTCCCCCTTCATCCCCCATCCTAAAGGCCCTTATCAGCCACTAGAGCCTTTATTAATTGAAATGATGCTTTTATCCCCAGTCCTCCCTCCCCTGCTGGTTGTGTATTTCAAAGAGCCACAAATTAGCCCAATGTATAGCCCAGAGAGCCGTAGCTAATGAGAGCCTGTCAGAGAGGGAAATACACAAGAATTATCATGGCGCCTATAATTGAGAGAGGAAAGAATTTGGGCCTAGGCTCAGTCTGAACAGAGAGTGGACGTCCAACCATGTAGGCCACACAGCTCATAGTTCATCTAGAAAATGAACATTTTGTCACCATTTATTCATCCTCATGCTGTGTCAAATACACATGGCTTAATTTGTTCAATGGAACACAAAAGTAGACATTTTGAAGACTGTGTCAGTGCATTTAGAATGAATGTGGAGTATAGCTCTTAAGTTTCAAAAAGTATGTGAAAGCACCAAAATATCAAAAAAAAAAAAAAAAAAAAAAAGTCTTCTGAAGCCATTTGATAGCTTTGAGTGAGAAACAAAATAACATTTAACTCATTATTCACTAAAAAATCTTCCTCTCCAGTGATCTGTTAACTTTTGCAACTCAGTCAGTCAGTAAGAACTCAAGAACTGGATCAATCTAACAAATATGTCATTCATATTAGGTTTGTGAAACCAGATCTGCCGATTCATTTGGAAAGATTTGATTAAAAATAAGGTGGATGTCAAGATTTTCGGTCAATAATTACTTTGAATAATGATTTTGCTTTGTTCTTCAGAAGACCACTTTTATACTTACGTGGTGCTTTTGTATCTATTTCGAAGCTTGAAAGCTAAACCTATACAATTCCTCTTCAAAATCTTCCAATTGTTATCCACTGTAAAATGAAAGTCATATAGGTTTGAAACAACTTGAGGGTGAGTTTATGATGGCAGCATTTTCATTTTTTGCTGACAATCATGATCTAGACATTTTGAACGCAGAGCTAATGGATGCACATCGATGCTTATGGAACACCATCTCTCCTAATTCATTTTGGTAAACACTGTACACACAAATGACGACCCGCTTTGGGTCAGTGGGATCATTTCAGCAACACTGACAACTCGGGCAGTCTTATTAATCAGGCAGCATCCAGAGCTAGATTATCCTCTCTAAGAGACGAAGGGGCTTGTGTTGAGACAGGGCCAAAGTGGCGGTCCTACTGTATGACAAGCTAAATAAATAGCCTTTGTCATCCTATCAGAGACACTGTTAAGCTCTCCGCTTGATTATCTGTCCCCGACTCCCAACTCTCTAATTAGTACCTGGCACAAACCCTGATGTTTAAGCACGATTAAGGCAATGCTCGTGTCTCAACAAAAGGTGCACTTTTCCAGGGCTGGTTGCTATCTGCGTGGTGTGTAATATTAGAAGTCAAAATGGTTGGACTCATTTACCAGCATGGGGCTAAGTGCATTCTTGGCTCGGGAAGAGGCGGAGTTGTGTATGTGCGACTCCAGCCAAGGAGCCCATTTGTAATGGCCGAATGTTACTGCCCCGTGTCTTAGTGTGAGAGTCTGGCAACTCTACACCTCTGCCGTTGTGTGCTTTTATTTACATTCGTGCCTCTCTCTTTTGCTCTCCTGTTTGCTTTTTAATTCATCAACTCTGTGTGGTCAAAAAGGGAGACAAATTTAGCGGATTTAAACTGAGGGACGGCCCATGAAATTTTTGACTTTTTCAGATTTATTTACCTACACTCTAAAAAATGCTGGGTTAAACACAACCCAAGTTGGGTTGAAAACGTTTGGTTTGACTCGGCAGTTGGGTCAGATGTTTGCCCAACGTGCTGGGCTGTTTTATTGTTAATTGTTATTGTTACTATTGTTTAAAAAATTATATGGCTAGCTTTAAATTAACCCAAAATAGGTTGGAAATCAGACACATAATTATTAGAGGCAACAATAATAATCAAAAGGTGAACATTTATTAATAAGCAATTTAATAAACGTTTATTATTCATGAAACTTATTAATAAATGTTAATTTCCAGCATATTTTGGGTTCATTTTAAGAAAGCAATACAGTCATTTTTAAACAATAGTTTAGTTAAATGAAACTACTCAGCAAGTTGAGCAAATATTTAACCCAACCTCTGGGTTAAAACAAATGCTGGGTTTCAACCCAACTTGAATTGTTTTTAACCCAGCATTTTTTAGAGTGTAGAAAATTATGTTGCATGATTATTATTTTTGTCTAAAAGAAAGAAAGAAAAATTGTATTAACATATTCCTACCTTCTGCAGACGATTTGCTTTAAAAATGTATATGAAACATTTTGGAAATTAATAATTTAATTAATAATATTTACAAGTCATTGACATCTTTTATAGTCAATATACATTTTGTAGTTTATTTTGACTTTTAAACTATTTTATATGTATATATATATATATATATTTATTTTTCCCCCAGAAACCAATTTTCAAAAAAAAAAAAAAAGTAAACAAAAACTATACTAAACTGTAAAAGTATATAAGTATATATAGTATTTTACTCAACTAATAAAAAATAATTTATTTATTTAATAAATAAATATTTTACAGAAGTTTGACACCTTTGAGTAAACTAGTGGGTTGTAAAGGTGAATGTGATTTCACCAAGTGCAACCAAGTGCAACAACATTCCAATCAACCAATCAGATTTGAGGGACAAGTTTACCATTTATGTCAAGTTTAGGCATACAACCTAGGTTAGGTGCTTCTGCAACAGTGTTATTCAACTATCATTTCCCTCTGATTTTAGGGATAAGTTATGGGTAGGGTTAGGTTTAGGGGTTGGGAAAGGATTAGGACTAAATATTTGGATAGGAATGTCTTACTTGGCAAAATCACGGTGACCGGGTTGTAAATATGAGGGCGAGCTGGATAATTAATCCATCTTTCTTACACTTTTCTTATGACTAATGCCCGATCCCTTTGTTTGTTTGAATTGCAACCTACTGCAAATAAGACCTTCACGTTGGCTTTGCCACTCTGTCACAAAACCAAACATGCCATTTTCCTGATGCCTCTCTCCCCATGTGTCTCGCTCAGAGCCACACATGCACACACACGCACGCACACACACACACACACACACACACACACACACACACACACACACACACACACATAGACTCCTTCGTAAGAATGTAACAATGTGTAGGGGGGCTGCCAGAATAACAAATCGTCTCTGCAGCTCATGCATGCTAATGTTATGTTGTAAGCAGTTTTGTTGACAAGTGCTAATACTTCTTTCATACTATCATCAAAAGCGGCAAATACAACAGCCATTACTCCCTCTCTCAGTTTCACAGACATGATGGATGGTGACCTTAATACGGGTTAGCCGAGTTTTTGAAAGTTAAAGTACCCGCCATAAATCACAGAATTATTACAATGAGCTTTAATTGGTTAAGGACTGTTTACTTCCTAAAGAGCTAGAAAAATTGGGTTTCGGCATATTTTAATTTGCAAAGTGCATTTTCATTACGAATGGCATTTTAATATTACCCTCCTTTATCATGCAAAATATGCAACACACTGGCAATCTATTAATTGGGCACCAAAAAAATGCACGGCAAGCGTAAATCCATGCGTCCCTGTGTGTATGATGCATGTGTGTGTGTGAAAAAGAGAAATGGCTGCCTGTGTACATCCATTAAAACAAGAGACACTTCATTCCTGGATACAGTGTGAATGAAATGCGTACAAACCACAATGTCTCAGTGTAGCATAAAACTAATTAGAGTGCTGTAAATACTGTATGAGGGCCGTATTGGACACTTAGTGGCTGTATTGTGTCTAAGCCTGAAATATGCTCCTAAGATGTCTTAGAAAGCATTTAGTTGCTGTTGAGTTCGGAAGATTTTTAGTTAGCATATCAAATATGTCATTTTTATACTGCACAGTAATGCATACTTTTTGGAGTTCAAATATGTTTGATGGTCTTAAATAGCATTATACTTTTATTGTTGGCTCGAGTGATGAACATTATGTAGTATATTGTTTGTTATCGTATTTTTTGGCGGTCCAGTTCTCTTCATTACCTGCTTTACATATCACAAAGTTAGAGGTTAGGGTGACGTTTGCTGTTTCCTATCTGTCATTCAGCTATCATGCCTGACAACTTGGCAGACCAATCAGACGCCATCCCCCAGGACACGGCGTGAAGTCTTTAAGGATGCAAGGCAAAGTGCTGTTTGATTTCCCAATGGCCAGTCACACATATGGATAGAGACACACAAACCTGACATACTCACACATACACAGCCCATACTGTCATTTCACACACTAAATGACAGATATGTTAAAGCTTCTGTTATCTATCTATCTATCTATCTATCTATCTATATTCAGCTTGTTGTAAAGGTTTCAAGATTTGGAATATATTGTGTCAAAAAATAAAATAAATTTTTTCCATTATTTTAGTTATTTTTTGGAATATTATATTGCTTGTTCCAGGTTGGACCGCTTTTTTCCTTCAGAGCTGCCTTAATTCCTCATGGCATAGATTCAATAAGGTGCTGGAAACATGGTCCATATTGACATGATCACGCAGTTGCAGTTTGTTTAGTCTTAGTTTTTACCAGTTATTTTGTAAAAGTTTACGTGTAGGAGTAATGATTTTTCAGTTTAGCTTTAGTTTTTTTTTTTTCCAGTTACGTTAGCTTTTATTTGTATTTTTGTAAACAGAAATGTGTTTTTTTTGTTTTGTTTTTTGTTTTAGATTGTTAACAATGTGACACGGTCAAGAATAAATGCCCTTTGGTGTCATTGTTGTGAAACCTGACTTCCTGTAGCAAGTATAAATATGAAACAACACAGTAAGCAGTAAGGTACAACAGGCTGTGCTGTATCGCGGCTGAAGGGCGTTGTTAGGCACAATGAGAAACGAAGTGCCTGCAACCCCTTCAGACATGACTTATTCACGATACAGCACTAGCCTTGAGTACCTTATTGCTTTTATAAAACGGTTACCACACAATACACATATTAAAGCCAAAAATATGTAACAATGCAACTTTCATGAAGTAAACTTTCACTAAAAGCCTTCCTTTTGCCAGAAAAAAATAGTCCCTGACCGTGAACAGCAACAGAAGTTACATTATTACGCCATTTGATGCCGGCAAAGACTTTTGCATTGAAAAGACTGAATTGTTGTGAACACGGAACAAGATGCAACTGACAAATGCTTTGACTAGCAACTGTCAGTCACGGGAAAACCCCATAAATGTTAAAAGGACAAGATAATACATGGGACATTTAAACAGATGTTTTATTATGAACATAGGACTGACCTGAAGGAAAATGCTAAATCTGAATGCAGGTAATAAACTCGCTCACTCTATCTCTTTCTCACAATACTCTTCTAGATAATACAGTAAGCTTCAATGAACAATATCAATTGAGAACATACAGTTTACGTTGCTAAGAGTGGTTGCTAAGGGTGTTGTGTAGTGATACACAGAACCGTTGGGTGAAGCGGTCATAGCCGTGTTTTATCTTGAATAAAACACAGCTATTGACCAATCAGAATCAAGGACAGGAACTAACCGTTTTATAAAGTTAAGTAAATGTTGACAGAATACCATTTTTTGTGTGAACCATCCCTTTAAATTCCAATGATTCCACATACATGTGGATATCATAGTGTGCAGCAGTGCAGATTATTCTGTGGTCTAAAAAGAAAGACATGACAGGAGAATGAGAGTGTGTGCGTAACTTTGTCACCAGGATCCAGGCTGGGATTGGCTTGAAATCCACGGCTTGAAATGCAGAGTTTAGCCTCTGCATTGTGATCCAGCGCTTATGCGGTTTAGAGCAGAAGTGCTTGCTAGCTGCTTGGGATGTGACTCAGTCAATTGTGTGGCTTTTTATGCTGGATGAAAGGCAAACTTCAATGCTTCATTTCTTTCATGGCTGCTGCACAGGCTACAGGGCAGAAAGCCCCTACAGTATCAGCACAAAGCCTTCCGCTCAACGCTTTCCCACAATTACATTCGCTCTCCCATTCTCTTTATCACAGCGCTTTGTTTACAATAGGTGACTAAGACAGTCATTGCGCTAGAGTTGCTTTGAAGAGGATTGGACGGCTCTCAAAACCTGACGAGAAAAGATCCTTAGAAACAAGCATCATTTTACTTTGTAATATGGGTAGTTATCTAATAAATTTATTATTCATAAACACATCAAAGACAGTCGTATGTGCTGCCATTCTTAGCGCTTTGAATGTGTAATATTTCAAGAGTATTAAAACTTAATCAAACATTACAAATGTTGAGCAATTGAATCAGTCTGATGTGCCTTTACCAAAGAGCTGTCTATGTACTGACACAATCTTTGTTTTCTTTCTCTCTTTTTTTAATCATAAAGGGTTCGTTTATTCACATATTGTGTTATTAAAGCAATGACTCTAGGGATAATGAATGCATTTTCTGCTTATATACATTGAAAGCGGCTTATACCCGTGAGCTTACTGTCTGCTAATCTCTTCACTTAAATAAACAAGCTTTATTGAAAACTGGTAGGTTTTTACAATACCTCTTTTCTTCTTTGAAATCCAAAGTAAGCATTTTAACTAAGTAAGGTTTAACTTGCCGGCTTCTTCATATAAACAATGTGTGCTGAATTATTTGACTGTGATGTTGTTAAAGAATGGTTAGCTGCCTTTTGTTCCTCTCTAAGTATACTCTAAACAAAAATTGTGCTAAGTAGCACTAAAAGTGGTTCATTGGCTTGTAATCATAGGAACCACTTTAAGTGCTATATAGCACCTATCTTTGAAGGTGCTATACAGCACCTTTGTCAAAAGAGTTGATTGAAAACTTTCTTCCAGAATGCTTCAATCACAAAACATCAAATTATAGCCTAATTATGTAACTACATTAATAACACAAAGCACTTAAATATAGCCTTTTTATTGAAGTGTGACAATTTTGGTATATAACTGAGTTCACAAACACTTCCTACTGTTGAGCCTCTTATCAGTTTTCATTCATTCAAAGACTACAGCCAATCACCATGTCTTAGCTTTCTCTCATCCTCCAATTGTGTTCCTCCTTCCACATAATTTAAACTCCATATGTCAGCTTTCAGTATCCCAACTGTCTTTTTGCATATCACCACCACCCCATATCTATTTTAGATATGTTACTCCACTCTCATATGTTTGCCATAAATAGGAATTTATTATTTTAATGTTGTTTTTTAATCCTTTCCCTCAAATGAACTAAGAGAGAGTTAGAGAACCTTTAAAGAACTCTACAGGGGCTCAATCGTTTCTTTGTATGGCAGTGATGCTATATAGCACCTTAACCACCCTAAAGAACCGCTGAAGAACCATACTGGGCTTAACAGGTTGTTTATATGTTAGCAGTGCTATATAGCACCTCAACAACCCCAAAGAACTGCTGAAGAATCATACTGGGTTTAACAGGTTCTTTATATGGTAGAGGTGCCATATAGCACCTCAACAACCCCAAAGAACCACTGAAGAACTGCTGAAAACTGCAATTTTGTGTGTGTGTGTGTGTGTTAAGTGTGAGAGAGTCACTGTCATTTTTGGTTGTCTGAAACCTTGCTGCCTTTTCAAGCCACATCTGGAGGTACAGTAGTAAGGCATGTATGCATAACATCCAGTCTACTATGAAGCCTCCATCTGGCCGGTTTTTGAAGACAGGATAGATGTCTACTTTTCGGCCTATAAAATGCCAAAATGTCGTCTGATTGAGCAGTTCTGAGTGGTTGCTTGGTCATTGCTAGGGTTTTCTACATGTTTGCTAGAATGTTCTGGGTGGCTACTAGTGTGTTGCTCTCAGATACATATGCCACATTCGGCCCCTCCAAACTAGGGTTGTCAAAAGTAAGTCGATACCAAGTCGGTACTGAAATTTTACAAATGTGACGATGCCAGCATTTCCCCCAAGCATTTTGAGCGCTGTTGAGCAGATTCTTAAACACCTTTGATTGGCCATTGTGTTCACATGCTCAACAGATATGTCTGTGATTGGCTACAATGATCAAAAACATGTTGTAAATAGACATCTTTGACGCTCTTCACTGAGCGCTTACACCGATACACACGGGAGCATTTGAAAGCAGTCTATATATTCTGAATTTCTATATTTCTATATATGAATTTTTATATAGTCTGAATTTCATTCATACATACACGCACATTCATACTATATAGAACATATTTTTTTAAAGGTGGTGGTGTAAGTTGCAAACCAAACGTACTACCTACTGGCATGAGCTGCACGACAAAAATAAATAAATAAATAAATAATTGTACAGCTAAATCTGATACAAAGGACAAATTGATTTGCAACGGTCGCTTTGTTGCGTCCAGCATAGAAAGCCTCAAATTGTTGTGGAGTGTTGCGGCGCAGACATGATGTATGGTGTTCTTCGTGGTTGCAAGGTATTTGCTAAGTCTCTGTGATATTCTGGTTCTGGTCCATTAATCCAGCTTGGAACCCTGCTTAATGCAACTGTAAGGGATCTTTCACCACTTCTATTGTATCTTCATAAAGTCACTCCTTTTCCGTTTGAATTATCAGTCATGTCCAAGGCACAAATGGTGGGGTTTAAGTTATAAACTGAAGAAGATTGCTTAAAAGTTCCTTTCAAAAAATGTTTGTTACTGACTGAATGGGTAGTGAGACAGCTGCTTTTGGTTTTACAAACTTCTTTAATGTTGTTGTTTTTTCTCCTAAATCTAGCATTTTCTATCACTGTTAATGGTCTTGTTCTGGTCTTCATCATGACCTGTACTGGACATAAGAATGTGTTTATAGTTGCTCCACAACTGTTGTACTTTTTGGTTTTGAACTCTGCAATTAATTCATAGGAATTTGCGCAACAGTAATCAGCTCATATTTTAAGGTCTTTAGATCTTCTTGTAACCACAAATGAAGTTTAAATTGTCCCAGAGTGATAGAGTACTAGCAGGTGTGCTTTCTGCTACATAAAGTACATGTTTGTTTAACTATAGCCATTTGTTTTTCATCTGTGTGGGTTGTAGGCTGGGATGAGGGCGTGTTGAATTAAGGCAGGTGGATTAATCACAGAGTCTTCCTTTATTTCACGGTTGGTCTGTTTTGCCACCTCAAGCATGCAGTGTGACTGAGACTTTTGGTTTGAGTTGGCGTGGAGCAGAGGCTGCAGTGAAAGTGAAGCCACAGGAGACTTTCTTTCACAGGCATCGTGGCGGAACAAAGGAAAGGTTAAACATTCTGCCTGTCTACCTCACCTGTGGACGGGCAGGAGGGGCTCGTTGAGTGAAAGGAGGGTCAGCCAATGACTGATTATCAATCTTGCTCGTTTTGTTCCTTGTGATTTCTTTCTTTCATCACTGCAAAAGTGTCATTCTTTATCGTCCTCTGTGTGTTTTCCCATGTAAAATATCTAAACATGCTTAAAGAGATGAAAAATATTGGAAGATATTGAAAAATTCTCACCTTCATGTTGTTCAAACTTGTATGATTTTCTTTTCTTTTTTTTCTTTCTTTCTTTCTTTCTTTCTTTCCATCAGCGTTTCCTGAATTTATGTTTCCTAACAGGCATTCCTAAAGGTTTGTGAGTATGAGCTGTGAGGATTAACAGCCTCTCAGACTTTTATGAGTGGTGTAGTGTTTGTAATTAGACTAAATAGATGAGATTGGACAGGCAGAGTAAATGTACTATCCCTGGTCCAGTGAGATTTATAGTCAATGGATATTTTAAAAGGCTTTTTCAATGCACTTGTTTCATTGTGGAACGTGCTCAAGATGTTTGTTAATGACTCGCACTCAACTAGCCAAACTGCCATATTGTTTTCGCTTTAAAATGAGGAGTTGATTAATTAAATAGCTAATGCTTGTTTCTCAATATTTAAATATAATATGCAATTGTGAATTTACTGCAAGTTTCTTTCTATTATATTTCAGTAAAAAAAAAAAAAAAACTAAACTAAACTGTGGAATAGCTTCAAGTTCGTTAACTTGCACTGTGTGATGCAGATTTATACAACCAATCCCAAATCTCTTTATCAAATTCAGCTCTATTGTGTAAGCCAGAGCAATACAAATTCTGGCAAAACTTTACAGTAAGGTATCTGTTGTCACTTTAAGACCTGAAACACAACACGGATCTGACACACATCTTAACTTCTCACAGCTCCTTACAGTAGGATCTGACACACATTTAACTCAGCAACTCATTTAACACTTTTTCACTCGTTTAAGACTGTGCGTACGAAGATACTGGACAAAACTGGAATTTTAATATAATTTTGTGTGTTTTTGTCCGTTCAAGAGTCTTAGCACGCTTGAATGGTTTAATAGCACTTGAATGAATAGTGTGATCATATACTGTAGCACAGCCAAAGGATGACAGAAAAAAAAATGGTTAATAATAATTCAATATAGTTCAGTGCATTACTATTGTTAACAGATGTGACTTTTCATTTAAAAAAATGTATTATTAAATGTAGAAATGAACATCAACTAAGATTATTAAATGCTGTAAAAGTATTGTTCTGCTAGTTCATCTTAAAGGGTTAGTTTACCCAAAAATGAAGTTTCTGTCATTAATTACTCACCCTCATGTCGTTCCAAACCCATAAGACCTTCGTTTATCTTCAGAACACAAATTAAGACATTTTTGATAAAATCCGATGGCTCAGTGAGGCCTCCATTGACAGCAAGATAATTTACACTTTCAAATGCCGCACAAAAAGTATTTTTGAACTGTTTTTTTTTTTTTTTTTTTTTAACTGTTTTACCTTTCTGGGCTTCTGAAAGTGTTAATTATCTTGCTGGCAATGCAGGCCTCACTGAGCCATCGGATTTAATCAAAAATATCTTTGTGTTCTAAAGATAAACGAAGGTCTTGCGGGTGTAGAATGACATGAGGGTGAGTAATAAATTACATAATTTTCATTTTTGGGTGAACTAACCCATTAACTAATGTATTTAAGTAATGTTAACATTAAACCTTATTGCAAGTGTTACCCAATTTTTAATATATATTTTTTCAAACTCAGATTTGTCAAGATACGTTTGCAATCAACACTCTCCACATTCATTTTATACCATTACACTAATTTTATTTTATTTTTTTTATTTCATTATTTTATTAATAAAATGATAAAAAATGTGTTCTTATTTAAGTTACTGTAAGAAATTATTTAATTTTATAGCTCTAGACTGTTATTGTATGTCAACAATTGTCCCATTTTATTATAGTTTCTCAATTGAGGTACTGTATTATGAAATCAGCTTTGCAAGAGCAACCTCTTTTGTCAGGCACATATTAAGTAACTTTTAGGGTACTTTATATATACACATTATATATATATATATATATATATATATATATATATATATATTTTTTTTTTTTTTTTTTTTTTTAAGCATAACAGTTCTTTACTCTGTTAAGGAAGCTATAGTTGGGTTATACCCTACTGTCAGGCTGGCTCTGTTTGGATGGAGGTGACACAGAGTTGACGACAGAAACGCTGACAGGCCAAAGCGGCCATAACTTATTGTTCGTTGATATGCTATGCCAAATCATGCGGGATGAGCAGGAGCATGTGTGTGTGCATATATGAAACGCTCCACAGCTCATTTAGCTCCAATGTAGCCACCTGGATGCTGGTCTGCCTCAGCCGAGCCACTCCTGGTTCTCCCCCTGCCAGCTGACAGCACTGCGGCCCAATATACGGGCTCCAGCGGCAGAATAATCAACACAAACGTCCTAACAAATCACCTGCCACCAGCACCGACCTGAAAGAGAGAGTGAGAGAAACTCAGATTTAGAAGAAGGGTTACAGCTTTACTTATTTGAAGAGTAGATGCAACGTGTAATTTTATAAGGTTGTGTCATTCACATTTCGAATTAATGACCAACAAATCTGTGATGTAAAAAAAAAAAAAAAGGTGTGATCCAGAAGTAAGACAACAGATTTCAAAATAGGCCACATACATACTTTAAAGTTTCTTGAGTGACAACCAAGTTAAAATACAGGAGTGATCCCCTAAATTTTCATTCCATGTGTGTACAGAACGCAACTCACTCCCAAAGTTGTGATGATTTACATCGTGGTAACTATAGTGACAGTCTGGCGTGGTGTCTTTGGTATCTGCTATTTTTAAAAAAAATTGATATTACAGCGACCAAAGACTCGTTCTGTTTGGCAATTTTAGCTAAAGCACTGTCAACAGAGGTGTCCTGTTTTGTATTGGAAGGCACGCTTTACAGAGCACGCTCTTGCAGTGTTGCCATGTCCACTTATTATAAGCTTTTTGGGCCTTTTGTTTGAGCTTGGCTCACAAATCAATCAAGTTTATGGAGTTATTAAGGTGCGGGTCTCGATATTTTGGTCTTGTTTTCAATATAAAGCATTTGTATATATTTTTATTTATTATGAGCCTGTTTTTGTTTGCTGTTTTTTTTCTTTTTTTTTTCTAGCAAGATCTGGCAACACAAAGAGTCAATGCTCGTACTTCTATCCATCTGCTTTTCTTGCGCATATAAAAGAGACATCATTAACAACTAGTTCAGTTTTGTACACACTGCATAGAAATTTGGTTAATGCAGTTGTCACTACCTGAATTTTTCGGGAGTTAATTCGGTTGTAGAATGCAGTTTTCACTCCTGTAAATTACTGATCTCTGTTTGTACAGAACAGGATTATGCACTTAAAGATAAATTGAGCACCAAATTTAGATGCAGTAGTGTGGCTTTTTTTTTTTTTTTTTTAGTAACAAGCTAATTGTTTAAGTAGTGGTGTAACATGAAGAAAATGCTTTACAAATGCTTTACTTTTATTGTCTGAGTAGCGAAAACTAAGAGATACATATATCGGTATACACTTGTATCATGCTTTGTTAGATAAATGTCATGTACCCATGACATGGAGGTAAAGAACCACCCGACACAAAGCGGAGTTGTTAGCCTATCAATTAATCAAGAGAGAGAGAGAGAGAGAGAGAGAGATGCGTGAGATGATACCTGCGTCTGTGTAGCATCTCTCTACTAGCAATAAAGCTGTGAGTTTAATTACATCAAAAACAGTGACGTTACCACCTCCTTGCTGAGTAATACAACGTAGCGTTTCAGTAGTGAAGCTAATATATTAATAAAATTCAGAGGGCAGTGTTGACAATTTCTGTGCTCCTGAATGTTTCTGTGTGTGCGCAGCGCAATCTCTGATCTCTGTGTGCGAGTGTGTGTGCTGCAGTGAAATGAGTGCATTAATATAGAACAGTGGTTAAACTGACATGGAACTACCTGTGCATTAAATGGTTTTAATGCACACCTTCCAGCCAATCTGAATTGTGTATTCAGACAGACCATAGTATAAATTAGTATAACCCCTACATTACTATGTTTCATACTGCCATTACCACACGGCATTAGGGTTAAAGAAACAGCACATAGCTTAATAGGTGTGTGCATCGCCAACAGCACTGCTGCCTGGCTAATCCCATGCCTCAGGTGGCTTTTCATCTATTCCATTCAGATCCCGAGCAAATCAAATTAAAGCAGAAAGTGGGTGAAATCAAAAACGTCAACACAAAAACGTGGGGCCGCTTTTTAAATCGGCCCCCATGGCCATGCTCCTTGTTTTATTATCTGCAACAATAGGGGAAGTTTGTGGCATGCTTTCATTGAGCATATCCAGATTAGTATTGCTTTGACATTTGGGAGACTCGATAGCAATACTGTAATGCTTTCCTGAGGGAATGCAACCCGTATGAGAGAGACTAGTTCACGCAAAATACGCTTAATGGAATGATTACCTAAGCTGCAGACAGTGTAGAGCGAACACACACATATCCACAGATATCCCACACTGCCTCACTTCATCTGTCATGAGTTTCGTAAAAATATTTGGGAATGAACAAGTGACCTACATCACACTGACCAAACGTTCTGAAGAGTCCTAAAAATCATGACTACTTTCGGAACAGTGTTGTTACGGGCCTGCATGGTCTCAGGGAGTGAGAAATCTTGTCAGAAAGTAGATTTGTGATTTATGGTAACACTTTACTATACTATACTATTTACTATTTACTCTTTACTCTTTACTCTTTACTATTACATTTACTATACATACTATAGTAATAACTATAAATTATGCATAACTACATTCAACTAACCTTAAACCAAACTATACAGTAGTTAGTAGAATGTCTAAAGTCAAAATAAAAATAAAGTGGAACCATATTTTTCCAGATAATATTCTGGAAACTTCCTTTCTATACATGGTATAAATGGTTTGTATTAATTAGAATATTTTGTTGACTTTATATTTTAGGAAAGGGTAATGTTAAAAAATTTAAACAACCCATATGCTATATCCAAAGTCTTCTGAAACCATACAGTTGCTTGAAAATCTTGCAAACAAAATTTTCATTTACGACTTGAATTATCTCTTTAACAGCATTCCATTATACAGGCAAATATTCAGAGTCTCCAAGCGGCGAGTTCCTCCTGTCAGCTCAGTGTTTACATCTTTCTTTCTCTGCTGCTCAATCGCTTCTCCTCCATCCATTTATTTTCCAGCATGTGCGTGGTGAGCGTCAGAGGTAGGCACCTGTTTAGGTATGCAGAAACCATCTGGCTCATTCATCAGCACTCATTAATGAAAACGACTGAACACGACCCAAACTCTCACAGTATGAAGTCTCATACTGTATTATAGCCTGTTAGGCATGATGGGGTGACAGCTATTTTTATCAGGAACGACTATACCACATAAATAAAGTATTTTATTAAACTGATATATAATGGTTAGGTCTTGCACTTGTTCCTTCTTGTGTGCTTTGATAAATGGTAGACCTCTGAGAGTTCGACCAATGAGACAACATAGTGGCTAGTGGCACTGGCTAACTAACTAACATTAGTGTAATATTTCCCCATTGGCTGTGGCCTATACGATTAAGAAATTGCTTAATAACTGCTAATTAATTCCCAGTAGGCTGCTATTATATACTGAATGTAATAATCCTAAATCAGTTTTATCTGCACTGTTTAAGCACAACCCTATGCCAAATAAAGAGAACAAGAATATGTTTCTAATGAATAAGTGTCAGATCTATGTGGTGGTCTTATTTTCTCACTGGTCCAATTAGACTGATCTGAGTTCAGTTCCTTCTGTGTGGCTGTAGCATTAATGAAGGTTTCAGTGCTGCCATTGTGACCCCTGAGGAATGTTATTAAGCAGTGGTCATATTCACTCATTATACTGGCCTCTACCCCCAGGGTTTTCACACCTTTACTCTGTGGCATGCTGGCAACCTTGTTCATTCAAGTTCAATTTGAGAAGATGTGTTAATTTCGCTCTCAGCCATAGCTGCTTTACCAGTGTTATGGTTTAGCCTAACCTTACTATTATATTTATGTCTGTTACTCACCATATTTGACTCTTTAATATAGCAAATTTTTTATGGCATGAGTCTGAATCAATGAAATGTCATTTACAAACAATTCGATCTTACTCGCACTGACTGACAGATCTGTATAGCGCGTGCACAAAGACGCCTCAGACAGCGCGCAACCCCGATATGCTTCAAAATATTGAAGTAAAATATTGAAAAAAAGTAGAATATATATCTTTTCATATAGATATTTGGTTTTGACGAGGTGTGTGCCAAATTATTAACAGATTTTAAGGTATGGTTGCTAGGTGATTTTGTTTTGGAATCTTCAGAAAACTTGAACTCGATTTTTCTCAAAATTAACAAATTGACTGCTGACTCTGTCAACTTCAAACAAGTGTAGCTTGTGTAGCAGTTTTTGTTGGATTCCAACAAATCATACATTATTTTGAAGATTTTTTAATGGAGATATACCCTAAATAATGCTAAATTGTGACTCATTTTGCCAGCACGGGTTACAAATAACAAAGTTATAACAAAATACACCACCGTTTCATAGTTTGAGGTCGGTAAAATATTTCAGCCTGGTCTCATTGTTAATACGCAAGTATTAATATGTAACTTTCAGAGACACAAAACGTAGGTTTTTGTACGTTTAGAAAGGTGCTGAAACGCACAATATTGACGTCTTTATAGCACTAAAACGTAAAAATATTTACAAATCTTTCATGTCATAAAGTATAATTTCCCTTTTATCATTTTGTAGACAAAAATGTAAGATCCCTAAACCCCATCCTGAACCTAAACATACCCATTTTATACAGAATGTTAAAAGAATAAAACATAATGGACAGAAATGTGTAGGAAAATGACAATTTTAGTAAAAAATATAACATTAAAACGATATTTTGAGCCACTAATCCTACACCTACTCCTAAACCTACCCATAACCATTTCTTAAAACTATACTGTTATAAATGAAAGAATAACAGACAAACAAGCGCAATCACAATAATTTATTTATTTATCAAAAGTGGTAGTAAAAAGTAGTATAGTAGTATATCGCTGCATAGGAGAAAACACTTTCTGTGTTGCACAGCAAACAAACTAAATATTACAAAAAGATTGAACAATTACAGAAATTTTATTCATTTTAGTGTTTCAAAGTCTACTCTTGTTTAGCATTATGTAATGCTCCGAAACGAGTTTACAGCACAAGTCACGAACAGAAATGTTATTTTATATTCAGCAGATGAGTAAACTGCATTCAATAAATTTGACTAAAAACATGTATTGATATGACAATTGAATACAACAGATTTAAAACATTAATACCACAATTTTAATTTTAATTTTAATTCATACACATTAACACTTGGATACATAATGATTTACGTTTTATTGCTGGTAATACATAAATATTTGTACGTTTTAGTGCTATAAATAAGTCAGTATTGTACATTGAAAACGTATGAAAATGTAAGTAAATGTACGTGTGGTAGAACCACACTTTACGTAAAAATACACACGTATTCTCATGAGATCACGTTGTATATTTTTAATGTTCTTTTAAAGAAGTCTCTTATGCTCAGTTTGGATAAAAACCTCTGCTAAATGATTAAAACATACACTTTTTAGGGTATGTAAACAACAGTAACTTGGCAAATCATGTAAGGTAAGAGTGATAGGTAAAAAGAGGTATCTTCCCTCTTAGCATCCTCCAGAATAGCATTTGTCTGTTAAAAAGGCCTTGAAAGCTTCCAAGCCATTGATGCAAATCCCCTTAAGGTGAGTGGAGTGCCATGAAAGTTATAATACATTCATTGCTTATCTATTCCACGGCTCTGTCACCTGATGTAGAGGCAAGTATTTCATTATAAGAGGGGAAAAGAAATTGCCGGCCGATAGGCATCTGTAGATTAGGGGGCAAGCATAACAATAAATTATGCAGTGTTTGAAAACATACACAGGCATAATTAGGTGGCATTTGATATTAAATGAGGTAATAGGATTGACTTATTTATCTCCCAAACACCCCAAAAGTTCCATTAGCGTGGGGAAAAATGAGCTGTTTGAAATGGTAAGAGCGCCAGAGCTGTGATCAGATTTGACTAAGCCCCCCTTCGTGAAGTTAAAAGACTCGCTTTTTGCTCGGAGATCACCGTGCCCCGCTGGGAGTTTGGGAAGGGAATTGCAGATCAATGGATTTACTGGGTAATCAGTTCACTCCAGGCCTGACGGTCGAAACACCCAAGCACCAAGACTATTAACTAATCATGTCATTACGGTGACCACCACCACCCACGCCTCTGTACTCTGACTTGCCCTGACCGCATGCCACTCTGAGCGGAGAGCAGATACGGGAATGTTGTTGAAGTAGAAAACAGAAACACGCATGGAAACGTCGATTGAGCCTCAAGTCGCTTTTATATCTGACTCGGGCTCCCACAGTGCTGGTTATTTCCCTCCTCCTCTTCGGTTATTATGCTGTAAAGGTTGAACCCGATGCAAATTCAAAACACGGGGAACAAGATGAATTACTTCTCCCAAAAAAAGCCTGAGAAAAGTTTCCCCCATATCAACATATTTATGTTTCTGCACTGCTCGCGTCACTCATGACTGCGGTTGTCCCCTGTGAGTGTAAGCGCGCGCGTGTCTGGGTGTGTTTTACACTTAAAATATGCATCGCTTACAAAGGGAGTCTGTTGAATAAATGATAGTCTACATCTTAGAGGCGTATCTAGGTGAAATCAGGATGGATCTCTTTTTGTTGCCGTGCTCAGCTGGGAGCGGCGAGAAACAACTCGGGTTGTGTGTACGTGTGCGAATGTGTGTGTGTGTTTATAAATACAGAGCTTTGTTCATTCATTTATAAGGCCGCGACTTGCCGAGGTTGGGGTTGCTTTGGGGAGCTGCGGGCACTGGGGGTTTGCTAGTACAGGGTGAGGCGATGTGTCGGCAGGTCCCTCTGTGGTAAAATAAGAGCTGTCATACTGCTCTCGGGGTGCAGCGAGGGCCTGTCAGGGAAGACTGATTGCCTCCGCGGAGCTGCTTGATCCCTGGGACCCGGAGGCTCGCTGGAGCCATCAGCAGGTGTCTAGTGCTGCTGCTTGTTACTGCTTTTGTGAGTGTTATGACAGGAAGACCATCGCTGTCTGTCTCACCGAACAACACAGAATGCGATGGCTTACCTTGTTTACTAACAATTTAGCTTAGCGTAAGGTATCTCTAATTGGGGTTGCGAGTATGAGCACAAAGTAGCGAAATAAAAACCAGACGGAGGAGCTTCAGACTTGTCAGGGGCCAAGCCAGCAACGCTGTGACTAAGAGGGCTAATGATTTAGCTCAAGTGATGGGGGTCCTGAGCACCAGCTCACTGGCTGCTATTTCTGTGAGAGGTGTCATCCAGACAAGGAGAGTGCACTCTTGACAAGAGACAGAGTCAAGGGCAAACAGAGCACTGCTGCTGCTTTATTTGACAAACTGCAGTGGAGGTTAAGAACTGGGTGTGTTTAAACGAACTCGCCACTTGGAGAGCGACCATGCATGATCAATGTCTGTTGGCCTCTTAACAAGAGTGCATACACTCTCAGGGAATCGTCTGCCAGGCTTTGGAACGGGGTTGGCTCTCATTAATGCAATGCCAATCTGATAAAGACTGCACTGTTGTTGGCTGTGTTTGCTCAAAATAAGGACGTGAGCGGTTAGCAAACATGTTTCTGTGCAATTCATGATGGAAGTTTAGCTTTATGGAAACTTCGATTATATATACTTAGTTGTAGCTGCTCTTACAAAAAAGTTGCATGGTATTAACATGAAAATATTATATGGAAAATTATGGCAATGTCATGTTTTTGGCCACTACTTTAATGGTAACATTTAGGTAGTGCTGGGCGGTAAACCGGTTCATCAGGTAAACCAGTTTCAGTTTCGCAACCGATATGTATTTTTCAAATACAGCCATACTGGTGCGTAGCTGAAACAGCTGCTGTATCTATTCAATGGCCATGGAGAGCGATATGTAGAGTGCATTGAGAGCGGACCTCTATTAACTGCATACCCTTCTTACAACCCGAATTCGGGAAATGTTGGGACGTTTTTTAAATTTGAATAAAATGAAAACTAAAAGATTTTTAAATCACATGAGCCAATATTTTATTCACAATAGAACATAGATAACATAACAAATGTTTAAACTGAGCAAATGTTTACATTTTTACAATTTTATGAACAAAACATTTTTTGAACATTTCAAATTTGATGCTTGCTACAGGTCTCAAAAAAGTTGGCACAGGGGCAACAAATGGCTGAAAAAGCTAGACATTTTGAAAAGATTCAGCTGGGAGAACATCTAGCAACTAATTAAGTGAATTGATATCAGGTCTGTAACATGATTAGCTATAAAAGGGATGTCTTAGAGAGGCAGAGTCTCTCAGAAGTAAAGATGGGCAGAGCTGTGAAAGAGTGCGTAAAAAGATTGTGGAATACTTTAAAAACAATATTCCTCAACGTCAAATTGCAAAGGTTTTGCAAATCTCATTATCTACAGTGCATAACATCATCAAAAAATTCAGAGAAACTGGAGAAATCTCTGTGCATAAGGGACAAGGTTGAAGACCTTTATTGGATGCCTGTGGTCTTCGGGCCCTCAGACGACACTGCATCACTCATCGGCATGATTGTGTCAGTGACATTACTAAATGGGCCCAGGAATACTTCCAGAAACCACTGTCGGTAAACACAATCCGCCGTGCCATCTGCAGATGCCAACTAAATCTCTATCATGCAAAAAGGAAGCCATATGTGAACATGGTCCAGAAGCGCCGTTGTGTCCTGTGGGCCAAGACTAATTTAAAATGGACTGTTTCAAAGTGGAAAAGTGTTCTATGGTCAGACAAGTCCAAATTTGACATTCTTGTTGGAAATCACGGATGCCGTGTCCTCTGGGCTAAAGAGGAGGGAGACCTTCCAGTGTGTTATCAGCGTTCAGTTCAAAAGCCAGCATCTCTGATGGTATGGGGGTGCATAAGTGCATACGGTATGGGCAGCTTGCATGTTTTGGAAGGTATTATGAATGCTGAAAGGTATATAAAGGTTTTAGAGCAACATATACTCGATAAAACTATCGACCTCTGTCATATCACATACACGCAGGAAGTCAAAGGTTTTCATGACAACCCGTCAAAATAAAAGTTTGGTAAAACATGAAATAACAGAAATACAGTGTATTATTATTGTACAGTAGAGTGTACTTCGATTAATAGCGATAATAATAATAATAATAATATTAATAAATAATATCATTTATTAAAACACACACAAACTCAAAAGTCTTCATTACAACTCGGCAAAATAAAAGTTCAAACCGACCAGCACTACATTTAGGCATGAATATGGTAATCGAAAAGTGCCATGATATAAATAAGAGGTCTAGATTTGACTTCTTAGCATGGTAGCCTCTGCTAGTAGGTGATGATTTTGTTGTTACTGTTGTTGGTGGTGGTGGGGTTGCTGGTGGTGGTGGTGGTGGTCATGGTGTTTTTTCATCATAGTATAGTAGATGTGAAATTGATTATTTATGTATTTTACCTGCCTCTGACATTGTCGCTCACTTGTATAGTCTTAGTTACTTCGATTGATATTTCAATATATATATACAACCTTGTTTATATTTGATATATTTGTACAAAAATTTGTTGTTAATAAAAAGGAACATTGATGATCTGCTTGTTTGCAAATTTGTGCAACTTCTGTCATGCTATCTTTTGTTGTT
This sequence comes from Elopichthys bambusa, assembly GCA_037101425.1. NCBI lineage: Eukaryota > Metazoa > Chordata > Actinopteri > Cypriniformes > Xenocyprididae > Elopichthys > Elopichthys bambusa. The sequence goes on from CM074434.1 coordinate 14,768,043, forward strand.
CCAAATCTGTATGACTTGCTTTTCTTCTTTGAGAAGGAAAAAAAAAAAAAAAAAAAATGATGTTATGAAAAATGTTTTAGTGTCTATAAAATTACTCAAGAATTTTAATCAAGTAAAATTCAAAAGAAATACTAACAATTTTCCTGAAGTAATATATTTTATTATCTATTCTTTACCCAAACCCAGTTTCTCATTTAATGAGCCAGAAGGGTGCTCATGAGCGCCCCCTTTTGCAGCTACATTATGCCCTTTTGCAAAGCCTGCACACGTGCCTCCGTATTTTACGCAGGTCATCTACCTATCAGGTATGCAAGGGCTGAAGGCATTTTTGGACTTTTGAAATGCAGACCTAAACCCTGCTACACCATAAAGTGTGACAGCTTAATTGTCCTCCAGTCCACAGCATGGCATGGTGAAGTGATCTCTGCCAGTTTTTTGTCTAATGAAGGAACGTTGATCCTGATCGTGTTCTCTGATGTTTCAGGACTAATCAGAGGTGGGGGGGATTGAGAGTTTAAAGCCGTGGCATGCATGTGAGACCTTTCTGCTCGCCATTTCAAGGGCAGCTGCTGGAAAAGCTGTCTGCGGTCCTTTGATCACTTGCTCCGTTGCTTGGCTTCTCTTTCACGCTCCCCTGCGCTCCTAAGGTACCAGGTCTAGCCTGCCTGCTGGCCCGCCAGTGCTGCTGTTGTGGCTTTTGCGCTCTGGAGATCAGAGTGGAAGAAGAAGGTGGGGAGGAGAGATGATGGATGAGAAGGCCTGGAGCGAGGTGATGGAGAGAAACAGTCGCGGATGGAATATGTGCTGCACCGTGGGTGTTGGTAGATTGTGCTGGCAACAGAGATGTGTTATGTTCTTTTTATAGAATATTCCTTGATGCATTATTTATTTATTTATTTATTTTTTGAATGGCAGGGAATAAACAATCCTACATGCAAATAATAAAATTTAATTTTGCATAATTAGGATATCAAAATAAATAGGCTTATTTTGTTGGAGAAAATACTTCCTGTATCTTTTGTTGTTGAGGTTTTATAAGTTTGAAAGCTGTTTACAGTCAAACATTACAATATACATTGAAATATACATCATATACTGTATATACATCATAATATACATCTAAACAATATTTTTCTGCAAATTCAACTGTCATTTGATACAACAGGCTAAATTAGAATGATGCCAACATGGGCAGATTGTTTGACATTCCCTCATCCTTTAAAACCATGATCACAATTACACAAGGTAAACGAAAACTGAATTATTGGTTGCATTGAGCAATTGAGAAACCAAACACTCGACTAGAAGAAAGAAAAGAGCCTGTAACTCACATTTCTGCATTTTTTTTTATACCTTTAAAAAATTTAAAAAAGAAAAGAAAAGAAAACTTCAGTATAATTTTGCATATTGATAGCTATATGCAGGTGATGATAATATTAATAATTTTCGATGTTTTATTGACTTTTTGGTAACATGAATTTCTTTATTCTGCTGAACACAAAAAATATTTTAAGGAATATGAGTAACCAAACAGCTGATTGACTTCCATAGTATGGAAGAAAAAAAAAAAAAAACACTATGAAAGTCAATGGAGCCCATCAATTTTTGTGTTCAGCAGAAGAAAGAAATTCATACAGGTTTTGAACAACTTGAGGATGAGTAAATGATGACAGAAGTTTTGGGTGAACTATCCCTTTAACATTAACCTAGATCGGGGGTGGGAAACTTCGGTCCTGGAGGGCCACTGTCCTGCAGAGTTTAGCTCCAACCCTGATAAAAACTCACCTGCCTGTAGCTTTCTAGTAATCCTGAAGACATTTATTAGCTTTTTCAGGTGTGTTTAATTCAAATTTGATGCCTGCTACAGGTCTCAAAAAAGTTGGCACGGGGGCAACAAATGGCTGAAAAAGCAAGTAATTTTGAAAAGATTAAGCTGAGAGAACATCTAGCAACTAATTAAGTGAATTGATATCAGGTCTGTAACATGATTAGCTATAAAAGGGATGTCTTAGAGAGGCAGAGTCTCTCAGAAGTAAAGATGGGCATAGGCTCTCCAATCTGTGAAAGAGTGCGTAAAAAGATTGTGGAAATCAATGTTCCTCAGTGTCAAATTGCAAAGGCTTTGCAAATCTCATCATCTACAGTGCATAACATCATCAAAAGATTCAGAGAAACTGGAGAAATCTCTGTGCATAAGGGACAAGGCCGAAGACCTTTATTGGATGCCAGTGGTCTTCGGGCCCTCAGACGACACTGCATCACTCATCGGCATGATTGTGTCATTGACATTACTAAATGGGCCCAGGAATACTTCCAGAAACCACTGTCGGTAAACACAATCCGCCATGCCATCTGCAGATGCCAACTAAATCTCTATCATGCAAAAAGGAAGCCATATGTAAACATATTCCAGAAGCCCGTCGTGTCCTGTGGGCCAAGGCTCATTTAAAATGGACTGTTTCAAAGTGGAAACGTGTTCTATGGTCAGACGAGTCCAAATTTGACATTCTTGTTGGAAATCACGGATGCCGTGTCCTCCGGGCTAAAGAGGAGGGAGACCTTCCAGCGTGTTATCAGCGTTCAGTTCAAAAGCCAGCATCTCTGATGGTATGGGGGTGCATAAGTGCATACGGTATGGGCAGCTTGCATGTTTTGGAAGGCACTATGAATGCTGAAAGGTATATAAAGGTTTCCAGATGACGTCTATTTCAGGGAAGGCCTTGTGCATTTCAGCAGGACAATGCAAAACCACATACTGCAGCTGTTACAACAGCATGGCTTCATCGTAAAAGAGTCCGGATACTGAATTGGCCTGCCTGCAGTCCAGATCTTTCACCTATAGAGAACATTTGGCGCATCATTAAATGAAAAATACGTCAAAGACGACCCACAAACTTTGGTAAACATGGTAAAACACCATGGTAAACATGCCCCCATCCCAACTATTTTGAGACCTGTAGCAGGCATCAAATTTGAAATGAAATCATTTTGTGCATAAAATTGTAAAAATTTCTTCGTTAAACATTTGTTATGTCATCTATGTTCTGTTGTGAATAAAATATTGGCTTATGTGATTTAAAAGTCTTTTAGTTTTCATTTTATTCAAATTTTTAAAAAAAACGTCCCAACTTTTCCAGAATTTGGGTTGTACATGATAAACATTTCTTGTACTGTATCACCATTTGATGTTCAAAGAAAAATTTGGGTACTGAAGTAAAACAAACAAACAAAAGAGAGAGATATTTGTGAAATATTAGGCGTACACTATGTAGATAACATCAGACATGGACTGAAATCTTCAAAAAGTGTTTTGATAGAACAGGATTACTGCAGTCATACCTCTCTGGCTCAAGCACCTTTCTGTATTCAACAGTACTTTTTCCAAACCGTAGGTATTTGAACAACCTTTTCTCTGCAGAGCACCTCTGTGATTTCCAAAGGGCAAAGCCATAAGCATGAAATGAACTGAATTCCTCACATCCCAGGGCAAGGCCAGAACCACCGGTCCCTATTCTGAGCACTCTCTCCACTCAGAACATCTCTCCTCCGTGGCATGCATGGAAAGCCCTGACCTTTTCAGAAAGTTGAGCACTTTAAATATTTAGGTTTGGGTTATGATGGATCCTTGAAGTGCTAAGCATGTGCAAAGCCTCTAATTAGCACGACTTGTCAGCTCGCCATTTCTTTGCCCGTGTTGAGCGTCACATTGCTCTTTGTTTGACAGACGTACATTTAAACAAACATGGGTACCTGTCGGCGACTGTGCTGGTAGTCTGCTCGCCGAAAAACACGCAGAGGAGAGGAAAACCACTCCGCTAGCTGACAGTTAATCTAATAGCCTCTGCTGTTCTTCTCTTTTCTCTCTTCTCCTAAATGGGGCTGCTCATGCAGTACAAGGCACGGTGTTAAGATAGCCCAGAGTGGGCCGCACTTAAATGTGATAGGAACAGTGTATAGAAGTGCCAGAGACTGTTACTCGGCTTGTTCTTCAGGCTTGACCTGTGAGAGACCACTAGTGCGAATCTTTCTGTGAAGATAGATAGCTTCAACATTAAATGACTTTCATAGGCACAGTCTGAATGTTAAAACTCGTCCATGGCTGTGAAACACAATGGCAATGTACACATCGCAAAGTTTTGGGAGTGCCAACCACGTTTATTTGCTTGAGGGAATCCATAGATCAAGCATGTTTAAGAGTCAAATCCACCCAGTGGCCCACCTTTACAATTCAGTTTTGTGTCTCCACTGCGAGTAAACAATGCAACAAATCAGAACACTTCTGTTAATGAACTGTCTACACTGCAAATGTACAAAACTAGTGGTGAATTCCATTTGAAAGTGAGCATCATTTACTGAGTCTGGAGGGCAGAACACTTGAAGTGAGCACTCTGAAGGGAGCAGGGCATTACTGTTTTATATGTGAATATTTGAAAAACTCTGAATAGACACTACTGTTCAAAATTTTGTGGGTCATTAGAGTTTTTAATGTTTTTGAAATAAGTCTCTAATGCTCACCAAGGCTGCATTTATTTGATCAAAAATGCAGTTAAACTGTAATATTGTGAAATATTATTACAATTTTCAAGTACATTTCTTAATTTTATCGATGTTGAAAGCAGTTGTGCTGCTTAATATTTTTGTGAAAACTGGGATACCCTTTTAAGATTATTTGATTAATAAAACGTTCAAAAGAACAGAATTTATTTGAAATACAAATCTTTGGTAACATTATAAAAGTTCCTACTGTAACTTTTGATCAGTCTAATGCCTTCTTGCTAAATAAATGTATCAATAAAGCATGACTTCCGACGTTGCACAACATTTATATTATATGCACAACATTTATCATTAACGAACAAATAAGGGGCCGTTTACACAAAACGCGTTTTTCCATTCCAATGTGCTCCTTTTCCATTGTTTTTCTATTTTATTGATAAATCACAGAACAGTGTTGACAATAATGATTCTGTATCTGCACTTGATCTGCGTGCTACTGTGGGTGTGTTTGCGTGTTATGTAGCCGCACAGTTTAGAAAGGCAACTAACTTACCTGTACAATAATCTGTTTAAAATGTGCATTCACCCGATGAATATTGAGCATCCAGATGGTATAATCAAACATATGTGGAGCGCTCTCGGAGTATGCATTTATTTGTCATTAACTGTTACAAAGCGTAAAGGTGGACTTCAAAGATTTCTTATCGTGTTCTATAGTCCATGACCAGCGACTAGTCAACGTCATGCTTAAAGCGTCATGGCAGAGCATTAAAGTCGACTAGTCAATCGGTGCAACTGCCAGTACTGGGACATAATTAATTTGTATGTTCCAATACTGGCATTCTTTCATTTTACATACCCAAAAATATATAGCCTACTTCCCCAGTGAAACATACTTACTCTCTAGCTGAAGTTTGTGAATAGTAACTCTACGCATAGAATACATACAGATATTAGCAAACAAGCACAACATGCAGGCAAACACGGCTGGAGGGTGTCAGCAAGCTGATTTCCTCTGGACTATATGGAATCTGTAAATATATGGCTCATAATGCATGTAGACTGTTCTCTATGCAGAGGAAGAGCCGAGTCAGCAAGAGTGGTATTAATGCATGAAAAATGAGCCGCACAATAAGACTGAAAGACCACATCACACCAGGCTTATTAAGATAGAGAAGCCAGCTGAATTACCTGCCTGACACTTAGTATTTGTCAGGAAACATTAAAAGACTGGAAACTCAGTGAGGACACATTAGATATTCACTACTATGAAAAAGAGGCTCAGGTTTGACTTATTACCACGTCTTGTCACATAGTGAAACACTGAGATGAGGCTCAACGGTATTACACCTGTACTTTTTGATTGATGACTTGAATGAGAAATTTTACTTTATTGACAGATTTTGATTTTCTACTGTTCTTTGCAGGTATGCATCCATACTGTACGCACAAAAGTTAGAGATGCTACACTGACATTGATAAACGGAGGTAGTTAAAAATATGCTTTTAACATCATAGGTGGACACAAACGGAAGTTATTGAGGTGTTTACTAGGTAATTTTACCATGTATCTACACATTCTCTCCTGAAAAAAAAACCCTCGACCCAGTTTCAAATTTGCACTTAACACTTCCCTGTGGTTCGCGTTCTCATTCATCAAGCATGTTTGTCCCACTGACAAGCTGCAGACCACCGCCTGAATATCAATATCAGCTAAGACAACGACGGCAAGCACCGGGCAAGTAACCTTCAGCTAAATGTCATTCTGCTTAATCCTATTTGAAAATTAAACATTGAAAAAACCTTTAGCGTCTTCACTTCTTCCTCCCAGACCCTTGCCTTCCCTGTTCATTTCGGCACGTCCCTGACATTTGTAAATATTGTGTTTTCCATGTGTTCTCCATTATTTGTTATTTGTTTGTACCGAAGTAATGACTGACCAGAGATGAGAGACTGAGGCCGTTTGACATTTTCCTGTGTTGTTTTTCTTTTTGGCACTGTGTGCACATATTTCCTGTACAGTGGTGTAGTCACATTAGCAGAATTTTGGTGAAATTTCACTGGCAAAAAAGGTCCATTGACTATTGTCAATTGTGTAACAGTATATGGACCACAGCTCAAACATAAGTCACTTTTCGGAAACAGCGATTCTTCTCAGTTTTAACTGTCAACATCCAAGTCATGTATTAAAAATGTGGATAAGCTACAGCAGGTGAATGGAGTGTTGTTCCAGTTTCAGTGATTTGGTAAAAAAAAATTCACTTTGGTGTATTACTTCTTTCAGACAAATTAGCTTTCTGCAGTGTGGTGAATCCATATGACAACCTTGAAGCTAATGCGAAATCTACATGGGCAAGACTTTCACCTTTACCTTCAAATACCCAATCACATGGGTTCCTATTGAAATGACGGCCGCTAAAATTTGCAAAACTTTTATACTCCAACAATGAAGGATGGATTACAAACGAGGGCCAATGGAGCCAGTGACTTGGGCTTTTGATGGTCAGCTGTTCTCATGCAAGTGAATCAACGGTTTCAGTTTCAGCAGAGTGGTGGAACTATGACGTCACTTTGTAGGGCAATCAGCAGTTAGCATCTCAATGGTTTTCTCGACAAAAACCCAGTAGATTTTCCCTATATGCTTTTGGATTATCGCAAAAAATAAGCTCTGTGATAAACAAAAGTTAATAATACTTAACATGTTTTGTCCATCAAGATCATTTTCACAGATAAACACAACTTTTATGAAGCCTAAATGCAGTCACCATAAGCAAAAAGCTTGATAGGCTATAAACGAATTACACCAAGGTCCCACGATTTCAACGTCACCACCACTGAGCCTCAGCTCTTTTATTCTTTTTGAATTCTAAGTTTGAATTAGAATTGATTGTAAGAGTGCAATAATAAGCATAACTACGCTGTAAAAGCGGACTGAGCTTACCTGCCCGGTGTGATGATGTTTAATGTCACCGACAGCCTCTGTAGTCTGATTTATCCACTTATTAGCAACCGTCATTTTCAAAACATGTAACAACATTGAAAAGTCACAGGTAAGGTAATACTGATGTATTTTATCTCATAGAAAAAAACATGAAAGCATCTTGAGATTATGTTCTTATTAAGATTAAGTATTTTCTGAGATTATGTACCACAGTTTTTAAAAAAAACCCATTGACTTCGCTACGAAGTACAAAGGGTTTTGGCCTAAAAAAATGTGTCATAGTTCCACCACTCTATATATCTCCAAAAAGGACAGATAAGAGTACCAGGAGTTTATGTGAGCTGACGGTTCGCTAGAATCACTCCCGATACCGTGAACAGCAAAACAGAATTGCCGGACTGGTTAGTTTCTCAAGTCCATGGAAACACATGGCCGGTTCACAACAGGCTCCAGTTCGCCTGGCCAAGAATAGGCTTTGGCTCCAGAACATTCTAGTCATTCTAGTGGAAAAGGGGTATGAGACACCTGAAAACATGCTGCTGCAGATGTAAAATTGATATAGATAGACATACACTGTTAAATAAAGAAAGAACACTTACAAATATTATTCCCTTTGAAACATCTTATTGAAGATTTGATATTGCGTACTAGTTATATAGTACATTGTTGCCTGTTGTACGCCCATGGTATGTTCATTTTCATAATTGCAACTTGATTTCTCACATTTGCAATGTAATTTCTTGTTATTTGGACATTATATCTCACAACTGGGTCTCTGAAGAGGCTGGTGCCCTGAGGCCTCGCTCGAGGACCGCAATCCTTCTACGCCACCAGAGCAGGAGAAAAAGAGAGACGACAGAAAATAAATGCGCAAACCCACACACACTCATCTGTCGAGCTGTTGCTGTCAGGTTCAGGCCCAGTGGTTCTGTTAAGGTGACTCTGACAGGAGGAAAGAGACGCCGCTCTGATAGGAGACATGCCCGAGAGGCCCCCATGCATCAAACGCACATATTTACATAAACAAATCCTCCCCATATAGACTGTAATTACCACAGTGACACTGCCATCCATAGAGGAGAAAAGAGCTTGTCTGATAGCGACACGTTCACAATGACTGAGGTGGAAGCTCAATCAATGCGGCCACGTCGTGATTCCTTTGATAGGCTTTTGTGCCACTGCTGAATATATGGATACCATACATCATCATCTGAAAAGGTGCCGTCCCCTAACACAGAGAAAGATAAAAGAAGGGATGCAAACACTTTGTTAGAAATACAATTGTGTAATGTTGAAAGATGCTCTTTGAGGTGAGGAAATAAACATGGTGTACAGATGATGGCTGTGATAGTGTATAGATTATCTTCTCTTATTATATATATTATATATATTTCCTCACTTAGCACCATTTTTCAACCTTGATGTACGATTGTGTACTGAAATAGCAGAATATGTGTTACGACTAAAAATAAAGTGTGTAGACCAGTGTTTCTCAACTATTGTGCCGTCAAAAAAACAACAACAAACGTAATTGTATGTTTTTTTCTAACACGAGGCTTTTATTTTGAAAGACGTGCTTGAAAGCTGTTGACTCTTCTGTCAAACTTAGTTTGAGTGCCTGAGAAAAACACGTTGTCCTGATTCAGTATCTGCGGTCAAATGTTATCAGGCTATATGTCAGTCACTATTCTAACATTATTTTCGTAATTTGTTAAAAAAAAAAAAAAAAAGCATCTCTCCTCAGAAAACAAATTTTCCTGTCCTGTCAGATGTCATATAGTGCTCGTAGCATTATACTGTGCAAACTAGTATAATGCTACTAGTATAAACTAGTAACATGCAACGTTGTAGTTATGTTGTCAATTAGTAAGTCATTAAATTACCAAAAAGTACCAATAAATTGCATAACTGGTACTTTGTGTGTTAGCTGGGAAGGGTTTGCATGCAGGTATGATGTTTATTCAGGAGCAGTTTCATTAACAGTTGTTACTGTGTATTTACCATGGTAACTGTTGTTTCCATAACCATAAAATGCCACCCGGACCATCCTGAGCCCTCAGTAAAGATGAATGTGAAAATAGATTTGATTAATGAAATAGAATATCACAATTGCCAAGTGTGTAGGCTTTTAAGCATTAAAGGGGTCATGAACTGCATTTTTGCATATGGGATAAGTATTACATGTGGAACCCTCTAGAATACATTTACTACGTTTTTAGTTACGTCTTCAGTATAAGCTGTTTTTAGATTAACAAGAAAGTTTTGAGTTCTGAAACTTACAGGATGTTTTTATAGTACAATGACCACTTATATGTCAAAAGATCAAAGGAATTTTGATTTCTCAATTCATGACCCCTTAAATATTAGGCTACTATAGCAACATTTTAGTTAAGGACAGTCTGTTTCGCAAAGTCATGTTTGAAAATGATAGCTGTTCTAAAATTAGCTCAAAATATCAAACGACAATAGGTTGAAGCTAATCAAATCAGAGTCTGTGTCCGTTACACACAACACGTTTTTCTGTGAAATCTGTCAACTCCGACTGCCCAAAATCTGCAGACTGTTTCTGACTTTCAGCAGCTAGCTTTGACTCATCCAGACTGCAAATTGTGGCAAAAATCTATGCAAGCGTAATTATGTAAGCCACGAAGTGTATTATAGTCTTTCATTTCCAGGTAAATGAATCTGTGTTTTACATGTGTTTTTGAGAGTTGGCCTAACACACATTTCTGTTTGTGAATTGCAGGTGGGAGATGCAGGATGCTGCACCACTAGAGGATGAAGAAAAGATTTTAGTGGATCAGTTAAAGCAAATATACTTCAACAAAAGCCATGAAACATGAACTCTCAGCGACTAGAACAGGAGCACCAAATGACCAGTTTATTTAAAATGTAAAAAGTGTACACAAACTCTGTGTTTAAGAACAGATTGTTAACACTGACGTACTATGGTTGTGAAACTACAAATCTTTTAGATGAGTAATAAATAAAAAGAAAAACAAAACATTGTGATCTGTAATAAATCACAAGAAGTCTTTTTATGAAATATGACTCTCTGTATTGAATGCATGCTTAACTGAAAACTAGACTCCATTGATCTGTTATACAAATGATATAATTATGAGGAAATAGATTTTTGGGCATTGTTTGCTGGAAGGGCTGTCCTGTTGTGGGGAATTGAGGTGCTCTAAAGAATAAAGATAAAACAGTGGATGAAACATATGCATAATATGATCATTGGAAAGAGATTCTTACAGAAACTGAGCCAACAGCTCTTAATTTAATCCAGGAATCCTTGTGGAGTTTAAATGAGAAGTCCAGACGTGGTTTTTAATGCTGAAATAAGAATTGTAGTCTTTAAATATTTGGTTTTATGAATATTTGGAATATTTGACTAAAGTTTGCTTGATTTATTTATTTACTTTAACATCATTACACATTATGAATAAGTCACTGACATGCAAATGACATGCAAATACCAATTGTTATTAAAAAAAGAAAAGAAAAATGTTTTATGTGAAGTTTATTTATTTGTCATTTTATTTATTTTTTTAAATGTCTGCAGTTCATTTACAGTGATTAATTTTGCACTATATGCATGTGATTATGTATTGATTCATTCACAAAGACATGATATATTTTCTTTCAGGAGATTTAAACTGTATTTAATACACAATACAAAAACGATATCAAAAACATTATTAGCTTAAGCTTATTACCTATTATTGAAATGAAAACGTTTGTATAGCATATATCAGTACGTTTAGTACAGATCTCCTGTGTCTGTGTGAAAAGCGGCGCTGTCTGTTTAAATCCCGCCAATCAGTCGAAACGTGTGTAAAACGCTTCCGTTTCCGAGGAGACGGGAGCGTTTCTTCCTGTTTGGCAGAAGGAGGAAGCAGGATGTGTGAAATCTCACATGTGCTTGTTGTTATGGTACGTGAGCGGAGCGACATGCATGCAAATACATATTTACCTCTCCCGTCGTCTTCATTTAGCTCTTCAGGAGGGTGATCAGTATCGCTGCTTTAAATATCCGTGCTTCGTGAAGTTATTGTCCCATTTGTGGAATGAGTAGTTGTTTATAAACATTGGCTGGTGTCCATGAAGTCCATGCAGATGAGTCTTTTAACCTGTTTACATGCTCCTGTCATGTCATAAACAAAAGATTGCTGCTTTCACTCTGTTTCTCTGAATGCAGACACTGATATGTAGGTGTATGTGAGTCTCTCACGTCAGCACGCTTGGTTATGGACCTTTATCAAACTGTTAGCTTAAGGCTAGTTATCATCATAACACACAGCCAGCACTGTCTGATCAAAGTGTACTGTCATTAAAATAGGATTCAGTTTAATACAATGACTTTTACGTTTGTCTGCTTACACATGAACTGAGTTCAGCATTAAAACCATAGCACTAGCATTAGTCTGGCTCTAAAAGCTACATCGCTCAACAAGTCAACACTGTCAGTATATATGCATTTTTAATTTAAAAAGTCTATATACATACACTGGCTTTTTTGGGGTTGGGGACAAATGTACGTTGTCCCAAACATCAATGATATAATAGATATTTCTAAACATATGTTAATTAACAATGACGTGGTGTTGAGCAGTTTTACTTTCATTTCTTCAAGTATACGACGATTGAATTACAACAGTTGTTTAAAGTTCTTATAGTTTATTATTATTATTATTATTATTTATGACATCTGTAGCACAATAAATCTAACATAGTAATATTTTAATATTAATGTAAGTTTGCACGACTACTATAATTTATATAAAGTAATGCATGTACAGTGTGATAACAGGCAGACTTCTTCTGACGCTATGCGTGCTTAACATTACAAGTGTGTTGCTTTGTAATTTAATTTAATGTTAGTAAATGTACTTATTCTAATCAATTTTATTCTTCTCAATCAGGGTGATGTGCTGTAATATTTCTTTAGTGGTGTGTCCATGCCTATTATAGACAGCAGCTTCCTCCTCTGTTTAGTTTGGATAACTATGGCCCAGCTCTTGGCACAAGAAGAAAAAGAAAAGACTACTGCACTAAAAGGTAAAGCCATATATATATATATATATATATATATATATATATTAGGGCTGGGGATTCTTAAGTCTATCCTGTTTTCAGTTGAAGAATGAGCAAATCATTGTAGCGCGACTCCCATCCAATAAATCGCAATAATCTTTGTGCTTTGTTATTTTTGATATAAAACAAAGTCTTAGATTTAAAATGACGTCCATTTTATTATGAAATTCAAAAAATAAATACAGTTTTATCGCTGTTTAATGTGGCGTGACACATGGCTGACGCGCATCAGTTCAAGAGAAGCAGCACGACACACACGTGAACCGATCATCTCCTCCGCTTTAATACCAGTTACGGTGCAAAATAAACACAAATGAACATCTGAAGGTATGTTAAAAGATACAGTAGAACTAAACTAAATCCATATCTTGTCACGTGTAATTGCTCAATCAGTGTTTCAACCACGGAAATACTTCAATAAAACAGCTTGCAAACAATGTCACCTAACGTCACATTTACCTCAGAAAAACCATATTCAGTGACCATATACTCGTTAGTCAGCTAGAAAAAATAACTCTAGAGAGTAGCATTCTGATAAATTTATGCACCCTATATAACATATTCATTATAATTTATGTTCTTCAATATTTAATGCATGCTTGAATAAATCAGCTATGACAACGACAATTTAAATGTTTATATTTCAAAAAACGCATTGGAGTAGAAATATGATTATGTAATTCTAAAGTTAGTATTATAACTTGATTTATTATTTAAAAACATCCTTGAGTGTAATTTAAGTGTTTGTATATAAATAAGACAATTGTAACCTTAAGTAACTGACTCCCATGTATAGTTTACAGCATTAGTTGAGAGATTTTTTTTTCCTCGAGAAAATTTGCCATGTACTGTATCTGATATCCAAAATAATCGATATCTAATCAAATGTCACATGTAATCAATAAAAAGGTAACCATAGTCTAATTACTAGTATTTTAAAATGTAATATAATTACAACAAGTACCTAACTTTTTGTAATATAGTTATGTATATAGTTACATGTAATCAGTTACTACCCAGCAATATGAATGAATACATTGAAACTGGTGATTGCATTGTACGAGAATAGAATAACAACTATTATTATTTACTTGTGTGTATGTATATATATATATATATATATATTTATTTATTTATTTATTTATTTATTTTATAGATTTATTGTCCAGGATAGATTTAGACGAGCTGATGAAAAAAGACGAACCTCCATTGGACTTTCCTGAAACTCTGGAAGGGTTTGAATATGCCTTCAATGAACGTAAGACCTTTTTGCTTGTCTTTACTCTAACTTTTTTAGACACAGTAAATTATTTTTCACTATGACATACATGCCAGATAGACCATCAAATAGCATTTCAGCTTGTACTTTAATAACATCATTTTGTACCTTGTCTGTGGTTCTGAAGGTTTGAATGCATTAGAAGTGTGCCGTTGGTTTCATTGGATATTGACAGCAGGCAGCAGGCTGTGATAGCGCTGTCTGTTTCAGAGTCTCTGGAGTCTGTGGCAGCTGAATGGACAAGTTGTGCATGCTATGGGCTGTCAGTGGCTTACTCAGCCTTGTGCTCTGTTTGACGGCTAGATTTGCATAACCTTGCTCTTCTCTCTAAAACGCCTCCTGTTAGCGTCTGGAATACCTTATATCAGTCTCTCAGTGAAGAGTATCACTTTTACTCGATTTTATAAGAAAGTTTCACTTTGTAACTTATTTTCTCGCTCTCTGAGATGAATGTAAAAATGACCATTGAGCCAAAGTATAGTCCTAAATATGAACTTGTTGATGCAAGATTTTTGTCGCAAAATAGGGCGAAATATTATGAGACAAATGCCAATGGTACATGCCTTAATAGCTCAAAACCTTGATTTAAGTGATGCTATGTTATAGCAATAATCATTAAAGAAACTAGATTTTAAAATTAGATTTTATAAATTACAAATTTAATTTAATTCTTATTTTAATAAAGTGTGTGTGTGTATATATATATATATATATATATATATATATATATGAACAGCTTTGAAAGTAACAGTTATAGCCTAAATTAAGTTGTCATTCACACTGTTAAAAAAAAAAAAAAAAAAAAATCTAAGTTGTAAAGATTATTGGAGTAAGTTTTACAAGAAAATACTTTGTTTTTCTACTTCTAAATTTCACACTTAATTTAGTGTTACATGCTGTTTCATTGTAATTATTTGTGAAATTAACTAGCAATTTTTTTAGTGAAAATAGTTTTTTTTATTATTATTAGTGAACAGTGGGTTTCTGGTTATTGATAATTTTTTTTAAAGAAATTAAAGTCAAATATTAGATTAATTTTAATTAATAATTTCAATAGTTTTGTTAACAGGGTTGTAGTTAAGCTTAACAAATGTCATGATTTTACCAAAATGCTGACATTGTTTTTTTTTTGTTTTTTTTTTGATACAGTTGAGGTCAAGACCAGACATTTATGATCTTAAGGGGAAGAATATGTCATTTGATGTGTTTAAAATCACATACTTTTAGTTTGTTTTTTCTAATATGTGTAATAGATATTTTGTTTTAGAAAAACATTTATTGCTTTAAAAAGGGGACACCACAGCGACCATTGTTTGTGGAAATTGCTTTTTAATTTTTTTTGCATTTGTGTTTTTCTCTCTTATTCTTCTTCTTTTTAAAAAATTTTTTTTATGTGTGATCTAATGAGATAACGCCACAAGAAATGTGTATGCATTTGAGATGAATGTTTTTTTTTTCCAAATCATGTGGCATGATGACTTTATCCCAGTCCGCCTTCAGCTCGTTCATTATTGGAAATCCAAGGTTATGTATACCTCATTAAGCTAAAAATCGAGAAAGCATGCTAATTATGCCAGGTTAAAGCAGGGAGAATAAGTTGAAGGGGGGTATTCCTCAGAGAGCCTGTGTTATGAAGACGATGGAGCTGAACTTCCACTGCATGTTGGTTTCATTAGATCCTCTCTTCCTTCTGTTAGGCACTTCTGGCAGTAGTGTTTCTCTTCACCCCTTTGTGAATGCATAATTGATTTTTAAAGGTACTTTTTTGTTCTAGCTCTCCCATTCCACCGCATCTTTCATTCTTTTTCTAATACTCTTTCCCCCCCCCCCCCATTCTATCTCAAAGTAGCGGCCATGCTTTCAGAGTTCGGTGTTGATCTACGGCCTTTTAGCGCTACATGTTGTTGAACAGCTAACGATGAAAGCAAATAGTGTAATACTTTCTGAGTTAGCCATGTTGGATTTATCGCCTGCTAACTGTGCAAAAAGTGCCGGAGCTTTGAGAATGTGGGGAATGAAAGTGCTTATGCAATCTTTTATCTTCAAAGCTATTTTTCTTTTTGCAGAGCCATGCGCTAGGGGTAATTGCAAAAGTATGAGGCCCCTAGGCTATTTGGGTTAAGTGTGTATGCTTTGAGTATTTTAACTTCACGCATTGGCAATCAGAGAGGTCACAATTAGATTTAACACTGGTTTTAGGCTTCATTATGCCTCTGTGTCAACAGCAGAATAGATGGGCCTATCTTTCTAAAGCATCATTTTTAGAAATGCTAGCAGGCACTTTCTAATCTATGTTTTTCAGTGTTGTATTGTTTTGTGGATTAGAATTGTATTACTAGGAACTTTTGGTGTCCTCTGATCCCTTAAAAAAAGTTTTGTGGTAGAGGTAGTAATATATGACCAGTCACAGGTGAAGAAAATGTCATTGATCATCTCCTAACAAGGCCTGGGTAGATTAGATGGTAAGCAAACAATCGGTTCTTGTAAACAATGTGTTGGATGCAGGAATAAAGATCTGAGTGCCTTTGACAAGTGCCAAATTGTTATGGCAAGGTGACTGGGTCAGAGTATCTCTGAAACGGCAAGGCTTGTGGATTGCTCCTGGTCAGCAGTGGTGAGACTTTACTAACAGTGATCTGAGGAGGGACAAATCAAAAACCGGTGTTAAGCACATCGATGCACAAGGGCAACGAAGGCTATTCTGTCTGGTCCGAGCCAATAGAAAGTCTACTGTGGAACAAGTCACACAACATTTTAATGATGGTTATTGGAGGAATGTGTCACAGCACACATTGCATCACACTCTGCTGCGTATGGGGTTGCGTAGCCGGAGACCAATCAGAGTGCCTATCATGACCCCTGTCCACTGTCGAAAGCTCCTACAATGGGCATGTGAGCGTCAGAACTGGACCTTGGAGCAGTGGAAGAAGGTTACCTGGTTTCTTTTACATCACAAGGACGGCTATGTACGTGTGTGCTGTTTACCTGGGGAAGTGATAGCACCGGGATGCACTGTGGGATGAAGACAAGCCAGTGGAGGGAATGTGATGCTCTGGGCAAACCCTGGGTCCGCCCATTCACGTGGATGGAAATTTGACATGTGCCACCTACCTAAACATTGTTGCAGACCAGTATACCCCTTCATGACAATGGTGTTCCCTGGTGGAAGTGGGCTCTTTCAGCAGCGTATTGGGACACCCCTCCAAATCATTGAATTCAAGTGTTCCAATCACTTCCATGGCCACTGGTGTATAAAATCAAGCACTTAGGCATGCAGACTGCTTCTACAAACATTTGTGAAAGAATGGGTCACTCTCAGGAGCTCAGTGAATTCAAGTGTGGTACCGTGATAGGTTGCCACCTGTGCAATAAGTCCATTTGTGAAATTTCCTCACTACTAAATATTCCACGGTCAGCTGTTAGTGGTTTCATAAGTGGAAGCAATTGACCATTCGCAAAGACCCGCCTCCTTTAGTTACTGTTGCTATGTTGCTACTGTTGCTATGTCCGACAAGCCATGCCGCTCTCACGGCACACGTTCTCACGCAGTGAAAAATACATCGCGGAGCAAAGAGCACACTGACAATGTATAGACAGACAAGACAGAGCAGGTTACTTTTGATATGAAACAAAGTCTCAAATTTTGTAATTTTTAAAGAAATTTAAACAATAAATACCGTTTTGTGGCTCTTTAATGTGTCGTGACAGATTGCTGTAGCGTCTTAGATCAAGCAGCTCATAAACCGATCATCTCTTCTTACTAGTTACTAGAGACTGCGAGCCAGGCCTTCTCGCCAATGTCACTGCCTGATCTCACAAATGCGCTTCTAGAAGAATGGTAAAAAATTCCTATAAACACACTCCTAAACCTTGTGGAAAGCCTTCCCAGAAGAGTTGAACCTGTTATAGCTGCAAAGGGTTAAAATTAGACCCTACGGATTAAGAATGGGATGTCATTAAAGTTCATGTGCGTGTAAAGGCAGGCGTCCCAAAACTTTTGGCAATATAGTGTATCAAGACAAAAAAAGCAGCAGGTCTTTAGCAGGTCATAAAATTAGGTGAATACAACCACAGATGAACGCCACATGACAAATTACACTGTCATTATTTATTTAATGAAAAGAAAGCCCAAAGGGAGATGCCATGTGTGACAAACTAAGTACACCCTATGATTTAATTGCTTGGAGAACCACCTTTAGCAGCAAATAATAATTTTATTTATGATTTTATTTGTCTCTCACATCATTGTGGAGGAATTTTGGCAAACTATTCTTTACAATGTTGCTTCGGTTTATTGAGGTTTGTGAGCATCTGTTTATGAACAGCTCTCTTAAGGTCGTGCCACAGCATTTCAGTTGGGTTGATGTCTGGACTTTGACTGGGCCATTACAGCACCTTGATTCTTTTCTTTTTCAGCCATTCTGTTGTAGATTTGCTGGTGTGTTTGGAATTATTGTCCTGTTACACGACCCAATTTCGGCCAAGCTTTGGCTGTCAGACAAATGGCCTCACATTTGACTCTGGAATACTTTGGTATACAGAGGAGTTCATAGTCAACTCAATGACTGCAAGGTGCCCAGGACCTGTGGCTGCAAAACAAGCCCAAATCATCACCCCACCATCACCTTGCTTGACAGTTGGTATGAGGTGCCAAATGTGGTGCTGTGCATTATGGCCAAACATGTACACTTTGGACATTGTTTCTGAAGTCTTATGGTTTGTTCAGATGCAACTTTGCAAACCTAAGCCATGTTCTTTTTGGCTTTCTCCTGGTAACCCATCTAAACAAGCTATACTTGTCCCGTCTTTTTCTAATTGTACTGCCCTGAACTTTAACATTTAATATGCTATCTGAGGCCTGTAGAGTATGAGGTGTATCTCATAGGTTTTTTTTGCAGTTTCTCTGAGCAGTGCATGGTCTGACCTTGGGGTGAATTTGCTGGGACATCCACTACTGGGAAGATTTGTAACTGTCTTGAATGTTTTCAACTTGTTAATAATCTTCCTCACTGTAGAATGATGGGCTACAAATTGTTTGGAAATGGCATTGTAACCCTTCCTAGATTGATGGACAGCAACAATTGCTTCTCTAAGATCATTGCTGATGTATTTCCACCTTAGCAGTTAACAAACACCTGAATGCTCCAGACCAGCAAACTGCTAAAACTTATGCTTTTATAGAGGTGATCACACTTAATGATGATCAGTTAATCAAAGGCATTTGGTTAGCAGTGCCTGACTGCTACTTGCCCTCTTAATTCCTATGGAAGCAGTAAAGGTTGTACTTAATTTGTCACACATGGCTTCTCTATTTTGGGCTAGTTTTTGTTAAATAAACCATGACACTGTGTAATATGTCATGTGTTGTTTTTGTTAATCTTAGGCTGTATTTATGCTGCCAATGACCATATGTTTTTATTATTATTATGTCCTGCTATGTAAAACCACATTTTTCACATGACTGTATAACATATAACATACACTACAGTTCAAACATTTGGGGTCAGTAAGATTTATTTATTTATTTTTAAAGAAATTATTAAAATGAAGTGTTGTTAAAGACAATTACGCCCGTTTCACACTGCAAGCTTGAGCGGCGCGTGAGCAGTGTGTGAGCGTAACTACATCGTCGCTGCAGCTACAGACACACAGTATTCACACTGGAAGCATTTGTACAGCGTCACAGCAGCGGCTCGAAGCTACATATAAAGTGAGCATTTCTTTACAAAGACAGCTATACATTTGTTTTTATAAGTTGATAGTCTTGAAAGTTTGTTAACATGGGGAGGTGTACAACATTCGCATATAAACGTAAATAAATAAATGATTAAAAGCCCCGTGTCATCCATTGCTGCACATGAATGAGGTAAGCTTTGTGTTTTACATCATCTGCCGCGTGCACATGTTTACAAGAAAGCAAACTCGGGTTTGATTTGGGAATGCTGCAGCCTATATATCTGTCTGTGTAATAACTGCAATAATGTTTATATATCATATTTTCTGGCTAGTTTACTTTAGTTTTTTATAATACACCATACTTTAACCCAAACTGAATAATTCAAAGCAAGTTTAAATGGGTAAATCATAAACATTTTTTATTCTTAATTTTCTTTTCTGTCATACTCAAATTCTTGTTAAAACACATTAGACATGCTTATTCTGTGCATTTTGAACACTCTTTGTGTGAAATTACATTTATTTTGTCCATCAAAAGTGTGCTTTCACTTTAATTGAGCATCAGCAGCGCAGCAAAAATAGACTCGGCGCTGAAATCCCCGCTTCACTGCTGCTCACGCGACGCTCCTGCTTGACATTCATGCACTGCACGCGTCTACGGCGCGTTACGGCTCCAGCTAGGTTTTGTTCCGTCCTCTACGTGGTGTCAACTCACACCAGAAGCATTTCAGAAGCGAAGCGGCTGGATTCACAAGACCACGAGATTTGCCTGTCTGACGCTTTTTCCTTGATTTTTTTGTGTTTTTAATGGCTAAATGGTTATATTTTGTCTGGTTGGATTGTGTTTATTGCTATACCATACTTTATTTTGCTGTAGCCTACAGACAAAGTTAATACATTTAAAAGTCCAGTTATGGACAAAAAAAAATTTCAAGTTTTTCCCTTGTCGTCAGTTTCTGGTCTTGAGCCCCTGCCCCTTTGATCGCGAAAGTGAAAGTGCCCTTTGCGGTCGCATCGCGGTGCCCCTGCGTTCCCATATAAATATAAAATGCTTTTGTCCAAAGAATGGATGGCAAATACGCCACTCATTCAGCTTCTTCTTCTGAAACACCATTAGTGTTAACCCAGTATGTTGTTGTTGTTGTTGTTTACCTCATCCACCTCAGCAGCTGTTTAGCAGCATCAGTACTTGGCAAAGGCCAGGCCTCATTGTCCAGCCTTGGCAGAACAGTGGCATTCAAGTGGGTCACTTTGAATGAAGTCGGCTGGCCCGCTCTCAAACGAGCCCCTCAAAGGATGCTCATAGGAGGGAACAGTTGCAGTGGTCCAGTTACACTCACGCACACTCTCGGATCTCTGGTGGCTTGAGGTACAGTGGCGGAGAGACTGCTATTGCTGCACCAGCTGTCTGAGAAAGGCCTGCCAGACGTCCCAGAAGGCCGAAGTAAGGGGGACAGGAGAGGCGTTAGCCGTTCGCAGGCCTTGTACCTGCCAGATGGGGGGATGCCAGCCAAATGCATTTAATTGCATGAAGGGGAATGATGCACATCAAGCAGGCCTGAGGTTCTGAACTGAAGGTCACAGCCGGTGTGCTGCTCCTGATAGGTAGAAAGACTTCTGCAGGCTGTTTATGGATAGCCCTTAGTACTAAAGCTTTCAGTCTATTCAAAAGTGTTTCATTGGATCCAGACTACTAAATTAGAATTGGGTTGGCTGAGGTGTTTGAGGCCCCTCAAACTGCAGGTGCAAATGGTTGCTGAATGTAAAAGTAAAGAGTGATTCACATAAGTTCAAGCCTGCCAATGTTGTGCCCTTGCTGAGAAAACAACAAGGCTTTCAAGTGTGTGATAGCCAATCAGAGACGTCTTACTTTTATGTTGGAAAACATTCTTTTCTTGTTGGCTCACAAAAGCTTTGGCTTCATGCCTTCCCTCACGCTCCACTTCAAGATACTCTGCACTAATATTGCCCTTAATATTCCCTTCATCTGTAGTTAAAGTGGAACTGTGGGAGACATGTTATAGGGAGATAAAAGGTACTAAAGACGAATGCATCCAGTCTCAGGCACAAACAGGACATCAAAGTGGGCAGTGTTACTTTATTGGGAATAGAGAGCAGAATATGGGTGGGGCAACTTTCTTAATGAGTTATAACCTGTTTGTTTATGGAAGACTTGCGTAAACAAGCCAAATTTAGGTATTCTCAGCCTTTTAAATATGTCACTTTTTATGATTTTGTCAAAAATGTTAAAATTATGTATTTTTATTTTCTGTAGATGGTCAGTTAAGACACATAAACACAGGAGAACCGTTTGTCTTCAACTACAAGGAGGACCTGCATAGATGGAACCAGAAAAGATATGAAGCGCTGGGAGAGGTAATGTTTATATTTGATAACCTTTTAAATAAGAATGTGATATTTCGTTATCTTCATAGATCATAGTGGTCAAACGTTCGGGATCAGTAAGTGTTTTTTTTTTTGTTTTTTTTATCTGAAAGAAATTAATATTTTAGTTCACCAAGGGTGACAGTAAAAACATGTTATATGGTAACACAATATTTCTGTTTCAAATTATGTTGTTATTATGTTCTTTGGCACTTTCTATTCATAAAAGAATAATTAAAATTTATGGTAACACTTTATTTTAGGGTCTTTTAACTAGTATATTGGCTGTTTATTAGTACTTATTAAGCACATATTAATACCTTATTCTACATGGCCTTATTCTACATTCATAATCCTACCCAATACCTAACATAACTACCTTACTAACTATTAATAAACAGTAAATTAGGAGTTTATTAAGGGAAAAGGTGTCGTTAAGTTTATATGTGTTCCCTATACTAAAGTGTTACCAAATGTGTGTGTGTGTGTGTGTGTGTGTGTGTGTGTGTGTATGTGTATATATATAATACTTATGGTAACACTTTATTTTAGGGTCTTTTAACTAGTTGCTTATTAGCATTAATTATTATTATTAGCTTATTATAATATTTATATGATTATATATTTAATAATACTAAAAAAATCACACCAAATCAGCATATTAGAATGATTTTTGGTTTGCTTCACAGGCAAAAATTACATTTTAAAATATTTTAAAATAATAACAATTACTTTAAACTATAATAATATTTCACAATATTTCTGTTTTTAGTGTATATGTAGCATTTAGTTAGTTAGTAAGTTTGTGAATGATTGAGTGAATGAATTTCCAGATTATATATTTTGTTTGCTGGTTATTTGCAGTTTGCAGCTTTAAATAATAAAAACATTACATTCACAAAAAAAAAAGAAAAAAAAAAGGTAATTCATATACATGCCCAAGACTTCACAGAAGTTTTGACAGATATGTCATACAGGTATTTTTTCCAAAGTCACACACCACCACCAAAGTTTTAAACCATTGTTTCAGAGCAGTGGTGTATTGTTATTTGTGTAGGCCGTCAATCATGTTCACATGGATTTTTGAATGTGATTTCAGTGTTCAGAACACAAGACATTTTGGACCCGGTGAATAGGTGTGACTAGGGTTTCTCTGATACAGTATAGAGCATCTTTCATCATGTGTTTGTTTTTTTTTCTTTTTTCTCCTGTGAGTTTTGCTGTGCTCTGATTTACAGCACTCTCACTGTTCACACCTTCACGCTTTACCAACCGTTACTTTCCCCAACCTCGTTCTACTGTCACGCTCCAGGGCTGTGTGCATGTTACAGGGTTTAAGAGTGTTGATTGTTCGTATTCTGATGTGTATCACTTGTTGGCTTATTAGAATATTTGTGTGTACTTGTGTGTGCCTTCAGGATTTCTGGGAAGTTTCTCTTTCTACTGTAACCTGCGTGTACATGGCTTCGAAAGTTCAAATGCAGTTCACCAAGTCTTAAGTTAATTTGTGTATACATGCACTTAATTATCATTGCTCATTTACATCTGTATTCTTTGGCTCTATTTGTAGTGCATATTCGTTTGATGTTCAAAGGAAAGAAATTGACTCTTTTAGGATTATGTGAGTGTTTTATTTCTGGTCCAGGTATGATCCTATGAGAAATGTCCCGTTAAGAACAAAACAAAAACACTTCTCTCCTATTATCATTGCAAATCTGTGTACGTGGCTAAAAACATAAAGTTAAAGTTATAGAGGAGAACAGCGGGTTACCAGATTTCATGAACTTCTGTTGAGTGAATTCAAATTAGAATGGAAGTGAAAGCAGGTTGTGTTTTGTGATGTTCTTTTGATGTATGTGTGCAATATAGATGCATGCAATATCAAATCGCTGTTGTGGCACCTGATATTAAAGTATTGTTTGTGTTATCCTACATTCATTAAACAGTCTAGAAAGAAAATAGTAATACCTTATCCCTTAAGTCATGTCTAGCTACCCTGCATAAATATATTGGATGTACAACCTGTGCCAATGATGTTTATCATTGTTCTAAAGTTCAACACAGACATGAGCAGTAAGACGCTTTCTTGTAAGTCTAGTCCCAGTCTAAAATGCATGTTTAAGCTGTTTTAACTGAAAACAACTTGCACTGACATATCTTAAAACATGTCATTTGTCTCAAAACATTTGTCTCAAGATGCACACCAGTGATGTTTTTTTTTTTTTTTTTTTTTTTTTTTTTCTTTCTCTAAGGCAGTTTATAAAAGCCACTTAAATGCCCAGATTGAACAAAAAGCCTTATCGTGGCTTAATCTAAGCCCTTTCTGTGAAACCGGGCCTTTGTATATGCTAATACCATGTTTTCTCGACTATTTACTTTAGCAATGCCATTTTATTTTAATAATTTATTTATTTTATTCACAGTGATTCAGCTCAACTAATTGTCCAAATGCACTGGTTTTGTTGAACAATATGAATCGGAGGCTTTCATGCAAGGAAGCTCTCGCAAAGACAAACTCACCTTTCAAACACAATGATCAAGAATTATACCCACAAAATTCCATATTGAAGAATTACATATTGATGTTTTTTTGACCATTTACCTCTAATAATACATTTCTATATGGTAATTTGTTTGAAGTACCGTCAAATACCATGGTTAAATACCATGATTAAATGGTGGAAAATCTTAATCAACATGTTGTTATAACGATTGATGTTGTAATAATAAGCATGATGTTGTGTATAATTATAATAATTAGAACAAAATCAGACCTGTTTCTCTCCTTGGATGTTTATTTACTTACTTTTTTAAAATGCAGTAAAAATTAAATGCAGTTAAAATGAGTAAACAGAAAAAAAAAATGCTAAAAAGTGAAAATGTAATGTTTTTGATTATTTTGACTGCATTCAGCTACAAGGGAGAATACTTAGCTCTATTGAGCATGCATCACCATATCTGAATCCATCCGCAGATTTTTTTCTTTTTTCTTTATTCCCTGCAATCAACACAGAATGTGATAAAAGTGTGTGAATTTAATGTGGTTCTAACCATAATGCATACGGAGGCCAGATTCAGCTGAAAATTCTTTTCCTCTTACTGTCTATGCCTTGTGTCTGTGAATGCCACTGTTGGTGGTGTGTGTCCCTGTGTTCCAGCGTTCTCAGATTTGAGAGTGTGAATGTGGGGTACAGAAGTGGGCGAGAGTCTTTGTGAGACTGGAGGCAGCACCAGATGTCCAATTTGCACTTCAGCCGGGCCTGAATGAGCTGCTGGACCACAGGTTTACCCTGACAGGTTCACTAAGAGAGAGAGAGAGAGAGAGACTCAGTCCAGTCAAATGCATCACTGCCGATAAGGCTTGATGGTGATTTTAGGACCGATGAAGCATAAGTACTGTAGTTGTGTTCTCTGTGTGTGTTCTCTGCCTCTTTATCTTTTTGTCAATTTCAATTTTAGTGTATTGTCTTTTATTGACATGACTATTGCCAATGCATTGCAAAATTAAGAAAATAAAATAACAGTAGTGCAAAAGCAGTAAACAAATTAAATTAAATTAAATTATAGTGACTAATTGATAGTTAAATACTGTTTTATGTCTAAATCTAAAAAGTACTGTTACATTGGTCTTGTTAAAGAATATGAAACAGAAGCCAGATTTCTTCAAAGAATGTGAGGAAGTTCTAGCAAAAAGAAACCTACCTTTCCAAGGAAAGGATCAAGGATTTTCCCCACAAAGTTATGTATTGAAGAAGTTACCTTTCAAAAAAAGTTGAAGTACAAGGAGTAACATTTCATATTTCCCTGCAACCTTGATGGTTGAAGTGTGGAATAATAATGAATAAGTTTATTCAGTCCAATAATGGATTTTTTTTTTCTTTTTCTCCTTACATTTCTCATCAAGAATTTTCACTTCATAGGAAACATTCTGAATTATAAGGCGTAGTCATTTTACTAGGGATAGTTTGCCCACAAATTAAAATTGTCTTCATTTACTCAACCTCATGTTGTTATTTCTGATCATGTTATCTCTGCAGAACCAAAAAAAAAATAAAAAAAATAAATCATGGGACACTTTGAATAAAATAGTCAATTATTATTTTTTTTTTCCCCTTTCTCTTTTTTATTTATTTATTTATTTATTTAAATTGGGTGTTTCCGTACCCCATAAGATGATGGACAAATTATGTACTTCTAAACAAACAGCACCAAAATCATGTAAATTAAAGTAAAATCAAGTAAATTAAAGTAAAATTAAATAAATTAGAATTATAAATACAGGTGTTGCTCATATAATTAGAATATCATCAAAAAGTTGATTTATTTCACTAATTCCATTCAAAAAGTGAAACTTGTATATTATATTCATTCATTACACACAGACTGATATATTTCAAATGTTTATTTCTTTTAATTTTGATGATTATAACTGACAACTAAGAAAAATCCCAAATTCAGTATCTCAGAAAATTAGAATATTACTTAAGACCAATACAAAGAAAGGATTTTTAGAAATCTTGGCCAACTGAAAAGTATGAACATGAAAAGTATGAGCATGTACAGCACTCAATACTTAGTTGAAGCTCCTTTTGCCTGAATTACTGCAGCAATGCGGCGTGGCATGGAGTCGATCAGTCTGTGGCACTGCTCAGGTGTTATAAGAGCCCAGGTTGCTCTGATAGTGGCCTTCAGCTCTTCTGCATTGTTGGGTCTGGCATATCGCAGCTTCCTCTTCACAGTACCCCATAGATTTTCTATGGGGTTAAGGTCAGGCGAGTTTGCTGGCCAAATAATAACAGGGATACAATGGTCCTTAAACAAGGTACTGGTAGCTTTGGCACTGTGTGCAGGGGCCAAGTCCTGTTGGAAAATGAAATCTGCATCTCCATAAAGTTGGTCAGCAGCAGGAAGCATGAAGTGCTCTAAAACTTCCTGGTATACAGCTGCGTTGACCTTGGACCTCAGAAAACACAGTGGACCAACACCAGCAGATGACATGGCACGCCAAACCATCACTGACTGTGGAAACTTTACACTGGACCTCAAGCAACGTGGATTGTGTGCCTCTCCTCTCTTCCTCCAGACTCTGCGACCCTGATTTCCAAAGGAAATGCAAAATTTACTTTCATCAGAGAACATAACTTTGGACTACTCCAGTCCTTTTTGTCTTTAGCCCAGGCGAGACGCTTCTGACGCTGTCAGAGTGGCTTGACACAAGGAATGCGACAGCTGAAACCCATGTCTTGCATACGTCTTTGCGTAGTGGTTCTTGAAGCACTGACTCCAGCTGCAGTCCACTCTTTGTGAATCTCCCCCACATTTTTGAATGGGTTTTTGTTTCACAATCCTCTTCAGGGTGCGGCTATCCCTATTGCTTGTACACTTTTTTCTACCACATCTTTTCCTTCCCTTCTCCTCTCTATTAATGTGCTTGGACACAGAGCTCTGTGAACAGCCAGCCTCTTTTGCAATGACCTTTTGTGTCTTGCCCTCCTTGTGCAAGGTGTCAATGGTCGTCTTTTGGACAACTGTCAAGTCAGCAGTCTTCCCCATGATTGTGTAGCCTACAGAACTAGACTGAGAGACCATTTAAAGGCTTTTGCAGGTGTTTTGAGTTAATTAGCTGATTAGAGTGTGGCACCAGGTGTCTTCAATATTGAACCTTTTCACAATATTCTAATTTTCTGAGATACTGAATTTGGGATTTTCCTTAGTTGTCAGTTATAATCATCAAAATTAAAAGAAATAAACATTTGAAATATATCAGTCTGTGTGTAATGAATGAATATAATATAGAAGTTTCACTTTTTGAATGGAATTAGTGAAATAAATCAACTTTTTGATAATATTCTAATTATATGACCAGCACCTGTAAATAAATAAATAAATGCAAAAAAAAAAAAAAAAGCATTGTTTTTAAGAATGTTTGTTCTGAACACTAGCTGAACATTGACTTGTACACCTGCATGTTGCAGTTCGCTTTCAAATGCTACAGCATCTTTGAATGCAATCTACACACAGGAGCCGGAGGCAAACTGAAACTCAGGGTCATTCCGATCACCCCATTATCTATTTCTATAGGCAACTTCTTCTTTGTTCTCCTTGTCTCTCTTCATATCATGGTGGGATCATCATTAGAGGGTATGCAGAGACACACGCATGCAAAAGTGTGAGATCATTGGCTGGTTTGCATCACTGAACACTGGCAAGTGGTTTGCCTTAGAGGGGTGTGTGTGTGTATCACCGTGTTAGCTTGGGAGGGATGGGGCACGGCATGGGGGTTCGGGGGAAGGGGAATTGCCGGTCTTTAGATGTTCTGCTTGCGTGTAATTAAGTTTTTCATTTTTTTTTTTTTTTTTTTTACTGAGATTGTGTCTTTCCTACCATAATATCAGGTGTCTGTTGCTTTTTGCAAGTTTGTGTCTCCCTCAATATATGCGAGTGTTTTGTTTTGTGTGTTTACCTGGCCATTTTGTTGACCTCCCTGCCAGTACAACGCTGTTTATGCATTCATACTTTGTGTCTGACGGCGTGTGAGTTTGTTTGTGTGTGTGGGTGGCAGGTACTGTGTGGGTCCATGTTGGTATGTTTGCAGTGGGCGGAGGGTCATGAACGTTACCTTACACACACACACA
Organism: Elopichthys bambusa; assembly: GCA_037101425.1. Lineage (NCBI taxonomy): Eukaryota > Metazoa > Chordata > Actinopteri > Cypriniformes > Xenocyprididae > Elopichthys > Elopichthys bambusa. The sequence continues at coordinate 14,796,553 of CM074434.1, forward strand.
CGCGCACACGCACACGGAGAGAGTGCGTGTGGAGGGCTGTAAGTGACTGTTCTCAGCGCTAGGTGACACAGTGTGGGCTCTACTCCAGATGGGAAAGCATTAAGCTGTTAATAAATGAGGATCTTTCTCTGCATCTGTGGAATGACAGACATACAGTATTGTAATGAAGAAGAGCTGCCCAGATGGCTTGATTTCATAGATAACTCCCCTTTTTTTCACATTTTATACTGATTGGCTTTATACTGTGAGTGTGTGAGAGAAACATTGACTCAGATGGAGTATTTTGCTTATCTTTTGCTTATAATTGATTGGAAATTGGACAGTGACATAGGAGAAATCGAACTGGATTGGGAAGTGATGCAGGCTGGACTGTCTCTGGATTTGAACAGACCTCTTAACCGAATTTCATAACTTGTACTGCAACACTTGGGTTAAAAGTGAATGACAAATCATGTTACTATAAATGTTAGTTGTTTCTTTATGTGAGGAAGTTAAAATGACAAACTAAACTGAAAAAAATAAAATAAAAAAAATAAAAATAAAAATGTAAACAAATTGAAAAGAAGCCCAAAAATAAATAAATAAATAATTTTAAAATGTCGCTGATTCACATTCTTAATATATGACACTCGTCTCATTGGTATTCTAAAATAATGTTATTTTAAAATATTTTTTTTTAAATACCTAGTTGTTAATTTTCATTATCCAATCAAATCACGATTGCTGAAATCAAGTCTGAATCTCCTGTTCCCCCCATGTTTTCCCTATATAGTAGTTACTATATAGGGAATAGTTCATGTTACTGTACACTCGGAAATGTTACATTCTACTCGTTTTATTAATGTAATGGTTTTGTTGTTTTTTTTTTTTTTTTTTTGACTGACTCCATTTTAGCATTTGGGAATTGAGTGAATGGTAAAATAAGAGTGTTACATGTCAGAATATAGGGACATGAATGAATGAAAGCTTGCGAATGCTTCACAATGACACAACAGAGAAAAGAATCACATAGGAGCCTTATGGGACCATCACATGAAGTGTGCCCACTTTCTTCCTCTGACAACAGCAAAAAGTTAAATGTTTAAAAGAGGAACAAGATAACAAGAAAAGGGGAGTCCAACTGAGCTGTTTTATTTTTCAACCCTCTGTCGTCATGAATCAGCATTCACATCTCCCTCTTTTCTCGACCTTGTGTTTGTGTGTTTCTGTTTTGGGGATTTGTCTTGTCTTCATGTATTCTTTATTCTTGCCTTTTAATCTGTTGGTAATTCCCTGCTGTCACTCCATCATTGTCATTATCCAAACATCTTTGAAGTCATTCATTCATTCTGTCCTGCTCGAGTAGCTCTAAAAGACCCTGTCGGTCGACTGATCTGAAGTCAGCGTCCAGTGGCTAAGACAAACACATCTTGCAGTATTGATTACCCTTCACTGTCCGGAGTCCAGTTGGCTCATTAGTCCAGGTCAGAGCGGGACCACCTGATAAGCACCTGTCCTCATTTTTCAATTCCCTCTGAGATTCCTGTCATGCAAGAGGTCAAAGTTTCATATGACGTTCCTCTTTTTTTTTCCAACATGGAACACAAATATCTTATCACCCGAGCGCTAAGGTCAGCCGGACGGGGGAGATTGAGTCGTAATACCTCCGTTGTGGGAGGTCTGTGGATTTTTTTCCCTCTTTTCTCTCACTTTATCGCTTCCCTTGTCTTATTCTGCTCATCTGGGGGCCCGCGGACCCCCTCCTCATTGTTTGAAGAGGATTCCTGCCGCATGGGAGTTTACAAACAGATCAACTTTCTAAGACAACAGTGCACTTCATTAAGACCCTCAGCTGTGTGTGTCCACCTTATCGCTTGCCCACCCAGACGACACGCTCTGGTCAAGGCCACCATGGCGTCTCTGCCTTTCTCATGTCTCTTTCCGTCCGTTCCTCCCACGCTCCCTCTTTTCTCAGCTGTGGCGTTGTGCGTGAGCTGGCAGAGGACGGTGTCTGTGGGGGGGATTAGCGTGACCCCCCTCCTCTCATGTGTTCTGTCTCCCCACTGCTCCCCTGCAGATCCCCCTGCTAAGGCTCTTCCTTCCTTTCTGATCCTCCAGATCACTGCCGCCACATCAGCAGCTTGTAAACAAACCCCCTCCTGGAGTCGGAGCCTGGAGTTGACCATGTGTGGTCACCCATTGTCCTGTCTGAGACCCATATCATTGGCACATGAGACATGGCTGTGTTTATGCATCTTATATGGGGGACTCCAGCAGTGTGACATGTGGTTTAGTGTTTTTCTGGCTTAGAAGAAGTTTGTATGTGATGGTGAAATAACAGTGAAATTATGCATATAATGGCATCAGCCTCTCAGAAACCCATTTCTGTCAACTGTTACCTAAGTCTTGCATTCCCACACAGAATCTGCACACATTTTACATGTTGGTGTGTGAAAATATGTGGAAGTCTACAAAATAGTTTTAAAAGGGTTATATCATGATGAATCAAATTTCATTTTACTATTAAAACATACTGCAAGACTAAACAATAAAGATGTCCCACTGATCTAGGGGGCAGGTGTGGGCTTTTGTGGCCAAGGATTTATACTACAGGGCTGTTGAATACTCGAATCTGATTGGTTGACGAATGTTCAATTGTTACGTTCCAGACGGGCCTTGACCTCTTTTTATTTCAAAAGGTCCTTACGGCCTACAACAGCAAAAGAACCAAAACCCACAACGACACTGACCAAGCAAATAAATATAATAAACAATATGATAAAAACGACAATTTATTATGCACTGTAAAAAAAATATTATTACAACATTTTTTCTATTGTCAAATCAACTGCTATCAGTGGCTCAGGTCTCCATTACTAGTTCTGAAATGACGTTTTGGAGGCTTGGGATAAGAGGCATAAGATGATATTTCCACGCACAAGAGGACAAAAATCTGACAAATATTTCAAAATACAACGTCTGAACAGTGTCTTGAGGTGGGTAACTGTGTAGTATAAGCTGAATAATTCACTTTGGGCCATTTAATTATTAGAAAATAATGCACACCCGAGGTCGTGGCCACATTACCACCTTGGGTGTGCATTATTTTCTAATAATTCAATGGCCTGGATTCAATTTTTCCTTACATATTTTACTGTTTTAACCTTTCTGTGGTTTATTATGTATGCATTGTTGTTTTAAATTCTAATAATTTCTCACCGAAATAATGTTATCTAGCTGACAGTTTTGAAAGTCTTGAAAGTGTAGTAATGTCTTGAAACAATGTGTTGAAAACTACAAACCAAGCCGTGATGTTTTGAATTGTACCATTTTCCAGAAACATTGTGTTATGAACTGGGGAGTCACAATATAGTTAAATTTTATACACTACTGTTCAAAAGTTTGGGGTCAGCAAGATTTTTATTTATTTATTTATTTTTTATTTTTATTTTATTTTTTTTACTTTCTATCAAAGAATCCTGAAAACTAAAAATCAATATTTTCACAAAAATATTAAGCAGCACAACAGTTTTCAGAACTGATAATAAGAAATGTTTCTTGAGCAAATTAGCAAATTAGAATGAATTCTGAAGGATCATGTGACATCATGTGCCTGGCGTAATGATGCTGAAAATTCAGTTTTGTGTGTGTGTGTGTGTGAGTGTGTGTAATATATATATAATATATATATATATATATATATATATATATATACATATACATATATACATGCTTGTTGTACAATTTATTTTATAAAGTTAAAAGTTATGAAGAAAAGATTAAACATTTAATGAATGAAAAATATTGTTCTAGCAATTATATAAGTGCATTCCTAGAAATAAGATGTAATTTATTCATGTGATTGACTGAATGTGGTCGACCAGTCAATTTTAGTGTATAAAACTTGATTAACATCAACATTGATGGAACTTTGAAGAAAAAAGTAAAAGAAAAAAGTAAAAAAAAAAAAAAAAAAAAAAAATCTAAATAATTAAAAAATGTGTCATATTTCCCTTTTAAATAAAGAGAGTTCCAAACATTTATTGGTAGCTGTAAGAAATGTAACTCTTTCAGGTTCCACTACAGTAAGGACAAGCCAAGGGGTCAGGAATTTTGTAAATGACGGGTGTTTGATTTCTGTGCAGTGTCTGCTGTGGAATTCTTTAACTGTGGATTCCAACCCACCATTAGCTTTGTCTCTCAAATTCATTTCTTTATTCCAATTAAAAAAAAGAAAAAAAATCTAATTCTTGGTCTTCTGTTAGTGTGTGCTTTACAAGACAACACTCCTCTCCAGCAGGTCTGTGATCACCACCCTCATCACGTTTAGAGGGGGAGGTGAGGAGCACTTACCGTTCTTACCTGCAGGGTTTTCATTATCAGACTAATAAGACAATATTAATTATGCGACAGCACTGTGCTCTAATTACAATGACAGGCGCTTGTGCTCTCCTTTCCATGTCAATTTATCTATAGCAGGGCTGCGAAGGCAAACACTAATATTCCATATGATTATTTAGGATATTAACTGTGAGAATTGATTCTCTGTTTCTTGGTATATGCGCCTGGGGGAACTCCCTCAGAGACTGCTAGTGACATGCAGATTGTTTGAATTGTTGAGGTTCAGCAGTTTTGATTGCATCACCTATGAAGGATGTATGAAGGAATGAACTATATAACCCCAATGTTCCCACCACCGAACATGCGCTTTGTATGAATTCTGCTCACGGGGTGTTCTGTGAGTCTGGGGGCAAGAAGTTAAACCTGTGAAAATAATCTTGTCTGAATACTGCACAAATAATGTATGAACTATTCCAAGTTGTTTTGTGAAGGCAGAAAAATAGCCCAGAGCTTCTCAGGGATTGTTTGGGGCATTTCTCAAACTCTCAGTGATGTGAACTGTGCAAACTCTGCGTGAGCTCCAAAAGAGTCACATTTCCTTTTCTCCTTTTTATAAGAAATGATGTCTTTGTAAAAAGATATTAGTATATATTAGTAAAAGCTTTTTCAAGCTCTTTCCATTCACACAGTTGTTTAGAGAATGAGAACGAAGAAGCTACTGGATGTTTTCAACCATTCAGATGGACTTGTCTTTATAATCTTTCTCATACAGTGATTAACAAGTGCTTGACCTCAGCTAATCTTTAATTTTATCCCCAGACAAAGTGATTTTGTATTTCCTGTAACTAAAAATTAATTTCCTAAAGATTCCATGAAGTCACTGTTAGCCCTGATTTGTTTTTTTGGTTCCCACAGACCAGTTATTTTGATTTATGGATTTAATGGATTTTTTTTACCATGTCGTTTTGTCCTCTGGTTTTTTATTTTAAAGAATTTTATTTCCCCTACAATCTAAATGGACATGTATAAAGTCACTGAAACCTTTGCGATCAAAGAAACCTGTTTCTTGATCACCAAATCAGCATATTAGAATGATTTCTGAAGGATCATGTGTCATTGAAGACTAGAGTAATGATTTTGAAAATTCAGCTCTGCCATTATAGGATTAAACTACATTTTAAAATATATTGTAAATATTTCATAGTGATACTGTTATTACTGTATTGATCAAATAAATGCAGCCTTGTTTAAAAAAAACATTTTACTGACCCCAAACTTATGATTTATTATATTATATTATATTATATTATATTATATATTTTTGTTGTACTAATATATAAGATTACAAATTGTTGTTAAAGGTATTGTAACGTTGAGACGTCTTGCAACTACAAATGAAGCACCCTGTTATCTCTGTAAAATATTAGCAAAATCACATGAAGCTGAATGTGATGCTTAACTCGAATGAGCCACACACTCAAAGCACCAAAATATACCCTTTCTGCTACCTCTATATGGAAGATAGGCTATAATTCGGGTATATTGTTTTTCCACCCTGTGATGTTAGCATGGACAGTCCATGATGAGAGAACATGTTGCACGCCCTTACATGTCTTATCTACAAGACCCCTCACCAACTTGTTGAACACATACACTCAATCATCTGTGAGACTGAACGGCCGTAGACCATCTCAAACAGAACCCACGCACCCTTTCATGACCCCCTCATTCTCTTCTCTCATATATCAAAAGAGAAACACCTGAGGCACTAAAGCAATAATGTAGTATAAATGAAATTTCCTGCAAGGCTTATTGATGTCATTAAACACAAGCATATTGCACTTCACAACCATTTTAGTCTTCATCAGAAAGCTTGACATTTAGTGAATTAGGTACTGTTGAGCTGCCCGTGTCTTCTACCGTCACTGGCGTCGCCGCCTCCACCACGGTCTGTAGAGATATCAGTCATCTCATTTAGGCCCGCTGACCGCTGACGAGCACTAATATCCCTTTGCATTAGCTCATTTGAGCCTAATGTACTTTTGGTGTTTGTAATCAAATAAGCAATAGCTTAGGCTATGCCTTATGGCTTTAAATGAGTATGGAACCATTATGATTACATTATTACTCTATCTAAAGGTTTAGTTTGTCATGATCGTGGGTATGAATTCATATGCACATTTGTTTTCTTTGTATATGCAGTCACAGATCATAGTTTGATTGGGTTTTTAGTATCCCATTAATGTATTAAATTTGATCTAGTCTAAACCAGCAGTTCTCAAATGGTTTTGCTTGTTTTTTGTTGTTGTTGACCCAACACAAACACACTACAAAAAATTTGTTGTGCAAAAGTGAACAAAACTATAATTTGATGATTAGTTGTGAAGTGTTTAGATACTGTTGCTTTCTTTTGACAAACTTGGCATGTCTTTATAGTTTGAGTGTTTTGTTTGTAAATGTCCTTGTATTCGGTGTCATGCAGTTGGCAGCAAACAATTCAAAGCACAAAACAAAGAAATAGATTTGTAATATAGTTAGAAAGAATCTGCAGATAGTTTAATTGTAGACTAATTGATTGATTAATTGACTAACTGACTTACTGATTGATTGATTGATTGATTGATTGGATTGATTGATTGACTGACTGACTGACTTTTTTTTTTTTTGTTGTATATTTTGACATGGCAAGCAAAAATGCCAATGCGATAATCTCAAAATGGCCAAATATTACCCAGTTAAACAGCCTGATCAAAATATCCATCAGTCTATTAGTAGTGTAAATGATTTTGTATTTAATCTATTCTGAATTGTGTTTTCTTTTATCATGTGCATCATGTCCATGTTGGCATCTGCCTATTTTGACTAGTTTCTTTCTTCAGGTTGGAGCACAAACTTCGACAATAACAACAAAAGACATGAGAATCGTTTTCTCCTACTCAAAAGACTATCATTACTATGCACAATTATATGGCTAGTCACACTTTATTATTTGTATTTGCCAGTGTTAGTTTCGCTGTTGCCTGAAGCTCTATCAGAACAGACCTGTCAGTGATTTTTTTTTTTTTTTTTAGGCCGCTGGTCTAGACCATGCGCGTCCTATTGACTTCACCCAGCAGCTCAATTTGACTGCAGATCAAGACCTCACACATCCAATGACACCAGCACAGCTGACAGTCTCAGCAGCCAGACACGGATACGTCTCCACCACCTTCACGCCTCATTCCAGTGGGGCATCTGTTAGTCCCTCCACTCCGGGTGGGCCATAGTCTTCTCAGAGTTGGCATAACCGGATCATCGTGCCCTGGAAAATAAGCCCTGTCACACCGGGGCTGTTCTGCTGACTGTTGCCAAATCACAACCACCATAAAACATTTCATCTTAATTAGCACATTTGCTATCCACCTCTTAAAACACTGTAGTTTCAGCTGTTGCAGATCGTGAGCAAAAGCAGAACAAGAAAGAAACGCTCAAAGTTGTTGATGTCACTGAACCATGAAACTTTTGGCTCGGGGTTGAAATTGCACTGTGTACACGTTCTTTAGCAATTTAGCTGCAGGGATAAACATACCTTACATCAACACACTGTTTGTACTCTAGATTTGCCCCGCTTTAGGCTAACAGCACCCGTACACTCTGCTCTCTGTGCAGAACAAGTGAAATCCAGACAGTTCCAATTATCTCATTCACTGAGGCTGTTGAGAGTGCAACTGCATGTACTTTGCATATATGCAAAGAAGTGTGATTGATTCTGATTGTCATAAATAGAAATACTGTGTTTTTTTTTTTAGGTCTGCATAGGTTCGGTTTGAGTTGTGTTAGTGTTTTACAATGTGTATGATTATACTGAATAAATAAAGTAAACCACACAACAGACCTTTTTCACAGACTTTGGGGATGTTTCGACAGTTTTTAACATCTTGCAAAGTTTTTGTTTCCATTTTTTTTAGGTGAATTTATAACACTCTACTTTGTGTTCTATTACCTTGGCATTAAATAACAATTTAAAGGATTAGTTGACTTCAGAATTAAAATTTCCTGATCATTTACTCACCCCCATGCCATCCAAGATGTTTGTCTTTCTTTCTTCAGTCGAAAAGAAATTAGAAAAATCCTGGAACCACGCACCACGCGTGATGTAATCACATTGGAAAGGTCACATGTAACATGGGCAGAAGTTCTGAGCAAGTATTTACAAAGCAAACGTGCAAAGACAAACGGCTTTTACAAAAAAAAAAAAAGGTAAAATGACACTGTCGGGCGATTTTGAAGTTGAAGTTGGTACCTCTGTACTTCTACCTTTGTGTGACCTTTCCAACGTGATAATGTAATGCGTGGTGCATTGCAGAGCTAGTGCAAAAGTAGTTACAAATATATCGTTTTATTCGTTTATTTATTTTTTAGAAAATGAATGATCGTTTCGCTAGACAAGACCCTTATTCCTCGGCTGGGATCGTGTAGAGCGCTTTGAAGCTGCATTTAAACTGCAATTTGGACCTTCAACCCATTGAACTCTGTTGTTGTCCACTATATGGAGAAAAATCCTGGAACTTTTTTCTCAAAAACCTTAATTTCTTTTCAACTGAAGAAAGACAGTCATAAACATCTTGGATGACATGGGGGTGGGTGAGTAAATTATCAGGAAATGTAAATTCTGAAGTGAACTAATCCTTTAATGCTGCCAGTGTGTTTTTAATACAACGGCTGAGGGAGTGACAGTATTTGACATCTTTCTCTCTTCTGACCACCGTGATCCATCAATCAATTATTATTATTATTATTATTTTTTTTTTTCATCTTTTGGAAAGATATAGAAATGATGTAGTGGATGTTTTCTTTTGCTATTGAAGCAGATGGGAGCGCAACAACTAAATTTGTTACGGTTTCCATTCACTACTTTGGAAGTTTACCCATCTATGACCACTGCCGCTTCTGAAAACCCTGGAAAAGGGTCCATCTAACATTGTAGGGTCTGATATTCTTTAATAACTCTCTGCACTTTTTTCATAACGCTCCAACCAAAGTTATGTTTTAGTCAGTCTTGTTCCAAACTAACTGGAACATTTTATTTTATTTATTTTTATTTATTTATTTATTTTTATTATTAGTTTGAAAGACTTATAAAAATGTCTCTTGTCTCCTGTAGATCATTACAAAGTATGTTTATGAACTCTTGGAGAAAGACTGCAACCTGAAGAAGGAAATCCTTCCTGTAAGTAATGTATTTTTTTCCTCCCTAAAAACTTTAGATGCATAGTTTGAATCTAAACAGAGTTATTGTGAAACTGATGCAGTTGTTCTTACCATCGCATAAGATTACAGTGGTCTAAATTGTGTGAAAACTAAGTTTTAGAATGATATTCTTCAACACTTCTCAACTCTCATCTCTGATGGTGAAATTGCGTACGCTCAGGGAGATTCCTAAGGTGTGGTCACTGCATTCATATGAGCAGTAATGTTATGATTTCTAGTGTGCTTTTTAAGAGGCGTATCATTTAACTACACATCATTTTTGATAGTGGGTGTTTGCACTTGGTAGAAATAGAATTTATGTCCTTTTAAAAGCACTGTAAATGACTCTCCATAAATCACCTGAACAATGCTGGCACAGACTTTTATGAGCTGTTTTATTTGTGGAGAGTATTTACCAAATGATGTTCTTGGAGTCTGTATTGTCTTTCAGAGAGTTTCATGGACACAGCTACGAAATGCTCAATCCATTTGTTCAAGTCCATTTTAAAGAGGACTACACACTAAATGCATTGTGTTATTTTCTATTATATGATTTTATGCTCATCTCAGAGTTTGCCACATAACTGATCACCACACAGGAAGTATATGCATGTAGAAGTCAAGACGGATTTGTTGCAGTGTAATGAATTCATCAGACGCAGACAGACAGCGTTGACTTCTCAGCAGCTGGCAGTGTAGCTCAGCATTGAGCGCCGTTCATTAGAAATGATTTCAGGCTCTGACTCACTCCACTGTTTCTGAGTTCCCTGGCCCACTTTAATAAGGGTAAATATAGTTGTTGACACACATCAGGGGGCAGACAACACAAAAACACCTTTTATAATCGAATCGAGGTTCACAGAGTTTGGCAAGTTTGACTGAATGATCATGGATACTTGCTTTCTTGTTTCACTTATGGACAAGCAATAGACCCCTTTATTTACTCCAGCATTGTGAACTCTAGTTTTGAAGTGCCCTAAGTATGTTCATTAATATAACAGAGACATTTCAGAATTTCCAAACTGCAGATTTCATTGGCTGTAATCTTGTACCCTGCCATAATTGGCGACTGTTTGGTACTAATTATAATATTTATATTCCTTCAGGTTGATGCGACTGAGGATGAACCAAAAAGCTTTATTTACGTGAGTGAGGATGCCCTCACTAACCCAGAGAAGATCATGGTCCTCATCCAGGGCAGTGGAGTGGTAAGGGCAGGCCAGTGGGCTCGACGCCTCATCATTAATGAAGACCTCAACAGTGGGACGCAGATACCCTTCATTAACCGTGCCAAAGAGGTGGGTTTTATTCTGTCTTCGTTATTTTTTTCTTTTCTTTTTTGTTTAGCAAAGGAACTATGTAAACATGATGTATAACATGATGCTATTCAGACATTTTTCATATTTTTGATATATTTTTGCTAGTGGGTGCAGGAAACTATAGTTTATTTATGTAAGTGAGGATAGCAAAATAAAGTAAACTGTGACATATTATACCCAAAAATTCTTCATACAGTGGACTACCAGTAAAATTGATTAAAAGTTTGGAACCAAAAATTATTCAGACACTTTGACCTGACCATGTTTTTCTTAACTGTTATCTGACATAATTAAGAATTTTTTTTTTTTTCTGACAGTTTAACTCTGAGATCTTGTCAGATTTTATTACCATCTTTTTAAACTACAGTGAATAAACTGTATTAATGAATGAAATGTTCAAGGTGTCTGAATAAATTTTGGTTTGACTGTATATATATATATATATATATATATATATATATATATATATACACACACTACCATCCAAATGTTTTCACTACACCATTTGAATAATTTAAGAAACAAGTCTTTAAAGCCCAAAGTATACTTCACTTTTTATGCGTACGCGAGGGTTCAGCGTACAGTGTGCACGAATTTCGACAGCAGAAGAGTATGTACTTACTGTACGTGCACCGCCTGATTTTTGTAACCGCGCTATAAGCAAGTGCACATACTTGTACGTGCAGGTCGCAGATGCGCATTTAATTTTTTTGCAGTAATTAGTTTATCCACAAGGTGGCAACTGTGCCCTGGGGGCGTCGATTCACAAGGTACAGACCTGAACACATGCAAGCTACAGTCCTTACTCCAGTCTTCAGTGTCACATGATCCTTCAGAAATCATTGTAATATGCTGATTTATTATCAGTGTTGGAAACAGTTGTGCTGCTTAATATTATTTTATAACCTGTGATACTTTTTCAGGATTCTTTGATGAATAAAATGTTAAAAAATATCAGCATTTATTTAAAAAAATTAATCTTTTGTAACAATATACACTACCATTCAAAAGTTTAGGGTCAGTAATTTTTTTTCTTTCTTTTTTTTGAAAGACATTAATACTCTTATTCAGCACGGATGTGTTAAATTGATAAAAAGTGATAGTAAAGATTTATATTGTTAGAAAAGATTTATATTTTGAATAAATGCTGTTCTTTTTAACCTAATTTTTTAGGTTACCTTTTAACCTAACCTAGTAATTTAAGTTTTTGTATACAAATTTCAATATTATAGTAAAGTAGTACCAACTGACTCTCATGTGTAGTTTACAGCATTAGTTGAGAGATTTTTTTTCCTCTAGAAAATTTGCCATGTACTGTCACTGATATACTACATCCAAAATAATCGATATCGAATCAAAATCAGAATCAAATCGAAAGCATGTGAATAGAAATTGAATCGAATCGTCAAAATTGTGTCAATACCCAGCCCTAATAAGTTGTAACTCTTGGCAAGATATTGCTCAAAACTTTGCAAGGCTGTGAGTTCGACTGTGCGCATACACTAGCGTATGCGTAAAAAAAGCCAGGGCTTTATACCCAGGGCTTTAAGCACACTATTTCTGCATTTATTTGTTTATTAAAAACATTTGTTTGTGTGTATGTGTGTGTGTATGATATATATATATATATATATATATATATATATATATATATATATAAATTAAATAAATAAATTATAACAGTTCACATAAAATATAAAGCAGCAAAAAGTTTCAACATTGACAATAACAGCAAATCAGTATATTAGAATGATTTCTGAAGGATCATGTGACACTGAAGACTGGAGTAATGGCTGCTGAAAATTCAGCTTTGCCATCACAGGAATACATTACATTTATATATATATAAGAAAATAGTTATTATAAAATGTAATAATATTTCGCAATATTACTGCTTTTACTGTATTCCTGGTCAAATAAATACAGCATTAGTGAGCATAAGACATGAGACGTCTTAATTATCTTAATTATTCCAAACTTTTAACCTCTAGTATATATTTGTATTTTGCTAATTTTATTGCGATTTAAACCATAATGAGTTTAATTATTAATATTAATTAATATAGATTTATTTTTTTATTTTTTTTATTGTTTATTTTGTGGTTTGGCCTGTGATGATATTGGCAGGGTGAGTAAATATGTGAACTACTGGCCTGGCTGAACCAATAGATTGTTTAATATCAATGAAAGTGATATCACATGCTTGTAGTCTGAGCGACTGCTGTATCTATCTCTATTTTCTCCTCTGTATCCCTTTTTACTCTCTCCAATCCATAGATATTTATTTACCCGGCAAAAGGAGCTGTTTTGCTGTTATGTGTATACTGTAAACTGTAATTTAGATTTTCATTTCTTTTCTCTGTCGGAGGACGTATCCCCGAGTTATTTCCGTCCATCGCGGCTAGTCGTTTGTCACGCCGCCCGCTGCTACCTGTGTAATTTCATCGGCCCGTGCGTTCAAATTGACTTAAGGGAGATCTCCCTCGCTCTTCCATCTAAATGTCATAAAACACACATACATACACACACACACTCACTCCCACACTGATGTCTGCAGGCAAAGTCACTTTTCGCACAGCGCCGAGAAAAGACGGACAGGGACGGTGAGTTTGTGTGTATGTGTGTGCAGAAGACAGTAAGGTGGCTTATTGCATTTGTGAAGAGGTGCGTTCTGAGGGCGTACTGCGACGGGTTAGATGGAAAGAATGCACGCCGTGCTGTGCCGACCATTTATCATGCTAAATAATGACCCCTGCTTTGCTGTGACATCATCATAATAGCATTTACAGGAAGAGAGTTTCCAGAGTTCGTTGCGTGTATATCAGTATGACAGAGGGAATGTGACTGTCACTTTGCAATATTTGTATTGCTGAAGGGGTGCGGATGCGCTGTCTGATTCTTCATGTGACGGCTCGTGTTTGTGATTTCCTCTGTGATAAACAAGGCCACCTGAGGCCATGTGCCGAATATGCTCTGATCCGAGATCAGTCTGTTCTTTTAGCCTGCGAGATGTTATTCTGATGGGAATTGGTAACGTGCTCACAAACCGATTTCATTGCTCCCTGATCTGTCCTGTGAAGCTTTATATTAAAGATTATGGTGTAGAAATAGGATTGTAAAATAAAGCAGGTTGATTCTGATTTTCTCATACAGTACATTTGATATGGGCTGTAGTAGACCATTGCCTTCATTAACACAATTTCAGAAAAAACACTGCAGTTCTTAAAGGAAGATGACTCAGCTGGGTCAAATGAGTACTGCAGTAATTTTTGAAGACAGACCAGAAATAATCAACCATTTTGGAAATCAAATAAAAAGAGAAAGAAAATGTTAGATGTTATAATGTTATAATGTTAGAAACTGCGAATATATGCAGCGTGGAGATAGAACAGGTATAGTTTAGTTTAATTATGGTTATAACTTATATTGTCTTTTTGTTCTTATCCACTATATTAGTACAAGCCAGTTTACAGATGAGATTTATAACGTTTTTTTGTACTTCACACAAAATATGAGTGTCTTCACTCTAGAAAACTTTATATCCGTAAATCAACTCCGATGAACTGTAATAAAGTGCTCTCATCTTCATTACTGCCATATCCAGTATCACTCTGGAGACTGTATGTTGTGTACTGTCCCTTTGTATTGACATTCTTCACAAAGCAGTCCAGTGTGAAATGATTTGTGCAGATATAAACAAATTTCGGTAGAGTTGAGGGAGCATTTTAAATGGAGAGAGCTATGTAGATTATTCCATCCAGCTATAGAACACCTAAAACGCTTGGGAGATATTCTCGTCAGTGCAGCAATGGCGGACTGTACAACTGGCTGTGAACTCGCTCAGGGCTTTTCTATGTTAAAACGGCAGTGTCTGTCAACATTTGTGGGCGGGGCCTGTGGCTTTTGTGACATCACACTGCCAGGGATCTGGAAATGGCTTGTTTTGAGACACTGCTTATGATTTATGGGGATTAAAAAAAAGGAGTGGTTGGATTTCATTATTATTCCATCATTATAGGGTGGTTGTGTACACACACTGCCAACACACATTTATGTCCAAACACCGTGCAAAAGTGAATTTTGCATAATAGGTCCGCTTTAATGCTTTTTTTTTTGTCTTTGTGGTGTTTTTAATATGCTTTAAGACAAACCATGTGCAAATTTATAAGTCAACACCATTCATGAGTATTTTCTCCTTAAAACTGCAGTGAAAAATATACGTTAAATTTCTTACAATCTACCTTGTAACCAATCATGTCAACTTTCGGGCGGGGTTTTAGCATATTGTTAACTATACTGCGAAGCAGGGGAGTCTCAAGAGAAGCCAGCTTATCCCTGTATATTTTTCTGTTGATATGAAAAATCGGGTATATTTAGCAATATAGCGGGTGAATTATGTGTATTATGTATATTACGATGTTATGATGAACTATATGCCTTTCTCCACTGACGTTCTAAGTTGTTCAAAGCATTTCTAAAGATACAAATTTTTAGAAGACTGAGATGGTGAATGGGAACATGGTTTGTGAACATTAAATTGACATTTTAAAATACATAAAAAATAAACTGTAATATCTGTTTCTGTTTTTACTGTATTCCTGGTCAAATAAATGCAACCTCAGTGAGCATTAGAGATTTCTTTCAAAAACATACAAAAAATCTTACTGACCTCAGACTTTTGATCAATGCAAAAAATATATATATATATATACATATATATTAAAGCTGCCTCTTTGTCGCCATCTCTGTTTGAAACCTGCAATTGCAGTTTTTTGCGGAATTATTATCTTTACGTGGGTTGTGCCTCGGTCACGACTGTTTGCTGTCAGTCACCGCACCGGTGTGGATACTGTACTTCGGAATCACAGATTGTAATCTTGGAAGTATGACCAAAATAAGAATTTTCACCAGAGAATGTCATCTGAACAAGTAACATGTCAGCCACTTTTGTTCTGACTAACTTAGGGGGAAAAAAGCATTACAGTTAATCATGCTGCCAGTAGTGATTAAATCTAATGACCGCTTAGCTCGGATCAAGTCAAACCGTGCAAATTATTATTATTATACTTTGTTCTCAAATTGTTATTGTTAACAACATCAGCATTGCGTGACTGTGTATTTAGTGTGTATTAGCGTTACCTGTAGTTTTCAATTTGTGTACAGTTTCTGTACAATCACTAACGTCGATTTGTCATACCATACAATCCGTCATCAAAATGATGTTTAATTATTGCAGTTGCTGTGAGAAAAGGCTATAAACGATCCACCTCACATGCGATATATCCTACTAGGTGGGACTCATTCTTTATGTAAACAGACTTCACATAAATATGCAAGGACAAACGACGACATGCACGAATTTCCCGCGAAAACCCACCAGTACCACCCGAATTATAAAACGTTATTACAAGCTTACTGTTGTGAATCGGGCTAAGGTAAGGAGATAGTTTTGAATACTGGCTGGTTATGTACATGCTCAAAAATTGATTTTGGATCATTTTTAACCAAAAAAAGTTACAGACAGCAGCTTTAATAATTGTTCTAAATTTAAATAAATGACAGCCATAATTATTTTCAATATTTTTTATTGCAATGTTATAAAAAGGCAAATTTTACATGACTGTTAATTAAACTTTTCAAGACGTCTTATAAAAGCAGTAACTGCTGATCCAGCTGCTGCATGTGTGCAGTAGTTTAGCTCGTCACACACCACTGACTATGTGTTAGTATGGAAGAAAAGACTGTGCATTATTCCCACATCCGCGAGCGTGTGACAGACTATGGGCGTCCACAGAAGGCCACAGTGGCAGCACTGGGAAACAGGGCCGGAGTCTGACAGCTGGGCTGCCGAGAGAGTGAATGCGTAAGAACTTGTGTGTGTGTGTGTGTGTTTGAGAAAGAAAGCAAGCTTGCTTAATGACAGCTTATTCCTTCATGGGTTTAACTCCTGACAGTCGACAGCTCTGCCTGTTGCATCATGGTAGCAGAATCATTACCTTATGACCTGTCAAAAGCAGTGGAATAGAGCAAGAAAAAGCTGGAAGAACGAGAGACTGCGAGATTTGAAATTCACTTGTTTTGCAGGGTCAGATTTTGAGTACCGTGAAGGTTCGGGTGAGATGCAACCCCTAACACAGGTGATTAGGATTACGATGCCCGTTTAGAACCATTGTCTAGCTCAGTGTTTATGCATGTGCCTGGTATATATGTATTTTGTGCGGCAATAATTTCAAATTGCTGATTTAACCTCTTACGACCGACCCCCCTCTGCTCTCATCTCGTCTCGGCCAGCCTCTCTCTGACAGAGCCGGATTGATTGCTCACTCAGAGCATCTTGTTTAAGCCTGCAGTTACTCTGACATTGACCCAGCCAAAATGTAGCCGAGGCTAACGTGAGGACGTGACTGGAAAGGTGAGAGGATTTTTCTCTCTCTGTCTCTCTGATGCAGGAAGCTTGAGATCTTTTTCCCTCTAGTGGCTTTCAGGAAGCATGAGTGAAAACGAGCTCTTGACAGAGGCAATAAATATACTGCAACTCTTCCAACACCTCTCTCTCCCTCCCTCCCTCCCTCCTAGTATGTTCACTCACTCGTTCCATGCTTTATTCAGTTTTCCTCATCCCTGTTATCCCATCCAATCTTATTTTACTTATATGTAATATACAGTTGCTGGTTTTTTCCCCCCTACCCCTTCTCTTTTTCTGACTATGTTCAGAAAGGAATGCTTGCATACTGCATTTCTTTTGTATTTTATAAAATATAACTTTTTTTTAATTTTTTTTATATATATATATATATTATGTTAAACAATGCACAATATTTAAGCTTTGTGTCAAGCACCCTGTCTAGGTTTATTCTGCAATGATGACCAGCTGACTAAGTTACTTGTCAAATAAGTAAATAAATTGATATTTAAGTGCATAT
This sequence comes from Elopichthys bambusa, assembly GCA_037101425.1. NCBI lineage: Eukaryota > Metazoa > Chordata > Actinopteri > Cypriniformes > Xenocyprididae > Elopichthys > Elopichthys bambusa. The sequence continues at coordinate 14,814,344 of CM074434.1, forward strand.
TCAAGGTGAAATTATTTCATTACATGGGAATAAATAGGCTTGCTGGGTAATGAAACTAGTCCACCTACATACACTATCATTCAGAAGTTTGGGGTTGATACGTTTTTTTGTTTTGTTTAGTTTCGCTGTGTTTTGGAGTGTTAGTCTTTTATGCTCACCAAGGCTACATTTATTTGATCAAAAATACAGTAAAAACAGAAATATTGTGAAATATTAATACAATTTAAAATAAGTGTTTTTTTGTTTTGTTTTTTTTTATTTATTTTTATATATTATAAAATGTAATTTATTCCTGTGATGGCAAAGCTGAATTTTCAGCATCATACTCCAGTCTTCAGTGTCACATCATCCTTCAGAAATCATTCTAATATGATGATGTGCTGCTCAAGAAACATTTATTATGATTATCATTATTATTTTGTTTTTTTGTGGAAACTGTGATCATTTTTTTCAGGATTCTTTGATTAATAGAAAGTGCATGTATTTGAAATAGCAACATTTTGTAAGATTATAAATGTCTTTACTGTCACTTCTGATTAATCTAATGCATCCTTGCTAATTAAAAATATTAATTTATTAAATAATAATAATAATAATAATAATAAAAAACCTTACTGGCCCCAAACTTCTAGAGAGCTGTTATCAGGTTTTATATGGGGAACTTGAAAGACTGAGTGCATTGCATTATGGGATACAGTATTCCTTATGCTCATTTTATCAAATGTAGTAGGTCATCCATGCATAGAGAAAATGTACATACATATTTGTACAGTATGCATACTGCAAGAAATGATGTATGTATGAGTGATATGCTATTCTGAACATTGCCCCACTCATCCTCTTGTCTATTATCCATTTATTTTCCCATGTATTCTCCTTTCACCTGTTCTTTCCCTATCCGTGTTTTCTCTGCTCCAATCTCTGGCCTGTGTGTTTGTTTGTTTTTTTGCTGTTGCTTTGACCTGCACCCCCTCTGTAAACTCTACCCCCTTCCTCCCTGACCCAAATCGACCCCCATATAGCCCTTTCTCTCATATCCCAAACCTCCCCTCGCTGCTGACAGTCAGTTCCCTGCTTAAAAAAAAAGAAAAAGAAAACGTCAGAAAAAGGAATAAAAAAGGGCAACTGCATTTCATTAAGAATAAAGTCTTTAATAAAAAATAAGATCCCTATCCCCCCCATCACCCCCCCTCCCTGTTCTTGTTAGTCAGTTAGAAGCGACTCTGGAGACTTGCTAGAAAGAAAGAGGGGGTGTGGTGTTTTCAAAAGTGTGTCAAAAGCCTAGGGGTTTGTATCTGCCCAGAATTTCAATGGGAGGCTGAAAGGGGGCCGGGAAGCGGGCAAACTCAAACACAGGAATCTTGTTTAATTTCTGTCATGTTGCTCTTTTTTTCACCAGATTGATGTCTTTTTCAAAATCGGCTCACTATCTCTCTCTCTCTCTCTCCCTCTGTCATTTGCAGACGCGGTGTGATACTGTATGCCATCTCTGTCCTCTCTGCCTTAAATCCCTTAAGTTTCCTGCTTCCTTTTTTTTCCTCTTCTCTCCTTACTGACTTGGGACCTGTGTTTTTTTTCTTCTTCTCCATTTATGATTATCAGTCGATCCATGACTTGCTTGCTAAGGGCTAGCCTTTAGCATCAGAGACACTGCGCTTCCTGTATACGGGGGGAAACGGGTGCCCCACAGTGACGTTAACTAGATATAGAGCCGTGCATCGGGACACTGAGGGTAACCGCGGCCCAGCATGGGGGTAACGTGTTCTCCATCTTGCTGGAAGGTGCAGCATTTCCTGCAGTTAAAATCAATGAACTTGACACCTTCAAAGGGCCATGTGAGGGAGCGACTTGCTCTGGGGTTAAAACTCTTTTAAATAGCCCCCTGCGGGATTCACCGCTGTCAATAAAATGCAATAATTACCACACCCCGGCCTGGGAAGAGTGCAGGCAGGCTGGGCTAAATTAAAAATTGATCAGAAAGAGGAGAAAACATTATTTTTGTGGCCCTATTCCCCAGTCTTTACCGTGCTGATTCTCATCAGCGAACTGGCTGTAGTTTCTTCTGCTTCCCATTTTATGATTTCCACCACTCTCTCGCTCTCCGACGAGCGATTTACCATGTCGTTAGATGTTAAAAGATTTATTTGGCATTTAATTGTCCTGATGGTGAGGTGTGTTGCAGACGAGGCTGGGTTTATGAGTTAGCGTTCCTCTATGCAGGCGTGGGCATTGAGAGCGGTCTCTGCATTTATTGATTGCCGCCTAATTTTGTCTGACTTTCCCCACCTCCGTACCTTCATCTGACAGTCAGAATAGGTATCAGATGCTCATCCGTATAGGTATCTGTCATCTTATTTTCACACAGACACATCTTAGCTAAGAGCAAGATGTTTTTCATTACACACACATACATAAACATATTCAAATGTCACTTGCTCATCGTATCCCACCAGAGATTGTTCAGATGCTGTCTAGACCATCAGACAAGCTGCTCGCATCATTTCTCAAAGATTTATGGGCCATCACTTGTGTGGTGGGATGATGTCATAGAAAAGGGGTGGGGGTACTAATAAAGTGCTATGTAAGTATTACAATGTTTTGCTTGTTTGTTTTTTTTTTTTTTTTTTTTTTAAATAATGAAAAACATTAACTTTTTTTATTTTATTTTATTTATTTTAATTTATTTATTTTGGGACAGGGACCACAAGGTTCTGGAGTAAATACTTAAATGAACATTATTTATATTTAATATAATATTTAAATTTGTATTTTAATATAATAATATAACTATTATTATTATTATATAATTAATATATAATTATTATTTTGTCCAAAGGCCTTAATAATAATTAAAAAAAACAACAACAAAAAAAACAAAGATAGGACATCCAAAGTATAGAAGGTAGTACAACTAGATCTATTTTATTGAATCCAAAAGGTTTCATTATATTTTGCTACATAATGTATTTTAAAGATTTTGAAGTGTCAAAAGGTCATTCGGTTCAACCGTCCAAAGGCCATTACAGTCATTTTATTTGTGATTGAAATATCTTAAAATATAATAAATGTTTTTTTTTTTTTTTTTATTCTGGCATGATTATAACATTATATATCAATCAATGTTAAAATTATGTGTAGAAGTTGTTACTTTATGAGAAAGAATGTCCGGAAAAATGAATTTCATTGATGTCATTCGGAGTAACCAATATAAAGGGACCATTTTGGATCAAGTCATGCGGTCAGTATCATGTGACAGGATGTGACATCATTCAGACACCTGCAAAGGACCACATTGTCATGAAGCAAAGTAACTAACTCTCTGAAAAAAACATGTTTTCACTTGCTCATACACGTGTCCCGAAATATAATTCGGTACAACTGTTATAAAATAGATATCAGCCTGTAAGCATTGATTGAAAATATCGTCATTCGGTATAACCAAAAGTGTCATTTGGTAAAACTGAAATTTTGGTTAAACTGAATGACTTTTTTGGTGACAAATTTTGTCCATCTTTCAAAAAATGACAAAAGCAGTGTTAATAATAACCACATAATCTCATTGTTAACATTTAATAAAACTTCAAAATGAATTATATCTCCATTATTAAAACTTTTAAAAACCTATATATCACCACCACCTCAAAAATGTTTTATTATTAAAAGTTCAAATTTTTTTAGAGGTTATTGACACACAGCCACAAGTCTTCAGGGGTTCTCTCTGTTATATTTCCTGTTTTTGTTTTTCTTACTGCATGTTGGTTGAACTTTTGTAGATCCCACCACATGGCTTTTTTCAAAATGTTTTTTTGTTTGTTTGTTTGTTTGTTTGTTTGTTTTGTTTTTCCAGACAAATGATTTTTCAAATTTAGATGTTTTTTTTTGTTACCTCTTTGCTTTGTTGTAATATAAAGACAGTTGTATCACTGTGACATTTTTATTGAATTTAATCCAGAAATTCATACTACTCATAGAAGTGTATTTAAAGTTATGGTATTGTATGTTTATTGAATTAGAGATCCAGTCATTAACCCATATTCCAAAGTACCATAATACTACTGATATTATTGTACTTCTACCCAAAAAAAAAAAAAAAAAAAATATATATATATATATATATATATATATATATATATATTTATTTATTTTGTTTTTGTAAAACAGAAAAACATTAAATGGACCAAAGCAAGAATCCATTATGAAACATTATTGGAGATCGTTCACTTATTAGCAAAGTGTTGATAATTGGATTCTGCTGCAAAATGAACTAATGATATGGTGGCAGAGTCAGCCGGCGAGGTGTGTGTAGTAGGTCGTTCTGTGCTGCGGGCAGTGTTTGAGTGTCCCAATGGGATAGCCTTGTTTAGATTCTCTCATACAACGCCTGTGGCAGTATATGAGGTAGGTCTTCGCTCACTCTCTCCCAGGGACGACTCTCTGAGGTTGAATGAAGTGTTTGTGTGAGTGTGACAGAAGGGAAGAGAAAAAGATAGCGATATAAAATATAACTCAGTACTATTAATAGAGTCCCTTTTATTGTCCAGTATATCAATCTTTAACAACATACTCGAGCAGGAATTCGACCAGAACGAACATATCGATTAGAATTTCTCTTTGTGTTCTTGGCAGTCTTAAGGGCTCTTCTGTTGTCCTGGATCTGTAAAATTTTTCATGCCGTCCTCTCTCCACTGTGCTTTGTCGAGGTCAGGGTAACCGACTTGCCAAAGTTTTCTCAGGAAATTGAGTTTATGGGGGAAACAGAAATGAAGCCATGTGGCTATCCGTGGAGGACTGCTCATGAGGTCAAAGTTCAGCCTAGCTGCAAAAAAAAAGAAACATGCCAGAGTTACTCTCCGGGCAAATTGGCTCGTTTTGCGAGTGCTTGATCGATGGGGAGGAACCGTTGGCGCAAATAGGGGTTAACTGGGTCTTGGCCATATTCTGTGGTTCAATGAAAGAGAAGAACAAATGTATGTATGTATGTTTTTTTTGTTTTTTCCACTTCACATTACTGGAAGATGAAAATAAATATGGGAGAGGGATGGCTGTTCTCAAGGACCTTTGGCTAACATTCAGATGTCCAGAGTTCCATAAGGCTAGTGCATGATAATGAAGATGGACCATGTGGCCCTGTTCCAAATGTTTTGAATTGCCGCCACTCTTTTATGAACACGGCTTTTTAGAAGACCGACTGGTTCAGAAGATATCGCCGTTTCAGCAGCTGCTCCGATCCAAATCTGCAGTATGAATTATGTTTTTTTGCATAGCGATATAAACAACGATCTTGTTTGTATTATAACTGCAGATATGATTAATTTTAATCACATTTGTAATTTGTTATGTTAGAAATGCTGTTAGAAAAAACATTTTAATGACAATTCTAGGTACAGTAGGTCACAAATCATATTCTCGGGGTGTGGTTTACAGTGGTGGAAAATTAAAGGGTTTGTTCACCCAAAAATTATATAATTAATTACTTGCCCTCATGTCATTCCAAACCCGTAAGCCATAAGAAGCTCAACCGAACCTGAACAATGCACGAGAACAAACCTCTTCCGGAAACTAAAACGTGCTGCATAACCAATTAGGATCTTTCTTATGTGTTACGCAGCACGTTTGAGCTTCCGCTCTCGCGCGTCATTCAGGTTTGGTTGAGCTTCTGCTTATGTTCGCTGAGTAAAAGCCTAAATTAAATCTGTTCATCATAAACAAGTTATCGAGTCTCTTCAGAAAATTTGGAGTAAACCACTTAGTTTTATGATCTCTTTACAAACTTTTTGTAGCATCAAATTCTAATTGTGTTGGCTGTCTGTGGAAGGATAGAAAGCTCTCGGATTTCATCAAAAAGATATTCATTTGCTTTCTGAAGATGAAAGAAAGTCTCTGGTTTGGAACAACATGAAGGGAGTGTCATTAAAGGGTTGGTTCACCCGAAAATGAAATTTCTGTCATTAATTACTCACCCTCATGTCGTTCCCGTAAGACCTTCGTTTATCTTTGGAACACAAATTAAGATATATTTGATAAAATCCAGTGGCTCAGTGAGGCCTCCATTGCCAGCAAGATAATTAATACTTTTAAATGCCCAGAAAGCTACTAAAGACATATTTAAAACAGTTCATGTGACTACAGTGGTTAAACCTTAATGTTATGAAGCGACGAGAATACTTTTTGTGTGCCAAAAAACAAAATAACGACTTTATTCAACAATATCTATGGGTGATTTCACACTGCTTCATGAAGCTTCAAAGCTTTATGAATCTTTTAGTAGTTCGGAGCGTGTATCAAACTGCCAAAGTCACGCCTCCCATTGGTGAACCATTGAAATTTCAAAACACTTATGATATAACAAAGCCTTGTTAACTGAAATCACGTGACTTTGGCAGTTTGATACATACTCCGAACCACTGATTCGAAACAAAAGATTCGTAAAGCTTCGAAGCTTCATGAAGCAGTGTTCTGAAATCGCCCATCATTAGATATTGTTGAATAAAGTCTTTATTTTGTTTTGTTTTTTGGCGCACAAAAAGTATTCTTGTTGCTTCATAACATTAAGACTGAACTGCTGTAGTCACATGAACTATTTTAAATATGTCTTTAGTAGCTTTCTGGCCATTTGAAAGTGTTATTTATCTTGTTGGCAATGGAGGCCTCACTAAGCCATTGGATTTTATCAAAAATATTTTAATTTGTGTTCCAAAGATAAATGAAGGTCTAACGGGAGTGCAACGACATGAGGGTGAGTAATTAATGACATAATTTTCATTTTTGGGTGAACCCTTTAATGGGTGAACCCTTTAATGAAGCCTTTAATTCTGGTTTCTTTAGTTACCCATTCATTTCTATGGAGAAAATGAAGAGAAATATCCAACAGATTTGGCTAATTTTAGATCTCCTTGTTGACTTTATCTTTAGATAATCTATTCACAAGTTGAATTTCCTGAAGTCTAAGCGAGTCAGAACACTGTGGTTTATGATAGATGTTACTCTGATGGTTTATTGGCCCCGCCACCAAACTCAAGCCATTGGCTGGGACATAAATTAACGTCAGTCTGCTCAGCCTCCTCAAATGAACAATACAATATTTTGCAAGCGTCATTGTGTTTAGACTTTTCAGTCAAGGTATTGCTTTTAATTGACTGAACAAAAAAGTTGGGGTAGGTAAAAATATTCAGACAGAGAAAAAATATCTTTAAATGTTATTTATCTAGTCTTTGGTATTGTATATAGCTCCATCAAATAGGGCTAAATAGGTGGGATAATTATATATCCAAAGGTTAAATCTAGTGGCACCACTGACCTTCTTTTCTGCTAACACACACCTGTCAGACAGCCGCTTGGAGAAAGAGAGGCTTTTGTCAGGAAATATTCAGCTCTATTACCACCACCTGTGAATGAGCTCCTGAGACCTGGGAAAAAGCAAGCTTCTGAAACAAATCATTGTGTGTGTGTGAGAGAGCGCCCATGTGTGTGTGCAGACCTGTCACTCGCTCTCTTGGCTGAAAGTCAGAGTGGGAGCCGTGGCGTCGTCGGGTGGAAGCGTGGGGGAGACATCAGCATTCGGGCGATGTCACCAAGCCCCTGTGCACCGGGAGCAGCCAGACGCTCCGACAGGCGTACCTGCTTCCCCTCCGAGACATGTGCGCACACGCACACACACACACACACACACACACACACACACTCCAAGTGTCCTTGAGAGTCACTGACAACCTCTCCATAAGCATAAAGAAGCCAAACTCTGTCATTGCCAGGATCAGTCCCTTGGTGGAAGTGTGTGTGTGTTTGAAGGGCTTTTTTCGCCTGGCTATGGACAGTCAAAGAAAAGGGTATTAAACCTGTCTGAAAGTGTCTAATTGACTTTTGGAGGAGTCCCAGAGCTTTGAGGTGTCACCATTGGAAATCTGACTTGGGGAAGTCCCACTCGAACAGGGCAAGTCACGTTCACTTGACAGTCACTGGCACTTCTGGACAGTTCTCTTAGCGGTGTCTTCCTGGCACTCCCTAGGGTTAAAGAGTTGAGATTACTGTGGACGGACACATGGCTGGTCTCAATGTGTCACTTCCTCAAGCAGCTGCTCATACTTTCTCTTCACTCTCATGCCAACACAAGGTCAACAGTGAATATTGGATGGCTTTAGCTTTTGTGTAAAGGCCTGTTTACACCTGGTCAGTTTTTACTGTGTTTTTACTGATTGGATAGCTATTTGACTTCGTCACATAAATGTGTCTCCCCAAAACGAATATAAATCCAATCTAAAATTCCCACAGTATATGCAAATTTAACAGAGTTCAAGTCAACAAAAGCAACAGAAATGAGCTGCATTTTATTTATCATCAGCTAATCCATCTAAGATCATAGACAGCAATAGGAGAAAAAGCTGCATCAGCACTGGTAAGATCATTTAGTCTTAATACTTTTAATGAAGATGATTGTGTGTTGAGCATCTACGACTTTCAGTTTCATTTGTGGCAGTTTGTGTGTCACTTGCTGAAGAGATAGTCAGCTACTCATCTGCAGCGATGTGTGTTGCAGTAGTGCTGTCACATCTGGATATAACGTCATATAGCCTATAACACGCTCTCACATGTTTATTTATTTATTTTTTTAACGTTTTGGGAGAAGTAAAATTTACATATGTGGTTTCAACAACCAGATGCATTTACGCTTGTCCTGTTTCGTCCAGAATGCATCTCAGTCCGCCTCCTGAAATGGTTTGAGTGATCTGATTTAAATCCATCTCAGAAGCATTTCGGAGGGCATTTACACCTGGTCTTATCACAATTGGAAATGTTTCAAGGGAACACCAACAAGTGACGAACCTGGCTGGGACATGCTTACTGTTAAAATTTTTTAACTACACTTTAAAAAAAACAAAACAATAAGCGTGTCCTAGCCAGGTTCATCACTCGTTGGTGTTCCCTTGAAACATTTCCGTTGTGGTCTGTGCTATTTGCAACGCGATTCTGTATTTGTTTGCAATGTTGTGAGTATTTGCAGCACATGTGTTGTCAAACTGATGAAGATGTCTTTTTTTGAATTTGCTGGTACTTCTTCTCTTTGCATGTGTTTTCTTCAGTTGCAGCACGTTGAGCTCTCTAGGCCACTGTAGTTATGGTTGATTAGGCTATTTCAATTCACATTTATGTGTATAGTGCTTTTCACGATACATATCGTTTCAAAGTAGCTTTACAGAGAATGCATGTCAACATTACAATTTAGAGAATGCAGTTAGCTAATAATGTAATAGTTTAGGCAATTTATTTACAATTACTGTTAGCAATGTAATTGAGAGTAGTAGCAATGAGCTCCTGGAAAAATGAATTGCATATTAACAATAATTAGGATATAAAGAAATTTGGGAATGTGCGTGTTGAGCCAAATGTTGCGTCTTCTGAAGTCCTCGCAGGAGTTGGCACCGTCTCTTCAAAGGTGATGGTCATCTGAGGTCTTCTTAAGAGGCTGGATCCAAAGCTGACGTACTCTCTAGTCACCGAGCGTCCCAAGGTAAAACGGTAAAAGCAAATGGAGAATAATTAGCGTAGCTGCTGTTCATAACATTAAGCAAAGTTATTCATGTGCAATTGATCTGATATAAGATGCAGTATGTGAATGCTTGGCTAAAGAGATGCGTCTTTAATCTAGATTTAAACTGGGTGAGCAAGTCTGAGCCCTGAACATTATCAGGAAGGCTATTCCAGAGTTTAGGAGCCAAATGGAAAAACGCTCTCCCTCCTTTAGAGGACTTAGCTACCCTAGATACAACCAGAAGTCCAGAGTTTTGTGATCTTAAAGAGCGTGAAGCATTGTATTTATCTGTTGAATACCTGTTCTTTACTCAACTGAAGAACTGTATACCATCCATATTGCAACAAAATGCTTCAAATCAGTGTTTTGTGGACATGAACCTAAACCAAGCTAATTAAACAGGGATTCCTTAAAACTTTAATTTTATTTTTTTTCAAATTCCTAATAGAAATAGATCTAGTACATGCAATACAAGCCCACCCAATACCTAAACAAATGCATATTAGATTTCAAAGTATTAAATTGTTAATGAGAAATTTTTCTTTGAGAGACGTCTTTTCCTGTGCAGTATAGCTCTGGAACTAGATTTAGACTAACATGAGGCCAAGTGTCAGTACACATACACGTAAGAGACTCTGCGGCTGATAAGCGGACCCCCGGGGGAGTAAAAGTGCTCCGTTCAAGTGTGTGTGTGTCTGTTTAGACACATTTCCACCAGTGCAAGGCCCAAAGCCACCTCCTGTCAACTGTATATACACACACATACACACACAAATTCTCACTCCGCCCAGGGAATATGTGTGTGCGTGTGTGTGTGTGTCAGCAACAGCACCCTGGGCCTGGATTTCTGCAGGATCAACAGGGCTAATTATAGTGATGCACTGACACCTTTCTAGTGCCTTTTCAATCACCTCCCACTGCCAGGTGCCTCACTGCCTCAAGCTCCCCCTTTCGCCTGTTTGTGTGTGTATGTGTGAGAGCTCATGAGTGTTTGCTCAAAAGTTTGTGTGTATATGAACAGGAGTTAGTGATGATGGTGGTCGTGGGTGTGTGTTTTTATGTGTGACTGGCAAAGAGTTGGTGAGAAGTTTGCAAAGGTGTATGCTAGAGAAGTTATGAGATATGTCTGAAAATGCTTGAAAGATGTTAGTTGCTGTATTTAGAAAGCTGTGGCCTATTTTGGGGGGCTTTGGGCTGTGCTGTTATATATGTGCTTAATATTGATTATTTGTGTGCATGTTGTCTATTGGAGGATGTTGATGACCTAAGGCTTTTGTAGGTCTAATGGTAAATAATGGTGATTACACTGTAAAATTGTGGGCAATTTACCTATTTCTGTAAATGTGCGTAAACATGTTATCTTAAGACAATTTAGCTTCACTGTGAATTAAAGTTGCTCTTCATTTGCATAAAGTTGAACAGATCTCAGCTTTGTCATGTTGCTGGACACGCCTCATCTGGTCACCAACTGTTGTTGCTCGTGTCACCGGAAATCACCAGCTCTCCATTGAAATGAATGGGATTGTGTTGCTTTGTCACTGTGTCGCTGGTAGTGTGAATGCAAATGCATGTTCTTTCTCAACTGTTTACGTTCACTTAAGACATAAATGACTGTTTACGAAGATACTTGCAAAGATGGGTATTTTGACTTTTTGGCAAAAAGATAACAGTTCCGGGCTCACGTGCTCTATGAGAAGCGGCTTCATGTGCGGGCGTCACTCAGACAGCGTGCACATATAGCGAAATGAGTTCTCTTTCGTTGCTTAATGCACTTAGTAATGCTTAAAACGCATGTACATGAAAAGCTTTCGTGACCATGCAGCAGAGGAACTTCACATGAGCATAACTGCGATAGAGACAAGACAATAGTCCAAAATCTATACCGGTTAATCGTATATACTGGTATATCGCCCACTCCTAATTTAAGGGTGATAGGGTGCACTTGGAGTGTGTTCGAATCCACTTTTGCTAGTTTAACGGTGTAAAAAAAATGGTTAACGCGCCAGGCACAATGTGTGCATATATGCATAAGTGTGTATATATATATGTGTGTGTGTGTGTGTGTGTGTGTGTGTATATATATATATATACAGTCAAACCAAAACTTATTCAGACACCATGACATTTTATTCATTAATACAGTTTATTCACTATAGTTTAAAATGGTAATAAAATATGACTGTGTCAGAAAAGAATTATCTTAATTATGTCTGATAACACATGGTCAGGTCAAAGTGTCTGAAGAATTTTTGGTTCTATTTTTTTTTATTTTTTTTATAAATTTACTGGTAGTCCACTGTATGAAGAATTTTTGGGTATAATATGTCACAGTTTACTTTATTTTGCTGTCCTCACTTACATAAATGAACTATAGTGTCCTGCACCTACTAGTAAAAATATATCAAAAGTAATTTTTGGTTTGACTGTAAGTGTTTCCCATACATTAACCCTCCACATTCTAATTTGTCCCGCCACAGTCTCAAAATTAAACGGAAATTAGGCCTGTCGCGATATTTAAATAACCGATTGATAATTGCGCTCTTTTATACAGCAAAAATGGGAGTCATAGAGCAAAAGAAATAGACTAGAAGTTTTCATGTACTATATTCAAAGTCATCTGAAGCCATTCCATAGCTTCATGTGAGGGACAGAAGAATATGTACATCGTTAAATTTAAGTTCAATAAAACTCGTCTTCCCTCCGCTGCAGCTGTCAATCATTCTCTGTTCAGCACTCAAACAGCGCGTCGCGTTCTGTAACGACAGTCAGTCAAAACTCTCCAATGTGATATATTCCCATTATAGTACTTGATATGTAGATTAAGGGCTGTGGATTTGCATAAAATTACTATCTTGCTGGAGTTTATTGCTGTTTCTGAACGATGTCATCAAACTGGCTACATGGTGTCTGTTAGATCGCACAACACAAGGACTATGAATTGGCGTCACGTGAACAATAACTGGAATTTAAAAGTGAGAAGAAACATATGGTCAATAAACTGTTGAATGTAGATATACACAGCGCAGGGATTCTCTTTGTGCCGGGAACTTTTCAGTGTGACTCCAAAATACTTGTTGCCCCATTAAAAAGCTGCACAAATTATTTAAAATAAACATCTTTTAGTCTTAGATTATTATAAATACATAATTATTTACATTCATATATAAATATAAATATAATATAAATCGGTTTTTTAGATATTTAGATTTTATAAAATTACTGAGCATTTTTTTTTTTTTTTTTCAAGAATTAGGCTAGCATACTTTTTTGCTGCAGAATTATATAGTCACCTAGTTTTTATTTTATTTATTTATTTGGTCAGCTTATGATTATATATTTTTATTCATTTGTTGTTTTTCTCTATAATGAAGTATTGTGTTTAGTGCATTCTAGATTGTGTTTAACAAATCAAACAGTGACCATTAGTTCCACAAATACAGATGTATAGATACAGGCCCCCACTAAATATTTTAGAAATAAATTAATTCAACAGAGGTAACCTCTTTTGCTACATATTTTTAATGGTTTAAATGTATTCTTACTGTTTGACCACTTATGAACTATAATTTGGCCTACTATATATTGTGTATGTGACTAATGTGCCCTACCATCACCAATAAATAAATTACTATTAGAGCACAAAATTGTTTACAAGAGAATTGATCTAATCACTTAATTTTGGTCACAGAATGCACCAGATTTATGCATTTAAATTTGAAATTTGTGTGTATGTGTATATATATATATATATATATATATATATATATATGTGTGTGTGTATGTATGTATGTATGTATATATACTGCTTTAGGTTTTTGTTGGTCAATGGCGCAGTCATTTTCAGTTGCCTTAAAATAGCAACACGCCAACAATGCTCCTGAGCACACCTCGTTTTCAGACCAGCATGGTCATGGGTAAAGAGATGGGTGTGAGTGCATTTGCTATTTAAACAACGTGGGCGCTGGATGTGAAAATGATAACTGCGTCGGGCTGAAACTAGCAAAAAACACTTTTCGCACGTTGCAATGCGGGTGAATGATTGGGCCCTTAATCTTACTGACATTGTGAGGGGGATATTTTTTATTTTAGTTAAGCACCTTTATTAACTGAGATTCAGATGTGTATAGAACACAAAAGAAAATATTTTGAAAAACGTCATAAAGGTTTGTAAGCAGATCAGGGTGAGTACATAACAGACTTGTCATGTTTGGGTGAACTATCCCTTTAAGCAGGGCAGAGCCTCTAATGAGAAACACTGATGTTATTTACTGTATCACTCAACTCATGTCACTTTTGTCTCTTGTGGTGCCACCCCTGGGTCAACAGGTCTGATTTGTGTAGGGATGCACAACACACACATAAACATGTCATCATTCTTTTCTTTGTGTTGACATACCCTGTGTTTCCTTTAAGCTCACGTAGCTCTATCTTATCCTCCACTGTTATTTAAACCTGACAACAGCACCAGAGTCTGTAGTCGTCCATGTCATCATCATAGTGCTATGTGTCATTACCCATGCATATGCTGACAGTGTATCCCTTATCCCTCTCAGGACTCTGGTGAGCTCTGCTGACTTGTTTGCGCTTATGTCAAGTTTTTTGGTTACGAGGCGCACCGTACGCTGTCATGTGCTGTCACCCTCTTCCTCCCAAGGTAGTCAGTCATTGGAACGGCAACCCCTCAATCCCACGTTTGGAAATCAACACAGACATGTCATCAGCTAAGCCAGTGAAGGGGAGAAGAGTTTCCTGAGGCTGAGAAGATGCTATCGCACTGTTTTGCTGTCGCGAGAAAGCTACACTGGTGGTCCTTGAAGTGCAACAACCCTGTCTCTCTCAAAAGCACAGGAAGAAGGAAAGATGTAACTTCCAAACCCCCATGCCACCACTACAACTGGAGTCTGTTATCTGTATGCATGTGTGTGTGTGTGTGTGTGTGTGTGTGTGTGTGTGTGTGTGTGCTTATGTTATGTTATGTTGGGTGGCAGGGGGCTGAGAAGACCAGCTATGCCTCTTTATCGAGGGTCATTGTAGTGGAGGACAAGTGGCCGTGATAACGTCTGGCCTTGCTTTTGATGTTATTGAGCTGCTCTAGCAGAGAGCTGGTGATACACATTCAACATCCCTGTAAGACTCCTGTGTGTGTGTGGAGGGCCAGAGAAGTGATCCTGTTCTTTGTTTGTCCTTCACTGGCAGTTATTCAAGTATAAAACCCCTTGTCCAGTCTCCCTTTTAACTGAGTTGTGTTTAAACTGAAGCTGAGTAGTCACAAAGTCATGTTCTACAACGTGTACAGACAAATTGCCCCCGCGGCTTTTTCTGCTCGCTGACCTTGCTCTCCCTTCACACCCTTGGAGCCCAAATACCGTTTTGTTCTATTGGGGCTGTTTTGTGTTTGTTTTTCAGCTTTATCGGCTTCCAGGGTCAAGAGGATGGTTTTCAGTGCCTCAACCCTTATTTTTCGTTTGCCGTATTGTGCAAATTTGTATCACCCTTTTAAGTGTTTGTGTTTGTTGCTGTATATGTCCTTGCAGTTTTCTCACAGGACTTAGCAACACTTTTACAACTGCCCTCATCTCACTAGACATGGATTTAGCCATACAACCTGCTTTTCTTTCTGTGTAAACATGGAAGGACATGATTCCAACATGCATTTGTCAAGGTTATGTACTCTCCAAACCAGTGTGAACTGTTTTTTTTTTTTTTTTTTTCCTTCTCTTCTGAAGTGGGTCATTGACTCCCTGGAAGTGCTCAGTGGATTAACATTTACATCATGCCTTGCACTTCCCTATCCTCGTTGTGTTCTTTTGTGAGCAAAGGTCCAGTGTTATCCTTACATGCCGTGAGTTAAAACGGCTAGCTTCTGCTAAAAAGTTGTTTTCCTTTAGTTCCAAGTAAGAGGGCTGTGTTGCCAGGCCATGTATGTTTCCAATAGCAAATTTACTTGCTTGGTTGTAGCAATTAAGCTGAACTGACAGACTGATGTACCGTCATGTGCTAGGCTGGAAGTGGCCGCCCATGTTTCTGTGCCATGCTTTTAGTTTTAGTGAGACAGAACAAGAGAGAGATCACTCTCATAGTCTGGCCAATATGAGTCAACTGCAGTGCCTGTGACCCAGTTCCAACCTCTTTTGCTCTATCCTTTTCCCTCCCTCTCTTTCTCTCTCTGTCTTTCTCTCTTTTCCCCCTGCTTCCATCCTTTGTGCTGGCACATCTCGCTCTTTGAAGTCCACAGGCTGATCTCCCTCAACAGGAGAGAGAATGCAAAAAATAAAAAAATAAATAAAATAATGGGATGGAAAGGTTGTTAAATCTGGGTGAAAAATGAAAGAATTAAAAAAATGAAAAGAACACAAAAAAACAAAAACAGTACAACTATCACTTCAGATGCTGAGGTACGGTGCCCCATGGTGTCATGAAGAGGCAGTGTGCCGCAGGTAGCTCCATTCCCCTGGCACCACTGGTTTATTTATCCTCTTTTCTGTTTTTTACCAGCTGAGCAGTGTCACGGGATCTGACCTAGAAAGGTCCAATCACTCTGTCAAGCCCTCAACCTCCTCCTGTGAATGCAACGGTGCCAGAGACTTAGTCATCTCCAGCAGAAAGGGGAACAGTGCATTGCTTGTATCTCCAAGGGTGACCCAGTTCAGGGACATGCACAAAAATGTGGTGGACTGTGGGCAAAGTTAGCATGCTAAGAGTTAATTTGGGAAGGTGGGAAGGCTTGCTCCAGATATGAGTTTTGGGGGGAAACTTGAAGTCCTTTGAGTTAGCATGACTGTTTTCATGTTTTATGTAAGGGATAATGTTGGTCAAGTACCTTGGATGGATCAGGAACCTGATGCAGAGGGGATGGATTTTGTGTTACTTTGAATGGGTTTATAGTATTTTGCAATAATGACTGGTTGATTGTACATTATCCCACTTATTACATGACTGCTCATGGCTTATTTTTAAGGTAAGATCTTGGGATATGCTCCTGCGAAAGACTGTGAGGTGTTACCTGGTTTGCTTGGTTAACATTTGAAGTCCACTTAAAGTTTCCTAAGGGCTTGTTTAATGCTGTCAACCAGCTTTTACCTCACCCTCAGTGTCCAAGCATCCATTTGTTGACACCTTTGGGTTACCAGAATATCAGTCTTTTCTGCAGTGCAGAAACTGAGCTTGAGGCTACCGTGGGAACAATTGTGTATGACAAAAACAATCGCAAGCAAGACTCCTCTCAGCTGAAGACACAACAGGGCCAGGGAATGATGGCTCCGTGCTCTTCCACCCTCGGCTGCAAATAGTTCATTCTAATTCCTAAGATAGCGGCAAGCAGTATAAAGCCCCTGCAGTGCTGCTCTGCATGGCTTTGTGGTTCCAGAAGATGGGAAAATAAGCACTGTTCTCTCTAAACACTAAAACATGCATTCATCCCCCATATAATCAACTGTAACGCCCTGAGCTTTGGTGGGTTTTCTTTAAGGTTTGCCTTGCGATCTTGTATAAAGCTTTTAAGCTTCTCTGTTTCTGCTGTAATGGGCTACTTATTTTGCATTGTAGTTTGTTAACCTTCATCTAGTTACGCCATCACTTTCCTCTAATATACACACCTTTATCTTTGAGTTGAAGATAGGTTAAAGAGTCTTGTGTTCTGAGGGAATGAATAACATTTCACTGTTGTTAAAGGAAGGATACCCAGTCTCTCTGGGCTTCTGTTTTCAGCTAGAATTTGGCAGCTTCTTTTCTTGTACATTTTTTAAGTTGGCCTCAGGCCTAGAAGAGCTCATCAGTGGTGCTTGGCTAGATTGCACACACATACCTGCAGTGTTATTTCAAATAGCTTAATTAGTTTCTGTCTGCATAGGCTGAAAGATTTACATAGCACAGCACTTTATTCACTGCAGAAAATGATTGAGACCATGTGACTTGAGCACTCGGTGTGCGTGAATTGGCTTTCTGGGTCATGCTCCAGCACTGTCTATTACCTTGTGGAATAGAATTCTACTTTATCACCTTCACTTGTTGGATGATGTTTTTTCCCCTCTCTTTTCTCTCCCAGGAATTTGCTCTCTGATCTTGTACTTTTCTAACTCTTATGACTGATGATTATTAATTGAAACACCTCTCCACATTAAATAATTCTCTGAAATTTGAACATAAATTTAGTCAAAGGGCAAACATTTATATGAATGAAATTAAGAGAAATGCATTCTTCAGTTATGTTTTGACCAAGGATAGAGTTTCCAAGTTTTTCCCCTTCCCTTTAACACATTCGTAAAGGCCATTAAATTAAGAATGTAAGAATTCGCTCACTTTCAATTAGTGTGAATTTGAATTGAATTGGCTACACTTCACAGGATGTTGAATTGGAATTTGATTTGGAATGACAGTGAAATTTACTGAACTGCAAGAATGAGTAATGGCTTTCAGGGAAATTAAGTGGGGAAATTCAGGGAAATTCTTCTGCCCTGGTCCATAAGTCTGTCTGGAATGCATTAAAAAAACATTAAAGCTTGGTGTAGCTGCCCTATTTAAAGATTTCTATCAATGCAAGCAAGTGTCTTTTGGTGATTACTTGTCTTTTGAATATGTGGGTATTGTGCTCCACGCATTCTACTTATCGTTATTTACAGGCCTCCAAAATACTCTCCAGCCTTTGTTGAGGACTTTACAGAACTGTTATAAACAATTTCCTCAGAGTTTGACTGTTTTGCTATTACTGGGGACTTTAATATCCACATAGATAATGCAGAATTCAATATGGCAAAAGAAATCATAACTGTTTTGAATACATTTGATCTGACTCAGCATGTACATGGACCCACACATAATCATGGACACACATCACAGGGGTTGAGGCGCCTGTTTCTAAACTGATGACTGAGACTACAAATATTCTACCTATATTGAGATTTTAATCTAACAGTAATTTTATCTGTAATTCCTTGAATCCTTCTAGTTCTTGTCAATTTAAAATGAATTCAAATTCAGGAACTGAATTGGAAATTAGAAGGCATTCTCAATTAAATTCTGAATGCTGGAAGATGTTAGCACAGTCCTGCTGTGCTGTTGATCTCAAAGTCATGTCTCCTATTCTTTAAAAAAAAGACAAGAGAACGAGACAGACAAGCATTTCAAAGCTTGCAGCGTCGTTGTGCCTGACTGCATGTGTCAGGGTCGTTGGAGTCACAGATTTAAATTACACATGCTCTAATTGTTTTTCAAATGGATAAGAATCATGATATGATTGTCTTCAATTAGTCCTGTTGCATCTATTGTTAGTCTTCTTTTTTTTTTTTTTTTAACAAGAAAAGTCCCATTTTCCCCCCATGTGCACGGGTGTATAACTTCGTCAGGGGTCGGGGGCTAAGTGCTGTTCCATTTGGCTGTCCATTGCTCCAGGCTTAAGGTTAAAAAAATCTTGGATTTCACAAACGAAGTCTGCCATTGCAGCCAGTGGCATGATGGGCACTTACATTAACCAGCTTTAATTGGGAAAGTCATTTACCTTACAGGCATGGGGATGGTACATTTGGAGCTGAGGAAATTAGAGTTGGTTGTGAAGGGCAAGCTAGATGTTCTAGTGAAATGTGTGTTTCTAGGTATGTATTGAGTGTGCGGAGATGAGGTGAGGGTCATTGCAGACCGGGGAATGATCTGTCAGGGATCATAGTCTGTCCTTGGGAGATGATTAACTTCAGCCCTTTTCCAAAGTTACTCCCCTTGGGATGGCACGGCAGGCCAAAGGAATGTGATATTTTGTAACCTACAGTAACTATTTCTTTCCTCATTTCTCACTTCAAGGAACTTTCTGTGCTACGATTGGCATCCCTCCCCTTGAAAATGTTTGCAGTTCTTATCAAGTAATTAAAGACACCTTTCTGTTATTTTAAGCCAGAACTTTGTGGTAACTTTTTTTCGTTTCCCTGCCACAATACACTCAAGTTTTTGACCTGCTGGTAATCAGCATCTCGGTTTGGCAACCATCCCACTTGCCAGGGTCTTCAGTTCGACAGCAAAACTTGACATCTTCTGGCCATTAAGAGTGCATGGCACCTTCCATCAGGTCTTCTCTGACTTGATCATCCGGCTTCTTCTGTTTCCTTACTCGCCCTCACTTTTGACATTTGCAGATATGGGCGCCCTGGTCTGCCTATCAGTCACAAAGTTCCTCCAAAAACAGTAGGGGAGCTCACTGAGGCTGTCTCTGCTAAAGGCATTTGGTGTCCATCAATGTAGGAGATCCCTGGGATAACCTGACATAGAGAGATGTGGGGCTCGCTCTCCAGTGCCTCCCTCTGTGCAATTCCTTCAGTGTGTTCTGTCGATTTGCTCTACTGTACTGACAAGCGGGCCAATCTCTGCTAGTCCTCGGCTTCCTGCCTGCCATCATGCTGTGTTTGTTTTAGCTACCGTTCTATCGCTGCTCACTTTCCCTTTTCCTCCTTACTCTGAGGCACTCTCAAATTCATTACAACATTCTCTTCCTTTGTCTCTGTGTTTTCGTGTGTCTTGTCAAATAAGTGTATTCGCACAATCCAGGTGGCCCCACAGTCAATTGGAAAACCTCTCACAGCACGAAATTGTGTTGAGTTTTTCTAAGCTGTGTTATTGTGGTTTGCTGGAAGCCCATCTGACAGGAGCTTGGCAAACTAGCCTGAATTCAATGTGCAAGCCTATATATTTTTCCTTTTTTTTTTTTTTTTAACTCCTCCGAGAGACATTTTTTCTACCAGCCATGCAGCCACAGCTGGTTTTGTTGTTTTAGCCAAACTGAAAATGGCAAGATTATGACTGAGAGGAATCAAGGAATTTGTTTACTCAAGTTAACGCATTGCAGTCCCACACCAGAGCCTGAAGCTGGACTGTCATAGTCCGCTTGTTTTATTGGATACGTCGCATCAAAAGAAAAGGCCATTGTAGATGGTAAATTAACATTGACGTACCCAGTCATTTTTAATTTGATTGCATTTCCATTCAGTTTATATACAGTTCCTACAGACTTTAGTTATTTCTATAACATTTTTTACAACGTTGAGTAATATAGTTTTAGTGCTTCTGTACATACATATATAGTAGAGGACAAAAGTCATGTCCGACCTAGGAAAAATTATATCTTCATCCTTTATTCAAATATAATTAATATAGTAATTAAAGACACCTAATATAAATTGGGATATATTTATTTATTGGATGACTGAATAAATGAATGTCCCTTGACATCTGACAACAGTTGGTACCATTTATAATTTGCAGTTATTGTTCACACAGTGCATTAACCACTTGTGTATACTCTAATAGAATTCCACTGACTTTTCTTACTATATCTCTCTGACATGCATTCTCATGCATTCATGTATCACATTTTGTTCACTTGTCTCTGAATCTCTTAAACCCCGTTCTTAAGATTTAATTAACATTTTGATCCAGGGGAATTAAAGCCGAGTGCTCTGAACAGTGGTACAGTGGCTTTTGTTTGGGCTGGAAAGTGTTGCAGAGCACGACGCATGCGCATACTCACTTAACATCTTCCTTTGGCAAATGAGAGGCACAGGCGGTTTGTCTGTGTATGTTTGTTTTGTGATCTTTAGCGTGTGCAAATGTGTATTTTTGGGATTCTGGGATACTTTTACATCAGGTGCTAAAACAAACAGATTATGATAAAGCGTGAGAGCTGGTGAAAGGGAAAAAGTAACCCTGAAGGATTGGAAGTGAAAAATTCATCAATTAATCCTTTGACAATAAAGCTATACGCTCCAAAAATCAATGCTTGATTGACTCCTACTGCCGACCCACAGAAAAACAGAGCCCTGAATTCAATGTAACATGAAATGTCTCATCCTCCACAAGCACATTATTGAGCTTTCTAGACTAGCGGCTGGGAAATATTTGCCTGCACCATGGGATTGACAAAACCATTGAAGGGAGAAAAAGAAAGTACATTTTAAGAAATAAAGGGCAACAAG
The DNA here is from genome assembly GCA_037101425.1 of Elopichthys bambusa. Classification (NCBI taxonomy): domain Eukaryota; kingdom Metazoa; phylum Chordata; class Actinopteri; order Cypriniformes; family Xenocyprididae; genus Elopichthys; species Elopichthys bambusa. The sequence goes on from CM074434.1 coordinate 14,835,821, forward strand.
TGTGTGTTTTTAAAATCCCACCGTCCATAGAACATTTCCTTTCTTCAGCCATTGTTGATAACAGCACGTTTGGGTTCTCGGCTTTGCGTATGTGTCTGTTCACAGAGCATCACGCCAGGGTGTTATTTGCGAGTGATTTTCTGAGCCTAATAAAGTTGTCAGCTGGCTGTAGGAAAACAGCTGATGTGGGTCCCAGGAACGCAACTGATGGAGAGCAGCCTGTGATCATTCCAAGGTATGATGGGAGACCACCACGAACAACACGCCTTTCTCTCCACAGCCTGAGATCAAAGCACATGCTCTAGTAATACTCCATCAATTAAAAAGCCTATACATCCCTAGTGCATGGGAAGAGTGAGAGTGAGGGAGAACATAGACTGCAGCTGTATTTTTGAGTCTTTAGATTTTTCTCATGGATCAGTTTTTGTCCCTGTGTGCACTCGTGGTTGTATGCTCATCTTCTCTCTTGCTCTCTGTTATATATTAATGTCTTTTAACATGTTTCTCATTAGTTAAGTATTTACGTGCTCTCTGCACAGCCTTGCATTGCATTTGTAATGCAGAGAGTGGTGCAGAGAGCCTGCAATAACCTACATACTACTCCCTGTATATATAATATGAGTATGCATAAAGATTAGGAGTGGGATTTGCTAGGTCTCCTATAAATACAATATCATTGTGATACTTTCACTATTATTGTAGATAATGTGATGCTTTTTAAGTGTTCTGATATGTTTCAGTTAATTATTGCAACATTATATTATATTATATTATATTATATAAAAGGGGTGGTTGATTATGATTTCACTTTTTATCTTTAGTTAGTGTAATGTTGCTGTTAGAGCATAAACAACATCTGCAAAGTTACGACGCACAAAGTTCAATGCAAAGAGGGATCTTTTCTTTTTAAGAATTCACTGTTGATGGACTAAAACAAATGACTGGTAGGGACTACAACGAGCTTCTTTCTGGGTTAGTGACATTGTTAGGCTGCTTTAGAGAAGAGGAAGAGTTGTTGTAGTAGAGTGTTGTTGCCATGCCGTCAATTTACCCCGGACTCCGAAAGGGGGCCGGTAGCAGCAGCTCATTTGCATTTAAAGGGACACACACAAAAATGCTGTGTTTTTGCTCACACGCAAATAGGGGCAAATTTGACAAGCTATAATAAATGATCTGTGGGGTATTTTTAACTGAAAATTCACAGACACATTCTGGGGACACCAGAGACTTATATTACATCTTGCAAATGGGGCTTTATAGGTCCCCTTTAATTATATGCTTACAAACTGCATTGCATGTTTCTTACTAAGCTCTTAAAAAACAAAGCCACATTTTGAATGCAAATTTTTGTATTTTTGTATCTTTGCAACTGATAGAGATAGAGTACATCTCTGCTCTCTTTAGTGGCATTGGCTTTTTTGGTAAATATCGAAGCATTCGCTATAGCATTAAAATAATAATAATGATAATTAGTGTATTGATTCAGTGTTGTGAAGGAATATCAGAGCACTATATTGCATTGATTTCCACCCTCACCTTTAGTAAATGCTTTCATTAGGTTTGCATCTGTAACACTCCCACCAGTGACCCTGCAGTGTGTCTCTCTTTCTCTGTCCTGACTGAAACGGGTGACACGTTTGGATGTGGTGAGTTCAGTGATCTCAGGCATTGACACCTTTAGGCTTTAAACAGCACATTAAGATGTCCACATAACGATGACTGGTGCTTTCATCTGCTCTAGATGAAAGAAACATGAGCACTTGAGGATGAATGAGGAAAAAAGCCAAAGTTTTGTTTTCCTGACTTCAGCAGATTTGGCCTGTGATGCAAGGGGGCTGTTTTATCAGTGAACGCTGTCCAGGCTCATCTGCCCTGCAAGCTTTTTCTTCTCAGAATAAAGCTAAACATGTCCAAATAACTGTTTTTCTTCATCTTTGCTTCCTTTTTAATTTGGACATACAGCAAAGTATCAAAAAGTACAAGACTTTTTCAGTGGTATTACCCTCTGATTCTTTGAAGTTCCTTTAAGTTCCATGTCCTACCATGTTATATGAATATGGTTATCATCTACAGTAGTACCATCACTGTAAAAAAAAAAAAAAAAAAAGCAATACATATTGTCCATATTGTGACATTTGTTACCCATGAAGAAAGCAGCTTATAAATCATACTAAATTATTATTCACAAATGAAGATCTTTTTTGATCTTTTTAGAGCTTTCTGTCTCTCCATAACCAGCTATGCAACTGACACTTCAAAAAGTTCATAAAGAGATTGTAAATCTAATCCATATGTATTGAGTGGTTTAGTCCAAATTTTCTTAAGAGACACAATCTCTTATAATCTCTATATGGTGAACAGATTGAATTTAGGCTTAGAATCATATAAACATTCATCAATTCACACACGTGTGTTACACAGCACTTTTGAGCTTCTGGAAGAGGTTTATTCTTGGTTTGGTTGAGCTTCTGTTTATGTTTGCTGATCAATGTTTATATGTGAGTAAAAGCCTAAATTAAATCTGTTCATCGTATAAAGCGATCAGGTCTCTTCAGAAAATTTGGACTAAACCACTCAATTCATATGCATTAGTTTTATGATCTCTTTATGAACTTTTTGAAGCATCAAAGTTTCAGTTGCGTAGCTGTCTATAAAGGGACAGAAAGCTGACAAAAAGATCTTCATTTGCATTCCGAAGATAAAAAAGAAAGTCTTACAAGTTTGGAAGGACATGAGGGTGAGTAATTAATGACAGAATTTTTATTTTTGGGTGAACTATCTCTTTAACACAATAGTTGAGAGAACCTAAAAAAAATGCATAAGTTTGCATTGATTTGATTTTTTGATTTTTCCCCTTTATTTCCGCAATTCAGTTTTTAACAGTGATGCTATACTTAAAGTAGCCTACCTTTGTAAGGTTCAAAGCAAAATCTTAAATCTTAGTGAAATTATGAAGCTTTATTATAGACATAAGGGTGTATGGTATCCTGTTCAGTTTTCAGGGTTTTAGTTGTTGGTTACATTGAGATGGAATTTGCAGTGGTAGGTTTAGGGAGCTGCTTGCTGTGTATGTGGTGTTTAAATTCAGTGCTTGTGGGGTGATTAAGACCTGTTTACTCTGGTATCTCAGCGCGGATGCTAGCTGAAAGAACGTCCGTTCTCTGTGTGTTGTCAGCCAGCTTAATCATAAAGCCTCCGTAAAGTCCCTGTGGTCTCCCAGAAATGAACCCCACTGCCTTGGCATTTCTGTTAGCGCTTTTGTTTTCAAATGCCATCCATCAAGTGTCACATCTATATGCATTTACCAATCAGTTATCGACAGCCTCAGATGAAACCTGCAAAGTTTTCAAATGTCCGTACTGAGTTTGGGGGTAAATCTACAGAAAAAGACAGTTAAATTAAATAAAAAAAATTATCAACTAGGGTTCTGTGGAAAGATTTGCTTTTACGTTTTTTTTTTTTTTTTTTAGTTTTACATTTGTTCTTTGAGTAACCTATAAAACAAACAACCAATATAAACAATTTTTAAACTTCTTTTTAATGAATAAAAAATGTGTGCAAGTGTTATACATTTGTTCAAATGACACTCATGTCATAATTAAATATGTGTGGTGAGTCTTTTTGTCATTGAAGTGACTTTCATTATTTGGTAACACTTTATTTCCACTGTAGAGATTCTACTTACTCTAAGTAACTTAACAAGTACATGTCAACTAACTCTCATTAGAGTATTAGTAGACTGTCTGTTTAATATCAGCTAACACTTTATTTTGATGGTCCCACTACAGATATTCTACTGACTTTAAGTAACTTTGCAAGTACATGTCAACTTATTCTATTAATGCGAGCCCTAGCACCTAACCATAACCTAACAGTCTACTAATACTCTAATGGAGTTAGTTGACATGTAGTTGCAAATTAATGACAAGTAGTTAGTTGCAAAGTTAGTAATAGTTAGAATGTCTAAAGTGGACTTTCAAAACGAAATGTGACCAATAATTTTAAATTATGTCCAGTAAAATATATGATTAAAAGAATCACATTTCTGGTTTGGTTTTGATGAAGGGATATTGATTTTGGGGTGTGCATAAAACAAACAAACAAAAAATGGGAAACACTGTTTTAAAGCACTTCCTTAGCTGATTTGAAATAGCACTTCCTTTCCCTTCCTAGAATTTACCTTCATGTTTTATATCTGTAACTGTGAGATGGATGATATTTGGGCGGATGTTTTCTGAGCCCTGCTTAGAATATAAAAGCATCTGTTTCCTTTGGTCTAAGCTCATCTGTTCTTTAAATAAAGTTAATGACGCGGTCCAAAAACATCAAGGTCCTTTTGAATAAGTTAGGAGCTACTGTGCTATTGTCAGATGAAAGGGACTAGCTTAAATTGGTTGACTTATTTAAAGTTAGGTTATGATTTTATTCTCCTGGTATAGCGAGTATTTTTATTTTTTTAAATTTTTATATGTATGTGTTATTTATACACTTTGCTGTGTGTTTCGGTATGTAGGCAGATACAATATTTTCCACATTTATGAGTGCAGTACAATTATACTGGACAGTACTACTATACTGAACCCTCTCATTGTTTCTAGTGTTATTTTGATTTGATTTGTGGTCTTAAAAATCACTCAGACGATATACGCGCGAATATTGTCACAAATTCCACAGTTTTAGGTAAACGTTTAGGTTTAAGTTTTATCAAAACCATAGACCAAGACTTGTTCATGTTTTTTAAAGAAGTCTCTTACGTTCACTATGACTGATTTTATCTGATACAAGTAAAAACACTAATATTGTGAAATAATATTACAATTTAAAAGAACTGTTTTCTATTTTAATGTCTTTATGAATTTAATTTATTCTTGTGATGGCAGCACTGAATTTTCAGCATCATCACTCCAGTCTTCAGTGTCACATGATCCTTCAGAAATCATATGCTGATGTATTGCTCAAGAAGCATTTATCATTATTATCAATGTTGAAAATGGTTGTGCTGCTTAATATCTTTGTGAAAACCATGAACATTTTTTATTTCAGGATTCTTTGATGAATAAAAAATTCAAAAGAACAGAATAATATATATCTGACCATAGAGTTATACATAAACAGGCCTATCAACCCTTAATAGGCAGGAGACAATGCTTTATCTTTTTCTTGCTTTATCCCATATCCTTTGGTGTTAATGTCATAGGTTGTGTATCCAATCAAATTCTACACAGCATATTTTTGAGCTTTTTCAGCTCATAGTAATAGTAATATAAGTAATATAAGTTTTTGGTTTATTTATCACTTAATGTGATTTCTTGTTCTTTTTTTTTTTTTCCTTCTTCAGTGGACATCAATGGTAACCCAACACTATTTTGGTGTTGTCACCATTTGATGCCCAATAAGAAACGTGAAGCGAAAACCAGTTTGAGAACCTCTGTATTAATTTAATACACAGACACCGGAAGGACAAAAGAAACCCGCTCTAATTCCCGCTCGCCCATCTCTCTGATCAAAACTGCAGTGCATGCTGGCCCAGAAGGTATGTGGGCTGTTATCTGAGCCAGTCTGTGTGCAGATCTTAATGTCAGAGCGAAGGGTACCAGGGGCCAGTCAGCACATTCAAGGCACAGAGAGCTGGCAGAAGAGCAGACGTTAGCTCCAGGCACCTCGCGAGCGTTTGATAGCACTGCCTCTTTGTGAGCCTGCCTGTATTTTTTTTTTTTTTTTTTGGGTTTGTTACAGCTCAAACGCAACTGTCTGCATCTAATCTTCTTCCTGCTTTTATCATCAGTTCCACTTGTCTGATTTTTGGTGGGCCTTCCCCCCCCCATGTCTTTTTTTTTTTGCTCTTTTCTGTTTTCCCTGCATGTTTGCATCTAAAGCGGGATTGCCTCTGTTATTGTGAGAGAGCTTGTGCTGTGCCGAGCTCTACAGATAGGTGGCAGTATTCTCTTTTACAGGGGCAGCTCTATCTCTGTGTTTCTTTTTTTTTTCTGCCCTCCCTCCCTCCCTCCCTTTCTTTTTTTTCCTCACACACTCTCTCTCCTACTGCTTGTTCACATTGTATCTTAGGGCTGCAAATTAACCTGTCACTTCATCATTTGACAAGATCTTCATTTTTATTCATTAGGACCTGGGTTGGGCCTGAGTGTGTCTGTGGTCATTTGCTTCCACTGTCTTCTCCTTTCACCGTTTTTATTCATTCCTTCCATTTCTTTTTTTTTTATTTATTTTTTATTTTTTATATTGTGCACCCTTTTTTCTCCTCTCTGTGGCTGGTGTGGTGGCATTAGCCCTTGTTAGGATTTCACCCTGTGTGGCTGTCCCTGAGAGCAGGACCATGTTAAGGTACTAAAGAGCTGGTAAGCTGACTGTGATGAAAAGATAAATGACTGCATAAGTAAGCAGCGCTTCGGCCATGTTTGCTCAGATCTAAGGGAGATTGTAGAGCGTTAGCGCTCCAGCTTTTGAGAAGACCTCTGAAATAAAATGATGTCAGCTTTTTTGGGAACAGGATGGATAGATGGTGCGCTGAATTTTTTTTTTTTTTTTGAGTTAATCCTTCATCAGTTGCATGCAGTGATCATCTAAGCCTAATTTATACAATCAAAACACCATCATGATTGTCCAACAACTGTCTGCAAATGTGTCATCCATACAAATGAACACAACTTACATATTGATTCGTTTTGTTTAAAAATCAATTAATGTTTTCGTTTATTAATTTCAATTCAGTTAAGCACTTAGAGTATAAGTCTGGGGGCAAGACATTGTATCTAAATAAATGTTCAAATACACAATAACTGGAATATAAGACGCTAATATGTGACTGGTGTGATAAAATTGCTTACAAACCTTGTGGAAAATTGTATCAGGTCTTTCAACCGTGACCATTTAAAGCTGCTAAATGCAGTAATTTCAATATGGTATGTGCTGGGATACCAGAAAGGAACATACTTTGCAAACTCCACCCATAGGAAGTTTATCCACCTAAAACATTAGTCCCAGTTCTAAAAGGATGATTTGTACTATACAGCTCAAATAGCACACATTTGTGTCTGTATGATTGAATATGTTCTTTTTACATGCTGCACATTTCTGCTTTTAAACCAGGGTGCTCAAATTACCAGGGTGCTACTAGTCAGCTGAAGGCCAGTTGAACATTTACAGCAAATACAAGTGTATTTTACAACCATAAATTGCATCTATATACAGTTATTGATAAAGTTATACAGTATACATGCTTGTACCCAAACATTTTGACAGATGTGAGCACATAAGTTGAGCTACAACTGCTTGTTTACATTCATGAATTAGGCCTGTAAAGTCATGTTTAGAATATATATATATACCGTTTAAAGGGTTAGTTCACCCAAAAAAAATGAAATTTTTGTCATTAATTACTCACCCTCATGTTGTTCCAAACCTGCAAGACCTTCGTTCATCTTCGGAACACAAATTAGTATATTTTTGATTAAATTTCGAGAGATTTCCCATAGAAAGCAGTAAAATTACCACATTCAAGGTCTAGAGAAGTAGTAAAAACATTATTAAAATAGTCAATGTGAGTACTGTGGTTCAACCTTAATGTTATGAAGCGACGAGAATACTTTTTGTGTGCAAAAACAAAACGACTTTTCTGAAGGGGGTAAAACAATTAAAAACCTTGCCGACCCAAACTTTTGAATGATAGCGTATGTTGGAAAAGGTGGTGTTGTATGAACATAGCTGGACGCTACTATACAATACCAGAAATATTTGGAATGCCCCATCTAGCAATATAATTCCTTCTTTAAGGAAGTAACTTTATATATATAGTATTGAGACCGAATCAAGACTTGTAATGTGTAGCCACTGAAATGAGAAGTGGAATGAGCTTTTAAAAGTAAAAAAAAAAGAAAAAAAAAAAGAATCTATATTTCATTTCTCCTTTGTCTCTCACATCATTCTGCTCTTTGATGAATCCTGAAGGCAGTGATAGTTTTGCTTTCTGTGTTTCCTTTTTTCTCCCTCTTATTTCGGCCTCTCTGGACACCGAAAAAAAAAACAGTGTGTGAAATATTTAAGTCTTAGCGTGCGGCTGAGGCAAATAATAACCAATTCTACGGACTATTACCGGACACCTGGAGACCTCAACTGCCTTTACTTCTTTTCGCTTCTCTTCAAAAAGAACTGTTTGCCGCAAATGTTAGCAAACCCACCCCTGTCTACCCGCCTAAGCAGATTACCAGTAATTGTATGTGTATATGTGTTTGAAAAGAAGAGAGGGAGGGATAGAAGGATGGTTAATGCTTTGAATAAGACGGAGATCCCTGCTGGCTGTTTTGTCGTGCCCCAGAGATCAGTGCTTGGAGGTTGGGTCCTGTGGAGGGGCCCCAGCCATTGGGGCCGCCAACATGCTGAGAGATGGTTTGATCTTAGCTGTGGCAGTTCTGTTTTCGATCAGAAATCTGGAGCCCCACGCATTCTACGTTTACAGCATTAGAGATCTAGATACGAAAATTAGCCTGTTTCCCGATGCATTGTCTTGTGTTTGGGCTAAAGGAGTTCCTGTGTAGATGGATTCTGAGCACTAGTACAGTTCATTGGGTTGACCTGGGTGAATTTGTGTGTTTTTGTTGTCAGATTCATTAAAATAGTGCTTTAGTGGAAGGATATGTAAGGATAATAGTGTTAAAATCATTTGTTGCATTTGTAATGCTTTTAAGCAGGCGGCAAAAAAGAGACTTGCCTAATATACATATTTCATTCATTGACTAAATTATAATCAACATTGATGATTATACTGACCAGCGTTTTTCTCTTCCTTGAGAAAATCCTCTTTGGGTAACAAGCTAGCCTGACCCCGAGAGGATGAGCTACACAACTGGCAGTTCTCACAGGAAGTTCAACTTTTCAACTCTGTCTCTCTCGCCCTCTGCCAGTTTAAACAGTCACACATCAAACACCCAGACACAACGTCTTACACAAAGATAGAGGAGTTGGTTCATCAGTATTGTCCTTAACCATTGCACCAGACTGGATAAATGTTGTATACATATAAATGGATAATTCTGACTCTTTAAGGGATAGTTCACCTAAAAATACATTTCTGCCATCATTTACTCACCCTCATACTGTTCCAAATCTTTCTGACTTTGTGTTGTAAAGAAAAAATTATCTCATAAGTTTATGGTCTCTATAGCTTTCAAGCTTCAAAAAACATGCAAAAGCAGCATAAAACTAACCTATAAGTATCATTACAGCAATACATTCCTTACTGGTTTTCTAAGTGTTTCAGTAATCCGTAAGTATCTAAACATCCTTAAAACTGCATTGGATATCAAGACACCACATTGGTATTTTTTTATTCTAATTAAACTTTACATCATTTTACATAATTTTACATCATTTATTAATCTAGACGATTTTTATTGAGTACAAATTCATTTTTAACATTTCGAGTTGTAATGTTAATGAATTGAACCTAATTGTAAATAGTGCTGAATAACAACACTAGTGTCTTTTTAGATCTGCTTTACAGTTGAAATTGTATTCGTTTTATAATCAAAGAACTTTTCAACATTAATACTGTTATTTTCAGGTTTGTTACTGTGAAGCTGCTTTAAAACAATCTGTATTGTATAAACACTATATAATTAAATGTGACTTAATGTAAAGTATGCCCCAATTTGCCAGTGGAGTAAGAAAACGTAAATCGAGATACAATATCTGAAAACATGTCTTAGTATCTTACACAGTCTCGGTTCTCAGGTAAATTTAACTTGTAATGAGGACATTTAGATATTTTAATAGAAAAAACAGCTTATATTTGGTTAGACATTAAAATTGTTGTAATTTGTCTCTTTGCCTTTTGTCAAATGATTTCATGCCCAATAGTGAGTTTGTATGTGTGATCATGTGTGTGTGTGTGCGCATCTGTCCTGCTCTTTAATAGATGTGCAGGAGTGAATGCAGCCTCACCGCTCCCTCTCTCATAATGGCCAGTGTGGAGTCTTTAGCCCGTCTGAATCCGAAGCCTTTGCTGATGGATAATTGCACTCCCAGCCTCTTTGCCTCTTCTTTCGCAGCTGAAAACCAAGCTCATTGCAGCTCATAAAGAATCCCCCTGCTGAAGAAGAGAGCGTGAGGGTGGGGGGTACGAGGGAAAAAAGAGATCCCAAGTTGTCCTTGTGCATAAAAGTAGATTCTGCACTTCAACACCTTTTCAAATTAATATTTGTGATGGGTCTATTCTGCGGCTGAGGTTTCTGTTCTGCGCCCTTTGTTCCTGCGTTTGATGTAATGGAAGAGAGGACAAAAAGGAGATGGGAGAGAGAGGGAAAATGGTAGTGAAGTGGGTTTAAGGGGCTGCTTCTGTGAGGGCTGAAAGGCGAGTGGTGTGAATGGAGGCTGGGAGTGTTTAGGCCCATGCCTGAGCTGTAAACAGACAGGTCTGGCACAAAGGTGCGCCGCAAATGAGCACATGCTCGTGGGCCGAGCGAGAACCGGCCCCCCGCCCACTCTCTGCGGGCCGGCCGCTCCTCATAGCCGTCTTCTCAAGACATCTGGCCAATCGGGGCCACGTCCCCCTCCCGTCCGAAGACCCAAATTGGACCCCTCCCCTCGTTTCGCAGCCGTGGCGGAATACCTCCTTCTTCTCTTTCGTGTCTCTGCCTAGGCCTCAGTGCTTGGGCGGTTAAACTCTTTTGTTTGGTTAATTGCGATGAGTATAATATACTAGTCTCTCGGAGGTCCGCTTGAGACAATTAGACAATCGCCAGCTTTTAATGAGACAGCACCCAGTCACCCAGCGGCCCCCCTCCTTCCTCCTTCAGTGGCCCTCTCGCTCGTTTTTTCTTTTTGTTCGGGGGTGGCGGGGGGACGTGCTGGAAAAGGGGATTGCCTGCGAGTCGGGCTTCCCTCGGAGTAATCAGGCTGGGAAAGAAAGAGTGGAGAAATAGACAAGAATAAAAGAGGGGTATTTTGTCCTCAATCAAACTCTCATGGGCAACTCCCCTGCTTCTGAAAGACCATGCGAGGCTTGCGTTTCATCGCTTCGGAGCGCGGCCGTGTCTGGGAATGGCCAGGTAATGAGCAGCCATTATCTTCGGCTCAGGGAGTGAGACGGGCACTTTACATTGTCACTTCTATAAGCAAGAGGGATGGCCAGAGGGCCTGGGATGACGAAACGCACAGAGGGTCCGTCACTTCTCTCGACAAATGGGGAAATAATGTGTCGTTTGAGTAAAATAAATAAATAAATGGCCGATTATTAAAAAGCGATTCATTAGGTTCTCCCCCCCTCTTCATTAATTAATAACCCCACTTTGTCACCAAGTGTTTTGGATTCACGGGTCCCAATCTACATTTGTATAAAGTTGTGAAGGGCAGTGTTTCTTTTTTTTCCCCCCCTATTGTCCCTCTCTTCTTTTCACCTATTCTTTCACCCTCCTTTTTATTATTTATTTTTTTTTTCTTGGGAGCTAATCACACTGTTACAACAAAGATGGGCTCCATTATTGCATCTGTGGCCGAGAAGAAAGGAAATGAGAGAGAGACAGGGGCTGGTCTTCGCCTGACACAGGACAATTAATCTTCTCGTAAAGCGTTGTCAGGCGGCTAAAATGGACACAAATGGATGGCCGGCATTAACCGGGGGAGTGTAGGTAGGGATTTTAACAAGCGTTTACGAGAGTCCATTTTCTCGCTAATGAAGAGGGGAATAAGTGACCCACCACACCGGCGACGTACACTTAAAGCTCTGTCCTCCTTCATCACTGAGAGATGGACGGAGACAGGAAAAGAGAGATTCCTGGTGTCTCTGTCGGCAAGCGAGAGATCTTAGGGCCTCGGCCGGCCAAAGATCGCAGCGCCTGCCCTCGCGCGACGGCCTCTGTGTGGCCTCCCGCTCTGCCGCTGCCTGGCCTGCCAATTTAATTAAAGCTCTGCAGAGTCTAGCTGCTGCAGCCAAAGAAGCTGTCCTGCCCTCCAAAGAGCTTGTTTATTTAGAGCTGATGAATGCTTCAGCAAGTAAGCCACTCTGAACTTTTAATGAGCCTTCCCATACCCAGCCGGCAGGGAATGAAAGCGAGAGGTCTGGTCAGAGGCTCGGCGGAGGGTTGACCTGAAATGGCATTGATTATTGGCCGTACTGAGAGAGAGGCGTCTGTGCGTTCAGATCTGAAAGAGGAAGAGGAGTGTTGAGGATGAAAAAGATGCCTCAAGTGCACGTTGTTAACTCACTTACTGGCTAAGCGTCGCAGAGGATGGTGCTGCTCTTTGTTGAAGGTGCACACTTAAAGGAATGTTGAGACTCAATGCTGTCTATTACTACAGAAAATGAATGTGACTTGTCTAAAATGGGGGGAAAAGGAATAATAAAGTGACCAGTGACAATGTGTTAGCATGAGACTGGTGTGATTTGAAGTTATATCCAGTCTTTTAACATTATCAACAGAAGGAAACTCAATAGTGCTGTGATGGAACAGGATTTAGTTGGCAAATACTGTTAACAATAAGAAAAGTAGTACAAATTTCACATTTCACTGGTTAAGTGCATTGCTGGGTTATTCTTGAGTTAGTGGGACTTATCCTAGTCTCCTAGTATGATTTTAAAGAGAAACAATTCCTCTACTTTAATAACTTTTTCCTAATTTAAAAGAGTGTTGAAAGGTCAAATTTGCAAGGATTTCTCTATTTTGGGCTTGTCCTGAACCCTTAACTTTCCCTTTGTGGTAACATCAAGGAACTTCCAGTCTGTAGCACTTTAAAATTTAAATTTGAAATAACTTTAAAGGGTTAGTTCACCCAAAAATGAAAATTCTGTCATTAATTACTTACCCTTATTTCGTTCTACACCCGTAAGACCTTTGTTCATCTTCGGAACACAAATTAATATATTTTTGATTAAATCCGAGAGATTCCCATAGAAAGCAATGAAATTACCACATTCAAGGCCCAGAAAGGTAGTAAAGACATCGTTAAAATAGTCCATGTGACTACAGTGGTTCAACCTTAATTTTATGAAGTGACGAGAATACGTTTTGTGCGCAAAAACAAAACAAAAATAATGACTTTATTCAACAAAATCCTCTCTTCTGTGTTGTTTTCTTAGGGGTCGTTCACATATCGCGTCTTTTGCGCGCTCAAATTCGAATTCAAATTTTGCATGCTCAAATTTCAAATGTAGGCGCGTGACAGGCGCGCTCATAATAGAAGCGACACAGTCGTGACATGCATGCAGTGCGTTTTTCAGCCGCATCGAGATGAAAAATTCACAACTTTTCAGAATGCAGCAAGCGCACCGCAGGTCATGTGACAAGAACCAACTGATCGGCTTCAGCCTTTCTGTAACAAAACATCAAAAGCTCAGCCAAACAAATGATCATAGCTGTACAGGGTGGTTTTTATATCTTATCTGCATAAATATATCTCATAGTAAAGCTAATGCAAGGGCTAGAAATCAATTTATCCTTTGCTGAAACTTTTTGCGTCATCGTGGAGAGTGCAGTTCAGGAGTGCATAGCAACGACAGATGCCATGGGAGCGCAAACGCTTTGGAAAGAATGAGGAAGCAGCGCAGCCACGCTTTCCACGCGTTATTAGACACGATATGTAAACGGCCCCTTATGCTGTTTATATTCAGCGCTTCCAGGTTCTACTCCAGAATGCCGGCTCAGTATTGGCCGACGCTGTTCACGTGAGCAGCACGTGTGTGTGACGCATGCGTGTGATGCTGACACAGGATTCATTTAGTCATTCAGTCAGTCATTCATTCATTTCAACTCACTTGTTGCTGCCCCCAAAAGTGAAGTCATAGCAGAAAAGTTTAATGATGGAAAGTGACACAGAGTAGTGACAGTTTGAATATAAGAATGTGATAATTGTAGATTTTTGAAGCTTTATCTTGGAAAACTTATATTTTGGAAAACATTCACACAATACCCTATGCTATTGGACAATATCTGTGAGCAAATGTGAGAATAAGTTATACATAACCTGGAATATTATTATTATTATCATCATCATTTGTCTTTCTTTACTATATATGCAACCCAAACATGCAGAATTTCTGTGGAAATGATTGTGAGAGTATAAGTGCGACTTAAAAACTAGTTCCTTCTCACAAACACTCACTTCACCTGCACACGTTCGACTCTGGGGAGCTTGTCTCAGTGTGTGCTGAACTTTTTCTCCCCCCATCCACAGCTGAATGTATTTTACATACGAGTGTATTTTTCAGTGTCTGTCTCTTGTGATCATGTCGACTGTCTGGCAAGGTGTCATCGAGCCACCCCGGTCTGTGTGCTGCTGTGGCCACATTCAGGGAGGACTCTCTGGGACATTTCATGCTCCTGGTCCCAACGGCAGAAACTGAAGACTGGGGGTTTTGAATCGTTAATGTGTGCACTCTTTGGCAGGTACTAGAAATAGAAAGAAAAGAGACAGTTGCTGGTTAGTGCATGCTGGGTCGGAAGCGCAGTTTTTAAGTAGCTATGGACTGCTTATTTGTGAATGCTGCAGATACTACAAAACTATTATTATTTTGAAGCTATGGACTCTGAAGAGTGTTGTTCTGTAGTCAGTATGTTTGTTTATAGGTGTGGGTTTTTTATTTATTTATTTTTATGTGGCTTTTTTTTTTTTCCAGCTACATCTTCTAGCACAGTAATGAGACATTCCACGGTCAGTTTGACAGCTGTACTGAAAGTTTTGTTTTTAAATAGATGTTTAAAGGCTGGACCGAAGCACGGGATGGACCAACGTCCATCATTAAACCACTGCCACTCGCTGACCTGAGATGTCAGAGCAAGCAAATTCACCCTGCCGGCGTATTTGTTATCGCCGGCTGTATGCATGTGCGACTCTCAAGGGGTATAAGGAGACGAAGACGAAGCAAACAAGACGTCAATGTTGCATTGCCGCCCGCCCACCCTCAGCCCTCCCCTCGCTCGGCACCCAAACAGTTTTAATTATATCTTCTCCCGTGTAGTGCGCCTCAGTAACCAAGGAGCTGACATTGATGCATGTGCTGATAAATCCACAAACACTGGAAACGAGATTAACAAAGATTTTGAGGAAAGGGTGACAGCTAATTTTGCGCAGTGGTCCATGTCTCATTCAGGAGTGATGTTTTGATAGAGAACCGGCTGAGAATTCAGCTTTCGTGTGGTGGAGTGGGATTAGATGGTAATATCAGGAGTTGCGTAGCATATGCACTTTTTAAATTGTTTTGCTGATTTTTTTTTTTTTTTTTTTTCCCTCACTAGCTCACGTTCCATGCATCATTTTGCCAGGTAGCTGTTCCTTGTCCTTCTGTGTGTTTGCACTAATGTCGGAGTAATGAATGTGTATTGTGTAAGTGAAGAGGGTCTGTGTGAAGGTAGATATGTGATGGTTTCTTTTGCGGAATGGCGATCTGCTGCTAGTTTGGTAGACAAATAGACAGGTAATGGGGTAAAATGTCAAACCTAGGATACTTAATTGTGACTAGGCTAATATAAGTAGCAAACTGTACGTGAACCTCTATTAAGAAGCCAAAAACAAACCTCCATTGTCCAGTCATATCAGCAGCCTATTAAAAGCTGTTTTATTTTACATGGAGCGGGTTGCCTCATGGGGGTGGTCATATTTTTGGTCATATGACCAGCAGAGGGCTACTCTTTAATACACTTTGTCTTAGTTTATCTTATTGCTGTTGTAGGACCCTTTCACTCATGGAATACCTTAATCATGGCTGACTGCAGACAATGTATTACTACAATGTTATTGTTTACTGAGTATTTCGGTAGAGGCTGTTTTTTTTATAAAAAGGTTTTAGCGTTTTATCCATTATTTCTGATAAATTCAGTGCACAATGTGCAGCAAAAATAACCCCAGTGTCTCTCAGAGACTTATTTTCTTCTGTGGAACACAAAACATTCATTTTTGAAGAATTTCCTGGCCATGTTTTTCCATGTAAAGTTTTTCCAATGATAAGTGGTCCATATGACTTTTGGACCATTTTTATGATGCTTTTGTGTTATTTTTAAAGCTTTAAAGCTGTAGTCACCATTTCATTTATGTGGAAAATAAAGTCATGATGGTTTGAAAGTAGTTAATGGTGAGTAAAGCCTTAAAGTATACTTGTTTTTTTGTTTTTTTTATGCGTATGCTAGTGCATGTGTACAGTTGAACCAATAGCCTTTCAAAGTATACTCCATTTGATAGCGTGCGCGAAGCAGACAGTGCGCTCTAAAAAGTTTCATCTTAGTCCAGTGTCTGCACTATATTTCTCCAGAAGTTATGACCAATAAAAAAAAAAAATAAATAAATAAATTTGTGGCTGTCTCATAACCCCCTCACACCAGTGCTTGTTAATACAGGCTTCTGTTGTTGTTGCTGCATTCTCCGGTATTTTGTTGTTGTTGTTCCGTCTCTTTATTTCCATTTTCTACTGTGCAACAACAGCCCGGGCCAGTGCTGACATCTTGTGGAACAACTTATTAGTGCAGAACAAATTCAGTGCGCATGTCCAACCTGCTTCTACAAAATACGGTTACAAAAATCGGGTGGCGCGTGTACAATATGCGCATACTATTCCGGTGACTAAATTTGCCACTCGTATGCGTAAAAACCGAAGTATACTTAAATATCGAAATATTTTTTCCCCTGTAAAGTACACTATTAAGTACTACTTTGCTTCCCAGTAAAGCATAGCAATGAGAAAATGGAGATGTTTGGGTAATTACATATTCAGCTGCTCACAAGACTGATTTAGGCCTGATGTACCGTTTTATGTGTTACTTTTAATAAAGACACTGTACTTTATTCATATAATACACAATTTCATTCTGAAATGTACACAGTCATCACCACAAAATGTCATCTGTATGTTCCCTTACATCTTTTTTCCCTCTTTGTTGGTGCTATCACGAGCACTCATCTTATCTGCCGCAGTAGGGTTTGTATATTGAACAAGACTGACCTCTGTGTTTTTGAACCTGCTAACTGTCTTTAGAGGCTTGATCTGCTGTCTGGAGAGAAAGGTATCGCTTCGCTTTATCCTTTCTCTCAGAAGACCAGAGACAAGCAGATAACAATCATATCTGCCACTACTGATTCCTCACGTCTCTGTCAGCCGCGTGTGTGTGATGGGGGGCTTCTGAGACCGCTGGCAATCCTCCACTCTCCACCCTATTTTGTGTCTATATGGCAGAAACATCTTGTAGTTTTCTTTTTTTTTCTTTCTCATTCTTTTTTGTTTGCTCTCTCATTTCTTTTTTTTTTCTCTCTCTCTCCCCGCAGCCTTCCCTTTCAGAATCAGTTCCCCATCTTCATTTGCAGGCAGCTGACAGCTTCTTTCACTTTTCTTTGTCATTTTCCCCTTTCTTCTCCCTTTTTTTCACTTCTTTTCTTGCCCTTCGTCCCTTCTCCATCTGCTTAGCTTTTGTTTGCTCCGGCCTTCTCTCATCCCAACTTGATAATGAGGAATGTGGTGTGACCCTGACCTCCATTGGTCTGGCGATGACCTTCGACCTCCACATGTTCTCTGTCGTCTTCTTTTGACAGCTTGATTAATTACCCAGTGTTATGATTTATGAGTAAGCAATATGTAAAAAAAAAAAAAAAAAAAAAAAAAAAAAGCCAACAGGTGAAGTTCAAAAAGTTTCTTTTAAATTTTTTATATTATTTTTTGTGCCTTTGTGTCCTTCCTGCATAGTCATGCAGACAGTTGTGAAGTTGTATTATACAACCAAAGTTTGTTTCAGAAGCTCCGTTCCAAATCCTATTGAACTGTGTTTTTTCTAAGGTAGCATCCTGACTATTATGAAACCTCATAAGTGACTGATTTGGAGCGCTCTTCTTAGGCAACAATAGCTGTGTTTACATGGACCCTAATAATTCGATTGTAATTCGAATCAAAGCACAATCAGAATAAATATGTCACATGTAACCACGACAATTGGAATGAATTGGCCAGATCTGATTAAAATTTCATTCGGATTGTAAAGGGTGGTTTATTCCTTTTGTCCGATTGAGAGGACATATAAACACTTGATCAGATTGAAAACCGAAACTACTGCACATGTGCAAAGACGTATGATGCACTGAACGAGCTGTTGTTCCCGATGAATAAAGTGTCATAAATGAGTGTCCAGGCATTCTAAAATTCTCTTTCTACTCATCGTCTGTGAAGTGGAGCAGAACAATGTCCCACCAGTCCTTGTTTTAGACTCTCATCCACAGACTACTGGTTTTGGGCGTGGGAAGGGGAGCTAATAATGAATAAATAATGAATATAAAATAAAAAAAATAAAATAATAATAAGTCTGCTTTTTAAAAAGAGAATGGTTAGAAGTATGCAACAACAGCGGGAAACTCTGTATATTCGTACAATGTGCGCATGTCAAAAGATTAAATTCGATCAGAAGCTTGTGACATATAAACGCGCACATCTACCCGATCACTTTTAGTGTTCATGTAAACACTACGTTCAGATTCATCAGTCAAACTAATTTATTCAGATTGAAGCAAAAAGTGTCCATGTAAACATAGCTAATGCCGTAAAACAAATGGAAGACTTGACTTAAAATTTTAAAATTAAAATTAAGCTGCACAACAGTTTTCAACATTGATTATAATATTAAATAATAATAAAGGTTTCTTGAGCATGAAATCAGCATAATAGAATGATTTCTGAAGGATCATGTGACACTGAAAACTGGAGTAATGATGCTGAAAATTATGCTTTGCCATCACAGGAATAAATTGCATTTTATAATACTATTAATAATAATAATAATAATTCACAATATTACAGTTAATTTACTGTATTTTATCAAATAAATGCAGCCTTGGTGAAAATAGGAGACTTCTTTCACAAACCTTAAAAATCTTACCGACCCCAAACTTTGTACATATTGGGTAAAATAATGCAATTTTTATTACTTGCAAATATTTTTATTGCTATTTTTGACTATTGATTAAAGTGTAAGTCCTCTATCTTTATCCACTACCTTGGGATTATATATATATATATATATATATATATATATATATATATATCAGTATCTCACAAAAGTGAGTACACCGCTCACATTTCAGTAACTATTTTAGTATATCTTCTCATAGAAATTAAACTTGGATATATTTTAGAGTAGTCAATGTGCAGCTTGTATAGCAGAATAGATTTACTGTCCTCTGAAAATAACTCAACATACAGCCATTATTGTCTAAATAACTGGCAACAAAAGTGAGTACACCCTAAGTGATAACAGCTCTACATCTTTTAACCATGCAAAGCCACATGTCCTATTCATCATGTTCATGTTTTTGTCTGCTTGATTGTCTGCTAGAATACAAATTTGCGTATCTTGTATTAGAGCAGTTAAAATTTAGTACTTTGAGTACAATTCTCTCATTCTGACCACTGGATGTTCAACTTGACAACTCATGGCAAAGAAAGTCCTCATGGTGTGTGTCAGGTGCAGAAGCTGGCTTCAAAAAACAGATGTATGAGTACTGCCAGCATTGCTTTAGAGCAGTGGTTCCCGACCTTTTTTAGGCCAAGGCCCCCCTCCTCTCTGAATCAATACTGCACGCAAAAAAAAAACATTTGTATTGTAGTATTATTAGCCTACTTTTCAACCCCATGTTATTATTTTTTAAAGAAGAAATTCAAGATAGATTTAAACCTGTTTTACCTGTTCTGTTTTGCAAACATACTTTGCAGACATTCTTTACAGCTTAAAAGTTTTACTCTGCTCAGTCATACAGTAACTTAAACAAATAAGCGCAAGTCAACCTGCCATACCAAACAAGACCACAGGGAGATACCAAAGGACTGAATTTAAATACTGTGCAGATCCACTTAAAATTATTAAACACACATAACACCACTGATCTTCTCAAACTTCTCCAAAACACACTTGTTCGGCGAACATCTATTATAAAACACTCACAGTACATTAATTTTGACAAATATGCGAATATATTGAACTGCGTTCATGCAGAATTATGACGTTATAGCGATCAGTGAGTCGAGAGCGCAAATGTGCGTAATAACGGTCTCCGCATGCCTTATGTATGACTCCTGTATGTCACTGTAATCGTCTTTACCTTCATTACAATACAGAATACCTACGAGAGAGGTGGTGCCTTTTTTAAATTAATTGAATTTATTTTATTTTTTTATGTAACGTATTAATTAAATATATTAATATTAAATTAATTAATTAATCTCGCAGACCCCCTGGAGGATCACTGAGGACCCCTAGTGGGCCGCGGCCCACAGGTTGGGAACCACTGCTTTAGAGGTTGCAGAAGCGGAAGGTCAGCTTGTCAGTGCTCAGACTATACGCCGCACACTGCAACAAGTCGGTTTGCATGGCTGTCTTCCCAGAAAGAAGCCTCTTCTGAAGCTGGCTCGCAAGAAAGCCTGCAAACAGTTTGCTGAAGACAACCTGTCCAGGAGCATGAATTGCTAGAACCATGTCCTGTGGTCTGATGAGACTAAGATAAACTTGTTTGGCTCAGATGGTGTCCAGCATGTGTGGCATGTGAGGAGTACCAAGAAAATTGTGTTTTGCCTACAGTCAAGCATGGTGGTGGTAACATCATAGTCTGGGGCTGCATGAGTGCTGCTGGTACTGGGAAGCTGCGCTTCATTGAGGGAAACATGGATTCCAACATGTACTGTGACATTCTGGAGCAGAACATGATGCAATCCCTTCAGAAACTGGGCTGAACGGCAGTTTTCCAACATGATAACGACCCCAAACACACCGCCAAGATGACAACTTCCTTGTTGAGGAAGCTGAAGGTAGAGGTCAAGTATGTCTTCAGACCTGAACCCTATTGAGCACCTGTGGGGCATCCTCAAGCGGAAGGTGGAGAAGCACCATATGTCTAACATCCAGCAGCTCCGTGATGTCATTATAGAGGAGTGTAAGAGGATCCCAGCAACAACCTGTGCAGCTCTGGTAATTTCAATGCCCAGGAGGATTAAGGCAGTGCTAGATAACAGTGGTGCTCACACAAAAATATTGACACTTTGCTCACAGTTTTGACATGTTCACTTAGGGTGTACTCACTTTTGTTGCCAGTCATTTAGACAATAATGGCTGTATGTTGAGTTATTTTTAGAGAACAGTAAATCTGTACTACTATACAAGCAGTACATTGACTACTCTCAAGTATATACAATTTTCATTTCTGTAGTATTGTCACTTGAGAAGATATACTAAAATGGTTGCTGAAATGTGAGGGGTGTACTCACTTTTGTACTGTGTGTATATATATATATATATATATATATATATACACATATGCAATACCATTTATTATTGTTATTATTATTACTTTTTCCAGTGCAACACATTTGGAGATGTCCTTCATTGCAAAGGATACCGCCTTAACATTTGACTTGGAATTTAGGATGAGGCATAATTTCTGCTACCTTTTAGTACAGCTTTTGTGCAAGAGCATCTATAGTGCTTTAAAATGCAGCCTCTGTAGGCAGCTTACTAGCTTTTGGAACAGAGCAGATATGTTTCCTTTTGATGATAATACATAGATATGGTAATCCTCCTCGTTTGTAGGTGAAATCGTTCAACATGGGAAGTAATATTTCACTGTAATATATTCTCATTTAATCCAATGATCAGTGTCACCTTGGAGACCACCAGCACGTCTTTTTAGCTCTCCTTCTTCAGGGCCACAATAACAAAGTAGAGGTCAAGGGATTCCACTTTAACCCTTGACCCTAGGGGGTGGCCACAGTCAGTGGTGGTCAGTAAGATTAATACCCTGTAGGACACTCATTATTCATACTCAGCCAGAGATAGATTACACAGGAATATGAAGTTTGAGAATGCTGCTCCGCTCAAGAGGCCTTTAGCCTCTGGTCAGTTGCTAAATGTCTGGCTTAGCGCTAATGCTCTTTTATGGCCTTGATGTGGCCTGCAGTGTTAGACATTGTTTAAATCAGCATAGACTTAAGTTAAGTTAGTTTGGTCCAATGGAGTTTGATTATGAGCATGTGTATTCTGACTGTAAACAGGCCAGTGTCTCCAAAGATCTTGATTATGCACCCACAGAACTCCATCATTTGAACGCACGTTATGCTCAAAGCTTATTTTATTTAGTTTTATTTTATTGTTTTATGTTTTGTATGTATGTTTTGTTCTCTGTAGTTTCGTTAAAAAAGGCTCAACTTAAAAAAAAAAAAAAACAACAGCCTCAACAAGTGTCTTCATACAAGACAACAGCCATAATAGATTTTATATTGTGACCTTTAATGTATACATGTTTAATAGTGCTGTCAGACATCTGTGCATAAGGTTGAAGCCTTGTAATAAACCACTAATCACGTACAGCATCGTTAATCTGTCAAAGCAATCACCCATTCCTTCTCACCCCCTACGGAATAGAGTCACAGCTACACATTCGCTTGGACTTCACTACTTTCTCCTCCCTTTTATATATAGAATATGGTCATTTATATATGGAACAGTTAGAGATATCATGGGGCAGCTATCATTCAGTGATCTATATCACCAATCTCCCTCATTAAAAATGTACGTGCGTACAGGGGGGAAACAATATAGAAATATAAATCATGAAGCTAAAGGCATGCCTATTGTATTGCTAAATTATTAATTCCTCCGCCCCCACATTATGAGCACACCTCAGGACCTCCATATTGCCACACCTGCTATCAATATTACTGTACATGGAGATGATGGATTATTTAATTATTTGTTTGTTTTTTATTGTTTATTTTTATTTACTTTTATTTATTTGCATTTATTTTAGAATTTCATAAATACATTAGTCTTTTTTTTTTTTTCATAGTAAATATGACATTTTACTTTCATAAAGTCATAAAATATAGTCAAAACAAATAGACAAAAAAAGTCTTGGTTTAATCCATCAGAATTTATTTAAAGTCGGCATGAAATTGAAGTTCTTCCTTATTATGACGTATATCCAAGTAAAACAGTTTCTGGAATGAGAGAAAAGGTGTAGGGTGGGACTGGATTTCGTCCTTGGGAATTGAATGGATTGTAGGAAGTTGGGTGTTAACCAAAGGCAGATCTGAATGGCAGTTCACCTCCACATATTAAAGTATTAAGAATTAAGTATTTACTAAACATAACTATACTCTGTATATATGGCTCATCCCTTAATGCTTCAGCAGATCAATACAGTCAAAGGTTGTGTATTTGTATTTCAGTATTGTTGGTATTTAGTAGTTAGTCTGTTTGTAGGTCAGCATTGTTTCTGTAGTAGTAAACAGCGTTTCCCTTCTGCCACAGTCACTTCCTTCTGAGCGATTGACACGTTGCCCTCCTGTAAAAAGTTGACAAATGATTTCTGTAACATTTACTTACACAATCGATAGCTCTGACAAATTCCACCTGCACCATGATTAATGCTACACCACCCCTGCTTGCTATCTTTCTCACTCCCTCCCTCTCTCACGGTTTCGTTTAGTCTCTCTCTCTTTCCCCTCTTTCTTTCCCTGTCTCTCTTGCCCTCAAGGGGTTGCACAGCTCACTGAAAGCAGATGTGTGTGTTTATATGTGTGTGTGCGGGTGTGTGCGTGTGTCTTCGATCATGAGCGAGGTTTCCCAACATCTCTTTGATAAAGCCAAAGCCCCGAGCTGTAACTACAGTGTTGTAAACAGCGGGACAGCTTAATCACAGCCATGCGTCTCAGTCAGCTGTGCTGCTCAAAGCCTGGCTTATGTCTTTCCTCTTCCGCACTTCCACACGCAGTAATTTACTGTATGGATTTTGAAATCGCCAAAGATCTTATGCTTCACAGTCATTTAATGGACTTTTACGAGGCCCTGAAAGTCCATCCAAAGAATGTATTGCATGCAGACGCAAGTTCATATATTCTCTGACCATATATTTCCTGCTGTGTATGGGAGGGAGGTATGCATATGACATGGGTCATTGACGAAGGTTTTTAAAAGAGTAAAAAAAAAAAAAAACTTAATGGAGATGTAATTGATTTTAAAGTTTTATTAAGTGTTAACAGTGAGATTGTGGTTTTTATAATCAATTAACACTGCTTTTGTCTTTACAAGATGGACAAATTTTGTTTTACCGAATGGTTATACTGAATGACAATATTTTCAAACAATGCTAACAGGCTGATATCTAGCTAGTTAGCTTGCTAGCTGACCATGTGGTCCTTTGCATGTGTCTGAATGATGTCACATCCTGTCACATAATATTGACCTCATGACTTGATCCAAAATGGTCCCCTTTATATTGGTTACTCCGAATGACATCAGTGATATTCATTTTTCCGGTCATTCTTTCTCATAACAAAGCAACAACTTTTTTTAATACCATTTGTGGTAAAAATATATACCATATTGATATATGATGTTATAAAATCATGCCAGAATGAAAAATATATACATTTATTACATTTTAAGATATTTTAATCACAAATGAAAAGGCTGTATTAGCCTTTGGACGGTTGAACCAAATGACCTTTTGACACTTCAAAATCTTTTTTTGATATGTAGCAAAATATAATTTAAATCTTTTGGATTCAGTAAAAGAGATCTGTACTACTTTACATACTTTGGATGTCATAACTTTGTTTTTTATTATTATTAAGGCGTTTGGACGGACAACATGACATTCACGTCATTGACCCACGCTGTCAAATGATTAACCGCATCCAAAATAAAAGTTTGTTTACGTAATATATGTGTGTGTGCTGTGTATATTTATTATATATATATATATATATAAATAAATACACACACATACATGTATTTAAGAAATATTTACATTAAATTACATTAAATATTTTATATATAAAAATATATTTTTGTTAAATATATACATGCATGTGTGTTTTTATATATAAATAATAAATATACACAGTACGCACACATAAACACAAACTTTTATTTTGGATGCATTTAAACACGATTAATCATTTGACAGCACTAATATATATTGATTTTAATAGTGAGTTTTAATAGAATTTAAATACTGTGCATTTATCGGTTATTGTCCATAGCATGAAAATTCTTATTAACTTATCTGCATCAGCCAGAATTTTAATACCATTGCATCCTTCAATTATAAAATGGATATTTCAGATACTTAATTCTAAATTCTTAGCTATGCCATACAACACAATTAACAAGTTCTTCTTCATCTTAACCTGTTTGGGGTGTGTTCCATTTTGTATTAAAATAATGTAAAGATTTTATGTGCTGTGCAAATATATAACGCTGTATAAACAGTACAGCGAAAACTCTACCCGCTGGCAGCATACATTATATACCATCTTACTGCCCAGCTCTAGTGCTGTGTGTGTGTCAACTTGTCCAATCAGGGCTGGGTATATTTGTATAGAGGAGCAGAAGGAACTGGGGGGGGGGGAGGCGAAAGCGGTCTTAATCTCACGGAGAGAAAAAAAGAGAGAGGAGGTTTGTGTGTGGTATCTTGGAGAAAAGGATAATGGCCTCTTCCACAGTAGAAAAGAAGCCCATGTAGCGCCACTGACAGACAAGGTCACCCAGAACTGTGGGGCGGGGAGTAGAGGTGGCCTTGAAAGGCAGGCCTCAATCTCAGCCTCACAGGGCTCGGGTTTATAATACTGTATCCTAGATTTACATTCACCTAGAGGGGGCACACCATACCGGCCTGTAATGAAAGACTGTAATACAGAGCCGTGCTAGTGCCGCTCACCGATTCTCTCACAGTATGTGGGAGGGAGCGAAAGCCACACGCTGTTGCCGGTCAGTCGGTTTGTCTCGTATGTTGGTGCGCTTCTGTATTCGTAAGGGTTATGCAAATGTTATTATTGTTATTACATTTGCTCGATATGCTTAAGGGTGTAATTTTTTAGTTTTTGTAATCAAATCTTTTTCTTTTTTTTTCAATTCCCATCTCCGTTTGAGTTTTTTTATGTGTTTGTAAATATGTGCCGACCCACCTCAGATCATCTGTTCCCTACACCAATCATCATGCGGCGTCCTTCATCCCTCTTCCTCTCCGATTGGCTATACTCCTCAGCTGTGGGCATTTCCATAGATGACAACCAATCAGAGGACAGAACGCGCAGACACAGGGGGCCAGGCCAAGGCCGCGCTGTAATGGAGAGTCTGTCCGTCGCTTTTAACACAGAGAGCTCACCTCCTCCTGCTATGATCGCACACGCATGCATTTTAACCACGTTAACATGCTCTCGTTGTAGTATGTACTGTAAATACATGTTGTTCTGCCAAGTGTTCATCGACTCTTGTGCAAATGGATACATATAGTGCATACTCCTTCACGTGCTGTTTTTATCTCACACGCACAAACACGTTCGCTCCTGACTGCTATCAAGCGTGCTTTGTATCCGTCAAGTGTTGTTCTCACCGCAGAGCCCAAAGCAATACAAGCTTTAGTTCATCAGAGACCGAAAAGAGACAAAAAAGAGAGACACTCTTACATCAAAGCCAAACAAAGGGCCGCAAATAGATAAAACACCGGGCTGTCCGTCAGAGGTGTAGGATTGTTAGCGACATCTCATTTCAGCCATTCAGACTTAAAATAGTGTTTATTTTGAGATGGGGTGATTTGGGGGACACAGCATTATTGCTGTACTTATCAATTACGCTCCGAATCGGATCAAACCGAACAGTCCGATTTGTGTTTGTATCAGTAAATGTGCAAATACGCTGTGGCATGAAGGTTTTCATGGTGATGGATCCTTTGTACCGTTTGTTTGGCAGTGTAGAAACGCTCTCCGTTCTTTAATCTCGAGCTCTATGCATTCCCTCACCCCATCTTAAATCGGCTTCTTAAAAGGTGAGCTGTTTTGTCATATAATTAAAACAACACTGATACAAAAAACCCGGAGATTTCTCCAGAATGTCACAGCGGTGTCAGTCACAGCTCAGAGAGATCAGTTCATTGTTGTGTTATGTGCAAGAAGTCGGCTGGTCTGAGACAGCCGGACAAAAGAGCACTAAAGAGGCAGTCCAGCGGCGGGTTATGGGGGTCTGAGCCCCAGTGAGGGGCTGCGGTGACCTGCGCTGACCGCTGGCCCAGGGGCCAGACCCTGTCGCCACTTGCCCCTCGAGGAGGTGCTTGCCAGGGCAGGAGGGCATGGGAAGAGTCCGGGATATGGCAAATGCGTTGTAACAGAGAAAGAGAGGCTCTAGAGTCTTTCAGATAACACGACGCACAATATTACGAAGTTTGAATACTAAACACAACATAAGTGCTTTTTATTTGTCAGTAACTAGAGACAGATAAGACTATAATTCATCAAGTTGTATTAATATGTTAAGTAATTATAATTATTGTTGTCGATTATTTTATATAATTTATTTGTGACGTTAAATGATAATTGTATAATACATTCCACTTGTTTATATTAATATTAGTAGTAGAAGTAGTAGTATTTTCTCTTCACTTTCATTTTTTTTCATGAATTTAGCTTGAACTGCACTCAGACTACATTCAAACTTTTTAAAGATAATTTAAGTTTTTATTAAAAAAAGAAAAAAAAATCAGTTGTTAGATCAGTTTTTGCTGTTATTTTTGAACAATGTTGGTGTAAATGAACACTTTAGATTCCATAATAAGGGAGAAGAATGCTAAAAATCATGCTGAAAAATGATTAATTGATGTGGTAAATATGAGCTTATGAACATAAGTTTAAAGCTAAACTCAGTCTAGTCAACTTATGCAAATTATTCTATAACAGCTGCTTTAAAGACATTATTATTTCAAAACAAAAGATAAGAATGGACAACAGAGAGTTTGTCTTATCAAGGCGCTCTTTCTGTTTCTCGGTCATTTATCCTACCTGCCACCAGTGGGCAGTGGCACCGAGCTCCACTCAGCCTCCCTCACCACACAGTCTTACCACAACACCACACTAAGAGCCGGCCGACATCACTTATATGATGCCTGCCAGACAGAAACAACTAACTACAAATTTCAACCCCACGTCTGGTCAGTTCAGACTAACACTGATAAACACCACCTCTACTTTTACACACCACAGGCTGTATGACTGGATTTAAAAAAAAGACATTTATTTAATGAGAAACTGAATGAGAGTTCAGCAGAAATTAATTAGGTTAGCTGTAGTTTTATAATTTAATGATCGCATGGATTTTGTGTTGAATGTTTAATACGCATACTTTTTAATTTGTTGAATATTTAACTGTAAATTAATTATGTTTTTAAAATTTATTTAAAAGTGTAAATGAGCACATAATAATCTTATATTAGTGTTTTTAGTTTAGTTATTAGTTGTATTAGTAAAATGCTGGCGTGAGCTTATTTGTATTGATTAGATGTGAAAATGCTTGCTTTGCAGTCCATCATGTGAAATAATTATAATTGTTTGCTATTGACAGAAGCTTAATTTTTAATTAGCTGTTTTGAAAATTACACCTTTGATTCTTTGTTGTTGCAGCTATGCAAATAGTTTGAAGCGCTTTTGTTGGTGGGAAAAAAAATGAGTTTGTCATATGTAGAAGATTTCTGTTTCATTGCTTCAAAATTGTGTTGATTAGATACCTTTTAATATGAATGTTTTATGATTAAATGCAGTGATGTGTAAAGAAAATACTATTTTTATTTTTTTAGTTTAATTTTTAGATAATTAAGATAATTATACTTTTAAGTGATATATAATAAATAATGTTTTGTGAACATTTATTTATTTATTTGTAGTTCTTTGAGTTGTTGAAACATTTGTTCATCTTATTGTCAAAAAAGTTGTATTCATAAGCACCGTTCATATTTTTCAGCATACGCAGGGGATCAGAAT
Source organism: Elopichthys bambusa (assembly GCA_037101425.1). Classification (NCBI taxonomy): domain Eukaryota; kingdom Metazoa; phylum Chordata; class Actinopteri; order Cypriniformes; family Xenocyprididae; genus Elopichthys; species Elopichthys bambusa. Next base: position 14,864,598 of record CM074434.1, read on the forward strand.
TCACTTTAAGCCATCCGGGAGAAACTTTGATTCGGTGATTCTCTTCTGCGGGAGTTTGGCCGTGTATTGTGCACGTATTTAGAGCTGTGCAGTAGAACAAGCGACAGACTGTTTCTCCAAATAGACACTTTATTACCACTGAGACACTGATACCATTGAGTATTAAAGGCTTTAAATGTGTTCATTGTTATGTATTTTATTGTATTTTATTTTGTTTCTGCTTATTGTGTAAAAAATGTAATTTTACTAGTTTTTAAAGTCAATTTTACTCAGCCTAATTTTTGATGAATTTAAATTACACATGGATCTAAAATTACAATTTTAACTTAAATAATATGTACAGTTAAAATATAACATAACTCATCATTTAAGTATCTACATTCCACAATCAATTAGAAAAGCTGGATTTATTTTTTCTAAATGCAACTCAGTTGCAGTATTCCTTTTTATGCTGAATGTCAGCATACTAACTGAAGCTGAATTTGAGCTCACATGAAAGCAACACTGACCTCCGTTCGCATTGAGAGCCGCTTTAATCCCTCTCCCAATAGTTCACTCCTCTACTGCATGCCACACAATGCCGTGACTCACAGCGCTGGCATACATGCATCTCCCCGGACACCTTGCTTTATTATGAAGGGCCGGTTTGTTTTGGCAACTCAAGTACAATCAGAAAGAGCACTGGAGCCTGTTTATTTGTTTATTCATTTGTATGTGTTTTGTCTCTCAGGAGGGATACGGGGTGATTGTGCTGAACCCCAACGAGAACTCTCTGGAGGTGGAGAAGGTTCCAGATCCAGCCAAGAAACCATCCCCGGATGCCTCCGATGAGCCTGCTGAAAAGAGAGAGAGGAAGGAAGAGCGGGAGAGCAAGAAAAAGAAGGACTTTTATGAGAAGTATCGCAACCCACAGAAGGAAAGAGAGATGGAGCACATCCCGATACGAGTGAGTGGCTGAGGGAGGATGATGGGTATGGAGAGAGAGAAAGGAATATGGGGTGAACTAGAGGGTGAGAGGGGGTTTTAGGCAGCTGAGTGAGTGGGCCACACATGTGCGGTCATGAGGCTGTGGAGGGTTTGGATACAATCCAGATTTTTCATCTCGCTTTCTTTTTTTTTCTTTTAAAAATCCAGTGAAATTGCTTGATAAGCACCGTTTTTATTCCTTGATATAATTCCTACTGAAGTGCTTGTCCTTTTATTTTATTTTACTTTACTTTATTTTATTCAAATAGGCAGTAGTTACATTACAGTCATGAACCATTAGGGGGAGGGCATTCTGATTCTTGAGAGCATCTGATTGGACTAAAATCTGTGCAGTACAGGATGAGTCATCAATATATTTGCTCTGTTTTCCCAGAAGAAAAATAACTTAAATTTGAAATATGAATATCTGTTAGAAGTGAATTTGGTCCACATCCATAAAGTCATGATGAAACTGTAAGTATGATGAGATGGGTTTAAGTGGACTAAATGATTGGAAAAGTCTGGCATAGGTCAGCAGAATGAAGTCTCTTGAACATCGAGTTAGGATATTTCAGATGACTTTAAAGCTAACAGACATGGACTGTAAGTCACAAATCTCAAATTTTATTTCTATGGCATCTTGGGTCAAACTGTTAGCATGCTCAGAAGAGATATATATACACAATTTCTCAGACACACACATTTTTGAGTGTACATTATGCACACCACAGATTATTCATGCTAAATTAAAGAAATAAATAATTTCTAATGCAAAACCATGAGGCAACCAGATGAAAGAAGGAAGCATCAATTGGAAAAATTGTCTCCTGAAAGTTAGCGCTTTGTTTTATCACCATTTGACGGCCACGTCACATATCGTCACACTCCTTGTGCTGTCATTTAGTGTCGTTGACTCAGTAGCGGTGTGTGAGCTGTCAACACACTTCTGAGGGTACCTTCTCTCACACACACACACACACACGGCACGTTGAGGTATAATTATCTGCACTATTAGCATGAAGTCAGCTTTAAAACCGTCATACCTCTCACTTTCCCTCTCTTTGTAAACAAATTATCTTAATTACTCTCTTTTTATTGCCACAAACTAACCCTGACACCTATCATTCCTTAATAAATTCACACTGAGGGCAGAATTCTGTGGTGTTGCCCAGATTAAGTTGTTTTTTTTAACACACACACAGTCAGTAAGAAAAAAAAAATCTATGAAATAGCCATCAGTGAGTGTGAATCTGAGATTTCAACACCTCGTCCATTTCTGAGGCGTTTCATCAGTGTTGGTGTGGTGAATAGAGGAAACTCTGCAGACTGCTGTGTATAATGGAAAAACTCACTGTCAATATCTATAAGAGCCTGGCTCCGCTGACATCTTAATGCGCACATGCAGCAATGTGTGTTTATGAGTAAATGATAGAGAAAAAGTGTGTGTACGTCTCCAAGAGGAGCTGCATCACCCTGAAGAGGTGGAAGGGAAGAACTTATATTAATGTCTTAATAAATATTTCAGCTGGGATAGTTTGGGATTCATATAATGAGAAGACTTAGCATTTCTCTCTTCTCCTGAACTCTAGTCTAGCAGTATGAGTTCTGCTGGATAGCCTTGCAGTATTCTGCACTCTGACTTCTGCCTGCTTTTCTCTCAGCCACATTATGCAGCTCCAGACCGGCGCGAGCTGCACCAGCACAAGGACGTGTGCTGATGACTGTGTGTCTCTGACTTATATGTGTGCTTGTGAATTCCTGTAGGGAGCATTGAAGTACTATTGCCAAGTGGAAATGCATGCAAGGTGGAAAAGCCGTTTTGTTTTGAACCACTGCAGGAAAATGTTAAAGGAGCACTGTTGAGATGATTTCAGGCTTTAGTTTATGTGTGTTGTTGGCTTGTTTAGTTTTTATATAACTAATATCCTGCAGCACATTGTCAGTGGCTGAAATATAATGATTCAGCGCTCTGATTTAATTTTCTTTGTATACTTTGAGATCCTGTACGTTTGTTAATGGTTTATGTGTGTAGTACTTAAGTGATTATAGTTGCATAAAAACATATTGGTACTTTGGAAAGACTTCCATTACATTGGAAATACTTTCATAACATTTACAAACATTATTAGAGTTGCTTGTTAAGGCAAATATTGCTATTACTGTTGCTAGTCATCTGTATTGTTTTAATGTTTTTCAAATCCCCCATCCCTAAGTATTAAACATAGGTAGACCCAAGACCTTTCTAGGCACAAGAATATGATTTAATATGAATGGTGGGCTCTTTTCACATGGGCTAGTAATAAAACAAGCCTGAAACCACTCAGAATACATCAGCAACCAATTAGCAATTCAGAAAATGTATATAATTTATAGTATAATATAATATGCTTAACAGATCATTAGTTAATGTAAATTCATTTATCTAGACATGTAATGTTAACTTTGTTCATATGTTTTCCATTATACTTATTAATGTTGTTTTTTTTAAGTCACTTATTTTTTTTTAACAGATATTTCATGTACATTGACACAAACTGACTTCACAAACTATTTTTTGATAACATTTTAAATAAGGTCCCATTAGTTAATGTATTAACTAACATTAACTAACAATAAGCAATACATTATTTATTCATTTTACATTTGTGAATAAAAACAATTACATTCGTTTAATAAAAATACAACTGTTCATTGTTAGTTCATGTTAACTCAGGTCCATTAAGTAATATTAACAGATACAACTTAATAATGTGATAGTAAATTATAAAATTAACGTTAACTAAGATTAATAAACGCTTTAGAATTATTTTTCTTTGTTAATTCACATTAACTAATGTAGTTAACTAATGTTAGCAAATGGAACCTTATTGTGAAGTGTTTTTTGGATGTGTTAAGCCACTAAAAATAACTAGATTATTTAAATTATTTTTAATATAAGCCTTAAAATTAGCTTAAATATCTCCTGGTTGTGACTTACTATTCTTTTTTTCTTTAGCCTTCTTTCAGTAAGATGCTATGTTCTCACGAATCATTCAGCATAACACACCCACATTTACATATTTGATAACTAGCACTGATGCCTACATGAATTCATATTAGTACACAGATTCATCATTATTTGGGAGTACAGTCACTGTAAAACATTTCCAGCTGGTTAAACTTAGAAATGAAAGTTCACCTGCCTCCTTAAAAATGTGAGTTAACTCAACTTAACATAAATTAACTCAACTTGAAGATAACCTTTGTTTCAACTCACGAATAGTCAAGACGATGGATTACTTTGTTTAATTTTTAAAAACGTATAAACTTGTCATGACAATTGGAGTTAAAGTGAAGAAATAAGTTCAAATAACTTAATGGCGCTGTAATGTTTTAGAGTGTTGTGGCATTGCGTCCAATTAGATTACAGTGCTACAGATCGCTGTATGTGAGTCTACTCGAATCTGTTTTTTAATTAATCTGTAACCGCACTGATGTCCAGGTACATTAGCTTGTGTGTGTGTCTGTATTTGTGTGTGTTTTCTCCTCCTCTCCACCCATCCTCTCAGGCCCTAGAGTAGGAGGCGGGTCACAGCGAGTCCCATTCTCCTAAAGTTTTTAATCTTTTATAGTGGCATTGTACGCGACTGAACCTCCTCTCCTCCCCTCCTTGACTCCCCGTAGAGCACTAGACCACCTGCACATCGCTTCGGCCGGGCCCGGCAGCTCCAGGCTTTGGTAGCGCTGAGTTGATTAATACACTTCCTTACCCCCATTAAGGAGCCCTTAACTGCCTTTAGCACTCTTACTTTTTAGCACCCCTCGGGTTGCGAGCCCCCAGCCCTGCCTAATCTCCTCGCAATCTTACAGATCACAGCCCCAGCGGCCCACGTCTGCTGACGCCAAAGAAGAGGGGTGGACATGAGAACCGGGGGGCCGAAATAGTGGGGGTGGCATACAAAGTTTTTTTGGGAGTTCACTTTACTCTGAATTTGAGGCCTAATCCAGTTACCTATTTTCTGTCAGCCAAGCGGAGGAATAGCAAGAACAAAACCCACATTCAGAGCTTAAGAAGCTTCCAAAGATTTCATTCAGGCCTGAGCGGTCCCGGCTTAGGGCCCCAGCCCCAAGGGGAAAAGAGCAAGTGGACAAAAAGCCCAGTGCGCTCAGCCTTTCTCTAAAGCACCACTTATTTTTGTAAATGACTAGAATCCTTCTCCTAACACTTTTTTTTTTTTCTCACATTTCTTATTGTTACTTTTTTTTTGTAAAACGTTCCGGGCGCAAGAGAAAGGGAGAGCACTTCGTCAAACATTCAGACGCAGCAGCTTGTGGGAGGTGTTTTTCTTTTCATTTCTTGCTCTTTCCATCTCTCTGTTTATTCTTTTCTTAAGTGCCTGCAGAACTTTAAGTGTCAGATCCTTGTGGAGATGGCATGAGTTTATTGAACGCTCAAGAACGCCATCGCTTTCATACTCCATGTACGCTATGACCTAACACGAGAAAAATAAAACATCCATTGACACTAGGCCTCTGCTTTACATTGTTTTGCAACACACTGTTCTGCCTCTTGTCGCATTTACCGTGAAATGATTTCCAAGGCAGTAACATTTAAGTGTTAGATCTGTTAGCTGGCAAATAATGCTGGAAAATAAAAGGATGGCCTTTATAGTTCTGATTTAAATGTACTGGGTTGACGTAATCCAGCACAACACATTGGGCCTTGTTCATGAAACGCGAGCATAACTGTGTAAATCATTCATGTGTCTATTCATGCAACAGTTTTACATGCAGTTTACACAGAAATTTGTTCTGCTCATGTTTCATGAATAAGGGTCTTCTTAGTTTTCTTTCTACATGCGCATTTTTTCTTTTGATGAACTCACATCAGATTGTTCTTTGAGGGAGCACATGCCTGAAGTTAGTAATTAGCATACTATACAACCACAATGATTCCATATAAGGGCTTTTCAAACAGTATAATAATAAATAAGAAGTAAGACTTATTGTAGGGTTAATTGTCAATTGTAATTTATTCCTGTGATGGCAAAGCTGAATTTTCAGCAGCCATTACTTCAGTCTTCAGTGTCACATGATAGAAAACAATTGAAACTGAAACAGGGTCTTTGATAAATAGAAAGCTAAAAAAAACACTATTTGAAATAGAAATCTTTTGTAACATGTTATAAATGTTTTTACTGTAACTTTTGATCAATTTAATGCATCCTTGCTGAATAAAAGTATTAAAGGGTTAGTTCACTCAAAAATTTCTGTCATTTATTACTCACCCTCATGTCGTTCCAAACCCATAAGACCTTTGTTCATCTTCGGAACACAAATTAAGATATTTTTGATGAAATCCAAGAGTTTTTTTATTTTTATTTATTTATTTTTTTATCCCCCATAGAAAGCAATGTAATTACCACATTCAAGGTCCAGAAAAATAGTAAAGACATCGTTATGCACTGCATTCACTGCGTCAACTGTGTAGGAGACTGACAGGGTAGAGAAGAAATAAATTTGTTTTGTTTTGTTTTGTTTTGTTTTTGCGCTCAAAAAGTATTCTCGTCGCTTCGTAACATTAAGGTTGAACCACTGTAGTCACATGGACTAGTTTAACAATGTCTTTAATACCTTTCTGGACCTTGAATGACAGTAATTATGTTGCTTTCTATGGGGGATAAAAAAAACTTCAATTTTATCAAAAATATCTTAATTTGTGTTCTAAAGATGAACGGTCTTACGGGTTTGGAACGACACGGGTGAGTAATTAATGACAGAAATTTATTTTTGGGTAAACTAACCCTTTAATTTCTTAAAAAATAAAAAAATCGTATTGACCCCAAACTATATATATATTTATTTCACTAATTCCATTCAAAAAGTGAAACTTGTATATTATATTCATTCATTACACACAGACTGATATATTTCAAATGTTTATTTCTTTTAATTTTGATGATTATAACTGACAACTAAGGAAAATCCCAAATTCAGTATCTCAGAAAATTAGAATATTACTTAAGACCAATACAAAGAAAGGATTTTTAGAAATCTTGGCCAACTGAAAAGTATGAACATGAAAAGTATGAGCATGTACAGCACTCAATACTTAGTTGAAGCTCCTTTTGCCTGAATTACTGCAGCAATGCAATGGTCCTTAAACGAGGTACTGGTAGCTTTGGCACTGTGTGCAAGTGCCAAGTCCTGTTGAAAAATGAAATCTGCATCTCCATAAAGTTGGTCAGCAGCAGGAAGCATGAAGTGCTCTAAAACTTCCTGGTATACGGCTGCGTTGACCTTGGACCTCAGAAAACACAGTGGACCAACACCAGCAGATGACATGGCACCCCAAACCATCACTGACTGTGGAAACTTTACACTGGACCTCAAGCAACGTGGACTGTGTGCCTCTCCTCTCTTCCTCCAGACTCTGCGACCCTGATTTCCAAAAGAAATGCAAAATTTACTTTCATCAGAGAACATAACTTTGGACCACTCAGCAGCAGTCCAGTCCTTTTTGTCTGTAGCCCAGGCGAGACGCTTCTGACGCTGTCTGTTGTTCAAGAGTGGCTTGACACGAGGAATGCGACAGCTGAAACCCATGTCTTGCATACGTCTGTGCGTAGTGGTTCTTGAAGCACTGACTCCAGCTGCAGTCCACTCTTTGTGAATCTCTCCCACATTTTTGAATGGGTTTTGTTTCACAATCCTCTCCAGGGTGCGGTTATCCCTATTGCTTGTACACTTTTTTTCTACCACATCTTTTCCTTCCCTTCGCCTCTCTATTAATGTGCTTGGACACAGAGCTCTGTGAACAGCCAGCCTCTTTTGCAATGCCCTTTTGTGTCTTGCCCTTCTTGTGCAAGGTGTCAATGGTCGTCTTTTGGACAACTGTCAAGTCAGCAGTCTTCCCCATGATTGTGTAGCCTACAGAACTAGACTGAGAGACCATTTAAAGGCCTTTGCAGGTGTTTTGAGTTAATTAGCTGATTAGAGTTTGGCACCAGGTGTCTTCAATATTGAACCTTTTCACAATATTCTAATTTTCTGAGATACTGAATTTGGGATTTTCCTTAGTTGTCAGTTATAATCATCAAAATTAAAAGAAATAAACATTTGAAATATATCAGTCTGTGTGTAATGAATGAATATAATATACAAGTTTCACTTTTTGAATGGAATTAGTGAAATAAATCAACTTTTTGATGATATTCTAATTATATGACCAGCACCTGTGTGTGTGTGTGTGTATGTATGTATATATATATATATATATATATATATATATATACACACACACACATATAGGCCGAATTTAACTTTGCGTTCATACACAGGTTTTGTGTACAAATGTGTACGTGCATAGTAAGTGAAGGAGACCCATTGTAATTTGAACACATTTTTGGGTGACCAACTACATCTTTTAGTAGTATGCAAAAAAAGTCAATATTTAGAACAAAATATATGTTGTAATGCTCACCAATATCTTGCATACAAATATATATGAGAGCATATTGTGTTGTCCTTAAAAGGCACTCCAAAATCTATATAAAGGTGTCACCGATGGGGCATTGATGGGACATAAGCATCGGTTCAAGGGGTTACTGCTGGTGTTCCTACTTTGTGTACTTCTACTGCGTCCTTCGCCTCCACAGGAACGACATCCATTATTTATCCCTCGTCTTCTCTCTCCTGTTCCCCCGGGGACGAGAGGAATCCGTGTTTTGGAGATGTACTGTTTCCCAATGCCTGGCTCGTACATCCCTAACCTGCATGTCTATTAGATATGGCCCAGCCGATTCAGAGATGTCAAGAGACTTGTATTCTGGCTCGGGTTGTATCAGTTTTAAGTCAGTGTTCCCTTAGTTCAGGGACACTTCTGGAGGTCCTCCCCCTGTGTCTATGTGAACTTTGGCCTTGAAGACCTTCCACATAACCCACATTGCCAACACAAGCGTGGTGACCAGACGTGCCTTAATTAAACTTCTGAACTGGTGATACGACCACAGCAGAGGTCAGAATCACAGGTTACGAGGTTCTTTGCTCTTTCAAGTGTGTTGGCGTCTGCTGTATGCGTGAGTGTATTTATTTATTTTGAGCTCCACTGACTTATGAGCTGGGGCATCTGTTAGCATTTACATTTACTGATTCAGTACATTTTTTATATATATATATATATATATATATATATATTTAATGTACTGTACTGTATCAGGTTGTTAGAAGATGCACAAGTTGTGACAGTGGTTTTCTTTAGTACTAGACATTTTGTATGTATTTAGTTTGCTCACTTGCATAACTTAATACAATTTGTTTTAAAGGGGACATATTATGCAAAATTCACTTTTGCATGGTATTTGGACATAAATGTGTGTTGGCAGTGTGTGTACACAACCACCCTATAATGATAAAAATCCAACCACTCCTTTTTTTTTAATCCCCATAAATCATAAGCAGCGTCTCAGAACAAGCTGTTTCCAGATCCCTGGCAGTGTGACGTCACAAAAGCCACAGGCCCCGCCTACAAATGTTGACAGACACTGCCATTTTAACATAGAAAAGCCCTGAGCGAGTTCACAGCCAGTTGTACAGTCCGCCATTGCTGCACTGACGAGAATATCTCCCAAGCGTTTTAGGTGTTCTGTAGCTGGATGGATTAATCCACATATCTCTTTCCATTTACTCCCTAAATCTGAGCCGCTGAAGATGAGGTGGAATAATTTTGTTTTTGAAGAAAATGCTCCCTCAATTCTACCGAAATTTGTTTATGTCTGTGCAAATCATTTCATACCGGACTGCTTTGTGAAGAATGTCAATACAAAGGGACAGTACAAAACATACAGTCTCCAGAGTAATACTGGATACGGCAGTAATGAGGGTGAGAGCACTTTATTACAGTTCATCTGAGTTGATTTACAGATATAAAGTTTACCAGTTTATTAAGCACCACCCGAAAAGGCATAATGTATATATTTGTTTACTGTTAATTGTAACGAGTGTTTCTGTGTACTATTTTGTACTATTAAACTGTGTTTTATTAAGCTCTTACAGTGATTTTTTTAGAGTGAAAACAGATGTTTCATCTTTTGTGTGAAGTACAATAAACGTCATAAAACTCATCGGTAAACTGGCTTGTACTAATATAGTGGATAAAAACAAGAAGACAATATAAGTTATAACATAATTAAACTAAACTATACCTGTTCTATCTCCATGCAGCATATATTCGCAGTTTCTGAAATTTTTTGTGCGTCCTGACTGAATCCTAACAGGGGCAAACGAGCTCTTGATGCTCCGCCCTCTTAGGCCGAGTGCAGCAGCTCATTTGCATTTAAAGGGCACACATTGAAACGGCACGTTTTTGTTCAGCCCCAAATAGTGGCAATTTTAACATGCTATAAAAACTTATCTGTGGGGTATTTTGAGCTAAAACTTCACATACACACTCTGGGGATATCAGAGACTTATTTTACATCTTGTAAATGGGGGCATAATAGGCCCCCTTTAAACCATGCTATAGTTCCTACTTGCAGTAACTGTTTAATTTACTCCGCAAAGCCAATTTTTACTCACATTAGCCACTTGCAGGGAGTTAGTTTTGGAACCTGGTAACATGTGATTCATATGGACCTGTGTTTATCTTTTACAAATTACAGAGTGATTTTATATATTATGAAAAAAAATACAATTAGAAAAAAAAACAATTAACCAACTATTGACAAAGAAGATTCAAGTGTGTGTGTAGGTATAGTGTGTGTTTGTGTGTGTGTGTGTATATATATATATATATATATATATATATATATATATAGAGAGAGAGAGAGAGAGAGAGAGAGAGAGAGAGCGAGAGAAAATGTGAATTTGTGTGTCAGAGGAAGCTGTCTTCGTGTGCCTGTATGTGCGTGTTGTCCTCTGTTATTTTTGCATATGAACTGCTTGTCAACCCTTGCCACCATCTGAGATCTCCTCTCTCTGAAGCTGTGCATTGTAACTGCTCTCGGGGTGAACCCCGCTGTAACTCCGCTCAGATGTCTGCTCCCAATCTTCCCGTTAGGTCAACCAAGAAACACATCCAATCTGCTGTCAGAAGCCAAACCAAGGGCCTTCACAGCAGGCCTTCACCACCAAACGACACACGAACCACTGTCTGTGCCTCCTTCCCCCTAACATCAATTAAAGCGAGGCAGTAATTTAATCTGACAATCACAGGCTTTGAGTGAGACAGGTTGAGATGTCACAGAGATGACCTTTCTGCCCACATGCAGCCAAGAGCTGTCTTTTGCCTAGGCCTTTGTAGTTTGTTAATGAGATATTGATTTGAAACAATGCACTAGCAAATTTTGTCGAGATTAGCTCCATGCTAACAAGGTCACAGCGCTGTGACAGTACAGTCTCGTGTTTATCAGCACCATACCTCCACCTCCTTTATTTAAAAGCCCTCTTAGGGGGTCTGTAACCATGCCTTTTTAATTTCCTGTTTTCCCTAAGCATGTTGATATTCTGCCCACATCTTCCCCGTTGGCCTCGTTTGTCATCTTACTGGCTTTCGCTGGGCTCGCTAGTCGTTAATTACTTGTGATTTTCAAGTCATCTCCTTGGTTCATGTTCTCTCCCCCCTTTCCCCTCTGCTAGATATGAGGGCTCTCGCCGCGGTCACACTCTTTTCTGAAGGAGCACCTTGTCTGGAACTGGCCAGGTGTGGACGGCAAATCTGCAGGAAGTGAGTGCCAGTGCTCGTTTTGCCAGCCCAAGGCGTCTAGTGTTCCATGCACGCTAACGGCGCTATCAGGAAGTCCACGCGTCGCCATGAAACCCAGTCTCAGCCTTATCCGAGTATACAAACCCAGCACTCACACTGCCAACTTTCAAATCCCTCAGCATTATCGGCTTTCCCAGACTCCTATTTCTTACTATCAGTCCGCGGTCTCTGTAAACGCTAGCCATGTGGAGCTAGCGACAGGCTAACGGACATTTGAGGCACTTAATGTGAATCTCGGCAAACACCTGGAAACTAAGTCCACATTCTAATGGCTCCAGTGATAATACAAAACACGCAATTACCTCCTTGGATTGTTTAATGTTTAATCGTTTAACTAAATGAAAATAATCCAGTGCCCTGCTGAAGAGGTACCAGTGGTCATTGAAATGAGCTGAGGGGACTGTGTTTGCCCAGTTTGCTAGAAAGATTTAGCATGGTTAATTCTGACTGTTTGGATGAGCTTTTTAAAGGTGATCTGTGGACCTGCGAAAAGGCAGCTAAATATGAATTTAGCATCAATTTAAATTAGTTGCAATTTGTAGCTAGCATTGATATAGTTGAGACCAGCTCATTTGAGTCAGAGTCAAGACCAAGACTAGTAGAGGGTTGAGTCCAAGTCAAGACCGAGGCCACATGCTCCAAGGAACAAGACAATGAATACATGGTCTTGGACTCGAGGCAAAACCATGAATCTTATTTTCATGGTCTTTCATCAAGCTCTGTGTGCTTAGTTTGAAAATAATTAAAGACTACATAACATTGTTTTAAATTAATTTGGAAATATTTGTATGTACATATAACTTCTTGCGGGATTAAAATGTAAATCAAAAGTCATGAAATTTCACTAGAGTTGGTATCGTGACAACTTAAATTTTGGTATTGTGGTATTTGGTATTAAAATAGTGTTTTTGGGTGTTTTTTTGCCCCTGATTCTGACATTCTGGATTTTGGTGATACCGTTGATAACGTAAAGATGATATGAAAAGATATAAACTCTTTAATTAGGGAGACATACAAAATGTACAGTATTTGGAATACTCCAGGACCGGGGTTGGAATATATTGCGCTAAAATCCATGCTTTTAGGAATAACGTTGTGTCTGCATAATAGTTAGAAGCTGGTGTTAGAAATAAATTTTAGGCAAATGCCATTGTTCTTCCTTAATTTCTATTTATTCCAGGGTTTTTTTAGTGTTGTAGTTTGTTAGAGCCAACATGGATTTACGTGTAATGTACAAATGAAGACAAATTTGTATTACATGGAGTGATTCTAATAGGGCTGGAGTTACAGAATTCTCTTTGTCCTAGATCTTGTCCTTTATAATCATCATTTAATTACTTTTTTTATTTCTTCTGATTGCTGACAATGAAGGTGAAGGAGAGAAAGATGTAGAGAAAGAATCTGTCATACTACAGAAAAGGTGAGAATCTCTCTCAGATGCTGTGCTCACATCCTGTCTGCCAATTCAAGGGGTTTGCAGTGTGTGGGACACCTCCATATGACGTTTCTCAGATTGTGTGAAGCATCTCCAAGAAGAGAGTGTAAAATCAGTATAATAAAAGTGCACTGTATTTAGAAGAAAAGAAAGAGAGAGACTCAAAGAGTGTGCTATTATAACAAAATATGCCTATTAAAGGTGCAGTAAACAATTTCTGAGAAACACTGTTGATATTTGAAAACAACCCAAATAAACACACTGCTCTCTTCATTGCTCTGCCCCCAAAATCTACAAACATGGAATACAAGAGTGGATGTCTCTTTATCATAGCTGAAGTGAAGCAAAATAATGCTTCGCAAAAACATAAAGTGAAGATAACGAACGAACAAACAAACAAAATTAATATACATAACACAAGAGTATATACAAGTAAGACTTTACTTGCTCAACAATGACACTCAAAACTGTCCAGTTACTATAGCTAAAATTACAACAACTGTAAAATATAGCAAAACTAATGTTACTTACAGTACATTTGGAACAGTAACAATGCAACCTCAGTGTCCATTTCCAGGCTTTCCCACTTAGGTCTTTCTAGCGCTGGAGGACTTTTCTAATATTAACATGGGTCCTAAAGATCTTGCCTGATCATTTTCTCTTTTGTAATGTCTCTCAGCCGTCTCTCTTTCTACAGTCTTTCTTCAAATCTCCCTTTTGTTCACTCTCTTTCATTCCCCATCATGATTGTATATGCCCCCTACTGCTGATTGTTGTGGTGCTCGGTCCAATCCACTTTTAACTGTTTTTCTCAGAAATTGCTTACTGCACGTTTAAGGGCCAGAGTCCACCTCCAGAGCCGCTTCAAACCCGGACGCTGTTTGTTACGCTGAGTTAAAACTGTTTGAAGAAACTGTAGTCCATGTGAATAGAGATGCAAAAAATTGATAAAATTATCTTTTTTTTTTTTTTGTAAGCAATTTAAAGTGAAATGTGAGATTGTTCTGCTGTGTAATTATTTATTGTGAGCTGTGGCACAGCTGTGGCACATTTTTGCACTGTAGTAAGTCTTCCAAATATTGTTTGTATATGGAAAATTGCATCCAATGCACAGTATACATACTAATAATGTAGTACGGTACAGTAGTATGCTGTTTCAAACATTAAATGTTTATGTGGATCTACTTCCATGTTCATTTTCTCAGTCTTGAACTTGATGCCTCTGCATAATAGAAAGAGAGAGATTTTCAGCTTTAAATAAGCATAAAAATGTTTATGTATTTGTCTGGAAACTAACATGAAGGCGGCTGTTGGAAACAATGTGTTAAAATAGTTTAACAGCTTGGAAAGTCCTGCAGTGTAACAGAAGTTTCCTACAGTGTGACATGCTGTACTTCATCTTTAACTTTTAAAATTCATTTGTCACACCACAGGACTGCAGTATTTAAGTTAATTGAAAAAGCTAAATAAATAATTTAAACATGAGAATGAAGTAGTAACCAATTACATTACAATTAATTAATTAATCAATTAATTAACAAGATACAATTATTTCCTATATACATTTATAGCTAAAATGTATATATATTTTTAAAAATCCTAGCTTAGTCATTTATAATTAAGTCATTTATAGGTTGACTTTGAGTTTGTCCACTCAGTGGTAGATGAGCATTTGGGGAACTTGATATTATTTTTGCAATTGTATTTGTTGACGTTGGCAATGCAGAAATTAAACACTTAATAAATAATAAAGAATACTTTTAATAAAGAAAATTTAATGTCCATACATACACAGAAACACTGAGACATGAGCAACAGGTCTGCTCACTCTGGGAGTCTTCCAGGTCTTGCACATGCATGGATGAGATGGGGGTTGACAGCAAGAGAGAGAGAGGGTGAACCTGTCACCAGGAACTGGTCTCTATGGGCATATTGTTTCGCAGGAGCTAATTAACCCTAGGAAATAATTACACAAATATGCAAATGCTGTTTAGATAAGTGTAGGCTCTATCAGAGGAGGTAGTCAATCATAGGGGAAGGGTTGGAGGGAGTCGGTGGTCTGTGTGTGTTTGTGTATGTGTATGTGTGTGGGCCAGGAGTCAGACTCTGTGCCGGGTTGATAAGGGGAGGGGGACGTTACCTGGTTTAATGTGGCATCACCCTTTTGCAACTGTGGAGATTTCATTTATTGAAACACAAACAAACACACACTTATGCACAGACAGAACAACACAATGGTCAGTCTTCATGTTTGCTTCAGCATAAAACAACTGTCCAAGATGCACATTACGTTATAATGACAACTTGAAATTGCATTTGTAATTTGTAGATTTGGTAGTTGATTTGATCAATGTCCATTTGATTAGATTGTGAAAAGTGATATTATTAATAGTAGCAGTAGTGTTTGATATCATAACTATCATCACTACTACTATTGCTAAGAGTTATGGATTTGAGCACATAATTTACATCATGATATTCTTTATAAATATTTTTTTTATTTTTTGGACAATACCAATTTTAACAAACAGCTATTGGCTGATTCCAACATTAATATAACTTTTGTCATTAAAATAGATTACTGTTTTTAAATTAGCAAACTTCGAAAACACATGCATTAGGATATACTAGCTAGTTTATTGCTGCATCATCAAATCCTCTTTATTGAACATGGATTGGATCCATTTAATATATTTAAAAGGCCAACATAAATACATAATTACAACAGAACAAAGATACATATGAAATAAACAGTGCTTTTCAGGTAGGTCTAACATTAGTTTTCAGGTTCAGAAATTGAATAAAGTAATCAAATGTAAGATAACATGTATGAATTTAAATGTATATAAATCCTTATTAAAGTTACAAAAGTTATTTAGTTGTTCAAGAGCAGTGAGTGATTTTTTTTATTTTATTTATCTTTTTTTTTTTAATGATTAGCATTAAAACACAGGAATATTAGGCTGCTGTCACTTTAGAAGTTGCATGGATTCACTATACTGATACACACGTGCATTTTATGTCCCAACTTTTTACGTTCACTTAAGCCGTAACCAACTGTGTTTACTATGATACTTGCCAAAATGGCATTTTGATATAATTTTGTGTGAATTTGTCCATTCAGGGAAAAGAAGAAGCGAAAGAGAACTTAATTCAGTATTCGTGCTGTCTGAGGGGCAGCTTTCTGGGCTTGTGTACACAGCGAGTACCAAATTGTTTTATATATATTTAAATTGGCAAGGCTTAAAAATACATGCAAATGATAAACTTTTGTGACAATGCAATGCTGGCCCGATCGGGACAATTGTTTAGAGCGTCGTTCACATTGGCACCAGGCAGTCCATATTGTTGAGCCCTGCTATATTCTTTACAAGTTTCTTTTTGTTTGGCAAGTGTTTTATTTTAGAAAAACGTTTGATTATGCAACAGACATTATACAACTTTGGTGCCTTCACACAGTT
This sequence comes from Elopichthys bambusa, assembly GCA_037101425.1. Classification (NCBI taxonomy): domain Eukaryota; kingdom Metazoa; phylum Chordata; class Actinopteri; order Cypriniformes; family Xenocyprididae; genus Elopichthys; species Elopichthys bambusa. Next base: position 14,881,201 of record CM074434.1, read on the forward strand.
AATTAATCAAGACCATCGGTATCTGCCTTTTTCATGCTCTAGCTGATATGCAGATAGTTTTACATTTGATCAATAATCAGCCAGTATTTAATTAAACAAGGTTTTAGCTATATCTGTTCAGCAGCTATCACTCACCTACCTTATGAAAAAAGCTAAAAGTATCCATAAAATTTTGGTCAGCCACTCTTATTACACACTTATTAGCCACCCTAGCAACCCCATAGCAATGCACTGACATCTATCCACATCAGTCTGGCGGTTGGTTTTCAGGGGTAAGTAGCACTTTCTTGCCAAAATGTTTTAAAAAAAAAAAAAAACCCTAGCTTGTTGTTTTTCCCTGCCCGCACGGCCTTGGTTACATCAGCAGAATAAAAAAGTTAGAAAGGTAGAAAAATTCTTACATGTCAGTGGATTTTTTCCATTAGTATATCATGTATTGACAATAAGACCAGGGCCGTTTATTAAGTGAGGTTGAGGTTGTATAAGCTAATTACTGGCCACTACACCTCTTTGTGGTCGTATGTCCATGCTTGCTCTATGAGCACAGAGAGCTTTATGAATATGAAACACGCTGCACTGCGATGATGACTCAGCTTTGGTTCTTCAAAAAGCTTTGAAGTCTGAGGGTGTGAGAGAAAGACATGCAAACTCGTCTCCGTTTTCACCGCCCTGCACCCACCGCCCAGCCGTCCAAGTAGATCTGGGCTCAGCGCTTTCTGCCAGTTGCATCACACCGTAACCCCCCCTCCCACCAGCCTGTTTATTTACTTTCATATTTGTGTCCCCTCGCCAACACAAGCCATCTCGGTGACAGGAAATCTCTTCCCTCCTGCCAGCTCCTTCAGCTCTAATTCACTTATTATTGTGCTTTTCAAAAAGCTAATCAATGTGGGAGAGCTGATGCAAGATCATGAGAAAAAGGCTAAATGCAGGGCAAGGCTGCAAACTTTCAGAAGCTGATTGCGACAAGGCCAGGCTCTTTATATCATGCAGCTGTGTAGCTGCCGCATTCGTCGTTTTATATCACCGACACCCACGTTCACTCACTTGTTGCTAGCCATTTTTCTCTAATTTAGTTGTTATTCTGCATTTGAACGATCGCTGCATTTGCAAACAAACACACAGATCGATGTTGCATGCGCCAGTGAATGAATGCCCTTTTTCTTTTCTCTCTCTTTCTCTCTCTCTCGTCTCGCATTCGTAGAGCGTTATAACCCCAGGCCAGTGTTAATTACGAGTGTTGTGTTTGTGCCCTGCTTGTGTGACCTTCCTATGTAGGCCGATTATGTGTTTATCGCTCTTATAGAGGCCGTATTGATCAGTCAGTGGGGTACAAATTAAGATATAAACTTGACGTCACACAATCTATTGAGTTTTGCAACGAAGGCATTTGCAGTATGCAAGACTCATTGATTGATTAAGATATATTTAACTGAGTGAATGTGGTGAGTTTATGGGTGCACGTCTTCAGGCAGTCTCTAACTTAAAGAGGTCAAAATTTTGTTTTATAAAAATAAAATATATTTTAATATTTATATATATATATATATATATATATATATATATATATATATATATATATATATGTGGGTGTCCACATAGTTTTTGTCATATAATTAATCTGTCCTCATGTTTTTCACTGTGAAGTTTTTGAACGCTAAATAGGTGCCATGAACATGTAAATGTGGGTGGTCATGTGTTGATGTATCTATCTGATGTCAGTAAGCTGCAAAAAAAAGCTTTTTTTGCAGATTAATTTCAATAGTTTAATTTAGTTCAAAGGTTTTATTTATTTTATTTTTTTTGGACTGGACTGGACTGGAGAAGTTTCAGTTTTGAAAGTTACTGTATGTTTTAATGGTATATTGAGCTCTTATTTTGAAATATCATTAAAAATTGTGTTTCTTATTAAATGACGCCATTAACTCAAATTGTTCTTACTCTCACTTTGCAGGAAAACAGCACTCCGGAGGAACACACACTTTATGTGTGGGACCAGTTCATCTCTAAATCACTCGCGAAAAACGTCTTCATCGTGGCACACAGCTATGGCGGCTTGTCATTCGTGAATTTGGTAAGTATTTGTTAGAGGTTATTATTATGAAAAGCCCTCACCCTCCACCCCCTCAATGCACACAGTTGTCTTCACCAGTGGGAAAAGCAGCAGAAGAGAGAGCGAAATGATTAAAAATAAATAACGCTTAGTTTCTTTGAGAAAGTGCTGCTTTTGTAAACAATCCAGTTCATCCTTGTCCTAAGGCACTATCCACTTCCTTGAGTGGGAGGGAGGGACAAAGCAAGAATGAGAAACTGCAAAACTACGGCTCTGTTAAGGCATGTAGACAAGTACGCATAACATCAGACCCTGAGAGAAAAGAAAGATATCATGATCGAAGGGCAGTCAGTCCCAGAGTACATGCTAAAGTCAGAAAGACAGAAGATACAAGTTTGAATATTACATAATCTCTCATTGGACTTAAAAATACAGTTATGTTTTATGTGAATGGTTAAAGGGTTAATGCACCCCATAATAATATTAATAAAAAATGCTCATAATTTTTCTCCTTTTTTTTTTTTCAAAGCTGAGTTTAAAAAAACGAGGTTCATGTTTCTGAGCGGAATTACCATGCAGTGTTTTTTTTGTTTGTTTGTTTTTTAATATTAGTCTGTGCAATTATTAGGAAACTAGATTACATTTTTTTCCCCATTAACCTCAAAATGTAATGTTAAAAAAGTGTGTTTTAGTCAATAACTAATAAAAAAATTGTGATCTAGTAACATTTTGGGCATTTCCAAAAATTTGGTGGCCTATGTAGACATCCTTATTTTTTTAGTGTCTTTCAAAAACCTCCCATCCATTGAATATGTCATTTTCGTTACTGTATCCTGTTCAAAGATGGTTATTGTTTTCCCTTCACTGAATCTTATGTTTGAGAGGATCTCGTCATCAGTTTAGAACATTGTACTATATTAGCATTCATTGCCCCACATTGCATTCTCTTAAATGGTTCCAGTGTTTGAAAAATGTGCCTTTAAGAAACTGGTAGTAGTTGGAAGTTGGCTTCACATTTAGTTCTTTAGCATTAAATTTGCACTTTTTCTTCTCAAGACATTTTTCATCCTGTAGAATAAGCTGAAATATGCTGCCAGGTTTGAAGTCACTGATGGTAAAAGCCAATCGTTGTTTAACATGATCGATCTCAGCGAGAACTATTTTTGAGAACTGTAGTGAAGATGAAGATTTTTAGAGAATAATGTTGTGGTCTTTTTCTCACACATTGTATGTTTTTAGAAGACTTAGAATATAGTCTTATTATCTACTTTTACATTGTTCCTGTATTGTTCTTGCTTCCATTATATTGCGAAAATCATTCAAATTTTATATTTAATGGAAGAAAGTCAGTCATACATGTCTCGAAAGACACAAAGGAAAGTAAATTATGACCAAATTTTCAATTTTGATGAACTAACCCTTTATCTTAACCTTGTGAAGTTTTCAGCTATGTTCCCTGTGGTACATCACCTCCGGGATCAAGGGTCAGGTAGCTTGTCACAATCTCTACTAGTCTAGGTGTGCGCATTGTAAGGACAGAGCCACTGTCTAACCTTTGACCTAACATAAACACACACTTTCTTGCTTTCTTTATTTCACACACACACACACACACACACACACACACTCTCCTACACCTACATGAGAGCACTTTTCATGAACCCGTTCCACTTTTCTTTGAGAGAGAGAAGGGAGGGTGAAGCGGATGGCCGAGACTTAGCATTCCTCTGATAATTCCAGGAATATGTGTTTTTATTTGAGCCAAGAGGTTCTGTGTTTCGTAATTTGAATATAACTGTTAAATATGTATGTGGTGTTGTGGCCGTGACAGCCCCTCGCTGGTGGAGGCATGGCGGTCTTCCTCCAGAGATCTGTTTAGCCGTCTTTCTCTGATGCATCCCTGTTTTTTCCCCTCCCTCACACACAAACACACACACACACACAGACGGAATGCTCACTTAAACACACTATTTCTTATACAAACCATGCTCATGCCTTTCATTGGTTCGGTTGTTTCTGGTATGGAGTGGCAGGAATTGTATAATAATAACTTTGTCATCAAACATCGTCTTTATAGATCATGCATAACATCTCAATTTAAAGTTGATTAATCATTTTAGCTGCTTGACATACTTAATTTTTTTATAGTTTGGTAGATGAACCTATAACTAAATATCCTAACCAGACACAATGCGATAATAATACAGCGTCAAACAATCTGACTGTCCACACCAAATGCGACACAACTATGAGACGTGACAAAATCAATCAAAAATCACAGCCAATCAAAGGAGAGCGGGTGGGCAGGCTCTCTCTGCAAGCATAGTGCATTCTCAATGAAATTAAGCACAAAGTCATAAATAATGATTTATTTATTTATTTATTTTAATTAATTAATTTTTCATTCGCTTTATTTTTTTAAGATTTGAGGTGAATTATCAATTGTTGCTTTCAGTATGGCTATAAAGGCAAAATTATATTCAAACAAAGTAATTTATTTAAACATTAAATAAAGCACATAATCAGACCTGTGATTATCATTGTCATAGTTTTTTTTTAGCCATGATGCCGCAGAAATAGAAATGTTTCTAAAATAGAATACCCTGACACTCATTGCGTATCGTCGTCATTATGGCTGGTTTGCACAAAAACTCTGATTATCATAAAAAAGATACATTTTGCTGTGTCGTGCTGTCGTGTCACTTCTGGTTAGAACACTGTGTAACTCCTCAAGTGAAACTGTTTTCAAGTATTTATCTATTTATTTTTATTTTCTTATTTTCATTTTAAATATACTAACTAGTACCCTAACAGATTGTCTATACACCCCTTTGTTGGCAGTAACTCTACACTGTAAAAAATGAATGTGATTTTAACGGTAAAATATTGTAAAAAATTGTAAATAGGTCAACAGTAAGTTCCCGTATTATATACAGGGAAAAACTGTAAAAGCTCTTACCAGACATTTTATGTAATTTTCACAGTAAAATGCTGTACATTTTACAATTTTGTCAAAAAAAAAGAAAAAAAGAAAAGAAAATCAAACTGATATTCCCACAGTTCCCTGCGTGACACTCCACATTTGAAAGTATTTTGTTTAAATAATCATGTTTCTTAATAGTTTTTGTTATCAGTTATGTACATTAGGGTTTTATGTTACATCTTCTGTTGTTTAATGAATGTTTATTGCATTATGTAAGTGCTGTGGGTTACCATGATTGTGTTTTGCGTTTGTGTGAATGACTCTGTGCACTTTCTTTATATTAATATACTTCAGCTCGTGGAAAAGCTACTTGTGATGATTACTCCTAATGTGGCTTTTTCTTTTACCACCTGCATTATTATGGTGGTTGTCAGTATATGTTAAAGGTACAAAACAGATTGTTGAATTTATTGGTTTACATTCAAATTTTCTTGTTTGTAAATTACAGTTTTATACTCTAAAATGTACAGTTTGTTCTGTAAATGTGTTTACAGTTTTTCTGTATTTTTTACAAAATTATTCTGGATACCACAGCTGCCAAAATAATTTTGTAAAAACTATGGAATTTTTTTTACAGTGTATTTAATGAGAGGGCCGTGCATGTGACTTAATATGTCTTAAGTAATGGTTCAAGGTGAAGAAATTAGAGGCCAAGATGAAAAAGGTGGACGCAGAGTTGAGAAGAAATTTTTAGCTCGTCATAACAGATTGCCTGAAAACAGGCAGTCTGTGGCTTAATTAATGCTCCCTTTAACTCTTAACAAACACGTTTCTAATCAGGCACATCAAACACAGTCCGATTAATGTCTTCAGCATGTTGGCTCTCTCTCCCTCTCTTTCTTTCCATTGAAATTCGATTTCTTTTCGAAGGCAGTATGTAGTAATTACAGATACATCAAAGTGTGCCTTAAAGTAAGAGTGGTGCGTCAGGGTTGGATAGCTTTATGTCAGGGCTCACTATTCCATCTCTGTGTTCCTGTTTCAACAGTCTCTGTTTCTTGTCATATCTGTGCCATGAATTCTGAGTTAGACAAACAGTTCTCTTCTAACTGTCTGCCACTCTTTTTTTTTTTCATTCTTCTGGCTCTGAATTCTTATAGCTTCATAGTGTGCACTGAACGTGATTGAACTTCTCGACCATTAATAAAGTTTGTGCTGTAAGTTTGCAGGTGTGCATGAATACATTCCCGGATATGCATATAACACATCTATCATGTTGACGTTGTCCTGTGGCTGGTGTTCATTAATCTATGATTAGTAATGGAAACTGCAAAGAATTTAATGATTTTGGTTCTGATTCCTCTTAAGGGGTTAGTTCACCCAAAGATTATCCCATGATTTACTCACCCTCAAGCCATCCTAGGTATATATAACTTTCTTCTTTCAGACAAATACAATCTGAGTTATATTAAGTATGTCCTGGCTCTTCCAAGCTTCATAATGGCAGTAAATAGAGGATGAGATTTTGAAGCCCAAAAAACCATTCATCATAAAAGATATCCCCATGGCTCCAGGGGGTTAATAAAGGCCTTCTGAAGCGAAGCAACGTGTTTGTGTAAGAAAAATATCCATATTTAAAACTTTAAAATCTAAAATAGCCATCTTCCGAGCGGCCGTACGCATTTATGATAAAAGAGTGAACTCTGACCCGATGCGTGACTTAATGACGAATGCGGATGTGCAGAGGAGAGAGCAAAACAAAACACCGGTCACATAATAGAAGTCTAAAAATAGATTTTTTTTAAAGAGAAATGTCAGAGGATTTTAATCTAAGTGAAGAGGAGCTTGAGTTTGTGGCCCAGCCCTATTTATTTGAACAGCGAGAGGAGTCGAAGCTTACGCTACTTCTACATTGCATCAGGGGTTACTCTTTTGGCGCAAGTCGACAAGCGTATGGCCATCTGCCGGAAGCTAGTTATTATAGTTTTTACAGTTTTAACTATGGATATTTTTCTTACACAGACGCATTGCTTCGCTTCAGAAGGCCTTTAATAACCCCCCAGAGTCGTGTGGATATCTTTTTGTGGATATCTGATGGATGGTTGCACTTTTTTGGGCTTCAAAATTTCATCCTCTATTCACTGCCGTTATAAAGCTTGGAAGCCGTATAAACATTATTGAATATAACTCTGATTGTATTCATCTAAAAGAAAAAAGTCAAATACACCTAGGATGGCTTGAGGGTGAGTAAATCATGGGGTAATTTTAATTTTTGGGTGAATTGTCCCTTTAAAGATTCTGTTTACTTAACGGTTTCATTATCAAAACTATGTATTACTTTACAAACAAAATTTAACAACATCTGTAACCACATGTTGTCATAAACAAACAGCAATTCCACTGATTTAAGTCTCACATGCTATAACCCGAACATGCTTGATTCGCTAAAAAGAAGCAACTCAGTAGAGTCATTCTTTCAGAAATTAGACTGCACTGCTTGTTCTGTGTGTGTTTGATTCACTAACAGAAACAACTCATTCGAATCATTTGTTCGTGAATCGGACTACATTAGTTGCTCAGAAAGTGTTTGATTGGTTTAAAAGATCAGATTCATTAGAATCATTTATTGATCTGGAATCGAACTACACTAGTTATGAAGTATGTGTTTGAGTCACTAAAAAGATCAGACTCTTAAGAGTCATTCGTTCAGGACAACCTGTCACTCACATGAGATCACAGCAGGAGCAAACAACAATGATCCAGTCAGTTCCCAATAGACACAATCAAGTCTGGCTCTACATTTTTTTTCTCTCTCTTTCAAAAAGTATTTCATTCAGATATACATCACAATAGGGAAGAAAATACGATCGCAACTTCCATTTCATGCCAACTTCAATTTTGTTCAGTAAACAGTTATGGTGGCTTGCCACTTAATGTTTCGTGTGAAATCTGGGTCCTGGATCAAACCCAGTTGCGAAGCACTGCCCTTCATCTCACCTGATCATACCTGTCCCATTTTCTCTTCTTTCTCCATCTGATCTTGTTTGATTGCTGCATTGGCTGCTCCAGTGGTTGCTTTCATCTATGAGTCTAGCTGGAGGCCTGTGGGAGCAGCCATCAGGGCAGAGCTCAGCTCCGCGTAACCTTCCTGACTCTCTGCCAGAGAAAAGAGCAGCCGGATTGAAGAAGATGGGGCACATTATGTAACGAGTTATGCAAACGTACATCTGCCTCCCATTGCACCAGTATGTGGTTGCCCATCGTGTCGCATAGGTAAGAACTTTTTTGTTCACACACCTGTGCATGTGTGGATCAGAGTCTAAGTGTGTGTTCACACTTGGCAGGTTTGGTTCGATTAAAATTAACTGTGTGATTGCTCTGTTACTGTGGTTTATTTGAATAAGTGTGACTGCTGCCATCCGAACCCTGCTGTGGACCAAATAAGGGGACAGAGACCCACCACTTATAAATGAATTCTGGTGCGATTAGACTCCAACATGGATCAAAGACATCTAAACGAGCCAAACACAGGATGTGATGTCACAAGATGTGGCCCTAAAAAAGGATAGAATGCTCAAGAATACCTGGTTCTTCTCATAATAGGAGCGATGTTGCCCATTACAGTTCAGTACAAGCATTGGAACCGACATCTCCTTGCAGCAGATCTTCATTTGTGTGTGTGACAGAGGAATTCCTGGTGTTGTCTTGACTCCTTTGCACATTTTATAAGCTGTTCTCTTTTTTTTTTTGGTCCGGACCAAAAGAACCAAGAGATCCAAACTACAAGTATGAACACACCCTTAAACTGCAAGTAACAAGTAATAAGGTATTAGAGGTTGTTGCAATGTAAATATAGTCATGGCTAAAGAGCATCACTATACATTTTTACATTTTATGGCCAGTGTGGTGAAAAGTTTATTGTTGGGCCTGATGGAGACGCATCAAAGCTCAGTTTCTAGATATCCACTTGACTCTATGGTGCTGCAATCTAGACACCAAGGTTTTGGTTTCTCTTCTTTACCTGAATAATGAATCTTGGCCTGCAGCACTAAAACATGGTCAATTGAACTCCAGAATACAAGCTTTTTTCAAGCTTTCTTTCTTTTTCTTATGCTGTCTTTCATTTCTAACATTTATGTTATGCTGGTTTGTCTTGATAGTTTAAGACTGCAGTTTAAACTGCTCTGCTATATGTAAAAACTTCTGCTTGGACAAATGGGTCTGATATCTTGCTGATACACTTGCTGCAGACTCATATGAAATATGAAACATTCACAATTGCAGAGATTTCTGTCCAGCCCTGCATTCAATATTAGAGTCTCTTTTTATGCAATAGTGGAAATTTGTCTGGAAGAAAAGTCTATTAATTTTACATGTAAAACCCTCACAAAATTAATACAACCGACAGCCCTAAAAAAATAGACTTTTCTTTCAAAAAAATATATATAAGTATATATAATAAGTTTGGGATCTGGACAATTTTTACATTTTTCTTTTTTTATTTCTTTTTTAATGTTTCTTATGCTTATCAAGGCTGCATTTATTTGGAAAAAAAAATACAGCAATATTGTAAAATTTAAACAACTGATTTCTCTTTTAATATATTTTAAAATGCAATTGATTCTTGATATGACAAGACTGACATTTTCAGCAGCCATTACTGTATCAGTATCACATGATCCTTCAGAAATTATTCTAATATGCGGAACATTTGCTCTTAAAGCGCATTGACCCGCCTTTGGCTTGACATCACTTTCTTTTCCTGTGTTTACATTTTCTATTTAGACTACTGTCTAAAAATATTAATAATGAAAGCAAATTATACATCTTTTGAGAGGTCTATGGGTTTAGTGTCAATATAAGGTCTCTGCTTTACAATATCTATACTCCAGCAACAGTAATATTGTAATTTGTGTCGCAAGTACAAATGAAAACATGCAAAATCAAAACGGGACTTTTGAAAACAACTCTAACCTTTAAAAACAACTATTAAAAACTTAATATTTTTGCTTAATATTTTTGTGGATACATTTTTATTTTTCAAGATTCTTTGAATAGAAAGTTAAAAAGAACAGCATTTATTTGAAATAAGAAATTTATGATGTTACAAATAATTTCTTAGTGTCACTTTTCCATTCTTAATACAAGTATTTCTTACAAAAAAGGTGCTAGTTACCCCAAACTTTTGAATGGTGGAAGAAGTTAATAATACCAGTACATAAAGTATTCATTAATTTAATTATATTGAATAATGTGATTAAAGGGTTAGTTCACCCAAAAATGAAATTTCTGTCATTAATTCCTCACCTTCATGTCGTTCCAAACCCGTAAGACCTTTGTTCATCTTCGGAACACAAATTAAGATATTTTTGATGAAATCCAATTAAAAAAAAAAAAAAAAAGTTTTATCCTCAATAGAAAGCAACGAAATTACCACATTTAACCCTTTGAGATTCATTCAGTTAAATAACTGGCATTAATGTGATGCCATCACTTGAAGCTCAGACTTGTTGATATTTGTTTGAACACTGATGATCAGGTCTATCAGTATGTGATGGTGAAATGGGCTTAAGTCCTGATCAGATGATTTACGCCACAGATCAAGGCTTTCTTAGGACCTCTGCATTGTTGGAGAATTCTCCTGATTAGCAGCACACAGTCTTCCCAGACCCTTCACTCCACCTTAGTGTGTGGCTCATTTCTGTAGCTTGAAAAGAGATCCTGACAATCAACATTGTAAAAGATTTCCCCCACTGTGGATTGTCTTTTTCGTCTTTACCTCCTCACCTCCTCCCATGCATTGTTTTCTGTATCTGCCTGTTTGTGCTATTTTCTGTTGTTTATTTATTTATTAATTTATTTGATTTATGATGGGCCGCTTCAAACCCAATTTTCCCCTCCTGGACTTCTGTTGTGAGGGATTCACCAGAGAAAGAGCTTTGACTACAGCTCGTCAGTGGCTTATTTATGTATTTCCGGCTCATTTTGTCATTAATTTCTGTTTGTTTTTAGAAGATGACGAGCAATCTAGCATGCACAGATTGTTGTTGGAGAATGGAAGCCCGTCTGCATGCAGCTTTTAATTGATATCAATTTGCCGTCCAGGTGTGTTACGCTGAAACAGGGTCACAGAGGGGGTGGAGTTCTGTATGTGCTTAGAGTAATTACTGTAGCTTTCAGTCTACATACACACCAGATCTGTTTCATGGTATTTATTTAAAGTACCATGTAAATACCATCGTACATGAATATGGTAGTGCATTCACTATTCTGTAAGGGATGCTTTAAATTGTTATAAGTGTGGATGCTTGTGTTTATTATGAAGGAAAAGCATGTCAGCTGTTTTAGGTTAAACGAGTTTTGACGCTGCTCAGTAAATGTTTTTATGAGTATGTCTGTTAATTACAGATCTACCTCAAGAGAACATTATATTAAATATGGCACCTTGGTAAAATGAAAATACTAGCTGCCTTTTATTGACTATATAACGACAGTATAGACAATGTATCTGCTAAATATTACAAAGAAGAATAGATCTCCAGGTAGGATCATCTTACAAATATTTTCACACACAACTGCTTCAATATTTCAAATCCGAAGGCACATCGTTGGAGCTTATTCCTGTTGTGTTGTAGGACAATTATGTTGTTTTGTGCTGTCATTATTTTGTGTTGTATTATTTGTTAGCAGCATAATTGTATTGTGTTGTAGCATATTTTTTGCTGTTTGGTGAGCTATTTTCTTTGTGTTGTGTCTTAATTTTGTTGTGTTATAGCATAAATAACACATTGTGTTATAAAGTAATTCTGTTGTTTTATGGTTTCACCTGGCTTATTTCCATTTTGGAGTTTTGTTGGCTTTGCTGATTCTGTTGTGTTGTGGCTTATTGCCATTGTTGTGGCTTATTTGCATTGTGTTGTGGCTTATATACATTGTCTTATGGTTTATCATCATTGTTTTGTGTCTTTTATTGTGTTGTTGTGGCTTATTTGTGTTGTATGTGGTGTAATTCTTAGTTTTCTGTTGTATTGTCACTTATATGCATTGAGTTGGGGTTTATTTCCATTGATAATTATGTTCCTTTGTTGTTTTAATCTGATTTGCTGTGTGTTTTTCTGTTGTGGTGTAATTTAGTTTTGGCTTTAAAAGGATAGTTCAGCCAAAAATGAAAATTCTGTCATCATTTACTCACCTTCAAGTTGTTCCAAACTCGAAAAAAGAAGATATTTTGAAGAATATGGGTAATCAAACAGTTGATGGGCTCCATTGACTTCCATAGTATTTTTTTTTTTTTTTTCATTCTATGCAAGTCAATGGGATCCATTAACAGTTTGGTTACCCAAAATATCTTCTTTTGTGTTCAGCAGAAGAAAGACATTCATACAGGTTTGGAACAACTTAAAGACTGGTTTTGTGTCTTATTTCCATTGTATTAAGGCTTATTTGTGTTGGTTGTGTTGTGAATCTGTTTTATATTGCCGCTAATATGCGTTGTGCTGTGTTTTTTAATTGCCGTTGTGTCTTAATAATGTTGTGTTGTGGCATAAATGGGTTTTGTGGAGTAATTCTGTTGTTTTGTGGTTTTATCAGATATGTTGTGGCTTATTTCTATTGTGGTGTAATCTGTTTTAGATTTAATTTTCAAGTTGTCATTGTATTATGATGATAGTGTATTTCATTTTCATTCATAATTCTGTGTGTGGCTTATTTCCATTGTATTTATGGTTTATTTGTCTTATGTATGGTGTAATTTTGTTGTGCTTGTTTTTTGTGTGTGTGTTGTCACTCATATGCATTGTAACTTTATTTGCCGTTGTGTCTTCTGTTGTGTTGCATCTTAAAACGGTTGTATTTTCAACTTTTGTAGTGTTGTGCATCCATGGGCCGCCGCAGTTATGCTAGGTCAACTTCGTGCATTTAACTCAGACTCTGTCTCTCCGTCTGTCTTTCTCCCTCCCTCTCTCATTTTTTCCTCCCCCACTTCATCTTTTCTCTGTCACAAGCTTAATTAGCCGCTGCTTGTTAACAGGCTCAGAGAGTTTAGCGCATAAACATGGATGGAGGGATAAATTCACGCCGAAACGAGCGCACGATAAGAGAAATCACCCAGCTCCACTATTTCTATAAATAAACTATCAGCAAACGCCTGTGCGAAGTGGCCTATCTTCACACAGACGATAAGACACGCTCCAGGAATGTGTGCGTCTGTGTGTCCAGAACACACTTTGAAGTGAGAAGAGACTTTGATTTGATGTGTAACTCCGAGATTGCGGCGTGCGTGCCAGTGTTTATGCGTCTGCGCTGACATAGACGTGTTTGTTATGCCTGCTTATTGTCTGTCATCTTCTGTGTGGTTCATCTGGACGAAATCATTTGCATGTGAATGTATATCGCTATGAGTACCGCCTAATAGAATATGCAATTATGTATTACAATAAGCCATTGAACATCCGTGATGAGCCCTGTCATGGTTTGACAGACATATTTCAGACGTCTGTTTGACACTTCATTTCGTCCCATGCTAATGTAAAATAGCCTTTATATAGTTGTTATAGCATTCTGTTGTGTTTAGCATCTATGTCACGGTACCATTTTGAATATATTTTAACCTAATTTCCAAGTCTGATGCTATATTCACGGTAAATTTACCAGCTTGCATATGTTGTCCGCAGCAAACGACTGTAATCAAGTGTCCGATTTAATCCCATACGTCTTTCTCGATGTTCAGATCGAGCTTTTCGCTTTCACACATGTGCCTCTGCCGCTAGTTAAAGAGCTCACAGTGAAATCTTAAGGGGTTCATCATTACATATTTAGTGGGCAGGCATCTGATATAGCTGTAAGGTTTTTAATGCAGCACCCCATTGATCTGACGCACATGTCGGCTCCCGGGGTTACCGGACGTGCCTCCATTTGCATAAGGGCCCTGGGCAAGGTTCTTCTCATGCATTGATTGGCTTGTCCTAGGGAACCTCGCATCGCCTCCCCACATTGATCACTTTTTTTTTTTTCCCTGAGATAGTGCTATGCAGAGTTCACCTCAAACACATCCTCCCCAACCTGCAGGAGGAAGGAGTGTGGGAGAGAGGAGCGGAAGAAACTTTGCCGCCAATATCTTAATAGTCGCTGCACTGAGGGGAACCAAGAGCGAGGGAAGGGTCATGTGATGTGTATTCATGCCTCGGTTGAGGGTGGGTATTGAACAGGGTTTACAGATACAGCACACACATACTGTATATGGAACACGTTCATAGAGTTACAGCTTAGTCATACACTCATACATTTTTTAGCATTTTATTCATTTTTCTCTCCCTGAGGTCTACTTATAATGTTAGTCAAGGTTGTCTTGCACTAAAAACAGTTGAATTTTTATTTTTCAGACTTTATTTTTTACCTTTTTCTGAAGCTGCTATTTAGAAGTAGTGCTGCAGATTGTGCTGCAACATGGGAAAAATGTACATGTTTTAGATGACAGAATGTCAGATGGGTTTTGTGTCATGAGAGAGAACAACTGGGTACAGAGAAATAATATATTAAGTCAAATTGATTTGCGAGTCTAAATCAAACAGGATTCAGGAATCATAGACTGTATTGGTCAGACAATTGACTTGATTCAGTCTATTCAGATTGTTCTCTCTTACTGTGGTTTGTTTATTTATTTACTTGTGTATTTATACAGTACTATTAAAAAAAAATAGACTCTGTTGACTGTCTAACATTGAAATGTGTCACAATACTTTCAGGTTTGTTGTCGATATCTATAGCATTGCCCCATCTTTCAGTAACTTAAGTGTTGTGTTAATGTATTCACCATTGTTGTCACCATCAATATATACACTATTAAAAAGTTTGGGGTCAGTAAGATTTTTTTGTAATAAATTAATATTTTTATTCAACAATGATTGATATTTAACTTGAAAATAAAGGCATTTGTAATGGTACAAAGATTCTGTTTCAGATAAATGTGATCTGTGCTGGCAAAATAATGCGCACTGGCTAATTTCGAGCTACAGACAAAACAAGTTAAAAAAAAATGTAAATTTTGATCGAAATTGAGGTTTTCACAAAAATGAGTTCATTAAGCCCTTATCTAGCGATCCCAGTGCTCCAAATAGCCATTAAACATCTAAATGTATCTTTATTCCTATGTTTTATGAGAGGAGTACCTTTCCTTTGTCTATTAAAAATGCTGTGTTTCTCTGCTCGCTTCTCGACTATCGGCGATTCCCTCAGCACAAGTTTGGTATTGTTGTAGAGTGCAATATTACAACTTTTACAATATTCATAGCGAATTACCAATGGCATGAGTCTGAACCAATGAAATGTGATTTTCAAACTCATGCTGATGTAAACAAAACAGTCTTGCTCACGCTGACTGTCAGATCCGAAGCGCGAGCACAAAGACGCCTCAGACAGCAGGCGATCCCAATATACACATATAAACAGAATTACAGTAATTCAAAAAAAATCTGTCTTGGCAAGTATTCAGGCAAACATTATCTGTTATGTCTTAAGTGAATGCTTGGTTAACTTTGGGATGTGTAACATTAAATTAGATCCGTTTGGTATAGTAGGTCGTAATATATAGGCTGTCTGTTTCATTAATGTTAATCGAACAATTGTGGAATCATGGGGGGGAAAATTTTTTTTTTTCCTATAGATATGGGTATTGACCTGGTTTGTGCCAAATTTTGTGGTATTACCAGGGATTTTAAAGTATGGTTGCTAGGTGATTTTGTTTTGGAACCTTCAGAAAACTTTAAATCGATTTTTCTCAAAATTGACTTTGCTCACTCTATCAACATCAAACAGGTATAACTCAGTCATTGTTTGTCGGATTTCAACATATACATAATTTCAACATATACATCACATATATATATAAATATAAATATTTTATTCAGTTATATGTTACTTTCAATTGTAATAATATTTCACAATATTACTGTTTTTACTTTATATTTGATCAAATAAATGCTGTCTTGGTGAGCATAAGAGACTTCTTTAAAAAAAATCTTACTGACCTCAAACTTTTAAATGATAGTGTAATCTTTCTATACTTAGGCAGGAAGTTTTTGACTTTTGAAAGTTTCAGTATGTTTATAAAGTACATTTTATTTCAGCAGATAAAGGAAAAGGGGAATTTTTATAATCCCTTTAAGAGACTAAGAACATTAGGCATTAATGATGTAAAATGGAGTGTGTCCTAGAGAGAAACTTTGTTACATGTCTAATGGAGTGTGTCCTAGAGGGAAACGTTGTTACATTTCTACTCTTGCAGGTCATCTTTAACACAGTTCAACACACCCCTCTATCTTCTTGATTTTGTGCCGCACATGACCTCAGGAACAAACAAATCCCTCTTTCGCCTTTCCACATGCTTTTTCCTTCCTTCTGTCTCTCTCCCTCCGAGCCTACGGCAAGGTCTACACACGGGACTAAGACTAGTCTAGGAGGACAGCATCCTTCCATCTTTCAAATGTGATTTTCTGCCTCTGTCTCTCACTCTTTTACACACATTCTTTGTTCTTTCACTTGTGCTTTGTCTCCTCTTCATAATTGGAAGCCTTACACTGTGTCCTAACCAGGCGCGACACGATAAAGCAATAACAATAACAGATGAAGCAGCTATTTATTCCATTTTAGTTAGTCTAGATTTCTTTATGACCAAGCACAACAAGCGATGAACAAAAGGACATTTTTTCAATCACTTGGTTGTGATAGATAGTGAAATAAAAAAATAAAATAAATGAAACAAGCCATTTTAAATCTCTATGACTTTCTCTTGTGGAACACAAAAGAAAAAAAATTGGAGAATGTTGGTAACCAAATGGTTTTGGTAACCATTGACTTTCAAAAACATTTTTGAAACTTTTCTCGAAATATCCAGTTGTGTTCCACAGAAGAAAAAAAAAAAGGTTTGGAAGGACATGAGGGTGAGTAAATAATGACAATACTTTTATTTTTGCATGACTAACCCTTTAAGGAAAAGGTTTAAATTAGGCCCGGATGATTTGGAACGACATTCAAAAAAGATTAAAAAAGAAACTGAAAAGCAATATTCCATATTCAAGAAAACAAGAGGCCAGAAAGAAAGAAAAACAGCTGTGAAAGTGTTCTACCGAAAGAGAACCACCACACTTCACAAATGTCACTGAACTCTGCACCTTCAGAGGATGTTGGATATCGGTTTCTCCATGAGCTTCAGATGTTTTACCTCCTACTTTTTTTTTTCTCTCATTTCTCTCTCTCTCTCTCTCATTCAGCATTCTGCTTTTCCCCTCCATATGTGTTTTAAAACTGATTGAATGTCAGCATGTTTTATAGCACCGTGTGCTCTTTGAGTCAAACTTTCTCTCTCTCCGCATGTCATAAGAGAGCATTCTGGGTATTCATAATATCACACATGTCCATGCAGTGCCGATTATTCTATAGATTTGGACCTACAGTGGAAGTCTGCTCGCCTCCGCAGTGCTCCTGCAGAGAGAGCCACGAGCTTCCCGCTTCTGAACACGTAGTCAAAAATCTGTTTGAATCTTTTACGAGACCCTTTTTTTTTGTACTCTATATTTTAGTTATGTACCTGCGGTAAAACATATTTAATTTTTAAGCCCGGGAAGCCGACACTGAAAAGAGATGAACTGTTTTATGTGCCGTTTTAAGGTTTTATGTGCTGTGAATTATGGTGGGTTGTGTGAAATACTGGAGAGATGGTAAAGGGAGCATCAATAGCTTGTGGTGTTCTTTTGATGTCATCTTAAGACGTACGACTGTGGCGGTGGTGTGGGGTTGCGTCCCACTGCGGATGCCTGTAGGTTTTGCTGGTCATAAAATTGGTCACATTCGCACACTTACCGGAAGTCAGATTGAGGTGTCATAGAGGTGGGACCTACACCTCGATGTCAGTGAGATGGGACGCTAATATGAGCAGTGTTATTGAATCAGTTTGGGTTAGGCTGAAAGCATATTACTATTAGAAGTTTCTCTGAGGAATTTCTTCAAATAAAGCTAAACACAGAACTGAAGCTCGACATCCTGTGTGCATTTAAAAACTAAATTTCTCACACTTTATACTAATAATCATCACAAGATAGATGTTTCACTTATTTCTCCCCAACTGTAGCTGCAGTTTGTTTTCACACAGACTCGCATACGAGAGTAGATTCATAACATGTGACCAAACAACTTGGAGAAAGGGCTTGCAAGTTTGCAGTTTGATGCTTTTTGTTGTTTTACACTTGCAGTAAACAGTGGCAACAAGCACGCATTGCGTATTGTCTACACCCCTGGGCTTTTTGTCGCCATCTTTATATATAAAAGGGAGCTTCAGTCTTGCAGTGTGTGTTTGGCTATAGCGGACATCTGCTTTTATTTGGCCTGTACTCGCACACCTTAAAAAGCATCATTACAGTCTACTTCTTATCTTGACAGTGTCAGAATTCTTCTATATACCTTTTTCACAGCTACCCCATCCCCCTTTCCCTTAACCTCTTACCTTATTTTCTCCCCCTTTTCTCATTCATTTCCCTCCCCCTTCTCTCCAGCTCGTCCTCCTCAGGCTTTTCCACTGTGATGCCACAACTCGATTTACCCCTAATCACTGTCTCTTTTTCTCTCTTAGGGGACACACTCTTGATTTGGACTCATTTCACATTGATAAAAACACTAGGGGGCACTGCTTATCCTTTGTAACTGCTTTTGCATAGACTAAAGTAGATGAGAGCAGTGTAGGTGTGTCTGTGGAGAATGAGATTTCTTCACTTGCTTTTCCAATCTACATTCAGAGTTGAGCGGGACAGTTTACCCCCATAGCCTATTTTCCTTGTCTTTCTTACTAGTTGTCTTATACCTTTTGTGTGTGTGTGTGTGTGTGTGTCTATTACATTTTGTTTCAAAGAAAATGCTATAATGTGATCTTGAGGATTCACAATTAGTCAATGTCCATGTTGATTTCTTTTGCCATTTTTTTTAACCTGTTTTTTACATTATATCCATCTCAGAGGACTTCAAACTGACCTGCTGTCTCATATTCAGGTCACATGCGTTTCACACACGTACACATACTAACAATAACCCGGCGAGTTTATTTGACTCATCGATGACATTTAACTAGAGTGTGAGTTAGTCAGCACCTTGGATGTTGGATTGCAGTTTTGGATACTTGAAAATTGAGACACATGTAGTCATTTTGACGTGACAGTTGTGAATTATCAAACGTCCAAAACGAAAAGAAAATTAAAAGCAACATGAAAGATACTTTATGATTCCTATAATTGATGCATCTCCGTTTGCGAACTCTATGAATATTGCTCTTCACATCCAGAGGCGTCAAACGCGACAAAGAACAAAGGGAACGGCAGAAACTGGCTTCTCACTATTATAACCACAGAAGGAAAAATTCACAAATGACAAGATAATCACTGCATTCGTACTTACCTTTATCAGCACATAAATGTCTTCCATGGCTGCAAACTAAATAAATAAAGTGTTTTTTTTTTTTTTTTTTCCTTGAATGTCCTCAGCTGTGGTTGGTAATTGCCACACTCTGACAAATCGCTGACAGCAGTTAAATAGTTAAAAAGATAATTCTGCTGTAAGTGGTGTATTAGGGGGAAAGGTCATTCTTGGTCTATTTAGAACGTTGAATCCCTTTCCTAGCGAAATACAGACTTTGTCCCTTTGTGCTTGAGTGACATGGGCTTTCTCTGTAATAACATCCCTAGTAATGGGCCATAATAATATATATTGTGCTAATCAGAAAGTATACTACTAACTAAGTATACTAATAAGCATCGAACTGACAACCATCAATAAACAGATTGTACGACAATGCTACATTTTTGCTAATTATTGTAGTTCGTTTTAGGGTATATGTGTATTTGTGTGAATTATATCAATTTAAAAATCATTACCATGTTCTTTTTGGGACTGTTTTAAGAACATATAGATACTTGTTACTTTTAAGATTAAAAACACTCTTAATGCTTTGGTATTATTTTGTATGCTAAACTAACTTATTCTGTTTGACCATTTTTATATTATAGATTATTTTGAAATCAAGTTTTAAATAAATAAAATAATAAATACCATTTTTAGCAACTAAAAAATAATTAAACAAATTCAGTGAAACTTTCTATTTAAAAGGAATTTGAAAATGTTGTAAGAAAAGTTTTTTTTTTTTCTTTTCTTTTAGCTACTCTATATGTGTGTGTGTGTGTGTGTGTGTGTGTATGTGTGTATGTATGTGTGTATGTATAAAAGTGTGTGAGGAGGTTGTGAAACCGTAATAGGTTTTTTTTTTTCCTTTTCAGCCTCTCTTTCACACTCACCCTCTCTTCTCCTCAACTCCTGGTTAAAACGTAGCTGGTGGCTATGGGAAGTTAATTTCAGATTGTTATATATTTCCATTAATTTTGTCCGTCTGGTGCTGGACTGCCTTTGAGAACAGGGGTATCAGAGGCTCATTTTTGGGGGGTTCAGGAGTTCTTTCCCTTCGGCAGGCTAGACGGAGCTTTAGAAACAGATAGCTGATAGGCGAGCGGTTTCGTCACGTTCATTAGCCATTGGTCCCTTTTTTTCTCCTCCAACTTGGAGTTGTGACTGAAAGGATGGGGTGAGTGCCTCAGAAAGTTTAAACAAAACGTCTCTGCTGAAAGCCCATCTGAAAAGCCCCGCAGCTAGTCTCAACGTTTAAAAAAGGGGAGGTTTGGCCTGACACTGACGTTTGAAAGTGCACATGCACGCGCACACACACACACACACACACACACACACACATACACACACACATACACACACACATTAGCGAGAGCTTCTTTCATACACACCCACGTACTTAGAATCATATACAGACAATACGCAGTTGTAGCATACACACACCTGACCTCCCAGTACACTTTGAAACAAGCGAGGATACTCCCTCGAGGTTTCAAAGAGGCTTAGTATTTTGTTTTCTCCTCGAGTGGCTAAAGTGCACGCCTTTTTCTTTGTTAATAAAATGTTTTTGTTTCATTACTTCACTTGCTTTTATGTTTTTCCTTGTGAAGACAAACATACTGCTAGTGTTATGTCTGGCCGTGGTCTAAAGCAGACATAACATGTAAATATACAAGTATTTAGACATAAATATATGTTTTAGCATCTTGTGGCATTTTCTCGTTCATGATTAATTCCGGGGCATAAGCTGCTTTAATTGATATTCTGTCCAGCGTGACCCTATAAGGATGTCATATTCGTTGTGAAGCAGTTTGTAGTTAACATTCATCCAAATAATGGTTCTTTTATCATTGTGTGTACTCTCCGCAGCTGTATTTCTGTCAGACGTGCACTCTGCTCTGCTAGTTTGTCTCAGCGCGCTGACGGCGAGTTGGGCTTTCCTGTAAACACCTCGGGCAGCCTGACCTCTGTCTCTCCCGCCGTCTGCCTGAACCGGCCCTCACCTCCCCTGGCTGACGAGGCCCAGCCTGTACGTGTCAGTGTGCGTCTGAGTTATGACAGAGCCGCGTCTCCCTCTTCGCTCCATCCCTCTCCGTCCCTCATTCTTCCAGCCGGGAAAGTCAATGATCCAAAACTCTGTTAAAACAGGGTCAGCCCCACATGTGCACTTACAGGGTGTCAGTTTAACCTGCTCAAAAATACTTACGGCTATTATTATGGCTTATAAATCATTAAGAAAGTTTAATTATACAAAAATTTCATGGTGGAAATGTGCAGGATGACACATGGGAAGGAGAATTTAATGGGCCAGCAAGTCCCAGCACAGAGAGGGGAAATATTGAGGTTAGCTTTCTATTTTATGGCACTGCCGAAAGGCTGAGGGAGACACATAGTTGGGTTTTGCCCTGTTGATACACACACTCTGAAATATACTGTTCCCTCGTTTCAACGGCAGCACAATATCCACGCCGGTTTCAACAGTTTCGAAGGTGATGAAGATGTTGCTGTGATCGCACCTAGTACTATTCTTTCTTAAGTAAAATCTCCACTAATTAACATGCAACTTTAATTAGCTGCTGGAATTTCATCTGTCTTTTAGAGACATCTGTGTACCACAAAAATAATGTTTGTCACTTATTTTGTATCATTTTTGCAGTGTGTTTAGAAGCAGTAATGTAATGACTTTAAGTGTGTCAATCCAAAAGAGGTGTTCATTTGAATTGATAATTCCTAATTCTAACCATAATATAGACATGAAGATAAGATACAATGATACAGATATGAATGATTTATATTTAGATGTGATATCTTTTAAGATAAGGCAATACTACAAGATTAGCACAGGGAATTGTAAAATTGTGTAATAGTCCTGGAATAGTCCTGCAATTGAATAGTAAATTTTAATTGTTATACTTCATAACAATACTATTGGTATAGATCATTTTGATTGTATACAATTTAAATACAATTTGTTTTAGGCTTAGAGTTGTATTAAATAATGCTATGTTGTCATTGTGAAACTTGGAAATGTTTTAAATGTTCCAGGCCTAGAAATGTAGTTAATTAATAGTACTTAGTACTTATTTTAGTAATTACAATGTAACTACTGCACTTTACAATAAAGTGTAACCCTTTTTTATTTAGTAAGAATGTCTTAAATTGATCAACAATGACAGTAAAGATATTTATTATGTTACAAAAGATTCTATTTAAAATAAATGCTTTTCGTTTGAGTTTATCAAAGAATCCTGAAAAAATGTATTATGGTTTCCACAAAAATATTAAGCAAAACATTAAGAAAATCTTACCATCCTGAGAATATTGTCATTTCAATTACCTTTTCATGAAAATAGTCATGTATCAGTGGCATCTAACCAATTGTTAAACTATGTAAAATCAACAACTGCCCACCAACAGTTATAGCCGGCTGAATGAGCTGCACTACATGTGAAGATGCAAACAAAGAGTGAAGACACAAAAGGAGAGTTTTGCCGTGATGATACGCACTCCCACACTTGTCGGTACAGTGTGCAGACTCCGTTCTCTCTCCAGGGTTCAAGGCATTGCAGGATCAATGCAGAACGGGTCCAAAATGAGGGGCCCCATCAGCCTTTTATCATCCAAACTGAGATTTCTCTTCATGGGCCCTGTGCCAGGCACAGCTGCTCCGGGGCCCCTCTTTCTCTGATGAGCACAAAAATGCATGCACACATACACACTCTGCTGGTGCACTATCTGAGTGTTTAATTCTCTATCAGTATGTTTTCGGCATGTTAGATATTTGAAGTTAAAGCATATCAGTTGGGAGTTGAGGCCCACTATAATGATAACTATATTAGTGTCCACATCAAAACATTTTAATGGCCTGTATATTATAAGTGTGTGCAGCAGTTTTCTTGTCTGCTGCTTTAAATGCTCGTGCCCTTTAAAGTCAGGTGGATTTTGATTGGCTGTCAATGTTTTTATTGTTCATCAGCGGAAAAAAAAAAAGTTGACATTTGTTGTCATTTATGTGACATTGTTGCAGTTGTGATGTGGACTCTGCTTTCTTTAGAATGTTTTTTAAAATTATTTTATTTACATGGCAGTATGGTAGTATGGACAGTACGTTTTGGTAATTGAAGCATAAACCGTCAGTGATGCCTCAAAGAGCCGCAAGCTTCAGGAGTCGCCTGTGTGTGGCCTTTATTCGACAGTGACTGATGCCCAAGAGCACCCCACCCCTGTGCCCCCTTCACTTGCTCTTTCACTCATCCTGCCCCCATGTTTCCCTCTTTCCTCTTGTTTTCCATGAGTGCAAGCTCGACACAGCACCGCTGCCTTTCCTGGCACGCCGCTCCTTATCCTCTCGCTTTTGTTTCCAGTAGGTGTCAAGCGCTTAGCGCTTGTGCTGTGTCAGTAAATATTTACCCGGCTTCCTTTTCCTCGGCCGCCTTTGCTGACGTGTGTGTGTCTGTCCATGGAGCGTTGCCTACTCGCCCCATCTCCGCTCACAAAGTCCACTGATACCCCATTCTGGCCCAACCTTTCCGGGACACACTGGACGATGTCATCCCTCACACGTGGCGTTCCACTCAGTGACAGGAAGTAGAAGAGGAAGTTATTGCCACTCGCTCTCCACTTACTAGTGTACATAAATCAAAAAATGCCCGCCGAGTTCCACTGTGGCGCCTATAAATGCACACGTACATAGCGAATATACTCCTGGCTGGACGCTAGCAGGGGTTAGATATATCCACACCGACGCACACTCTGCCTCCCCAGGGCCTCATAGTGTCCTGGTGCTTAGGGTTTCCTTCCTGCTTCAAAGAC
This sequence comes from Elopichthys bambusa, assembly GCA_037101425.1. Taxonomy (NCBI): domain Eukaryota; kingdom Metazoa; phylum Chordata; class Actinopteri; order Cypriniformes; family Xenocyprididae; genus Elopichthys; species Elopichthys bambusa. Next base: position 14,905,425 of record CM074434.1, read on the forward strand.
AAAGGACGGGCAGGCGCTGAGGCCCAGGCTTCAAAGCAGGGGAAGGCACAAGTGTTGTCTCTTCCTGTGCAGGGTGTCGGAGCTCCAGGGCAGCTGCCGCTGTTTTCTCAGCCCCGAGCGGGGGGCCAGAGGAATGAGGCCTGGCCTGTGCCCTCTTGGACCCAGAGAATGAAGAAAGGCCAAAACTTTCCACCTCCTTTGGAGCCCCTCTTGGCTCCAGAGGTTAGATGGTCTTAATGGGGTCAGCACAACTCTAGCGAAGGACACTGAGATTAGTTTAGCTAGTTGACACCACTGAACTGTCAAACCAAAGAGCTTTTATTTTAAATAAAGACAGTACAAGTGTTATTTTCAATCAACATGTTTTAAAAACATTTTGTTGGGATGTTATGATAATGCAATAGATATATGAAGTCGTTGTAAACAGAAGTAATGTTGAATAGCTGTGAATGTCAGTTTAATTATAATCATGGAATATGGTAATGAAATTTGTCATAGTTTTATATGTATGTGGTGTATTGTTGTCGAAAGAACACTTTGAGTGCTGTTGAGTGGATTTGTAAACACCTGATTGGCCATTGTGTTCACACGCTCATCAGCTATGTCTGTGATTGGCTACAATGATCAGCGCTTCAAAAACATGTTGTAAATAGACATCAATGAACCCTCTTCACCAAGCGCTTACACAGATACACACGGGAGCATTTGAAAGCAGGCGTCTATCAGTGGACTAGTCCCCTGATAGACGCCTGTTTTTAAACGCTCCCACTGCCGCTTTCAAAACACTTTCAAATTCAAACACTTCCATGCGTTTTCAAACGCTCCCGTGCGTTGATCATTGTAGCCAATCACAGACATATCTGATGAGCACGTGAACACAAAGGCCAATCAGAGGTGTTTACAAAATAAAACATTAAAGTCTGTAAATGTAACAAAAAGCCATTACTCCAGGTTGGAGGCTTCTGTAAGTACTTATTTAATCTGTGCGGTTTTGTTTCAACCAAGTTTAATGGTGCAAAACTCAAACATTTAATAGTGTGCAAGTCCTAATTTAGCATTCATTTACATAAGGCTAAGTTGTAACTTACTCAGAGCTCTTACAACTTCCCCCAGTTGGTTCAAAAGTAATTGGAGAAAAGGGTTGCATTATTTGTTTGTACAGTAGATCTAGCTTGAACTAATGTTATATCCTGCAGACTATGCCGAAATTGTTAAATCCTTTGACATTCATATGTTTTAGGTATAGCTATACTGTAAGTGTCTAAGTACTTTTTTAGGAGCAGTGTATACTTTTGCCAAGACATACTGCTGTTGTGTGGATGTGCATGCATGTAGCTGTGCGTGCTGTGCATCTATGTGCAGTGTTGGCCCTCTCTCACCAGTTGTAATTGGACAGTTAATCAATCAAATATTTAAGCTTCATTTTACTACGCAGTGGGATGTCCAGATTATGGCAGCAGTTTGGATGCATTAGTCTGGACTCAGCACCGATGCTAACAGCATGGCTTCCTGAATCAGCCTGCATCTGGATTCACATGCACGTGTGTGAGTGTGTGCTTCCGCGCTGTCTTCCCTCACCATGGTAATTGCCGCTTTTTTCATGATGCTATTTGTTGGTAAGCACGTTCCTTTTTAAAAGCCTGTGTTATTTATTTATCTCTTCACTATTCCTCCCTCATTCTTCTGGGAATGTGTTGAGTGTTTTTTTTCCCCTGCCTCCAGGGACGCCATTGTGGATTACCATTCAGTTCTCACCTAATTATCTGGTGACTTGCACTGCCTTTGACACGTAATTATCAAAGCCCTAAATAATTGTCTTATTTCTTGTGTGTTTGCATGTAAGTCTCATGGAGAGCGTTCGCTTTTGTCGCCGGGACGGCTGAAATGGCGGAGTATTTATCGCTGCACGAGAATCGCCTCCCCGCCTTTCTTATCGTTTAACTCTCCCCTTTGCTTGTGTGTGCGCATGTATGTGTGTTTCACACTATTTTGTGTTCAAAATGCAGAGGCAAATAAAGAAGCTCTTCCATTGCGGTCAGCTTCATTAAGGAAAATGCGATTTTGAACAACTGAAGTCGAGCAATTAGCTCACTACGTGACGTGAAGCCACTTAAAGTGCTAAATGCTGTATTTTACAGTAGAGGTCACTAAAGAGGTCAAGCAGAAGAAGAGAGTGAGAATGGGGGAAGGGGGGCACGGATATATGACAACGGGGATATTTTGTCCTCATCAGCTGCAGGATTTAGCTGCTATCGGAAAGACCATTTTAGCTAGCTGGTCCAAAATCATCCTTGTGTCTTTAATTGGGTTTCTACTGATTGGGGTCTCATAGCAACTGGGCTGTGTAGCAAAAGACGGATGAAGAGAACAGTCTTAATGGAGCTTATCCGGAGAAAAGGAAAGGAAATCTGCTGTCTTCAGAGGTTTCCTGCTGGCAGTCCTTGATACTGTTTGACCGAATGTCACGGCTGACCATTTACCACTTCAAAATATAAAAACAACCAGCTTACACCAACTCCTGCCTGCGAGAGTTGTGTTGGCTTTATTATAGTACTTGCAAGGCAGCATTGAACTGATGTTTTTCAAACCTTTCTGATAAAGGGGTTTGTTCAAGTTTGGGGTTGGTACGATTGCTTAATGGTTTTGAAAAAAAAAAAAAAAAGTCTCTTGCTTACCAAGGCTGCATTTATTTGATCAAAATACAGTAATATTTTGAAATATTATTAAATTGTAATATAACTTTTCTATAGATAGTGTGTGTGTGTACATATATATATATATATATATATATATATATATATACACACTATCTATAGAAAAGTTATATTACATGGTATATATATATACATATATATAATATGATCAAAGATGACTATAAAAATAAATCTGCATTGTTTATCCCTTTGATATATATATATATCTCCAATAATGGGCCGTGGTTGGATCTTCCATCAAGACAGTGATCCAAAACCAACACAAAAATGTGTCACTGAGCACAAAATGAAGCTTCTGCCATGGCCATCCCAGTCCCCTGACCTGAACCCTAAAGAAAATGAGTGGAGTGAACTGAAGAGAAGCACCACCAACATGGAGCTGGGAATCTGAAGGATCTGGAGAGATTCTGTATGAAGCAATGGTCTCTGATCTCTTGTCAGGTGTTCTCCAAACTCATCAGGCATTATAGGTGAAGACTTATAATTATAATTGTGGCCAACGTGTTTTGGAGAAAAACATTTATTTCATAATGTGATTCCCCCCCCCCACTTTCAATTCTTTTCCTTCAATGAAAGGTTAGATTTTTCTAATTTTATGAATTAAAGATCAAAAGGATAAACAGTGCAGATTTATTTTTATAGTCATCTTTGATCATATTTACCAAGGGTGCCAATAATTCTGATCACCACTGTGTATGTGTATATATATATATATATATATATATATACATATATATATATATATATATATATATATATATATATATATATATATATATGGTAACAATAAGGTTCATTTGTTAACATTAGTTAATGTATTAACTAACATGAACTAACCAATACATTTGTTACTGTATGTATATATATATACAATATACTCACTATTAAGTCATTAGTGCACGCTGCCTTCACAATATCATATCAGAATGTGATGTCATCTTTAGTGTTTGCATAATAAATAGCGACTGGCATTCTTTCTTACATCTATTTGCATACTGAATTGTGATTTGTCTTTTAACCATTTACAGCTACTTTTACACTGCATAGTAACTAAGTGTTGATTCTCGTGAGCAGCCGACTGAGAAAAGACATGTATTGAAAGGCATAACAACTGATGCAACGAAGCCTACAACTTTAACACTAATCTTTTTCTGCCGTTCAAGCACTGTTGTTTTCTTCAGAAAATGCAAATTTCACTGCTAACACACTTGTGTTGAAAATTAGGGAGTGATGTTTTCGTTCCATCTCGAAGGCTGGATGTCATCTCCGTCTCGTTGCTCCTTCATTGCGCCTTCACCTCTCCCCCTGTCTCTCCTCCTCAAGCCAGATGCTCAAGTGCAAAGAAAAGGGCAGAAGTGAGATAGCAAATGTTTCAACATCTGTCTCTGTTGATTTTAGCGCAACAAGTACTTCCACATGTTTGCTTTTTCTTTTCGCTGTTTCTGGGCAGGAGGTTGATGAGCACAGCTGCCCGGTTTCTTTCTTTTATGGGTACAGACCAGCTGAGAGAGCGGCTCACATGGTGCTATAATGCTTAAGCTAATGTACGGAGGAATGTAGATTACGAGTGTTTTAAAGCTTTGGTCCTGTGCGTGCCACCATTCTCACTCGCTCACTTACATTGATTGGCCTGACAGTAAATTATTTATTTTTTCATTGGTTCATATGTTCTTTTAATAATTTCTTTGCTGGGCTCTGCCCACAGGGCATTTTGAATTATAGGTTTACATTGATGGGCGCTATGTGTGTGTGTGTGTGTGTGTGTGTGTAAGACAGTTGCAGACAGCGTGTGTGGAGCACATAGACTGTCACTGAAAGACATCAATCAGAGTAGTGTGATGGTGTAAATCTAATACACATGTTTCAGTTTTCCCAAAGGAAAACATCACAGATTCACACACATCAAAGCTGCTCTCTGTCATTTTCCTCTTCATATCCAATGCCTATGCTTGCTTTGAGGTTGTTTACATGATTTTGGCAGGCCGTTTGTCATGGAATGAGTAAATCTGTCATTAAATACCATTACAGCCTTTTTGTGTAATTTAAATATTCCAACATAACATTTCCATATTAGCAGCAGCATTGTAATGATATACAGCACTTTTCACCAAGAGAGTACCATTCATTCATTCATTTTCAGTGGACACATTAAAAGGTGATGCAATGGAAAATGCATTTCTATAACAGCACTGAATGAGCTAAAGTCAACACAACAAAATACAGTGAATACAACAATACATGGAAAAAAATTCAAATTACTTGAATTTTCTTACTATAGGCCTACTATAGAAGTTAGAAGTCCTTGTCCTTTCTTAGTAGTTATCTAATACATCTAATACAGGTGCATCTCAATAAATTAGAATGTTGTGGAAAAGTTCATTTATTTCAGTAATTTATTTCATTCAACTCAAATTGTGGAACTTTTGTATTAAATAAATTCAGTGCACACAGACTGAAGTACTTTAAGTCTTTGGTTCTTTTAATCGTGATGATTTTGGCTCACATTTAACAAAAACCCACCAATTCACTCTCTCAAAAAATTAGAATACTTCATAAGAAGTAGAGCCAGCTCTTTCAACAGTGACTCTTGATGATCGTCTTCTGGACAACTGTCAAGTCAGCAGACTTCCCCATGACTGCTGTTGGGATTACTGACCTAAACCCAGTATTTATACCCTGAGAATAGTAATTTAATAGAACTTGAAATTAAATATTCTAATAATTTGAGATACTGATTTTCTGATTTTGATGAGCAGCAAACTGTAATCATCAAAATGAAAACAAAAAAGTCTGGAAATATTTTACTTTATGTCTAATAAATCTAGAATGTATTTAAGTTTTACTTTTTGAATTAAATTACAGGGAAAAAAAAAAAAAAAACTTTGATATTCTAATTTATTGAGATGCACCTGTAGTTTCACAACAGAAAATCAAGTTTTTAATGTTGTTTATATATCTATGAGGTGTTTTTAATATGCTTTAAGAATGTGCAAACCATGTGCAAATTCATAAGTCAGCACCATTGCTGAGTATTTTCTCTTTAAAACTGCAGTGATCTAAAGATAGTTTCAAAAACGCTGAAATCGTTGCTGTCTGTGACGTCACAAACTACCTTGTAACCAATCACGTCAACTTGGTGGGCTTTAGCTTATCATTAACTGACCGCACAAGGGAGTCTCAAGAGAAGCCAGGTTATCCCAGTTTTTCAGTTGATATGAAAAATTGGGTAGATTTAGCAATATAGCGGGTGTATGATGATGCTTTGATGAACTATATGCCTTTCTCTACTGACGTTCTAACTTGTTCAAAGCATTGCTAAGGATATTGATTTTTAGAAGACAGCTGTCTGACTCTGAGATGAAGAACGAGAACATGGTTTGTGTAACATTAGAAACACATTATTAGCTGTTTGATAATGTAATCAAGCAAAAGGCTAATCATATTAATTACAGTTATGTGTCCGATGTTGTAAAAAGTGATACCATTGTGCAGCATTGACCTAGTGGATCTCTGAGCTTGTGCGAGTGAGTGGAGGCAGGGCTAATTAGCATATTCATAGATTAGTGTATACTAAATAAAGGAAGGGTGTAGAGTTAGATGCAAGCTATTTTAAGGCATTTTATTTTATTTTTTTTCATGGGAAAAAACATTTAAATATGTCATTTTGGTGATCAAAGTTTTAAAAGATAAAATTATTGACTACAGGGGGACTTTAATACTTTCAAATAGTTGTAGGACACCAAAGTGCACAGTATTGCTAGAAAATCCTATGCTCTGTTTTTATTCAACCATTTTTACAACCATGGTTTTTAGAACCATGTATATCTGGAACGTATATAGTTAGCTTTCCAAAGTCCAAACGCTGTCTTAACTGACACTTTTAGTAGTTTTTAAAAGGTTGAATTTGCTGGCCTCTTGGGTATCATTGAAACAGGAAGACATTTTAGCCATGCGTGTTTCAGTCACTCTGTGTATGCGTGTGTGTATGCGTGTGTCTGTGTGTGTGTGCGAGCCGCCATGTGCTTCCTCCCCTTTTTCTTTAAGAGGATGCTCCTGAGAAAAGCTTATCAGCGGTGTGATGTATTAGTCCTTAGTGCCTTAATAGATTCCATTTATCTCTATACAGTCCCTCTAATTTAAATGGGCTTGGGGAATGTATTAAAATGACTATGGACACTTTGATGTAGCACCAGGCCAGGTGTAGCTCCTGTAAAATGGATCACGTAAAGTGATTGTTAACCTATTGTTGTCAGACCGGCCCTTTTTCTTTAGCCGTTTATCTTGAATGGAATAGTTAGCATGACAGGCTAACTCCTTTGGATTGAACACAATCTAAAATACAAGGATGAAAAGAAGTGCGTCTTCACATGTGTGAAGTGGTTTTTATGTTCTTTTTACATTAAAGATTTTAGCATTGCAGACCTTGTATTCCTGTTGTAATGTTTAGCACATTAGCATAGATGACAGAAAATGTATGATGGTATTTCTATGCAATTCTAATATATGCCATGGTTATTGACTGATTACCTTTGACTTTGACAGTACATGATACTCTAAAGAATTAGTTTCTGTTAGTAGAAACTGAAAAACATCATAAATTTGGATAATCCTGTAGTTTTTTTTTATTGAAACAATGCTATTATATGCTATGTGCTAATATCTCTCTCTCTCTCTCTCTCTCTCTCAGATGATTCAGCGAGAAGCAGAAGTGAAGAATCGTGTCCGTGCGGTGGCCATGACTGACTCTGTCCATAACGTCTGGCACCAGGAGGCCAACAAGTCTATTCAGGACTGGCTCAGAGAGGTACGATATTCCATCAACCAAATATGCCAAAACCTTGATGTTCCCAATCACAGCATCAATAGTGGCCGCACAGCTCAGCTCAAACAGCCTGGCATTTCATTCAGCGAGCAGATACACTCCCGAAGCAGGAGTCACGGAAAGCCAATAGTTTGTTTTTCATCCTACACTCTTGTTTGTCTGTTTGGGCAGATGTCAATAAGAAATCAAAGCCAAACGCTGCCGCACGCAGGCAGATGCTCTGTTAGTATGTCAGTTTTATTTAGTTGCTGCCCTTTCAGCGATGACCTCGAGTCCAGAGACAACACCTGGGAACACTCAATATGCACATAAATATGAGAGAGTGGATCCCAAGCCAGGGCTACTGGGGAGCCAGCCATGCAAATGCCAAGCGCAAACACACGCCCTCGCCTCTCGCCCGCTTTCCCCGTGAACAGCGGACCACCCAGCCCACCAGAAAAAAAAAATGTCTTTCATTCCTTTGTCTTTGCTGATCTGCTTTGCTCCGTCAGATGTTTGCTTGCCTTTTGTTTGCCTTGGTGATTTCTTTTTTTTTGGACTGTTGTAGTTTGTCTTTGGGTCGTGGGCTCTTTCTTCATCCTTTTCATCCTGTCAAGTTATGTCTTCTTTCTTTCTTTCTTTCTTTCTTTCTTTGATGAGTGCAATAGTCTCGATATGGTATAATTAGAATATTTAGGGATTTTTATGTGTGATTTTTGCCCTGAATAATAAGTCAATCAAAAATAGGAACACGTTGCCGTTCATTTGTTCTTTCTTATATGTTCCAGTGATGTGACTTACACCAGAGACAGACCACTCGCACAATAATTAATGTTAAAATATGGGTGATTCTTGATATGACAGCTGTAGTAATGGAAGTCCCACCTTTAAGTTAAAAGAGCCTGAAATATACAGCTGTTTAGTGTAAGTTTAGATTAAAAAAAATAAAAAAAGCAACATTTATGATACCAGTGATGTCAGAAAATATTGCTGATTTAAAATAATATATTTAAAACAGGAGATTTCAGTCTACCCCCATTTAGGTAGAGGAAATAGCTGCCTGGGGGTGTTACGAATATTGGCCGCTGAATGAACTGACTTACCTTAAAGGGATAGTTCACCCAAAAAAGAAATTTCATTCACTCACCCTCATGTCTTTCCAAACCTGTATGACTTTATTTCTTCTGTGGAACACAAAATAAGGTTTGAAGAATGTTTTTGCGCATACAATAAAAGCCCATCCAAAACAACATTGGACTTATCTTATTGTATGGATAAAATATTTATATGGATTTTTTTTTTTTTTTCCCACAGAGAAAAGAAAGTCATACATGTTTAAAATTACACAAGGGTAAGTAAATGATGGCATAGTTTTAAATTTTAGGGAACTATCCATTTAAAGTGACTTACACAGACTATTTGTAATGGCAGAAGAAAAGACTTTACATATGCACACACTCACAAGTACTGCTATACATTGACTCCAAAATATTAATTTGTCAGAGGGCCTGATTAACGCAGATGAGGTCGAGCATTTTATTTAATTGATTTTCATATCTCATTCATCCCATTAATTGAAGCCAGAGGGTGGACTCTCACTTTAGGAATGGTAAAGTCACTTTCAGTCCTTTCGTGTCTCCCGTTAACCCCCTAATCCTTTTTTACTCCTGCAGGAATTGAGAGACGAAGTTGTGTAAAGTCATTCGGCTTTCCCACCGCCTGCGTCTCCATCGTAGACCTGTCTTTAATCAGGGTCATGGCCCTATCCCCTTCCATTGTAATGTCCATAGCAATCATGATTTGGACATTATTCAGGTTTGAGATCAGTGTTTCTGGCCAGGCAGGCATCTCTGTAGGGGTTTGTCGGAGGTGATGCTCCGTTCTTTGCACAATCGTGAGCTCTTTCGTGCAGAGGGTGGTAATTCCCCTTTTCCTCCTGAGGGAGGTGGAGATGGAGGGATGAGAGCCGAGAATTGGAGGGATTTTCAAGACGAGAGCGCAGTAGGACAGGTGATGTGGCGATAATGGGTCAGACTAAGGGCATGTGAGGGAGAGAGAGGGGGAAGGGAAGACATGGGAAAGACAGACATAAACAGAGCAACCTGAAGGAGGATGAGAGTCCCTCGGGAAGCAGTGGTATATAGTGAAGGGGAAGAAACAGTGGGAGAAAATCTCCTAGGACATAGCGAGAGAAAATAGAAAGTGAAGAAATACCAATTGTCCATGAGAATACCTGCACTAGCTGGAAAGCTGTAGTGATGGAAATATAAATGCCAAAAAAAGCAAAAATATAAACACAACATGCTATTACATATAGTAGAGATAGACATAGGCTTCACACAACAGCAGAACAGCAGACACTTACTCTCATCTGCACTGTAAAAACAGCAACTACGTATATTCCAGTTTACAGGACCTTTTGAGTCACAAATATTAGAAGAAAAAAAAAAGTGAATTAATTTAAACATAAAAACCCATGTTAGACCAACAAAATTTCCTCAAATGTTGTCCCAACTAGTCATCTTTGTGAATAAAGAATTTCAAATTGAACAATATTTCTGTTCCCAGAATGTTAACGATTAAAAAGGGGGTTACATCTGAATATTTTCTGGAAAAAGCTTGGATATGTTGAATAATATTCATTTTTTTCATTGATTTCTTTCCCATATTGCATTGACTGCTTTAAAATATGAGACCAATGTTTCAGGAGTTTAGGACACAGAATAGGACACATGCTTATTAACTGTTTTATTTCCTATTTGGGTTTATGTATATGCTTTATTTTTTTCCAAGGCATTGTTAGATACCAGTGTTTCCTGTCATAGCAAAAATTTGATTTTAAAAACAGTATCATAGCTATTAAACAATTTCTTGTTGTGATTTTAAATCTGTGTTTACCCTCAGAATCATCTCAACGTAAAAAGAGGTGCTAAAGTCTGATTTTATGGTGGCTATATTTTAAAATTAAATTATTATCTTAATTCAAGTGAAAGATTTGACAGTAATTAGTGTTGAGTACTACTGTAAGGTTATCCTTGCCTGTTATAAATGTTTGAAAATAATTAACAGCTGAAAACATTTGTTAGAAATTTAGAAACATAATCAAATTTAATCAGTTACATTACTTTAATAAAGTAATTGAAATAGTTACACTACTTATAACATTTTAAATAGAGTAACCTATTACATTTCCAAAGTAACCTTCTCAACACTGGTTGTGTTGTTAAGAGCTCATCTTTTGACATTGATTGTCACTGTCCTTGAGGTTTGTGTGTCAAGTCACCTTTATTTATACTCACTGGCCACTTTATTAGGTACGCCTGTTCAACTGCTCATTAATGTATCCAATCAGCCAATCGCATGGCAGCAACTCAATGCATTTATGCATGCAGACATGGTCAAGTTGATATGCTGAAGTTTAAACTGAGCATCAAAATGGTGTAGAAATGTGATTTAAGTGACTTTGAACATGGCATGGTGGTTGGTGCCAGACGGGCTGATCTGAGTATTTCAGAAACTGCTGAACTACTGGGATTTTCATGCACAACCATCTCTAGGGTTTACAAAGAATGCACTTTATATAATACAGATTGTTTCAAATCAGCTTTATAGTGATAAACATGAAGATAATTATCAATGATGCAAACAGAAATTAAATTCTGCTATAAAGCATCTCTAAAATGATCATAGTGACATGATTATATAGTGACCTATAAAATAATTCAAATTGACAAAACAAAGCAGTGATACTCTGTGACAAAGGTGGGAGGACCTAAAAATCTGAATGCATTAGATTGCGTTGAATTTGAGTTTTCTCAACAGTTCCTTTTTACAGTGAACTTCCGAGTACACATGGCAGCATGTTGCTCAAGACACTTGTCTGTCTTGTAGAATACAGTGGGGTGTGAAGCACCACAGTGCAACCAGAACTGATTGAGCACAATGTAGCATATTAAAGGGCAGCTATAGGATAAGAGGCCAGGCACCGGGATGCTTAATAAGTGCATGCAGGTAGGAGATAGCTCTCTCAGCGGGATCCAACACCTGTCTTCCGTTTACCTTCTCTAACTGGGCCATTAGGAGACCGCTTAGAGTCCCACCATGCTCCAGCACCCCATCTCCCAGCCCAGAGGAGCCGGGAATACCACAACCATATGGCCCTGATTAATGCTGATGGGCCTTGCCGTAGACGATTATCGCTCATTTGTGTCCGTTTGTCGTTTTTCATTTTGTGCGGCTTCAGCTGGGATGGGATTTGGATGTGTTGCGTAAATGGTTTGTGTGATGACTGTTCCTTACACATCTATCGCAGAGCATTCAAAAACTCACCCAGCTCATTTCAGCCAGTGTTTTAATACTTCATCATCATAAAACAGGTATACATATATTCTGTATCTGAATGTACTTATAACGTGAACACATACTTGCTCACGGCGCATTTTCTGTGGATTTGTTGCAAAAGCAGAACTTTGATGGCTGGAAGATAAACTGGATTCTGATCCATCTGTAATTCAGTTATTGGCTCTTTCTTCCCAGTATCCAACTTAACAATTCAGAAGTAAGCTATTCTCTGTGTGAGACTTCAGATTCATAGGTAAATAACTAGAAGAATAACAAAGTGCAGTAAAACTATTTACACTACAAACCAGTGATTTTGATTAATGTTTTTGCACAGCTAAGATACCTGGAAGCAGCAGAAAACAGAATCCTTACGCGTTCAAGTTACATTCAAAATAAGGTACATACTGTATTTGAGGAGTCACCTTAACTGCAGTGCCAGAAATAGAGAAGGCTTTTACCCTTAAGGGCGAATAGATGAACACTTAAATTAAAGCCTGTTTTCCTCTACTTGAATACAAACAAAAGGCTTAAAAGCATATTTGTTCATATCCTAATTGTCTAATTAATTCTTGGTTTTTACTTGTATTATAAGACACTTCTATTAAATGCTTTATTAGCTAAAGGGCCATATTACGAGGATATATAGGGATTCAATTGTAATTTTTATGCTATTCAAGACAACCACAAGCCATCAGATTTTTGGAGCACTTCCAAGCGCTCGACCCAGCTCCTCTATTCCAAAAAATCCTTCTACTATTCTTGCGGTTTTATCTGTTCTTTTAAAGCTATGTCATCCCCTTACATAGTGGCCTTGGCCTTCTGTTTCATCTAAAACTCATCCTGGTGCATCAGCCAGCCCTGACAAATCTGTTGAAGCCTCTTCCCACTCCCCGCCTCTTTGCCACTCACTCTGGCTGGGACTCCAGTCTTTGAAATTCCTGCCCTTGCTTCCAGCCCAGCTGACATCTTTCTCCAGACGGCATGAATTAAGATTGTACAATAAGACACTTGATGCAGCAGTCAGGGAGCGCTCCTCTCACTGGCCCGGCTCCATGGTGCACAACTAGGGCAGCAGGAATTCTAAAAATACACAATGCACGCCTGTTCATTCCAATGGCAGTTGTCTTCTCCCCCAACCCAAGCACGCAGGCGATTGACAGGATTAAGAGAGGAGAATAAAGACAAGAGAAATGAGAGGAGAACTCCAGAGCCATGGCACAGGGCTTTTTTTTTTTTTTTTTTTTTTTTTTGACTTTGTGTCATGCAGTATGTAAGGAGAACATGCCAAAAGAATGGATGACTTATCATCTACATATTGCAGCAGTAATTGAGCTTGAAACTGTTGCATGCTAAAAAAAAAATATATATATATATTTTTTTATTATTACTATCATATTATCACTATTATACGTGTGTGTGTGTGTGTGTATATATATATATATATATATATATATATATATATATATATATATATATACTCTCTGAAGATTTTTAGCATGGAAATGGATGTGGCAATGTTAATTTATTTGGAATAGATCTGCTACGCTGCTGCTGAATTGCTGAATTGAATTGGGATTCCTGCCTTTACATGCACATACTGACATCCCATTCTTAATCCGTAGGGTTTAATACGGAGTTGGCCCACCCTTTGCAGCTATAACAGCTTCAACTCTTCTGGGAAGGCTTTCCACAAGGTTTAGGAGTGTGTTTATGGGAATTTTTTACCATTCTTCTAGAAGCGCATTTGTAAGGTCAGGCAGTGTTGGCGAGAGGCCTGGCTCGCAGTCTCCGCTCTAATTCATCCCTAAGGTGTTCTATCTGGTTGAGGTCAGGACTCTGTGCAGGCTCCACCCCTCCACACCAAACTCGCTCATCCATGTCTTTATAGGCCTTTCTTTGTGCACTGGTGCGCAGTCATGTTAGAAAAGGAAGGGGCCTTCCCCAAACTGTTCCCACAAAGTTGGGAGCATGAAATTGTCCAAAATGTTTTGGTATGCTGAAGCATTAAGAGTTCCTTTCACTGGAACTAAGGGGCCAAGCCCAACCCCTGAAAAACAACCCCACACCATAATCCCCCCTCCACCAAACTTTACACTTGGCACAATGCAGTCAGGCAAGTACCGTTCTCCTGGCAACCGCCAAACCCAGACTCGTCCATCAGATTGCCAGACAGAGAAGCGTTATTCGTCACTCCAGAGAACACATCTCCACTGTTTTAGAGTCCAGTGGCGGTGAAAATACAGCAGTGTGTGAAATACAGCAGAACACCAAAACATCTGGCCAGATGATACACAAACTGTGTTTTTCAGCTGGATAAAGGAAACCAGCGTCTTGCTAGTAAAGTTTCGGTGGATACAGATTGTAATCAAGGTAAAGGCGATTGCGGCGGCATACAGGAGTCATACAGTAAACACGCCTGAGTCTGTTATATTGTTGTGCAAACAAACCCTGTATGTGCGCTGTCAACACACTGATTGCACATTGTATTTTTGCACATACACATTTCAGTACATTGAGTACATTGTTTCCACACACATTCAGGATAATATTTTTATCTGTCATGTATGTGTTGCTGTGTTTAGTAATTCTGAATGGATCCGTCTACTGTAATAGGTATATGCAGTCAGGTCAAGGTGGTCGGTTTAGGTTTTGTTGTTGTTTTGGCAAATCCATGTGGTTCTGCTCAGTATTGCAACTTGATGTGTCGAAAATGTAAACAAGCTCTAAAAAACTCTTCTGTAATTCATTTTTTCATGGGTGTTTTTTTTTTTTTTTTTTTTTTTTTTTTTTTTCTCTTTGATGTGCATACACTTATGAATTATATGGATTCCTAATATTATTTGGTTATTTGGTGTTCTTTTGGAAAGCTTATTTAATTTACCTTGAAAAAATATACAGTTGAAAATAGTTTTGTAAGAATCACACTTTAATCTGATCGTTTACTTTGCTGGGTATAGTAAATAATGACAAAATAAATCTGTTAAACAAGATAAATAACGCATCCTTAATTTCACGATAAGTATGTGATTAATCACACAAAAGGGTGCAATTAAATTATGTATGTATATATATATATATATATATGGTAATATATATATGGTAACACTTTATTTTAAGGTCTTTTAACTAGTTGCTTATTAGCATGCATATTACTAAAAAAAATTGGCTGTTTATTAGTACATATTAAGCCATTATTAATGCCTTATTCTGCATGACTTTATTCTACATGCTGAATCCCACCCAATACATTGCACTTCACTGTGTTTAAGAACACCCCTTAACTGTGGTAAAAATCATTGTAAAAAAGTGGACTTGAGGCTTATTACTGTATTAAAGAGCATCTTTATTTGTGCATCTCAGTTTATGTCTAATGTGGGTGTTTTCTTTATCCACATCCTGTTGGAAGTATTTGCATTATTGTTAATGTTTACACTTTTGTCATCCACTGGATCTCAAAGTCTTAACTGCACCTCAAAGTCTTAACTGCACTCTAAACCACAAACACCACTTTCACAACCACTACCACACCAGACAGAATCGATTTATCATTATACACATTATTATGAGTTAACCAAGGATGCCATGAGCAAAAGTTTGATGAAACTAAAAATCAAATTCCTGTGCTTTCCACTATATACCCCTGCCCCGTTAGTGAAACGCACACACCCATACAGGGTCCCTGTTGGGTGGGAGTGTGGTGACCCCTGGGGTGACACAAGGCTCAGAGGTGAAGGAGGTTGACAGGCTGAGGTGTGATGTGACCTGGGGCTCTGTCATGTGTGTGCTTATGTATGCGAGAGTCTTTTGTGGGGTGTCTGGGGTGGTTGAATCGTCTGCTCTGTCATGGGAGGTTGTCTTGGGAGTTGGTTGAGGGTTATATAGCATTGAGTTAGTGGGTATCTGTCTGTCTTTCTGTCCATATTTGTGTGGATGGGTGGGTCACAGTCCCCTTGGCAGTGGTAATGGCTGACAGTGCTATGTCTGCGAAAGTAAACAACCCTAGATAAGCAGCGCTTCACAAGGACACCAGCTGCAATACGCTAATCTCGTTTGAATTTCTCTGTCTTCTATTCAGCTTGTTTTATCTTATCTCCAGACCCTGCTTTTCCATGCATGCCTTTGTAACTTTTTTCAACTCTGCACCCCATCTAAACAATATGATTGTTTCCATAATGCACGCTCTGATAAGTGAAAACATAGCATACAGTATTAGCTTAAGGGTATGATCATTTTCTCAGCCAAACATGCCTAAGTAAACTTGTTTTAGCTGAAGACAAACGCTCTGTACTGAAGAGTAAGTCGAGAGACGGTCTCTCAGGAACCGGGCTGATGGCATTTTGAGGTTGGCGAGGTCACTAGGCCAAGCAAACATCCCTTGGAGGGCCACCAGTGATGTGACCGGTCCTTCCCAACAAAAACAGTCGAAACTGTCACTGTGGCATGTCTCTAAGGTACCTAATTGCTTGCTCCTGTCTCCCTCCCCCCCTTTTTTTTCTCTCACAGCACTGCTGTAACTGGGTGTCGAGTCCTGAGCCCCTGGATACTCTGGTGGACCCCATGCTCAATGACTGCCCTCGTGTTTCAGCAGGTAAGCAACCACATCTGCATCATAATTCACTTTTCGCCTACCTTACCCTTAATCATTGGTAACCAAATCTGTCCCTCCTTCTTCTGGAGGGCCACTATCCTGCATGGTTTAGCTCAAATCCTAATTAAACACACCTGAACCAGCTAATCGAGGTCTTCAGGATCAGCATAAACTTTCAGGCAAGTGTGTTGGGGCAGGTTGGAGCTGAACTCTGCAGAACATTGGCTTTCCAGGAACAGGATTAGACACCCCTGCTTTAGAACATCATAGCATTAAAGGAAAAGATTGCAAACTTAAATGATTCTTTAGTTATAATGGCCCCCTATGGATGGAATTGGTCAAAATTTTGAGTACTTATTTACAGTGTCCTGGTGTCTGTGTGTACCATGATTTGTTAGGTTTGGATGTTGCGTTCAGAAGATATAAAATGGTCAGTGTATAAATGTGTCGGCCACCCTATAATGGTAAAAATCCACCCACTCCTCTTTTTTCCCCATAAATGATAAGCAGTGTTAGAACAAGCTTTTGCAGATTCTAGCAATGTGATGCCACTTTGTTTAAGCCCCGCCCACATCTTCAGAAAGGCTCTGTCCTGTTAGCATAGACCCCGCCCTGAGTGAGCTGTACACAAGCTGCGTCCAAAATCGAATACTTCTACTATATAGCATGTGAAAAACAGTACACCAACAGAGTAGTATGTCTGAATTCATAGTATTAGAAAAAAAGTAGGCGAAATGTCTCCGGATGATCTACTACTACTGGCGAGATTCTGAAGTGTGCATTTGATGGACACTTTACTATCCCATGAGGCCACAGGAGAGGATTTATGAATGGAGGTGAAGTGACGTAACTGATGCTGGGAGGTCACATGATAATGACAACATGGCGGATGTAGTACATCCGGATTACAATAATACTACCCCCATTCATGCTATAAAGAACATACGCAAAATAAGTTTAAATTCAAATGTAGTACCTACTCAGACAGTACGCAATTTTGGACGCAGTGACAGTCCGCCATGTTTATCTCTTCGCCAGATCATTTAACAGCAGTATTCAAGAACGAAATGTATTATTATTAAAGCTATAGTTATTCAATCAAGAGCAGTGAGTTTATTTTCTGTTTTTCTTTCATTGTTTGATTTATATTAACAGCATATATAGCAATAGGTACTGTATATTACACTGCTTTCACTTTAATACACAATCTAATATACACATGCAATTTCTTTCCCTGCTGTTTATGTTCACAGACAAAACCGACTGTGGTTATGTGAACTTTGTGTGGTTTTTTTTTACATAACTTTGTGTGTATTTGACAGTTTAAGATAGAGAACACGCTGACAGCCAGCTTTCTGTGCATATGCTTCAGGTGTGCGCGTTCAGGAAACCTTATATCAGAAGTTTAGACTGATATGGCTTTAAAACGCATGCAGATAATAAACTTTCATGATGATGAAGAACTGCATTGTCACGTGTGTGTGACCGGGATAGAGATGATAATCGAAACCAAAGCAGCTCAATTGCATTTACAACATGGTATAATAAATGAACTGTGAATTTAACTTCACAGACACATTCTGGGGACACCTGAAACTTATATTACATCTTGAAAAGAGGGACATAATAGGCCCCCTTTAAATAAAATAAAAAAAAAACATTATTATTATATTATTATTTTTTTTAGATGAACTTTGTGTGTTATGTCAGGATAAGCATCCCAGTATCTTGATATCACTCTTTTCAAGTTCTTATTTCTGAGAGATGAGTAGAGACGGCTGTTTGATTTGCGACTGCATTCACAGAGTGCATTTTACACTCATTTGTGTATCATATCTTACAAGGTTTAAAACATTTAAATAGACATATCAAATAGTAGAAAATGTGTATGATTTAGTATTTTAATTGATAATTCTCCTGGCAGGCTCTGATTTCTGAGAGATGCGAAGAGACGGCAATGTAGCTATTGATTTGCGATCATTATGCTCATTTCATTCATAGGGTCTACACTCATTCACTTCACAAACTCATTATAGCATAGTGATTTTAGAGTTTTATGTAGCTATAATGTTGTGCTATCCCCTGGCTCACCTGTTATCCCGCACACACGAGAAGTGCTGATTATTTTTCCTATTATTCGGTAGAATTTGTTTTTCGCTTTGAAGCCTTTATCCGTGCCTTTCCAAATAAAGTATTCGGCTTCAGGCACATCCTAGTATCAAGGATAGGGACAGGTCACAATGACTCCAATGACTGACTAGTTGATTAAGTCTTTTTTTTTTTTTTTTTTTTTTTTTAAGTTCTAATTTTTTATTGTTTAATTTATTTATTTATTTATTTTTGGTGCTTTAATTAGTGTTGTTAGACAGTTTGCACAATAAATTAATTAAAAATTATAAAAAGGTCTCATCTTGCAATGTTTTTTTCTTCCAACTTTTAAAATTAGTTTTGAGACCAAGTCCAATCTGCTGCATCTCATCCAGCGTTTTTTTTTTTTAGTTTATATATATATATATATATATATATATATACAGGAATGTGTTTCATGTAAACATCCCCTAAGAAACATATTCATCAGGGACAGGTGAACTCAAAACTTGTCTACTTATTCATTACTTCCTTAAAACAGATTAGTTGACAAGTTGCATGCAATAATGTTGTAAACGATCTACTGATCCACAAATGATAAAAATAGGAAATGTAGCATCTGAACAGGTAGGCATTTATCACAAAGTCATTGATTTATACTATAAAGGCCACATTTTATTAAATATGTGTATTTTAATCATGCATCAATGTTTTCAAATACTTTAGTTTGTCCATCTGGCCTTGGTTGTTTTTAGTATTTCGAGGCGTGTCCTCAATTCCGGATTACAGCTATAATCTATAATCCAGAGCAGGGAGATGATGAGGTTGACCTGGCCATCACCCCTGCACTAAAGAGATGAAGAGCTGCCCATACTTTGACTTTGCTTCGAGAGATGGTATACTGCCTGACAGTATTATAAAATGTCATTTGATATTTTCAGTTGTGCTTTTGTAGCAAGGACAATGCTGCCCTGATTTTACTGTAATCTGGATTTGGGGTGAGGGTGGGTTAGGTATTATCCAAGTGAACCAGCATTGAACTGTCAACTTTTGTCTGTACATGGCATTTGTTCCAAGTTCAAATGAGTGTGCTTTTTACCTATCTCCTACAGTTAGGGAGTCTTGTTTTGATCGTCCCTTGAGTGTTACACTTATTCTTCTTCACCAGATCAGTGTCAGCCTCGGTTTATGGTTTTGCTGTTGAGAGGTGCTTATGTCATCATAAGCAAGATTTGTCTCTGACCAATTAACTGGAGATTGATGTTTTTATTTCCTGACTGTTACCATTAAGCAACGTGACGTGTAGCCAAGTATGGTGTCCCATACTCTGAATTTGTGCTCTGAACTTGTCCCACAACATTAGCATTATCTCAGTGTCTGGCTTCTGACCAAACTAATTGACAGTGTATTTGTTTAAGGCACAGTTTCCCTCTCTTTACACACATTTGTATTTATTTTATTATTCTTTTTGCATTTTTTAAGTAAATATTTAGTATGTTTATTAAGCCGTTTCCCTGTAGGCACCACTGGCTGATCCGCAAAATAAAGTTGATTTTAGGTTTTACTTGTGATTCCCACACACAGTCCTTTTTACACGGTGTGTGGCTATGTTTTCATGATAGCTATGCTGGTTTAACTTGTGCAGGTGGGTGATGGCAAGACATAGAGAAGCTTGTCTGTTACACTTAATCATCTATGAAGCCATGCTGGTACCAGCTTGATGCTGGTATTTTGTATGCTTGTGTGTGTGGATATATGCACATGTGTGTTTGGGAAGGGAAGGTCTTCTGACGTCTCTGTTTTTTTGTTCCCAACATGATAAAACTTGGAGCCTCTTACCACCTGCCTGGATTTTTCCCTTTATTTTTTGTCTTTTTCCCCCCTTTTCCCCCTCGTTCAAAAGGAATCTTCAGTGGAAGGTCAGTGAGCCTCAGCATTGGCAGAGCTCGGGGAGACTGGCAGCATTTTATCAGTTAGCAGCACACTAAAGCCAGTTGAAATATGCAGATAAACTGGAACAAATCTCCTGAAAAGCCCCCTGGTCCGCTAGCACTGGGTGAGGGGAGTTGAGCCTTATGCCCACACTGACCCGCAGTCAGACACTGTAGGTGCTGAAGCCAATTGCCAGCACAACTGAACTGAAAAGTAGAGAAAGCCTAGACAAGCATTTGGATGGATTACAAACAGAAACAATGCTAATGTCGGGCTACAGTCTCTCTGTGTGTGTGAGTGTGATCGAGCTGGCTGGCCTTGAATCTCAAACCTGTGATGTGTATCTCATGTTTTAAACCCAGGGTGCAACATGATATTAGTTTAAATGGGCGGTCACACCACACTTTTGTGTTTCATTCACCTCCATTCATAAGCACACAAAACCAAGAGAGTGACTATGTAATGATGTGCAAAGAATTATTTTCTTATGCTGCATATAAAAGTTTGAGTTTGGTGAGTGCTGACCTGACAAATTTTTAGTCAAAAGATGATTGATATAAACATCATAAACCTCTTGACTGCGGATCAAACTTGGACGAAACTCTCATTTTGCTGTGCATTAGAATAGGTTTAGAAAACTGTTAATTTCAATCAAAGAGAGAAAAATGGAGCTTGAGTAGATGGTTAAAATATTAAGCGGCACAACAGTTTTTAACATTCATAATAACATGTCTGTCTTGAGCAGCAAATCAGCATATTATAATAATTTCTGAAGGATCATGTGACACTGAAGACTGGAGTAATGATGCTGAGACTCCAGCTTTGCCTTTTTTAAATAAGTTAAAATTGAAATCTGTTATTTTATATTTTGTAATAATATTTTACAGTATTTTGACTGTACTTTTGATCAAATAAATTCAGCCTAAGTAAGCAAGACACTTCTTTAAAAATAAATAAATAATTAAATAATAATTATATTATAAATAAAATAAATAAAAATGATATATAAAATAAATAAAAATGATATATAAAGACACATTGAATATGTATTATGCAATTTATTGATGCAAATATTATACTACATGTACTAATATATTTAAATTAAACTTTTATATTATGTTATTCTAATTATGTTTACCATATATCAATATTCAATAATATTTTTCATGTAAATATAAATAAATTAAACAATTATTAATACCCTTGATTGTGACATAATACCCAGTTGCTTATATTAAATGTCTGAAATCATTTTGGCAGTTTAAAGTCTAGTGTGAGCATCCCTTATTTGTGTAAAAAAAAAAAAAAAAAAATTATTTTAATGAGCCTTAAAAATCTCACACATCTCAGTCAGATCTGTGACACCTTAGCTCCTCAAGTATGTGGTAGATATATCTCAGAAACCTCTGATCACACACAGTTTTACTTCATGACATTCCCATTATATCTAAGTGTTTGAAACACAGGCTCTCTTTTGCTTTACCTGGGTTAAGATGAGATTACTCATTGCTAGAACTGATCATTAATTACAAAGAGAACAGTGTCCAGTATGTAAACAGTGATTAATTGTTAACAAAAGTTAGTTAATGCGTACCTGAACTGTAATTATCTGTTCTGCACCACTACAAGAATCCCAACACAGGTGGGTAATTAACCCTAATTGCATTTACAATGTGAGGATCACAAGAGGAGAGAATAACTTTGTTAAAAAAATAACCCTCCTTTGATGTAGTACTAGATATTTGTCAGTTGATTTATTCTTTTTTCTTTCTTTTTTTTTTTTTTTTTTGGCTCATTATGTCTTTTGTCTTTTTCACCTTTCATGGTTGGAAGCGGAGTTCTTTTTAAATCTGCTTTTTTTTTTTTTCAACTTCATGAGCAAGACCCTGAAACAAAGTAATGCAGTTTTAATGGGATTTAGCTGCATGTATTACATGGGGAAAAAAAGACTGATTTGAACATTCTATGAATTGTTATGCTAACTTCATCCTAGTTCTCCTCAAACGTCCTAATAAAGATGTGTTTGATTGAAACTGTTGGCATGCAGTCGTTTGAGCCATTTGTGTAAGTTCACTGGTGCATATTGCTGACGTATACAATGTCACTGGTCCATGTATTTTGCTCAATGGAGAGTCACTGGCGCATGTTGCATTCAGTCTATAGACTTGCTTTATTCAGTGGTCCACAGGGCCCAGTGTCTCTATGTCACTGAATGCCTTTGACTATGTACCCCTGATGCAGCAAAATCCACTTGTTTGATCTTCCATTGTGAATGACAGATCTTGGTTGTACTTTCCCACCCTCCTTTCAAGTGGATGCTGGTACTGGTCTGGATTCCCAGGACAAACGCATGAACTTGAACTTTGTGACTTTTATTCAGCACATTTTTGTGAATAAAAGTTATCCTAAAGGATCATGTCAGGTATAGAAATGATTCACACTAGTAGACAAATCGCCTGTCTTAGTCAACCCTCTGACTATTTTGATTTTGAAGATATGTAGTTGTGCACATCCCTTGCACATTGTTTGCCATCTGGATCTGAATGTCCCTAATATGAACATTACACCAATTCAATAATCAGTGATTTGTCATTTATCAGACACTAATTTCAACTTAATGTTGTGGTGTTCATTTCAGATTTTTTTTGTTTTTGTTTTTCGCTAACAAAACATGCACAAAATGGCACTTTTATCTGCTGAGATACAAAAAATGGAAGCTGCTCACTGAAGTCAGTTTCCTTCGAGACAAGCAGCAATAAGAATGCATGCTATAACAAAATAATGGGCAAAATAAAGGATTATTCCGGGTTCAATATCTACTACATTTGTTGCATAATATTGATTGCCACAAAACATAATTTCGACTCGTCCCTGGCTTTCTTAATAAAAAAAATCAAGGTAAGTCACAAGGGAAGTGAATGGGGACATTATTTCTAATGTTAAAACAGTGTTAATTTAGATATAAAGCTGTTTAAATCTATTTTAATATTCCTGCATTAAAAGCAGTTAACTTCTGCAAATTAGGCCAGTTATTATTATTAATTATACATTATTATTATTATTTATACATACAGATTTTGGCCATTTTGTTTCCATTTAAATGAATGTGCTCTTTCTATTTGCATACATTTATACAAATACGTAGATCTGTTGTCATTCACCCTTCTATTTTACCAGAGAACCCATGAGAAAAGTATCAAGTTGTTATCAATATACATATTGACACTGTATCACAGTTCAGCGACTCCCTGTGTTTCTTTTTTCTCAATTTCATGCTCTTTTTATAAGTCCCATTGGTGGAGCAGAATGAAAGTTTGATGGCGTTTTTGTGCAGTCGACTATAATTTTTCACGGCTGCTCTCCCTTGTCGGGGATCAGAAGACATGGCCTTCATTTTCTATTCCTCTTCAAAAATGTCTTTTTCTATTCCTCTTTAAAGCCTAAACATCTTTGATCCGTTTGCTTCACGGGATGAGTGGCAGGGCCTGACCCACTTGGCTCTTGGCTTTATGTAATGAGCCCTCCGATTAAAGAGCGCACCATGCAGGAACATTGTGCTGTAAAAGGAGTTTTATGTCATCTCAACCCACACTCACTGTTTGCCTGTCTGTCTCGCTCCTTACACCCTCGGAATTTTGTCAATCTCTAGATGGGATCACATAGCAAACAAGCGGGGAAGTTGTTGTAGTATAAGTTGATGTTGCATAAGCGCACAATTTGGTCAAATACAAATATTGAAAAAATGTTGTGATTGCTATTCGAACTGTGATATGATAAATATTTAACATTTTCATATTGCTTATACTACTTAGACGTCAAGGCAAAACTCACATAAAACAGTAGCTCTCATGTTCATCAACTTAAACAAGTGTTTTTTGGCTCTAAATTGTACATGTTCTGCTGCTAATAGAATGAGTCCTGAGGTCCTCTAGTCAGAACTAAACTGAACTAAGCCTCTCTCTCTATGTTGAACTTGTGCAAGGCATTAAGTACGTTAACACCAAAATGTCATCCATCTGGCCTTGACAGCTTCCACATCTTTACCACAGTCCAGAACCTTGACAGATCCTAGGTAATGACACCCGGTTTCTTTGAATCCTAATCACAGCTGATCACAACAGCTTTCCATGTTCTACTGTTGTGAGGTAAGCGTCCACCAGATCACCGACAGTTAGCATTGATCGCCATACTCCAACCAGTCAATATATGCTACCTTTTTTGTAGCTGAAGATGAATTTATCAGAGGTTTGAATCAGCATACGTCTTTGTTGTTTAAGTTTAGAATTTGGAGTAAAAAACCTTTTCGACTGTAAGCCGTGAATGGCATGTTCGCTTCCCTTTCAAGGCAGAAATCAATATGCTGTGCGTGTGTCCCAATGGGAGAATGGAAGACACATTTTGTCTCTTTGTGTGTGTGGCATAGTGTACTGTCATAATGAGTCTATAGGGTAGACTCATTTTATCCAGGCTATTGTGATTGAAGCCTTAGCTGCCGGAGGTAAAAAGCTTTCGCCGTCCTTTAACATTCTCAGTCTTTTCTTTTACAACAGCCCTGTTCTCGGCTGTACCACTGACCATTTATTTATGTAATTATACATTTCGTTTAAAATAGGAACTAGTTGCTGAGCTTCATGGGTCAAGTTGGACATGCAGTTTTTGTATCCAGTTTGTACCCATTCTCATTTCTTCTCATCTCATTTTGTATCCATTCTCATTTCCTTTCTACTTTCAGAAAATGTACAGCACATACAGTGGGTACGGAAAGTATTCAGACCCCCTTAAATTTTTCACTCTTTGTTATATTGCAGCCATTTGCTAAAATCATTTAAGTTCATTTTTTTTCCTTCATTAATGTACACACAGCACCTCATATTGACAGAAAAACAGAATTGTTGACATTTTTGCAGATTTTTAAAAAAAGAAAAACTGGTATATCACATGGTCCTAAGTATTCAGATCCTTTGCTCAGTATTTAGTAGAAGCACCCTTTTGATCTAATACAGCCATGAGTCTTTTTGGGAAAGATGCAACAAGTTTTTCACACCCGGATTTGGGGATCCTCTGCCATTCCTCCTTGCAGATCCTCTCCAGTTCTGTCAGGTTGGATGGTAAACGTTGGTGGACAGCCATTTTTAGGTCTCTCCAGAGATGCTCGATTGGGTTTAAGTCAGGGCTCTGGCTGGGCCATTCAAGAACAGTCACGGAGTTGTTGTGAAACCACTCCTTCGTTATTTTAGCTGTGTGCTTAGGGTCATTGTCTTGTTGGAAGGTAAATCTTCGGCCCAGTCTGAGGTCCTGAGCACTCTGGAGAAGGTTTTCGTCCAGGATATCCCTGTATTTGGCCGCATTCATCTTTCCCTCGATTGCAACCAGTCGTCCTGTCCCTGCAGCTGAAAAACACCCCCACAGCATGATGCTGCCACCACCATGCTTCACTGTTGGGACTGTATTGGACAGGTGATGAGCAGTGTCTGGTTTTCTTCACACATACCACTTAGAATTAAGGCCAAAAAGTTCTATCTTGGTCTCATCAGACCAGAGAATCTTATTTCTCAGCATCTTGGAGTCCTTCAGGTGTTTTTTAGCAAACTCCATGCAGGCTTTCATGTGTCTTGCACTGAGGAGAGGCTTCCGTCGGGCCACTCTGCCATAAAGCCCGACTGGTGGAGGGCTGCAGTGATGGTTGACTTTCTACAACTTTCTCCCATCTCCCGACTGCATCTCTGGAGCTCAGCCACAGTGATCTTTGGGTTCTTCTTTACCTCTCTCACCAAGGCTCTTCTCCCCCGATAGCTCAGTTTGGCCGGACGGCCAGCTCTAGGAAGGGTTCTGGTTGTCCCAAATGTCTTCCATTTAAGGATTATGGAGGCCGCTGTGCTCTTAGGAACCTTAAGTGCAGCAGAAATTTTTTTGTAACCTTGGCCAGATCTGTGCCTTGCCACAATTCTGTCTCTGAGCTCTTCAGGCAGTTCCTTTGACCTCATGATTCTCATTTGCTCTGACATGCACTATGAGTTATAAGGTCTTATATAGACAGGTGTGTGGCTTTCCTAACCAAGTCCAATCAGTATAATCAAACACAGCTGGACTCAAATGAAGGTATAGAACCATCTCAAGGATGATCAGAAGAAATGGACAGCACCTGAGTTAAATATATGAGCGTCACAGCAAAGGGTCTGAATACTTAGGACCATGTGATATTACAGTTTTTCTTTTTTAATAAATCTGCAAAAATGTCAACAATTCTGTGTTTTTCTGTCAATATGGGGTGCTGTGTGTACATTAATGAGGAAAAAAAATGAACTTAAATGATTTTAGCAAATGGCTGCAATATAACAAAGAGTGAAAAATTTAAGGGGGTCTGAATACTTTCCGTACCCACTGTACATTAAATCTCACCTAATTTATAGGGAAATATTAAATTTAGGATTTTTTTCACTTGAACACATTTTTACTTCTAAAAATTATTTGCAGTCTGTTTCCTATCCTCACATTCCATCTTTATTCGTCATGCCTTAAAGTGTGGGATGAGCTGGTGCAAATAGAAAAGAGTTCAACAGGGTTCAAAGAAAAATGGAACAAAGTTCTGCAACCTCATCCATTTTACAATCACATTATTATCCCAGACTTGACCATGGGGTATTCTGGGTATTACTGCAATCACTGTAAAACTCAAGTTCAGAGTACTCAAAACATTTGAGGAAATGTATTACCTTAAAACATTTAAGTAAACTAACTCATTTATTTAAGTTAGTAGAACTTAAAATATTTGTGACAATTGGGGGAGGCCGAGAGCTGTGGAAGCGGAGCAAGGCCAGTGTGGTGCACAGGTGTCTCACATTAACAATCACATCACTGGCCTTCTTTTGCTCCCACAGTTCTCAGCCTTGCCTCACTCATCATAATGTTAATTACAAACAGTTCATTTACATAAACATCACATTCAGATCTTGGTTAAATGTTAGATAGCAAATAACACATGCTATTATAACTAAAGAGTCTCATTATATACTTTCATGTATATAATCAAACAATATACAGTATATATGGTCTTAAAAATGTTGCTGCCTGTCCTCAACCTAACCACAGGCTCTACTCTTAACTACAATAGTAACCCTACAAAACTAACAAATGTAAATCCCAACATAACACAACATTAAACACTAACTAATGTCTCCCTATATTAATGTTGTGCAAAAACACACAAAATAACACTTAATTTCAACATTTATTTATACAGTCTGACACAAAGCATACTGGGAATTAGAAATCTGCTGCAACTCAATTATATTAAGTTCAGCTTACTACAGTGAAAATTTGAGTTCACATAACTTTTTTCCTATTAAGTACAATGAACTTTCATTACTTGAGTGAAACAAATTCATTTTAATTAATTTCACTGTTTAGTTTTACAGTGTATTAGAGACCACCATTTGCTTTGTTTTCATATCATGATGAGTATGCCATTTGTAAACAATGTTTTTGTGCTCATTAAACATTTGTATCTTAAATGAAACAGCACTTCATGTAATGGTAGATCAGAATTTCTAGAATGAAAAAAAATATTTTTTGTTAGTGTTTTTGTTGTTTTTTAACTGATATACAAAACATACTGAGTCGATGAGTTGAAAAGTCAACGAGTGACCACACTGTTGTTTAAACATGTCTTTCCTGGTACACCCCAAGCTTCTTAACACAGAAGTGTACATCATATTAAACACCATGCGTTATCACGCAGTCAGACAGAGGTCAGCGACAGATTAGGACATGGATCTCATTGAGCCATATGGTGCATGCTATAGCTAAAGCAGAGGATTAAACCAAGACCCTTAACCCTGCAGATGGACAGCAATCACACATCTCTATTAATATTGAGCTCTAACATTTTGTTTATGATGTATAAATGCTGCATTTCAACTAAATTATCATTGCAGGTTCCCAATCCTAGATTCTAATTGTTTGAATTGCAAAGAGTTGTCCTAACTCTGCCCTTTCAGTGAACTTTTTGGGGTTAATCAGGGTAAGATCTGATCATCAGATTGTTTCCTATTTTTTCCTCAGGATTTGCTGCTAGTTACTCGCAGAGCTCTGAGACACTATAGATGAGACACTATTCAAGCTATGGCTTGAGGGAAAGGATTAGGAGTTTGTCTCTCCAACATTGAACCTGTTACACATGAAAACAAACACTCCCATGGAAACACAAGGGCGAGTGAAATGGAGAGAAAAAAAACTGCATTGGACAGCAAATTACATACTCAATACAATTTGCTGCTTTGACGTGGTGTTGCTTGGTTATTGTTTCACGGTGCACATCAGCAAATATGAATTTGCTGCAATGCATACAAACTAGCACTGCTTAGTAGCAATTTAAAGGGACCGTTCACCCAAAAATAATAAAACATTTTGGCATCATTTGCTTGCCCTCATTTGCTCACCCTCATATACCCATGTATGACTTTGTTTCTTCTGTTGGACACAAAAGAAGATATTTTAAATAATAATGTACTTATCGCTCTTTTCATTGTAATTACAATGAACTGAAGCTTTCAAACTTCAAAAAGAATGCAGTAGCACGATAATAGCACTGTATCTCAAATCTTCTGAAGCCGTATGTAAGTTTAAAAAACAGACCAAAATTTAAGTTGCTATTTACTGAAAAGCTTCCCATCCAAAGTCAGCAGGAATGAAAATTCTGTAAAATGAATATCTATTTTCTAAACACATTTTATTGATCTTACTTTGAGTGATTCAAATTTGCATCTGTTTATTTATTCCTCCATTAAAAACACATTTAAATAGAATGTCATGAAATAGTTACGTGTCGCCTATCAGCAGCCTACACATCCCAGTATAAACGCTCTTGTTTTTAAAGTGGTTATGTTCACAAACCACTATAATTTGAACAGGCAAGCATACTGTATGCTTGATTTGGCATGGCAGCCAGTTAGAATAATAAATAGCCTTACCATTGCCTTACCTAATGCAGCAAATCATACGTTTTCTTTAAATTCTGAATGAATTATATATCGCCTAGAAAGCGTGCATAAAAGCGCTTCCTTTATATTCACTAAGCTGTCATCTTAATTCATCGCGATCTCACAAAGTTCTGCTAATCGATTAAGCTGACTGTACAATGAATATCTTATTTAGCCTACATAATATCTACTCTTTTTTTTTTTTTGTTACAAGTTAAATACAAGACAAAAACACCGGCGTTTTGAGTGGTTAGGGAATTCTAACTTAAACACATCTGATTGGCCAATGTGTTGAAGAAATCATCAGATATGTTTGTAATTAGCTATGTTGCTCAATGCTGCAAAAATACGTTGTAAATAGAAAAACCTATTTATATTAGTTTCGATGCTCATCTTAAGAGCACAATCACCAAATCTGTTTGTGGTTATCAGTTTATGATGAGACTGAGAGTATTCGCGAGAGTGCAGAATTCAGTCAGAATTCCAAGTGCGTTTCAGCGATGACTAATCTGAACGCCTCTGATTGGCCATTGCAACTATAAGCTCAACGCTATAAAACATGTAAAAAGTGTAATGCAACATGAGCAGATCTATATTTAATGCCGCAATCAATGCTTTTCATTTAATTTTAATTTTCACTTTATTACTAGATTTAGTTTAAATGTGCAGGTGCATTTTTGGCCTAAGCCCCCGTTAATTTTTGACCCGTGGCCAGGGAAAGGCTAAGCCTTACACATGCTCTGCCTATGTCTTCTGGTGGAATGACAGGGCTTCTCCAGTTATCCTGTCCACTTAAAGGGTTAGTTAACCCAAAAAGGAAAATTTTGTCATTAATTACTCACCCTCATGTCGTTCCACACCCGTAAGACCTTCGTTCATCTTTAGAACACAAATTATGATATTTTTATAAAATCCAATGGTTCAGTGAGGCCTCCATTGACAGCAGGATAATTAACACTTTCAAATGCCCAGAAAGGTACTAAAGACATATTTAAAATAGTTCATGTGACAGTGGTTCAACCGTAATGTTATGAAGAGATGAGAATACTTTTTGTGTGACAAAAAAACTAAATAACGACTTTATTCAACAATATCTAGTGATGGGTGATTTCAAAACACTGCTTCATGAAGCTTTGAAGCTTTACAAATCTTTTGTTTTGAATCATTGGTTCGGAGTGTGTATCAAACTGCCAAAGTCACGTGATTTCAGTGTTAACTGTTTTAAATATGTCTTTAGTACCTTTCTGGGCATTTGAAAGTGTTATTTATCTTGCTGTCAATGGAGGCCTCACTGAGACATCGGATTTTATCAAAAATATCTTTAATTTGTGTTCTGAAGATGAACAAAGGTCTTACATGTGTGGAACAACATGAGGGTGAGTAATTAATGACAACATTTTCATTTTTTGGGTGAACTAACCCATTAATTTTTTTTTTTTTTTTTTTTTACAATCGACTGCAAGCTCGCATTCAGATCTGCCTCCATCCAGTCATTCAGAGTCCTCACTCCACCTTTTTTTTTTTTTTTTCTTTCAATAATTTGTACTGTATCTCTTGGATGTACGTTACAGTACAGAAGAAAAGATCTGTTGCTACTTTTGTTTCATCATGACTTTAACTCAAGAACTGTTGCAGCTAAATCACAGTCAGTGAGTTGATTTGAGTGAACGAATCATTCAGGTCACTTTTGTAAACTGAATCATCCGCTTCCTTAAAAAGGAACGATTCATTCAAGAATCTGACATCTTTACCTCATATTTTCAGAATTATGATAATTTCATGGTGTCTTTGCATCTTTTAGCATAGCCACAAGACATATTTTGCTTGAGGGTTTCATTCATAATTGCATGGACACGACCAGCATATTCTTATTGTTTTGTTATAGTAATTATTTTTGTCTTCCACTATCTATCTATCTATCTATCTATCTATCTAGATAGATAGATAGATAGATAGATAGATATCCGTCCATCGGATTGCCAGTCAGAGAAGCGTGATTCGTCACTCCAGAGAACACATCTCCACTGCTCTAGAGTTCAGTGGCGGCGTGCTTTACACCACTGCATCTGACGCTTTGCATTGCACTTGGTGATGTAAGGCTTGGATGCAGCTGCTCCATGAAGCTCTCTATGCACCGTTCTTGAGCTAATCTGAAGGCCACGCGAAGTTTGGAGGTCTGTAGCTATTGACTGTAGCTATAGCATTTTATGTGGCGTACCGCTTCGTGGCTGAGTTGCTGTTGTTCCCAATTGCTTCCACTTTATGATACCACTAACAGTTGACCATGGAATATTTAGTAGTGAGGATATTTCACGAATGGACTTATTGCACAGGTGGCAACCTATCAATGTACCACGCTTGAATTCACTGAGCTCCTGAGAGCGACCCATTCTTTTACAAATGTTTGTAGAAGCAGTCTGCATGCCTAGTTGCATGATTTTATACACCTGTGGCCATGGAAGTGATTGGAACATCTGAATTAAATGATTCGGAGGGGTGTCCCAATACTTTTGGCAATATAGTGTATATGTATGTATGTATAATATATATGTAATAAATGTTTAGATGCATGTTTCTGCTTTCTAGTAGTAGTTGCATCAGAGTATTAAGTTTTTTGTTATTTTTTTTATTTATTTTTTTTACCAGTCCTTTAAAAAAATTAATACAGTATTATGTCGAAGTGAACATCTTGCCCAGCCATCTTTGAGCTCTCCCAGCACAAAGTTAACATTGACAAATCTGTTGATCCACAGTGGGTTTGTTAGCACTCAGATGCACAGAAGACAGTGTGGGAGAACTCCTTATTATCAGCAGCAGTCTGCTTCTATCAGTCCATCAGCGCAAATAAATGGCTCACTGACGAGCCCCTGCCATGCCGCGCAACACAACTGTCAACATCTACTCACTCCTTTCTGACAGGGGCCCCATCTGAGGATATTAGACTTATTATTTCCATTTTTTTCCTTTCACATCCTCCTGCAACAGCTCTCCCCCTTTTGCCTCAGAAGAGATGTGCTATGAGTGTGTTTCATGCAACCAATTTATTACATTTGGAGACTAATGGGGCGCTTTGCTTTGACAGCTTTTGATAAGGGAGGGTGAGAAGTCTCTGCTTCTGCCGAGGGTTATGGGAACTGCAGGAGTCATGATAATTACTATCAAAGCAGCAGTAATGCACATAATAAAATACTCCGTTTGAGAACACAAATCAATTAATTAGGACCCGATGTGTCATCCCATGTTATGTTGTGGTGTTATTTTTTTAGACTGCTCTCTCCTTGTTTCAATTTTTTTTTTTTTTTTTTAAGATAACATTTAGAGCATCTAGTTAAATTTCAGCAAATGTTTTGATGCGTGTGCAATTGTGGCGTGCACCAGCCCCACCTCCCCCACCGTCTGTGTGATCTTTTTTATAAAATTTGAATTTAATGAAATGCACATTTAATATGATTGTTATAGAAAACAGTGGGCGAGGGAAAAAATGCACAAGAATGCAATGAGAATATATTAAGAACGTACATAATTGCACATGATGATTAGAGAAGAAACATCCTTGAACGTCCTTCAGCTCCATAATCAGCCTCAAAATTAAAATATTTATTTGTTTCCCTTTTTGCTGGAAAAATAGGATATTATTTATATAATTATGTAAACAACGCTGAACGTTTTCCCCCCCCTTTTCTTCAGCGAGCTGTAGAGCGCAGCAGTGACCTTGGCTCGTCTCCCACTCTTCGGCTTGACAGATAAAAACTTTATTAAGCGTCAGCGGGACGAGACACAAACAGCCCGTGACACCCGTGTGCATTGAGTATTAGGGAAATATCGCAATTAGCGGCTGATTTCCTACAGCTAAAGCGCCGAGAAGAAGGGTAATAAGCAAGGTTTGTTTGTGGCCTGGAAAGCCATAATTATAAACTGCTTTGAGAGCGCTGCGCTCATTGTGCCTTGGCGTAATGAGATAGGCTGCACTGATCCCTCCATGATGCTATTAGCTGTAATCCCAAGTCTTCTCTTCCTCCCACACCCTACAGCCCTGCAGGGCCTGCTGCCACCCCAGGTGCCTCCTCTCAGACGCCGCCCTTTGGTGCGCCCTCCGACAAGCGCCGACACGGCTTGATTGTGAAGAGGCTTCAGCTGAAACATATGAAATGCAAATGATGTCTGTTTTAGCACTTGCTCTTTTGTGATAAAAGGGCCCACAAGAAGGTTGTGTTAGACTCCGGCCCAGTTAGCTTCAAAGTATTCACTTGCGAATACTTAAAACATCTTTTTAATATATTTCGCAGCTTTATATCTGTGCGCTCGCGGTAACACACCTGTCAGTGTGTGATGTGTTAAAGCCTCTCTGTCCTGTGAGGAGTTGGCAGGAATGCGCTCTCCCTAGCTGTCTAATCGCAATGACCCCCAAATGGCCCACCTTATCACCTCTCCCTCTGAGAGGCAAACAGAGAGTGAGTGGAAAACATGGCCTTCGCTGCATGTGTTTGAGTGGGTTTAGGACTTATCTAATCAGCAGGGGGTTTGCTGTCCATCCCCTCATGCACAAGCACTCACCATCCTGCTTCGGCTCTAACGCTGTATGTGTGTGTGTGTCTCGGTAAACCTAAGAGTAAGCTTGGCGAGTCTTCAGTAGCTAAATGTATTTGTGCGCTAAAGTCATTCCAAACCTGTATGACTTTCTTCATGACTTTCTTCAGTGGAACACAAAAGAATATATGGTGAAAATTAGTTTTTTGTCCATATAATGGAAGTCACTGGGGTTTAATGGTGTTTTGAACCCCATTGACTTTCATTATATGGACAAAAAACTTTTAGAACATCTTCAAAATATCTTTTATTTACTATCCTTTGAAATAATAAAGCTGCAATTTGTAAGTTTGGCGCCATCTCTGTTTGAAACCTGCAATTGCAGTTATTTGCGGAATTATCATCTTTACGTGGGTTGTGCATCGGCACGGCTTCTCAGCAAGGATGAATCTAATGCTTTAAGGAGAATGTGTGGCTGTCGGTCACTGCACCGGTAGATACTGTACAGGTACTTTGAAATCACAGTTTATAGTCTTGGAAGTATGACCAAAATAAGAATTTAAACCAGAAATCTCTAATTGTCCATATGTCATACCATACAGTCCGTCATCAAAATGATAAGTTTAATTATTCCAGCTGCAGTGAGAAAAGGCTATAAATGATCCGTCACCTGCAGCATCCTCACATGAAATAGCCTACAAGCTTGGACTTGTTCTTTATGTAAACAGACGTGATACAATGACGCAAAGATGAATAGCGGCATGCTCGAATTTCCTGTGGAAACCTACCAGTACTACTCGAATTAGAAAACATTATTACAAGCTTACCATTGTGAATCGGGCTAAGGTAAGGAGATAGTTTTGAACACTGGCTGGTTATGTAATTGCTAAAAAATAGTTTTTGGATAATTTTTAACAAAAAAAAAAAGTTACGGACAGCAGCTTTACTATAAAAGAACCCTGTTGATTCATTTGAAAACTTGGAAAACCCCAATTTCAGATCCATGGTGCTGTATAATCCATCTTTGTTTGTTCTGTGCTGTTCTCCTAAACAAATGACTATACTGCACATCATGGCCAGCACAAAGGGAAACAACGGCTTTATCAAGTAAGGTTTGAGAATGACTTGTCCTCTCTAGAAGAGTAGGTCTGGCGCCAGCCTCTGCTTAAAACGCCAAGGAAACATTGTAATGAATTGTGCAGGGCTGCTATTGGCAGGTAATTAGTATAGCTTACATCGCAGATGAGAGAGTCAAATCTAGGTCAGAAAAAAGACTTCAAGGGTCTTATCGGGTTAAGGTTGGAGGCCAAACTCTCCCCTTTGCCTTTAATCGGATGCCATACCTAGGGAGATTTGCAGAGATTCAGAAATCCGCACTGACCTTTGGCCACGAAGTGTCGTTTCTGGTCACATGTCGATTGGGCTCCTGCTGGAACCGACAGCAGCCTTGGGGCAGGGTGGGTCCTTCCAGGGATGTGTTTTAGCCGGAGTTGGGCTGTTCCTCACCCCTTACACCCCAGCAGCTCCTGGACACAAATGGAATGCTACAGCTCTGAGGCTCTGTTTGGTAAGCCTGCCCTCTGTACAGCCCCATGTTCATTCAAACTCAGTCATTATGATTTTTTTTTTCACTTAATGAATTGCGCGAGTTGATGAGTACTGGAAGTTATCCATGAGTTAGCAGTAGTTAGCTTTCACAATGACTCCAGCTGTAGATGAGGTGATCAGTTTTAAAATGGAATTTACACAAATATGTGACTTGTGTTTGACCTTTGTTGTCCTTTGAGTCCCCTAATATGATGATTTTCCAAAAAAAAAAAAATGAAGGTTTTTTATTTTTATTTTTTAAATGATTTTTTTGCATGAAGTGCAACATTATATTTTCCCACAACTTAAAAGTGTGAATTCCAATGAATTCCAATGAATTCCAATGAATTCCAATATATATATATATATATATATATATATATATATATATATACATATATATATATATATATATATATTATATATAATGTAATATAATGGCCATAATTATTTTACCTGCTATTCAGCTTTACTCTACATTATTTCCTTAAATATTTAAAAAAAAAATATATAAATTAATAATAATAATAATAATAATCAATTATAAATATTATATATATATATATATATATATTATATAAAAAAGTCATAGTGTCACTAGCAGCACTTCTGGAGGAAAAACCACCTCATATATATGATTTTGCTCACATTGATGTTTAGGAGTCTTAATGCCATCAGGAGTCAATAAATAACCCCAAATAATAAACATTTGGCTTCCTAAATATTTAAAACAAAAAGTCATATTTGATTTTACTTTCTCAAATTAACACAACAAAATTGAAAAAACTTGTTTGTGTACACTGAGACTTTTTTTGGAGTGAAAACAGACGCAATAAACTTTATAAAACATCAGTAAAGTTTTGGTAATCATTCGGATGGGGTCCGCTACACTTATGAAAGTTACAGAAGCTATTTAGTCAAGAATAGTGTGTGATTTTTGTTATTTGATTAACATTAAAGCACAGACAGCAGCGCTAGGAATATACAACAGACATTATAAAGCTCAGTGCCTTCACGCAGTTAATTAATAAACCCTGCTATTGTCGATATACCGATGGTTTTAAATTGAGCAAAAATCGGCTGATAAAAATTGGCTGATAAATATCGGCGGCCGATACATCCGTAGTTTTTATGCTTTATCCCAAACAAATGAGAAGGCATGAGGCATGAGTTAGGGCCTCCCACTAGATCTCGCTTATTTAATCCAAAATTAAACTCTGATCTCCTCATCTGTGTGGTATTTTTGTGCACCATAACAGTGTTTCTTTGACCTCATTCACGTCTTCCATCTTTATCCATGCCTGCATTTTTTTTTTTTTTTCTGGAAAATGATATTACAGAGTTTAGGTCGTCATCTTCTTTTATGCCTTGCTACTGTAATCCTATTTTCTGTGTCATCTGGTGGTGTCAGCAGATGGTGGTCTGGGGAGGCAGTTTGACACCCAACTCACAGCTGTCTGGCCGGCCTGACAGGCCTCCTTTGTCTCTCAGTCATCACTCCAGAATGGCGCCTCTCCGCCTCATTGTGTCTCTATTTAACCCCCTCTCTTTTGGAGTGTTTCTACTAAAATGTGTGTAATATATGCAGTAACATAACTGCCAAAGTTCTCCAATCACAAATAGGAGTCTCTTTTCTTTTCCCCCTTACAGTCTGTATTTTTTTTTTTTTTTTTTTTTTTGCGTCATGGATTGCCATCCCTCTCTGTTTCTCTCTGTGGCTCACCCTCATTTTCTCCCTGTGTGTTAATGAAAATGTAAGAGTTCGATAGAAAGAAAGAGAGGGGGCTCAGTACGGCCCCCTGCAGAATCCCGCTCTCTGGCTTGCTTCCATGCCTATGGTCGCTTGGCTTTACTTAGTTCCAGCTCAGTGCCTGCTGCAGGCAGAACAAGCTCAGCTTTAGATTGACCCCATGGCCCAGGGCCACTCCTACCTCATTCCTTTGATTATCTTTGATATTCTTTTTCTCTCCCTCTCCCTCTTTTTTTATCTTCTCTTTTTGTTGCCATTCCCTCTCCCTCCTGAAATATCTTTATAACACTTCATTACAGAATTAATTTGTCAAGTGAACACTATAGAGACGGTGGGCAAAAGAGACTTGAGAACAAGACAGATAACTGTGCATTCTCAGCAGATTTGTAAGAAAAACATTCATATAGAAGGAAGGGAAGGTGGGGGTTTCAAAATCACTATTGCATTTAAATAGTGTCACCTATTTTCTCACCTTCAAATAAGAAACTGATGAGAAATGTTCTCATCCTCATATTTGTGGATCACTTTCTATTCTCACATATCATCTGTGTAAAATTCATTATCCCTAATTTGAACTACATTAGTTTAATTTAATTTCATTATTTGTGCATTGAATTGCCTTGTTGGTCTGGTACTATTTATTTTATTTTATTTTTTTCCTCATACTGTTGCTTTAACGAATGTCTCATTCATTATTGATTCTGAATCTGAATTCATATACACATATCAATATGCTGTGGGGGTCAATGTAAAAGGTCATCTATCTTGAGGCATTTCAGGAGCCCAGAGAAGTACTTTCCTCAAATGAACCACTATAGTACCTCTAATTGATATCAGTTGACTTGTAAATCAGCACTAGGAAACTTTTGATCTGTATATTTATGGCCACTACTCTTAAACTACAGTTTGCAAAAACCAGATGAAATAGCATGTAAGGAACATAACTAATATCTAAATTATTTTCTGTTGTCATGGAAGAATTTTTTTTTTTAATGACATCTAGCTAGTATTTAGACAATTAATTAAATAAAAACTAAAGTAATGTCAGTGTTACACATTATAAGACTGACAACATTGTAATATACTGTGTATGTAAGATATGATGTTTGTTATTAGTTTATTTAAATGAGTTTGTAAAAGATAAGGTAAAGGGTACGGATTGACCATGCAGTCAAAACATTTTTTAGGCCTAAATCTAGGATTTATGTATCTGAATTGCTTATAAAATTCCCACCAATATGAATTAAACTGTTTTAACATAAAAAAAAATAAAAAACTTAATGAGATACATATTTTTCAGTCATACATAAAAAAAAATTAATTTAAAAAAAGTGGTAAGAAACAGGTAAGATTTCTGCACATCATTTAATGGCTTAGAATATGGTTTTCGAATATAATGTCAAATGGCTATAATTACTAATTTTGTCCTCTGAAATGTTATCCTCCCCCCAAAATTCATTTAATAGAGGTATTGGTATTGATACTGGCCTTGATAGTGCTTACTATTGGATCCAAAAGAATCTGGACGACATACACATGCAAAAACAGTGCTCCTTTTATATACAGTGGTTGATTCAGTGTTCAGTTTGTTTGTTGGCTTTCTCATGCGGTGAGCTTTCCTCAGGTCTGTGTGCTGTGTACACGTGTGTGTGTTTAATTGCTCAGGTTCCAGTCGTCAGACAGCTTGTCCGTGCACTGAGTGAACTGTCCCAGACATGCTGCGTGAGGTGTTTGTCTGTTGTGCACAGACAATCAATACTCTCCCATTTAAAGAAGTCTAAGGTCAGGCCTCTGCACTGATAATGTGAATTGTTTTGTTAGATAGTCAAAGGTCAGATAATAATTATTTTTTTTCCAACCGCTTCCCGTCTGGAATTGATCAGTTTCATCTCCTGGTGGGGACGACCACTGCCATCAGCTAACTTATCTTAACTTACTGCACATCTTACTGTAGGCTATTTCAGTTTTGTTGATAAAAGCTACATTTTCTTGAGGTACATATGTACATTGTAGTGTGGCTATATATGGCTGTTTTTTATATATGGCTGTCTTTTACTGTGAGCAC
The DNA here is from genome assembly GCA_037101425.1 of Elopichthys bambusa. NCBI lineage: Eukaryota > Metazoa > Chordata > Actinopteri > Cypriniformes > Xenocyprididae > Elopichthys > Elopichthys bambusa. Next base: position 14,944,796 of record CM074434.1, read on the forward strand.
TTTTGACAATGTACAACATTTTCCACAGGAGTTTTATTTATTTATTTATTTAGTATTTATTATTAAGTCCTTTTTTATGGAAATTGCATTTTAAACAATAGAATGCTAGACTTTGTTCTGTGAGTTTGTGTTTGCTGAGGCTAATTTCATTGCTGGCATTTTATGTATAAATTCACACAATTAAATATGTTCACAGATTTTCATTATTTGGAAAAAAAAAAGACAAAGAAAAGCTTTAATGATAATGTTTTCTTGACGTCTTATATTTGATCTCATCTCAAGCTCTTCAATGACAAATTAGTCACTTGTGTTTGATAAACATTTGAAGCCCTATTAGGCACAAATATTTTTTAGTTTTGATAAATTATGTCTGAGGGACAGTAGTAATGTGTCTTAAATGTGGTATAAATCATTTTCACAAAATAAATATTGAAGGATTTTATTTCACTCTCTTTAGTTTCTTATAATGTTCATAGTTTAAGATCAAAAACTTTTATGTAGATATTAATTTAAAACAATAAATCATTTGAAAAGTAAAAAAAAAAAAGTTTAAAGTTTCAGTGTGACCTTCATATTACAAAAAGAAAAATGTTCTGTTTTTAGTAAAATTAACCTCTGGGTCATAAGCTGTCATAATTGAAGAAGCACCAGAACAAATTTGGCGTTCTTGTGTATTGTACATATGTGAAGTTGTGGGTCTGTTATAATGTATGTGTGTGATCGTGTATGTGTGAAATAATGGTTAGGGGATGATGAGTCTCACTCACCCCAGTCTCAGTGTAAGAGAGTCCTGAGCTACGCTTCATCATTAAACCATTAGTGCTCCACACAGGTGGCTGTTTGTTTATCCACATAATCAAAACTAGACAGAGAAGCACACAAATAGAGGGAGAGTCTTGCTGGTGTTGTGTCTGCTGCCGTGTTACACAGACGATAACAAAAAACATCTAAAAAGAAAGTTGTATTTGTTAAAGTTGTGTTTAGTGAGGCATCTGTACTGACAGGGTTTTATATAGGCGTTCATTCACTTACACTGTGTATTGAATAAATGTAATTTAAAGTAGTATATAATTTAATAATTCTATTTTTAATATAATAAAATAATAATTGACAGCATTTCAAGTAGGAAGTAATGTGTATTCACAGTGTATTTATGTAGGTTTATAAAGTTTATAGGTTCCCATCTGTTACTCTAAGTGGTTGATATGATTTGCCTGCATAGGACGAAATTAACATTTGTAAATGTTGTTGGTTGTTTTAATTGCTTCAGGCATCACTGAGATGTCTGTTAGACGTTTCTTTATGTCTGCTTTAGTTGTCATGCATACCAGCTGTTTGAAAATATGAATACAATATGCTATGCACGTAAAGCATTTCATATATTGCATATATGTGACCCTGGACCACAAAACCAGTCATAAGTAGCATGGGTATATTTGTAGCAATAGCCAACAATATATTGTACGGGTCAAAATTATTGATTTTTCTTTTATGCCAAAAATCATTAGGATATTATAGGATATTTTGTAAATTTCCTACTGTAAATATATCAAAAATGTTTTTTGGGAGTGGATATGCATTGCTAAGGACTTAATTTGGACAACTTTAAAGGCAATTTTCTCAAAATTTTGATTTTTTTTTTTTTTTTTTTTGCACCCTCAGATTCCATATTTTCAGTAGTTGTATCTGGGCCAGTTGTCCTATCCTAACAAACCATACATCAATGGAAAGCTTATTCAGCATATTTAAAAAAAATTGACCCTTATTATTGGTTTTGTGGTCTATGGTCTCACATAGCACATACAATTATTCTAAGGCATGTTTATTTTCCTGTACCCTCCTAAAACGGGAAGACTTTAGGAAGGCGAGCTGCAATTATACAATCTATAATTGTATTTTTTTTTTCCTTCAAATAACAAAAATACCAAGAATTCATATTTAGTAGCAAAAAAATTGGCCTGTTCAATAATTCTAGCATTCGGCTTTGTATATTTTCATGGGTTAATGAATGGCACTTTTATTGATCTTTATGGGAAATGTTTGTATGATACAGGAATCGTTTAAGGGGTGTTGGTGGGGAACGGCTGTGCTCGCCGTTAGCCTAGACTCTCCAAGGGGCATAGAAGAATCAAAATTGCATATTGACGAAAGGGCTCGGGTGAGTGAACCCCGGCAGCTTGAAATAAACTCATGCGGCGTAGTCATTACTGCTGGCTACCGTGGTCTCCCTCAACCTTGAGCCAGTCGATAAGCTATTATAACCATGCAAATTGTGGCCAAATCAAAGACCTGACATATTGGAATTATGGTCTCCCTCAGCCACTGCCTTATACATCATTATCAGACCACTGACAACAATATGCAATATGCTTACTGTTGTTTCCTCTGTACTTTTTCATTAGGGCTAAAAGGACTGTAGTAAAATGAAAATAAATGTCTTTATGGAAGGCAGCCATAGTCCTTTTGCTCGCAGAGGGCAAGACCAGGTGCCAAGTCATCTCGGTCAGGGCAGATACCTCAGCGGTTGGAATGATGTAACATGGTGTAAAAACTATGTAAACACCCCAGTGTCCGTGTCCTTGAGAATGTCAATAGGTACGCATTAGCGTACAGAGAGAGTCGTGGGTCAGGTTGGGCAAAGCGCCACCAATTTGACAGCATAACCTGCTGTGTGTGAGGGTCGATAGCCTCTGGTCTTCATACATTATCAGAGCCTGGGGTCATTATAAGTGTTGTCTGTTGGTCTAGAGGTTGTTTAAAGATTACCAACAACGTCATTTTGTATTCTCCAGGGGTTGTTTTCAAGAAAATGCAGAACTCTGTTTTTCATATTGCCTCATTTCCTCAATCATACCTGCTTGGAGTACATTTAAGCGCATTAATCAAAGTTTACGGATGACTGATCATTTGTTTAGTTTGACTTCCTTTCACAGTTGCCCAGCTCTTGAATGGCTGCTTTGATTTACGAAACCTTCCAGTGTATTAAGTGGATTTAGAGGTGACAGCGCATTGATTTGTTTCCACTGTCAGCTTGCTCTTTTGAGGCGCCCAGCAGAGCTCAGGGTTCAACCTACAGCTACGTGGGCTTCGATTCTCCAGGCTCTCGGCATTCTGAAATACCCGAATTTGTTCCACCAAGGTTTCCGATCGCTCGCAGATGGGCAGCGATTAATCAGAGAGGTAACTGTGAAGTAGTTTGCAATTAGACGGCAAAGCTCTGAAGCATGCTAATTGAATCAGAAAATTAGAGCGACTGCGCAGTAATTGGCCAGTTCCCATGCAGCAGGTGCCAGCCCACTCGACTGTGGAACAAGGTATTTAAGTCACATTAGCCAGAGTAAAAATATTCCTTGATATGGAACAGTTAGATTTTCTGCTCGTTTTCACCGACTATGTCACCGTTGGCGAACCAAGCCGCCTCGCGGCGCAATTACGACAAGCACCGCCGCACAGGAAATCGACTTTCCACAATCCGCCTCCTCTCCTGGAAGAAGTGGGAGAGAGAAAAAACAGCGTGACAGGAAGTCGCAACTCATTAGCAGTGGCTGCAGCAGCATGAGGGAGCTTGGATTTACCAGTATGCCTCTTTTTTTTTCTTTTTTTTTTTTACACCACCTGAGCTGAGAGGGAGGCTAGTTGATGCCATCTGTGTGTTTATGTGGTTTTCCTTATGTACAAGGGACTGGCAACAGAATTGCTTTTTTTTTCCCCCATCAGTTAACATTTACAAAGCCTATAACAGGTGTGATTGACAATTGTGAGAAATGACTAGCTTTGATCCTGTATGTTTGAGAAATGCCTGTAGTCTCAATATGAACTCTATAACACCTAAGCCATATCTGTCAGATCTACATAACGCCTCTTGCTTTCTGTGGTTTAGATACCAATGCATCATTTATTACTGATACGGCCTGTGAAACTTGAATGGCTCATAGGTGTTGCTTATCTTCCTGTACCTGTATGTGCGTTGTGCAGAGGAAAAGTCTTTTTCACCACCACCACCATCATCTCCCCCTCATCCTGGTGGCACTGGCAAACATGACAATCTAAGGTGAATTAAAAATTGATCACTTTGCCACAAGTCTTGGTTTGTGCGCTTCCTTTGTTATGGTGAAACGACAGAGTGAGTGAGGAAGAGAAAGAGGAGGAAAATCCCCTGGCAGAAGCGAGCAGAACTTTAAACCCTGCTGGGTGCCAGTCCTGTTTGTGAGAAGAGCCCTGAGTTTGACTTCTGATTCTCTCTCTCTCTCTCGCTCGCCAGTTTCCCGGCTTCCTCAGCATGCAGGGCTTGCTCTTTCCCCCCTCTTTGATATCTTCATCTGCTCTGCCAAAGCAACGGGTTGGCTGGCATGTGAACTCTCGACGAAAGTGGATTATTCTCCCTGCCTCTCACCCTAAATGACTTATTTTAAACAAAACATTCGCCTCACTACATGGAAAGGTTATTACTGATTTAATGGCATGTAGGGAAATTTCATATGCGGGAATTTAGATTTGCATGTTTTTTAAGATGCTTTCTTACTGCACGCAACATGCTGTTGTTTGCAATTTTGTGTATTATCAAAATAATGACTGTTATTGTTGAAAAAGTAGGTAGTCCCACCCCAAACTCTCATCATTGGTTGAGCCTGATGCCAAGTAAGCCTTATTTATTAATAATACCCCTTTAATATGAATTAATACATTCAACAGAAAGAGTCTTGAATGCATCCTACTGTTAATCAATGATACAAATACCGCAGCACTTGAAGACAAGGACTATCATGAGATCAGTCAATAAGTAATGAGCTGAGAGCTTTATCTCCTGCGGTCTTGTTGGACTATCAATGTGATCAAGGAACGAAAAAAGTTGTGAAGGTCATGCCTGCTCTTTCGCCCTGAAAACCAGGACTGACCCACAGTGCATCCAAGAAGAACCTAAGACTGGTATTCAGAAATGAGCCAGACTAGACCTTTACTTTTAGTACTGCTTGTAAATATTGGAAGATAACTATATCAGGTTTTATATTTTGTTCTTCATATTGTGAAGCACTTTTAAAACTTTTAGCACTTTTCAAATTAAATTCTCTGTCTCACCAGCCTTGTTGCTGGAGATGCTAATATAGCAGAACATTGTGCGCTAACTTTACATGCTCAACGTTGCACTGGTGCCACCAAGTTGTCTTTGGGCTAATAAAGGATTGTTTAGCATAAAGTAAGGGTATAGTGGCCTGGCATTGAGCTGTCTCCAGTTAAGGGGCAATTTAGGCCACGGACCATCTGATAGAGAGACCCCTTGCACTGGAAGTGGAGTATATCTTACCTGCATCACTAATGCAATTAGTCATCATGGTTGACTTGTTACATCAGGTTCTGTATTCATGGAAGAGGAGATATCTTGTCCTTAAGTCACACTGTAGGGACAGCAGAGATGTGGGGTAAAGTGTCTGAGCGCAGGTCAAGTTAAGCAGGATGGATGCTTTGCTCTGCATCGATAACACGTAACCCAATTAGCTTTGCTCCACTCACATTGGTGGTGAAATGACTCAATGGAAAGTGATGCCATTGTTGGGGTCAGTGTGAAAATGTACAAGTTTTTGTTGTGTGAGAGTGCTTGCCTGTCTTTGTTGCATTAAGTATATCAACATGGAATCAAATGGACCTTGATAAGGCTGTAAGATTAATCGTAATAAAACCAAAATTGTTTCATGGCTTAGTGATTTAAATAAATATATGCACTGCATGTTTCAGAGTGAAGTGCAGAAATGTGTTCTTTTATACACGAGCAGCTCATGATAATGCGTTTTCTTTGTCCCAGCACGATTCACAATTAAACTTACTCTACACTAACTCAACTCTGCATCGGCTCTGAATTTGGGTTGCTTATTTCCTGCATTTGGGAATGAAAAATGCGCCAAACTTGTAGTGACTCTACTAAAAACCACAGCGAAACTTTTTCCTTTTCAGTTGACGTGATATATTATTTTTCAGTTTCTTATTTTCCCTCTATGTTAGGGCCCACTTCTTTTTTTTTTTTTACAATTACATCAATTCTTGGTTAATAAAATCAAGTCCTATCCTACTTTTCCATGAGATTATAAAAGCAAAATCGGTTTGACGACATGTTGACTTTTCATTGAATGCTGTTTTACCCAGAAATACATCAGATTACGAAAACTAAAATTGATTTATATGGTTTCGTAACATTATCATAAAGCATTTTGATTCTTTCTGACACTTCACACTACAGATGACCACACAGATCACAAGTGCCTTTTAACTGTCAGTGTGCTGCTGTAATCCACTGTAAACAACCAATTCCCCCTGCACAGAGCTGGTGCAAGCTGCTTAGTTTTGTGGCTAAATCTCGGCCGCAACCACGCTCATTTCCAAAAAGCCTCCAGCAGTCCGAGCGGTTGGCCAGCAGATGCATCCATGCATCCCCGCTTTTGCCTAATTCCATCTGGACCTAGAAAACAGGCGACTCCCCGCCCTCATCTCTGGGACTGTAGTCCAGGGTCACGGGCGTGCCAAAGGTGCGTGTGAGTGACGTGGCACACTGGCTGACCCTGGCTCTTGGCAGGGCCGCAGATTTAGTGGGATTAGCTGGCTAATGCAGACTATGTTTCTGTTTCTTGCGCCTAGGCCTTTTTTAGCCCCAACTCCCGGGGTTGTGCCAACGTTCACAGGTCGAGGGCAGGACAATAGAGCAGCCAGATAGGATGGGATGGGCTATGTTACAGCACAAGGTTGCCAGGGATGCTCTAGGTGGTGTTGAGCACTCAGGTATGGGCGCAATGGGCTGCCAAGTTCTCAGCCTATCGCAACCTGAAGAATATTGAGTCGTCTGAATGCGGGAGTTTCTAATTACCGTAGATAAGTGGAGCGTAATTGCAACCTTACATACTCTTTACATTGATAGTCATCCATTAAGAGTGTAATCAATGTACGGCTGGTCTCCTCTCTTCACAGCGCTCCGGAACGGTTCCATGTTCCCATGTGTTGCTCAGATTGGCTTTGGTAATTGCTCAGGCAAGCATGTGGTGCAAATCTGCTCTCCGTACAGAATGGTGCAAAGCCACCGTAGACTTTGGTTGAACTCTGTCTCAACTGTCTCTTTTCCTTTCCTCAAAGCCACGGCATAGCCTTTTAACCTTTCGTCGGGTCCTAGTCCTTTGTCTAGTGCGGCACATTATAATGTACACCGCCGTTTGTTGCTGATGCCACTGTCCAGGTCTATGACAACAGGTTTTGGTTTGAATGGCACAGGTGTGATCCGCCTGATCCCAGGTCAGCGCTCGTCGGGCGGTTTTGACAGCCCCTCCGCATGCACTAGTGCACAGGTGCATGCAGCAAACACCTGTGCGCCTGTGGCCCGGGGACACAGACGGGCTAGATTTCCACTAGCGTAACTGAAATCAGAGGAGGTTTGTGAGGATACGGAGGGCCTCCCTGCTGTTACCTTTTTCTCCCAGCAGGCATGTTGTGACCGCCACACACACAGAAAGCACTCTTCTTCCATGTAAATATGCACTCGCTTGCTCAGACATACATGATCACATTGCCCGACCACGATTATGTTACCTGGTCGTGTCATTGCACTCTTTTGTGTACACGTCGATCCGCCATTTCTCCCAGACATCAAATCCTGTTTGTTCTTGCGTCCTGTCTCTTACGCTTTCTCTCTCTGGGAATGCATGCGAAGAGATTTGTCAGCGTGAGAACATGCCATCGGCCAGCCAAAAACAATATTTAAACATTTAAATTAGGTTTATTGTAAGCCCGCTCGCTTTCACTGGGCTACCGCGATGAAATACAGACGGCAAGTAGATATTAAGTGGATTTGTGTTCTTTGCGCTAATCGCTCTCTCTCTCTCCCTCTCTCTCTCTCTCTCTCTTTCTCTGTCATCCACCTCTTTTTACTTTCAGAAACAGCGGCATTCCAGTGACAGGAAGCTGTACTTAGCAAATATGCTTGTCTGGGTTTGAAAGGTCATGAGCATTTTCAACGTTGTTCTTTTTCACTGAAGTTGGCTCACGCCTTTAACTCCACGTCTCTCCGCCAACACAAAGAAATGACACGTTTATCATCGCTCTCTCTTAGTTATTCATGGATCTGTCTCTGTTCGTCCTCGACAGAGAACATGATGGAGATCTCAGAAGAGTAAAGCGTGCTTGTCGGTTTTATTTGCTTCTGCTGTAGTCAAGGTGTCAGGTTTTCGGACTTCATGCATAACTAATTTTCAGACAGGATGAGATTTCACTGCTGAAGATTTTTCTTCATGGCAATGCGAGTGGGTGTTTGTTTGAATGGGTTAGTTGTTGTATTAGGGGCATCTTTCGGCTTTTTGCCTAGTGTGACGGTTATGATATCGCTGCTGCTGTTTCTGGAGGGTTTAAGGGGTGATCAGACTTGACCTTGTGTTCCTTGCACTCTCATTCATAGTAGGGCTGTCAGTTTGTAAGTTGTAAAATAGATTGTTGGCCAGTGGCTTATTGTCAATGATTTGTAAATTAAACAAACAATGATATTATGTGCAATTATGCTGCATTCACGCCACCGTGTAATTACCGTAATCTTGAAATGACAACATATGACGTTATATTCGGAGCTGTTCACATCCTTGTACTGGGAGTTATGTGTTTCTATGGCACCACTATCAACGCTTAAATTAATCTACAGCGGTCAGGTGGTACACGTGGGAGCTTTCAGAAAATTCCCAGCTTACAAACTGTAATTACGAGCTGGGAGTAATTTTATGTACATTATAGTTAATTTTATACATGTATTTTTTATTATTTATTTTATTTTTTTTAGAGAGCCCTGATTCATAAGTAATGTGATTGCGAGACAGCGGGTACACAAACATATGCAAAGAATTTGCATCTTTTTCTGCATACAAATTTCGATTAATTTTCATTTTGAAAGAAGTTTAATTTTGTCAGTTTTGCATGAAATAAATGCAAATTCCAATTAATAAAAGACTTGTTTTTAGTTTCACAGAAATTTAATGATCTGGAGTAGATTTTTATCAAAAATGTATTATTGCTTATAAATATATTATCAAAACAGATGTTCTGAAGTATCATATCGTTTTTCCTATTTGTTGCATGGGTCTGAAATAAGCGTGCCTGTTTAAACTTTAGCATGAGCATCCTTTTAGCTCCCTCACTTTAGAAGAACACACACACACCTCTCAGCCACATGACCACACAAAGCACTCTCTCTTGTTAAACCATCATCTTACCCCAAATCTAAAAACACTCTCTCTCTCCTCCATCAGTACCATCAGCACCTCCATTAAGGAGACAGGAGAAATCAATATCTCACCATCAGGCTCAAATGTTAACAAACTTTATATTTACCATTTACCTTTGGCGCACAATCCATTTATCTGTCTCTCTCCAGTTTATGATGGAGAGCATCAAATACACTCTATAGATCAACAATGTGATTAAATAGGTTCATTCAAACACACCTGTCCTTATTCACCATGATGCTGAGTGATGTCCCGAACGCTCACCAAATTGCTGTTTACTCTAACAACCGATAGTGGAAAAAGCCATTAACTGAAGATCCTTTTTCCAGCCATTGCACCACAACGGCCTTTTGTAAGGGCTATTCGCTGAGTGCATTTCATCATTTAATAAAAAAGGCAATAATCGAAGCTTATGGAATACCTTAACAGATTCTGAGCTTAAAAATCACAGGCTGCTTTTTATCTCTTGGTTTGTTTGTTACAGTTTGATTCACTTTAATGATGCAAAACCTTCAGAAAAGTATGGCAAATAAACTTGCTGAGAAGGACAGTTGTACGAACAGCTCACCATTACTCTTTGTGCCCCTAAAATAGCGATGCAGCACCACAAGAAGACACACTGATATGGAAGGATTCCCTCTGGATTGCTCGCTTCTTTAAAATCACTCCGCACTCCTCGAGTCTTATGGACTCGCTCGCTCGCTCAGGCTCAGCGAAGAGGAAGCGCTCACACGGGATAGAAAATACACAAGACGAGCGACAGGAGAGAGATTACCGGTTTCCTCAGAGACAGCGAGCAATATATGTGCGAGCACACACTGTTTGTGAGAAGAGAGCAGTTGGAATTAATGCATGGAAAAGTGAGAAAAGAACACAGGCAGAGCGAATGTGTGATGAAGGATGCATGAGATTGAGAGGTGTCATTGAAAACTGATCGCATAGCCGTTGTTCTACATGACGGTATTGTCTCTGAAAATATATACCACTGATCTTTGCTTTATGAGGCATGATAAACCACTGTCAAAACCAAGCAGCTGGAGGTATTGAGGGATTCTTAGATTCCTGGTTTAGTTTTGCTCCCTAAGGCAGGATATTTGACCACAAATCATTAATATGACCCTTGATACACATGGCAGTGGCGATCACTCTCTTAAGGCTGTGGTCAGAAATATAAAAGGAAAGTGGTTGTTTTGTTGCGGTCATAACTTGCCATCCTGGACATAGATTGTTTGGGGTGGGGGTGTTAAATAGATTTCGGAGCATTCAAAAAGCATGCTTAAGCACCAAGTAGAGTTTGTCTTTTTGGTAACTTATGGAACTTTTTACCACATCTGCACATCAGTTAATAGAGAACATTTCCTGGCTGTAAATTGGCCACAAAACTGTTAAGTTTTTTATCCTTTTTTTTTTTATCTTCTTTTTCCTGTGTGTGTATATGTCACGACCAGCACGGTGAGATTGCATCTGTCACAAAAACATGAAGTTTTTCTGGCAAAACTACCATTCAAACAAATGGTGTAAATTAGATTTATTGAAATGTGCTTAACTTTGCTAAGTATAAAATTTGTTGGAATCAATGCCAAAGTAAATGTAGCTGCTTTGCTTTTTACCAAACTGTATTGTTTTTAAAATGATTAATTTTGCTTTTAAAGTTAATAATTATAATTACTTGTAATTAAACACTTTTATTCTGAATTCATAATGTATACACTAAGGATTAAGTTGTATTGTATAATTTAATTATTGTATAACACTCTAAAAAAACACTGGGTTAAAAACAACCCAATGGTTGGGTAAATATAAGACAGAACACATGTTGGGTTAAATTTACCCAGCAAATTGAGTTGTTTATTTAACCCAGCATAATGGGTTGATTCATTTTTACTATAATGCTAGCTTTTTTTTTTTTTTTTTTTACTTCATATATGAATTAATTAATGTTTATGGATTAGCTTAAATCCTCTAAACGTTTTTAAATACTCCACACAACCACTGGTTTGCAGAATAATTCCTTTATTTTTTATCATATTTTATAGTATAGCATATTTTATATCATTTTTAATAAGTTCGTTTAACAAATATTAGAAGTAAAAATTAAACATTTAGAAGTAATTCAAGTGTAATCGACTAGTCTCTGTTGTCCTGTTTCCACTGTAATGACACTGGATCTCGTGCTGGAGATGACTCACGTTGACAGGGGAACTGCTAACTTTAGACCGCCATCCTGCGTTTCACTCGTAGCCCAAAACTGCTGTCCATAAATACCTGTCCATAAATAATCAGTGTACAATTCTGAGAACTTATTTTAACATCCCAAGTATTTATATTTTGTATCTTTTTGAATAAAATTGTATGCAAGGCATCAGGCGTTTCCATCACGCGAAAAGAACGACGCGACACTTGTTTGGGTGACTCACATCACACCCCTGTATGTTGCTTTGCATAAAATTAAACGATATACAGAACAATAACACATTTTTAGATGTATTTTGCCGAAGACATGCACCAATTTGACGGAGCTGCACTGCAGCTAATAACTGCGATAAATAACTCAATCCCTTGTTATGTGTGACCCAAGATCTGGGTAACACAAAAACTACTCAAACACTGGGTTATTACATCTGACCCAGGAGTTGGGTAACACAAAAACTACCCAAACACTGGAAAAATAACCCAAGATTTTTAGAGTGTGTGTGTGTATATACAGGTGCTGGTCATATATTTAGATTATCATCAAAAAGTTGATTTATTTCACTAATTCCATTCAAAAAGTGAAACTTGTATATTATATTCATTCATTACACACAGACTAATATATTTCAAATGTTTATTTCTTTTAATTTTGATGATTATAACTGGCAACTAAGGAAAATCCCAAATTCAGTATCTCAGAAAATTAGAATATTACTTAAGACCAATACAAAGAAAGGATTTTTAGAAATCTTGGCCAACTGAAAAGTATGAACATGAAAAGTATGAGCATGTACAGCACTCAATACTTAGTTGGGGCTCCTTTTGCCTGAATTACTGCAGCAATGCGGCGTGGCATGGAGGCGATCAGTCTGTGGCACTGCTGAGGTGTTATAAGAGCCCAGGTTGCTCTGATAGTGGCCTTCAGCTCTTCTGCATTGTTGGCATATCGCATCTTCTTCTTCACAATTAAGGTCAGGCGTGTCTCCATACGAGTCTCCTGCATCTCCATAAAGTTGGTCAGCAGCAGGAAGCATGAAGTGCTCTAAAACTTCCTGGTATACGGCTGCGTTGACCTTGGACCTCAGAAAACACAGTGGACCAACACCAGCAGATGACATGGCACCCCAAACCATCACTGACTGTGGAAATTTTACACTGGACCTCAAGCAACGTGGATTGTGTGCCTCTCCTCTCTTCCTCCAGACTCTGGGACCCTGATTTCCAAAGTGAATACAAAATTTACTTTCATCAGAGAACATAACTTTGGACCACTCAGCAGCAGTCTAGTCCTTTTTGTCTTTAGCCCAGGGGAGACACTTCTGACGCTGTCAGAGTGGCTTGACACAAGGAATGCGACAGCTGAAACCCATGTCTTGCATATGTCTGTGCGTAGTGGTTCTTGAAGCACTGACTCCAGCTGCAGTCCACTCTTTGTGAATCTCCCCCACATTTTTGAATGGGTTTTGTTTCACAATCCTCTCCAGGGTGCGGTTATCCCTATTGCTTGTACACTTTTTTCTGCCACATCTTTTCCTTCCTTTCGCCTCTCTATTAATGTGCTTGGACACAGAGCTCTGTGAACAGCCAGCCTCTTTTGCAATGACCTTTTGTGTCTTGCCCTCCTTGTGCAATGTGTCAATGGTCGTCTTTTGGACAACTGTCAAGTCAGCAGTCTTCCCCATGATTGTGTAGCCTACAGAACTAGACTGAGAGACCATTTAAAGACCTTTGCAGGTGTTTTGAGTTAATTAGCTGATTAGAGTGTGGCACCAGGTGTCTTCAATATTGAACCTTTTCACAATATTCTAATTTTCTGAGATACTGAATTTGGGATTTTCCTTAGTTGTCAGTTATAATCATCAAAATTAAAAGAAATAAACATTTGAAATATATCAGTCTGTGTGTAATGAATGAATATAATATAAAAGTTTCACTTTTTGGAATGGAATTAGTGAAATCAACTTTTTGATGATATTCTAATTATATGACCAGCATCTGTGTGTGTGTATATATGTATATATATATGTATATATATATATATATATATATATATATATATATATATATATATATATATATATATATATAGGGACTGCTCTGATACACAAGTGGTGATGCACAAGTGTTTTCTTCATAGAATGTTTAGTTTAGTTTAGTTTGAATCTGGGTTTTCTTTGAATCGAGAAAGCCTGGGTGATGTGCAAGCAGGCATTTGAAAATGGCCCGAAATTGTGCAACATAATTAGTCATTTAGCTAAAACCATTTTTCCCCACTGATTACTAAATGCTATCACCATACAGTATATGCTGAAGCCTTGTCTGCTTAGTTGGCCATGAGTGCACCCACAATGCCCATTGAAAGCCCTGCTATAGTTAAGCTTCTTTACTCTAGAACATATACAATCAAATTTATTGCACACGAGGAGAGCGGACTGTTCTGAAGTATCATAACGCTTTAGCACATTAAGCAGACGTGGGCGGGGAGGGTTTAAAGTTACAGAGACCTCAGAGGTCAGCAACCGAAGACATGGAGTGAAACAAGGCTTTGAAACATGCCATCAGCCCAATAACGAAAGACGCACGGTAGTAAAACTCAAAGCGATTGGGGTTATATTTTAGACGGATTGATGGATGCGGCTGTTGTCAGCGGTGGGGAGGGAATTAACGAGGCACTTTAGCTGCGGGTAAAAAAGCAGCAGTGTTTGGGGGGGCAGAATTGCCCCAGTAGTTTTTGCCTAAAGAGAGGGGCATAACCAGCCATAAAACATGAAATCATATCACTTAAGCCGACGAGTACAGATAAAGCTGTGTTTGAACTTGCAGGCATTAATTATACACTGTAAACAGAACGGTGGGAGACTTTTTACTTGTTTAAATTATGACAGAGGGTTAGCATCCCTCCCCTGTCTCCCTTTCTCTCAGTCTCCATTCATCTCTCTCTGCATTAATGTTCCACTTCTTCATTAACTTTTAAAGCTTGTTTTTCTTTCTGTCTAATTTATCACTTGATACTATATTAACATACCCAGAGGACCTTGTTTCTACTAAAGCATTTCTTTGAACAGAAACAGGAACATTATGAAGGTTAAGCACTCAATGTCTTGTTCGTCATTTTCACAATGAAGAGAATATGAAGCAACTACATAAAATTTTGCCAGGGAAAAAAGGAAACTGCCTCGATACTAGGCTGCTGTGGGTGAATGCCAGGGCATTGCTTTGCAGTATTATGAGTGGTTTTTAACACATTGCTCAGAGGTTATTTACTGGCCCAAATCAAAAGAGCCCATACTAATGTCTTAATGACATTCTTGTCCCTGAATATGGAGACAAAAATCATAAAGTAGTGTTTTTAGTTGTAGAATATAACTAATTATAATTTCTCTTACAATTATAATTATAATCTTATAATTTTGGTTCCTTAAAGGATTAGTTCACTTTGAAATGGAAAATTAGCCCAAGCTTTACTCACCCTCAAGCCATCCTAGGTGTATATGACTTTCTTCTTTCTGATGAACATAATCGCAGAAATATTAATAAATATCCTGATGCATCCGGGCTTTATAATTTTTGTGTAAACTGATTTTTTTTTTCTTCAGAATTCTTTGACTAATAGAAAGTTTAAAATAACAGCATTTATTTGTAGGGGAAAAAAAGCTTTTGTAACATAAATGTCTTTACTGTCACTTTTGATCAGTTTAATGCATACTTGCTGATTAAGATTAAGAGTATGAATTTCTTTAAAAAAAAACAAAAAAAAACTTTTGAACCTTAGTGTATTATGGATAGTTAATTCAGTACTTTCTCAGACTGATTTATGAGTTTTTTGTTGTTTTTTTCCCCCCTTGGAAATTGGCAGCAGGAAACACTGTATCATCAGAGGAGGAATGCATGTTTGAAAACCATTAACAAAACCAAATGTCATGAAAATGTGTAAACAAAAACGGTAGTAGTAGTAGTCACACAAATTATGTGGGATGAGTTACACACTTCAAGGGTCACTGTTCAAATCCTATGAGCAGCACGTTATATAGCAAGCAGCATTAATTGTATTTGCTGATGCCCAGGCATTTGTAAAGGAATGTGCTCTCTCATTCTCTCGCTCTCTGACACTTACAGTCACACATCTTCTCAGACAATGTTATCAGTGACTCACATTCCATATACGTCAGAACAGATATAGCAGGGCCACTTGTGGCAGGAGTTTACATCATCTGATCAATGTAACATACTGCGGGGTTAAAGTTTACTCTTCTTAAAGGACTCTTACCCTTCTGACAAGTGAGAATGTATTGATTATTTTATTCTATTTGCCGTTCCTCGCACTCACTCTCACCTCTGCTGTCAATAGAGCGCCATTGAGAGAGTCAGAGCGGCTTCTGACCCTGCTGTACTCACACACCTACACCAAACGCGCAATCCTCAAACACTCATCCTGCTCAGTCCTGCATCCCTAACACACTTTTGATTAATAGTGTGTCGCTACAGGGTCACGGTGCATCTGAACATCTCTGTACATCTTATTTGACACAGGCTACGTGTTGAGCCTTAGCCACTCTGTCAGATAAGGGTCTATAGATTTGGTCAAGGTGGATTTTTTTTTTCTCCTGTTTGCCCCCAGCAGGGATGGATCCAGCCTCATTTGGAGGTCAGTGTGACCATGGAACCACTGAATACATCCAAAGGTCCTTGTGCTTTTTAAGCCACCTACCCATCTAATGTTTTGTTGACGTCTGTATGAGTTAATTCACATTGAGTGTGGAAAGAGCACAGAGAGAGGGAAGTGGCTGCCGCCCTCTACACTCGTCTGCAGAGAGATAGAGAGATAATTATTCGGTCTCTGACTCACATGGCATGAAAAATGCATAATGCCGGGGTTTGAGACAGCTTATCAGGGAGTTAACTCTTCCCACACTTTGTGTATGCTAAAGCGGAGATTTTGCCATTGTGTTTGTTTGTGGAGTTTTATTTGGGTGGGTTGTTTGCGCTGAACTTTTGGCCCCTCTTATGCTGTTTAAGTAAGTTTCGATCACAACATTAGATTGGAAACCAAACACTTAAACTTTTTTTCAATGTTTGCTTTTTTTTCCAGCTTTTATCTAATGAATCATCACCTGGGTGTGAATGTGCAATGTGCTACTTTTTTCCCTTTCTGCATGTTTTGTCCAGAGTCCACTCACTTAATGCCTTTTGTAGTATCAGTTTTCCAGTGTGTGTGTGTATATATATATATATATATATATATATATATATATATATATATATATATATATATATATATATATATACATACATACATACACATAAGTGTGGCAGTACATGTATTTGTCCCGAACTGTCACGGTTCGTGCTAGACTTCCTGCGATAGTCAGTGACATTGTAACCGCAACATCGGTTACATCGCTTGCCCACCGCTGCACTGCCCCCACCGTCGTTTTGATTTTTTTTTATAGTAATAAAAATCATTTAGTTCAGTTACAGAACAGACACTACAAGTAAAAACTGAATGTGTCTGCTCAGTTCAGCATGAGCCGAACAAAAATTGCAGTACAGATCAGCAGCAGGAGTCAGATTTCACCTCACTTCACCCATTTCGCCTCACTCCTGACTAAAAAGACGATGGCGGGAGATTTGGTTCAAAGCGAAATATAAAAGTGCCTTTTTAAGTGAGTTTCTTATTGCACTGGTTTGTTGTGTTTTTCATTAAGAATAATAATGAACCCATTTGAGTTTGACACACACCATTTGAGTTTTAGACCATAGAAGTGAGGACAAATGAGGACATTTTTGCCGGTCCTCACTTTCTAAGACCCCTTAAAAGACCTGTTTGAGGGTCAAGACTTGGTTTTAGGGATAAAGTTATAATTAGGTTAAGGGACCTACCCTTAGGGTAAGGGTTCGGGTTTGGCACTTAATGCTCCCCACAAGGATAGTAAAACCTGAGATCACCTACATTGTGGGGACCAGCCAGTAGTCCCCATGGGGGAAATGGATTAATAAACATACTAAATTATGTTTTTTTGAAAAGTTTTCTGTGATGGGTAGGTTTAGGGGTAGGGTTAGGGGATAGAATATACAGTTCGTACAGTATACAAACAATTACATCTATGGAGAGTCCCTACAAGGATAGTGAACCAGACGTGTGTGGAAACTTATTTCTGTTCTTACATTTCTTTTTATTTCTTGCTCTTTTATCTCTAATCTTAAATTTGTTTTTTTTTCTGTCTTTCTCTTTCTCAAAAATGCTGAGTGTTATTGTTTTCCATGGTCTCTGTCTTCTCTATCTTTTGATAGAAGCCAGTCACCGTCACTCCAGGGTCTCTGTATGGGTGGACTCTGAGTTTAGGGTCAGACTGGGGTCAGAGACAGAAACTGTCTGATCTACAGTATGCCGATAACCATCAGGTTGCACGCACGTGAAGCTACTAATTCAAGCACAAATAAACCACACATTCAAAAAATGTAGTTCTAAATCCGGCTCTCAAAATGATAATCTTATAATCTTGTCGCCATATTTGAATCCCTCAAACATCACATTATCAATATTATTTTTCTGTCCTAACTATGCAATACTTGCATTTTAATATTTGTTTGTTTGGGGGTTTTTTTGTTTGTTTTTTTGCCCTGTTGTCTGTGACCCTATCAGAATAAACCTGTGACCCATTTTTGCTTTGTGACCCACCAGCTGAAATCCTCGGCTCTATTTTCAGACAAACAGAGGAAATGCATTTTAAACTTTGTCTGTCTACAATGTACTGCTTCACTGTCATAGAAGCCCCCTGCATGGCTCCTGGACGGGCCCCTGACGCAGGACCCACGCATACAGGAGGTTGTTAGGAAGTTCCTCTCAATTAGCATGCTTTTTGTCACTGTGGAGTGACCTTAAGCTGACTGTTGTGCTTTCCTTGTTCCTTCAGTCAATGTAAACATTAATGTCCTCTTCATTTGAAGCCCTGCCACTGAGCCAAGTGTAATAACATTGTTCATGGGATTGATGTAAAAGACGTGTGTTCTGTGTGGGTGTGTTGTGAAGAAGGGGAATGTGGCAACTGTAACAACATGTTCTAGTTGTTTCCTCTTATGCGTTAGACCGCAAAATCCTCTTTGAAAACAAGAGCGCATTTAACTCCAGAATGGAATTTGAACTAGTTAACTAGGGAGTTTTTTAGTTTTTAAAGGGATGCATGATATTTCTGTACCATATCAGTTATCGGCCAATATTTTGGAATATTTATACTTATCTGTACCAGTTTATATTAGATATTTTTATTTGTGCATATGTTACATTTACATTTTAATTACCTTTGCTGTCATGTAACACCTGCTTAAAGGTAATCTTAAAAAAGAACCTGTTAAATGTCAGGGTCCCGTTAGCAGGACACTTGGTGTACACCTTCTTATCATATGACATATTTTAGTATAATCATCATAAAATATGTATAATTCGAATGCTTAAACACTCAAAAATGATCCTATTAAGGTCATATGAAATTGAACAATGCCTTACCTTGGAAATAGTACTTTAACACTGAACTAAACATTTTATATTTTACACGAAACATATTTTACGAAATAATTTGGACTCTAAAATTGCTAGAAAATCATAGCCTGTATATCTGAGCAAATTGTGTTCCATATTTGACGTTGATATCACAAAATGTAGCCAACTAATAATAATAATGTAATGTTTTTAGTGGGCTAAGTTTTGTGATGTCAATTTCAATTTTGGAACACAACTTGGTCAGATATACAGGCTATGATTTTCTAGCAATTTTAGAGTCCAAATTATTTCGTAAAATATGTTTTGTATAAAATATAAAATGTTTAGTTCACACATTTGCTTTACAGAAAACTTAAACTACTACAGCCAACAAAGCCTCTCTTTTGAAACATTAACTAGGTCTGTTAAACTTCACACAAACTTGGTATGCTATGAAAAAATAAATGGTTTATGTGCATGGAGAAATGGTTCACTTTTCATATACTCTGGTAACACATTTTTAACACATCAACCAGAACCAAAGTGAAATATTTCAATGATATCAATGAAGTGAATTCACAATTCTAGTATTCACTTGCCACACACTCACAGTCACTCGCTCATATCCATGGCATCAGTACACATCATGTCTTCTTCTACACACACACACACTCTGTCAGGGGTCATCCCCTGCTCATGCTGAGTGTGTGTGAACCCCATTAGCACATTCCCAGATAGTGGCCAGGGTACTCTTATCTCTCTCCACCCATTAATTACACTTTGTTCCCCTAAGTGATCTATTTCTGCTCCTCCCCGCCCCCGCGGCCCACTCCAGGACTATCTCCTACACCTCCACACAGCCACACAACACACACATACACACACGCACCAGATAAGAGTGCTAATGCGAGGCAAGCAAGGTCAGCCTGCCTTCCTCGCTGATGTGAAGTGTGGGTCCCGTGCATTAGCCACTAGCCTGTCTGCCACCCGCTTTGCATGGGGCCGCTCTGAAGATGCCCCCGTAATTACAGATGACAGCACAGCGAGAGGCTGATCGCCCTCCTTTGCCTCCACTCGGGCTGGAGGAGACAGCCTTCTGAAAGCTCCACCTGGAAAGTATGTCATGGAGCACTCTTGCGATGCTAAACACATGTGAATGCTGTGTACTTAGTTTTGATGCAAGTAATCCAGCTTCAGATCACACTTCCAAGTCTACTGTGTTAGTGAGCGATGCCAACTGCAGACTATGCCAGCTAGTCAGCGAGGGGTGCTTCAACGACCTCTGCTAGACGTTTTTGGGATGGCCTTTAAAGACTATACTGCCATACTAAATAATTTAACAATTTATTTAATGAATATGTGACTAGTTATACTATGTAACTCGATAATATTTGGCATCAGTGGCGATGTATGAGGACATTTTTGATGGGACCTGATATGTAAATCAGTATTGATAAAAAATAAAATAAAATAAAAATAATAATAATAAATGCCCCCCAAAAACTATAGAATTATGGAAAAAAAGTAAAAGATTACAACATTTTTATGCTGTATATACTGTATGTGTGTGTGTGTGTGTGTGTGTATATATATATATATATATATAGATATACACAGTGTATATAATATTAATTTGTTATATTATTACATAATTATACACACAAACATACATACATATATATGTGTGGGTGTGTGTATAATTACGTTATAATATTACACAAATTATTATATTAAATACTGTTTATATATAATAAATAATATCTTCAATTATCTTCCTTTTAACACTACTCATTGGACTTTTCACATATTCATATATATATATATATATTTTTTTTTTTTTTTTCTCCTCCCTTCCCAGAGGACAATGGGCTGCCCCGTCAAAGTTTGGTTCCTCTCAAGGTTTCCTGTTCACCTGAATATCTTATGAAGTTTTTTTTTTTCCTTGCCAAAGTTGCCTTTGGCTCACAGGGTGCATTAAGAAATGCTTCTCCATTAAGTTGTTCTAAAAAATATGAATTATGAAAAGCACAACATAGACCTTGAATTAGGTCACAGTGTCCACCTTGAAAAGAAGGTTTTTTTTTGTCTTTTTTCTGAACAAAAAAAGCTTTGAACTTGAGCCGATGCAGTGTACATATAATAAATCTTTGCTAAATCAGTTTCCTCAATTATCGTCCTGCTGCGTTGTGTGCTTGACTCAATCACTGCATTAGCCTGTAGTTTGATTTACACTCTGTTGCATCATCCCACATGTGCTCATACCTTCCAACTAAACTGAGGCTTGAAATATGTCCAGCACAAAAATCAATTTCATGAATCAGTCTACATACACACCCATTTCATAGACCTATCTCACTGTTAGCAGAAGCAAGAAGAATCCATTGTCCAATTCTTTAGTTTACACAGTGTTGGTATGGATGCTGTGTGACTGCTGAACTCTCTTCGGTCCCTGACTCCTGCTGCTCCTTAAGTAAACACACTCAAACACTGTGTTCTTATTTATGTATTGATTCGCCATTGATTTCCTGTATTTCCTCACATCCCTTCTCACTCTCACTTTCTCAGGCACTGTTATCAAGGTAACAGCACCTAAGTGAAGATGCTCATCAGGTTTTAGTGTAAAAGTGTAAAATAACATTATTTTGTCATCAGTTAGGTCTCTTTGATTATATGTTGTGAGTTAGACCAACTGCATCTACCTGGAGTTAAAAAGTTTTAAATAAATTAATATTTGTGTTTAGCAGGGATGCATTAAATTGATCTAAAGTGACAGTAAAGACATTTATAATGGTACGAAAGTTTTCTATTTCAAATAAATGTTGTTCTTTTGAACTTTCTATTCATCAAAGGATCCTGAAAAAAAAAAAAGTATCATGGTTTCCAGAAAAATATTAAGCAGCACAGCTGTTTTCAACATTGATAATAATAAGAAATATGATTTCTGAAGGATCATGTGACACTCAAAACTGGAGAAATGGCTGTGCTGTAAATTCAGCTTTACCATCACAGGAATACATTAGATTAAAAAAAAAAAAATATATATATATATATATATATATAAAGCATTTACTAATTTACTAAATTCTTTCAAAAACATCTTACCATCCCTAAATGTTTGTGTACTTAAAGCTTGAATGTTTGTGTACTTAAAGTGTTAGTTCACCCAAAAATGAAAATTCTGTCTTTAATTACTCACCCTCATGTCGTTCCACACCTGTAAGACCTTCGTTCATCTTCGAAACACAAATTAAGATATTTTTGATGAAATCTGAGAGGTATTATCTTCCATTGACAGAAACAAAATTACCATTAAAGGTCCAGAAAAGTAGTAAAAAAGTTGTTAAAATAGTCAACGTGAGTACTGTGGTTCAACCTTAATTTTATGAAGCGACGAGAATACTTTTTGTGCAGAGGAAAAAAAAAAATCATCTCTACCATCATTCTCATACGCTATTTACATTGCAGCACTTCCAGGTCCGAACGCCGGCTCAGTATTGGCCGCACAAAAAGTATTCTCGTCGCTTCATAATATTAAGGTTGAATCCCTATAGACACGTTGACTATTTTAACAATGTTTTTACTACTTTTCTGGACCTTGAATGGCGGTAATTTCGTTGCTTTCGCTGGAGGATATAAAAATCTCGGATTTTATCAAAACATCTTAATTTGTGTTCCAAAGATGAACGAAGGTCTTACGGGTGTGGAACGACTTGAAGTTGAGTAATTAATGACAGATATTTCATTTTTGGGTGAACTAACCCTTTAAAATAGCATTGCGTCTTAGCCAGGTACTGTAAAGACAAGTAGCATTTTTTTTGTTGGTCATTTGGTTTCTGTCATGCTGGACAGGCAAATCTCAATGGTCCAAAATCCTGCTCCTCATAGCTGTGTGTATATTAAAACTCATGCTGCATTTTCACTCTTGGTGTGCATAAAAATATAACTTTTACCTGGAAGTGTGTAACATCTGGTTTGGACACAGTATACAGTTTTAAGTGGAAAACACCGGAAGAAGGTTGTTGCAGGTAGGGGGTTGCCTTTTCTAAGGATTGCTATTGTTTTCTTCTTATTTTATCTGATTTGTAGCATCTTCTCATGTCTTTTTAGCCTTATCTAATTAGAGACCAAAGACCCATCCCATTAGGCTTTTAAATGTACTGTTTTGCACATACTCTGTCCATATTCTCAAAAAAAAAATTAAATTGACCAGAGAGTTGTGTCAAATGATGCACATGCGGTGATGTTTTAATGTTGTCAATAATTTCAGGGGAAATGTGCAAATGTTCATGCGGTCACCGTCGCAAATGTCCCCATGTACTGAATCCAAATGCATTGACGGTTTTTGGAGGGCTTTTGTCTGCAGTGCCAATTTCATCAAACAGTATCTAACACCTCTCATCTCTGTATGTGCAATTTTGCAAGTGATGTGCTGTGTTATTGTACACTCTTGACACGCTGTCTTGTGCTGGTGCTAAAGCCTGTGTGAATTAACCCTCTGTGTACCTGCACAGTGTTGATCACAGATCCTCATTAATCCTCGGTTCATTTGCGACAGTTATTCCACCCTCTTTCTCTCCAATTTGTGAAATCAAATGCTCATTCATCCACTCTGTTCATTTTTTTTAAGAGTTGAAGGTGATAGACTTAAAATTTTAATTATGTTTGATTATATTTTTGCCCATACAGAATATTGACCATGTGTGTATTTATAACTAATAAAATGCACAATAATGGTTATACCATTTGTTTTATTTTATGTTTTGTTTTGATAAATGTTTTATGCAATGAAATACAGCACCCTTTTTTGACAAAAAAAAAAAAAGTCTTATAGTTTTAGGGTTTGCGGGAGTTTATTTATTTATTTAATCAAAATTAATTCTGTTTTATCTTGTACAACAAGAACTGATTTATTTCACATGACCACATTATTTTTTAAATATTTTTTCCTTTGTATTTTTCAGTAAATAAATAGAAAAATAATGTGTGTTACTTATTTGAAAATGTAGCTTGTATGTTAAGGTGTAAATTTATCAAACAATGTGTTAATTTGCAAATTTCCTGAAAAAAAGTAACCTTATCATGTAGCATGCATTACTTGATACCCTCAATACTGATGGCATACATCAAAGTACCATAATGTACTTCTTTGTAAGTGCTGCGAACACGTCATTGCTAAAGCAGAGTTCATTTATTGGTTTTGTCTTAACCGTAAGGCTTCGGTCACTCTTCCACAGACCACTTAATGAATATTCTAGTACTGTAATGATGAGCAACTGGGGTTTAGGAGTTGTTTGCACTCCGGGTCTCTCCATCATTCCTGTTTATTTTTCGTTTTCCCCTCTGGAGTCGGCTCTGACATCTGCAGGCATTTTTATCAGCGGCTAACTTAATTATGCTACTGTGGACTTAGGCTATTTGACTTGCTAACAAATTAGCCCTCAAATTAGCCTTGCTATCTGTGTTTCTGCTCCACTGTCAGGGATATGGTTTGTCATTTCTGAATTCCTCTGTGATTCTTGATTTGCTTTATTACAGGCTATTTTATAGAGGAGCAAACAGAGTGGGCACAGTCAGGCTGGATAATGAAACGCTAGTCTTCTTGCAAAGTGCTAGCCTGGGCTAATGACTAGCTTTATTCAGACTGGTAAAACGGATTCAGACACCCAAGCGCCATCATTAGATTTTCTCTCCTGAATACTCACAGAGCTGCAACAGAATAAGCCACTGGCAATAGTTATGGGTGCCTTTGGTGGGTACAGTACCTGCGGTATGATTTGACTTAGGGTCCCCCAGAGTCTCAAACACTTGCGCTACACATCCCACACTGGCCCCTGCTCTCCAGTTATCTCGTAAAGACTCCATTCCAGCTCTATAAAACTTGGAGTCTTTATTACAGCTAAGTCAAGGCGCCCACTCTCAAATAAAAAAAAAGAAAGAAATAAAAAAAAAAATGTACCGCTGCAAGGGAGGAGCAGCTCAGGGACAAAAATGTGTTCTGGAGCTCATTCTCTTGCAGTCTTTCCTCCTTTCCAAGCTTGAATAATGTGAAAAGAGAGGA
Source organism: Elopichthys bambusa (assembly GCA_037101425.1). Classification (NCBI taxonomy): domain Eukaryota; kingdom Metazoa; phylum Chordata; class Actinopteri; order Cypriniformes; family Xenocyprididae; genus Elopichthys; species Elopichthys bambusa. Next base: position 14,969,763 of record CM074434.1, read on the forward strand.
ATGAAACTTCATTTCATAGCATTTGTCTCCCTCTCTCCATTCACTCACTCAGTCTTTACCCCCTCTCGCTTTGTTTCCAACTTTATAAGTGAATTGTAGGTTCTCTCAGCAGGCCCTGAAGCCACACGTTCGCTTTCTCATTTATGGATGTGTAATGAGTTCTGCCTCTGTTTGCTCTTACAACAATAACAAGTAAAGTAATTAAAAGCGGCAGAGGAGGGGGGAACAAGGGGAACCCAACGCCAGACAGGTCCTGCGTTCGGGCAATTGACAGAGAGACTTTCTGATGAAATCGTAGGTGTGCATGCATATTTTTTTTCCTTTTCTATTTGCAATTTTAAGTGCTTATTTTTTCCAAATGCATTAATTTAATTAGATATAACGCAAACAAAACACGCTCTAGTTGCAACGGTAATATTCGCTCTTGGCATCTAACGTGAAGAGGGATGAGCCGTGTTCTCAGAGGGCAGCGGGTTTATGCGTTGGGGGAGTCACGGGTGGGGGTTGGCTATAGAGTATATTTAGATTTAATTAGTTGTGTCACGAATCGTAGCATCTCCATCACGGAGAGCCACGTTAACACGGCGTGCTAGAACGTTGACACCTGTTCTGGCCTCGTTTGTCCTCGAGCCGACTCTCTCAGATCGCCTCTCAGATGTTCAGGCATGCATGGCGAAACCGCCAAACCGCTAGAGCATAGAGCAAACAAATATCAGAGAGCGTTGGGACTGGAAATCTAACCCCTATGCCAACAGGGACACAGATAGCAAATAGACTCTCCTGCCTCGTGCAAAGTATAGTTTCCCTCTGCTTGTGTTACTCTGACTAGTTCATTCTAGTTTGGAGTAAAAGTATAAGCACAATGTGTGTTGAACAAGTCAATGTGATGTGCAGTGTATGTAAGGAAGACACACACACACACACACACAAACATAAAACTACCATAACTGCAAACAATCACGCTAAAACAATTAGAGGTTGAAATATTTTAATTACTAGAATATCAGATACTGTAATTTTTCAACAACTGTGTAATTACAACACGTAAAATGTCTGGCAATGAAATCAAATAATTTTGACAAATAAATAGAATATGCCAGTTGTGCTCAATCAATTAGGAGGCGCGATTGAATGCCACGCTACAGATGGAGACCAATTACAATCAGCACACTTTGATACTTTTTACTCTCTCCGAGTGTTACTCGCGGCGATGCTTTGACTGCTCATTCACTCGAGCATCGTTCACTCATGAGCATTTTACCATCACACACGATCACCATTTGTAACGCTTTTGGTGAGGGGAGAAAAAGGAATTGCCGATAGCTAAAGCCTGTCTTCCTTGATTTATTGTTGACATGAATGTTGAAAGAGTGCTTGTGTTTGTGTGTGTCTGAGTATGTGTGTGTGTAAAGGAGAGAGAGAGATTTTGTGTGTGTGTGTGTGTGTGTGCTTGTCACCGGGACACTGTTTCAAACACTATTTGTCACAGTGAGATCAAAGAACTACTAAATTACCCTCAAAGGTATCCAGCTGAATCATGTAATGGTTCATTATAAAGATTTGGATCTTCATCTGGAAGACGTCTTAACGGGGTAGTGAAATATGAAGCTTCATTATTACAAATACAGTGGTCAAATGGAGTCGAATGAAGTAACAGTGGCCTGGTGTGAATGCCGGTGTGTTTGTGCTCATACTGTGAGGTGCATTGTTAAAGATGAGGATATCAAAACAGAGAGTGTGTATACATGAGCATTTTTGTAGGCATGAGTATGTTGTGAGGGATGTCAGGGTCGTGTGGGTGACAGCCTGCCTGCTGGAGAGTTTTCACTGAAACTAGTTCAAAAGGTGCAACTCTTTCTCTAATTGCACCATTACACATGTAGAATTCATAATTATGATGCTCACAGAAAGCACAGCAGTTTGTACATGTAATTTTATTTGATTTTCATCTTTGAGAATGTGGGTGTTACTGAATTTTTCAGGTTTAGTACTTTCTTAAACTGTATATATATATATATATATATATATATATATATATATATATATATATATATATATATATATGTATGTATGTGTGTGTGTGTATATATATATATATATATATATATATATATAAGGTGAAGGAAACTATAGTTTATTTATGTAAGTGAGGATAGCAAACTAAAGTAAACTGTGACATATTATACCCAAAAATTCTTCATACAGTAGACTACCAGTAAAATTGATAAAAATTTGGAACCAAATTTTCTTAAGACACTTTGACCTGACCATGTTTTGCTTAAGTGTTATCTGACATAATTAAGTTTAATTGTTTCTGACACAGTTTAACTCTGAGATCTTGTCATGTTTTATTACCATTTTATTACCATTTTTTTAAACTACAGTGAATAAACTGTATTAATGAATGAAATGTTCAAGGTGTCTGAATACATTTTGGTTTGACTATATATATATATATATATATATATATATATATATATATTTTTTTTTTTTTTTTTTTTTTTTTTAATATTGTATATAATTGTTCTTTTTAAATCCAAAACATACAAAAATATTTATTTATTTACCAGCAAATGCATTTAGGAAAATAAAATGTTATCATAGGAAATATATCAAAGCATTTTATGTAATTAAGTTAATTTTGTTGTCATAATTTATTGTAATTGCAGCATAAAAGTTTTGTCGTTGCTCTAATAATCTATTTCCCAATTGCATGTTAATGGATTTTTAATAGTAGTGTACCATTATTTGTAAGACATGAAAGAAATTAAGCCCTATTCCTCTTACTTTTAAGAAAAATCCCCCAGACGAACAGAAAAGCCTATGAAAGAAAAAGAAAAAACTAAGGGAAAACCAGAACAAGAGACTTTTCCTACTTCTATGTGGTAGACATTGCTCTCTTTATTGAAAGATGACATTTAATCAATGGCCACCTCCTTAAATGGCATTCATTTAATTTGTGGGCTAGCCAGGCACGGCTGTCCTCTTCCCCATTCTTTGTGTGTCTATGCGAGCGAATGACGTAACCGTGACACGCCGCGGCACACATACACTATTGATTACACTCAACACATCTTGGCAATTAAGAGATGGCAAGGTAGAGTAATAAAGGGTCATTAGTGAGGCATGCTTGTGAACCCTCATCAAAGGTGATGTCGCCGGCAGGGGCGGAGCTCCCGCAGGGTCGCCACGGGGGCTCGCCACATTTGCATATCTGCTCGGAGACGCACTGTGGCTGACCCCGTGGCTGGGATCAGTATGAGTCGCTCTCGACGATCAGGGGTTCACCACAGGTTCAAGGTAACAAAAAGTGAACCCTTCGCCATTAATTGGTCCTGAAAAAAAAAAAAAACAGAGAAAGAGAGACAAATAAAAAGGTTAGTTGGGAAAGGTGAGGGGGCCTGGAAGTGAAGGGAAAGTAAAGGCTGTGTGCTCCAAATTGGGTATGAATTATAAATAAGAGCAGTGGAGGCAATGTCTTCTCCTCTAGAGTGGTGTTGTGCCAGGACCTACACCACTAAAGAGATTATTTGGGCAGCAGGTATCGACTCGCTGATCGTCAGCTTGGTAAACTTGACCTGAGGCACTGATCATTGGCCGAGCTAGAAAGACTCGACTGTTCTGATATACACACACACACACACACACACACACCTCTTTCCCATCTCACCACAGCTATCTTCATCAATACTGCCCAGACAGGGGTCAATGTAATAAACATGGAGGTCAATATCATGGCCATCTGAGTACACTTTTGGCATGGGCCTTAAAGTTGGTCTTTAATTGGATCCCTCCGGGCAAGTTCATGCACCAGTTGCAACGCGGAGGGAAAAGAATGAAAATCCTGATTGAGGGGGAAAAGCACATCAATCTGATCCTCTTTGTTCCACACAAACTGATGCAGACGTATATCAAGGCAGTCTTTAAGCTCCGTACATTGTGAATGGTTCAAAGTTGAATGAATCTAGCCAAAGTTCTATTCAACATTTCTCACAAATAGCACAATAAATAAACAGACCAAATGTACTTCTTTGGTGCTTCCGCGCCAGGCGCTACCTGTCTGAGAGTGCTGCATTATGAGGGCTGTGAAAGGCTCTTGTGGAACTTTGAAAGGTCTGATGAGGACTTAAGGTGTACATGTCACTTCACCTGGATCCAATGACCCAAACATGGGAATTCTTTAACCTGCTGCCACAGAAGGAAAACTGAGCCGTTTTGTGGATTAACTGATAGGTGTATCGAACACAAGAGAGAAAATTTAATCTTCCATGGATAGTGGCCATTCCAGCCATTGTCCTTAAGTGCACAGTATCTTAATAGATTGAAAACGTTGTCAGAACACATAGCACACGACACTGAGTCCAAAGTTTTTGCTTGGCAACAGACGTACTAAACTATTTAGAGTATGAACGGTCCTCACATATCACTTTCTTAATCTAAGTGCCCTAGAGACCTCAGTAGGAAGTGTTAAAGGTTTAGTTCGGCCAAAAATTCTGTCATCATTTACTCACCCTCATGTCGTTCCAAACCTAAATGACTTCCTTTCTTAGGCAGAACATTAAAGGAGATCTTTTTTTTAAATGTCTTAAAAAGTGTGCAAAAATTGCACTTTTAGGTGTACAACAGCTTGTCTCTTAGACAGACCCTTAAAAGGACAACTTTTTGACCCCTAAAAGGTTTATAGTAGTAAGGGTTCTACTCTAGGTACTAATATGCACCTATTTGGGTGTACAAAGTTGTCCCTTGAGGGTACTGCCCCATTTTTCTAACAGTGTACAAAGAATGGTTAGGGTTAGATCTCAGAATATCTTCTTTTGTGTTAAGGGGAAGAAATAAAGTCATGCAAAGTGAGTAAATGCAACCCGATCTCACGGCAAATTCGTACATATTTTACGAGGTGGCTAATTCATACAAATTCATACAACCTCACTCGTACGAATTCATACGTTTTTTGTTAAAAAACGTACGTATTTTATGAGTTGGCAAATGAATCGGATGAATTAAACCTACCCATCTCTGGAGTTTAGACAAATTGTACAAATTCGTACGACCTCACTCAAATTAGCCACCTCGTAAAATATGTACAAACTGGTCGTGAGATAGCGTTGGTAAATGATGACAGAGTTTTGTTTTTGTGTGAACTCTCTCTTTAAAATATAAATGTGATTTTAAACACTGTTATGTCTGTATGTTTTTCACATCCACCTTGATGTTCTGTGTTTTGCAGGAACCGAGAAGCACGAGTTAACATCATGGAAGAGCTTTCACTCCATCTTCAAGTTCTTCAGCAATGCTGTTAAGGACCAGGAGGATGAGTCCTCCTCCAGCCCGGTCACCACACGCAGCTCCCACCGTACAAAACACGAAGACTTATAGAGGGCTCACAGATCCCAACCCAGAGCCCAGCTTTGTCAACCTCTTAGTTGCTTTTCTCTTCTGTTCTTTTTATGAAAGATATTCCTCCTTGAAGCCCTCCTCCCAGTGTATTGTATAACTCTGAGGAGATCAGGGTCAGCCTGTATACATCAGAATAGCGTTTTGCATTACTTCTGGATGAGTGCAACTGTCAAAGCAATATGGCTTCACTGCTTGTGCCTCCTGTGGGCCGCTGTGTGGATTTGGTGGTGGCCTATCGGTGGCCAGATTAAGGCTGACAGGCGGCGCCGCACACCGCCTCTTGATGCACCTCTAATTATCCTGACATTGTCCTGAACTGAGCTAATGCCTGGGAAGCACCTGCACACACACGTCTGGCAGGTCCTAGTGCCTGCCTTACGAAGTCTTTGTATCTCTCTTTGATTTCCCCCCTAGTTCTTTTTGACTGGGGTCTTGCTTGCATTTAAAATACTGGAGCGCTTAGGAACTTTGTATATGAGATGCTAAAGGCTTACAGGTTGTTTGTTTCATACATATAACACTTTAACAGGAAAAAAGCAACTTGCAGAATCACACATCTATTCAATGGCTATCTTAAGACTAGATTAAGAATGAACACAATGAAGTAAGCCATTGACAGCATGACAGATTTAAAGAATCCTCCTCTGTTTTTAAATCCCTTAAAACCTTGTGCGAGCATGAGGAATATCTACCATTAACGGAGCAGATATGTCAGTCTGGGAATATCTTCCTGTGTTTCAGGATCAGAAAGATTTAATGTTATCTAAAGTACAGAAGCCATTCCTTAAGATATTTGCCGAAGTAACCTGCCATTTTTGCAGAGTCCATGACTATTCGGACTGTTTTAACACGTCGTTGTCATCCTTTGCTAAAGCATATGTTATGTTACTGTCTCAGCCAAGACAAGCCACATTGTCTCCTGGACAATGTGGTATTAGCAGAGGCTTAAAGATATGTCGCTCAGGCATGTCAACAGATCACTCTGCTTTAGCTTGAAATTGAAACTCTCAGTAAAAGGCCTCTCTGGTCTCATTACTTTTTAGAGACAGATTTTTTAATTGGTTATTTAAATTGCTGAAGTAATGTAAATAGTGCTTTATGCATATTTCATATATTATTTTTATCCAAAACAGAGATCTAACTACAACGGAAGAATGCAAGTCCCCAGATGCTTTCATGTTTTGAAACTATTTTTTACAAAGAAATAAACTTTTAATATACCTGCAAATACTCATTAGATGCCACCGATCAAATGCAAGTTGCTTATACTGTCTAGTTAAAATGATCCCAATATTGTTGCCTTAGAAATACACACGCAAATTTCATCTTTCATTTTATTTTCCAAGCGTAGACTGACAAGCCATATGTGAATGTCACTCGCGCTAGTACAGCCTTAAACCAAATCGAAAACCTAATTGGTTTGTAAATTAGGACTTATTTTAAAAAATAATATTTTAATCGACGAGATTCTACGTTTTATTGAAACATTCTAGTCACTCTGAGTCTGATAAGTTGTGCTGTTTGCTCCACAAGTGAAATTGTTTTAGGAAGTTTTTTTTTTTTTTTTTTTTTTTTTAATTCGCTTTCGATGGGAATGCATTACCTTAAAACATTATCATACTTTAACTTCACTTTTCATAAATCTTTAAAATATGTTCTATCTTTCGTCTTTGGATTGATGGCAGTTTTGTGCCCTGATTACTTCGTTTTCATATCATTTGAGTGTAACAATGATCTCCATACATGCTGTAATTAAATAAAATTCTTTATAAAATGATGCGTGACGATCTTTGATTGTTGAACTAATGAAATGCTTCATGTTTATCTATTTCTTTTCACTGCATAAAACAAGCATGCAGAATAACCTGCATCTTTGCGAGCGGTTTGATAGACATGTCTCACTTTGCACTTAAAGACACCAATGCACAGGGTACTCTTATTTACAACGTAATGATCGTAAAGGAATCACTTTCAACCCAAGAAGTTGTCGGGTTAAAGTTCAACCTGACGGGGGAAAGATCCTCGGAGCCCGATAAAGCCTGTTGCTCCAGCGGCTCTCCTCTCAGCTCTGTTCCCAGGGAAGGTGAGCCTGCTCGGAGAATGACTCGCTCTTCTCACGTATCAGCTGTGGAACTCTATCACGAAAGCTGATATTTGTGTCTAGATCGAGCCCAGGCCTTTACAATGAGACCAATGTTAACCAAAATAAGTGTCAGTCAAAGACAGAGAAGTATCGGATGAAGCCATGTCTATAGCACCTAGTTTTTTTGTTTTGTTTTGTTTTTTTAAGTCCCAACTGCTTTTTTTAGACCTTAACTCATGAAACCCGCGGAAATTATGGAAAAAGAGAGACACGGTCACAGCAAAGCAGTAATGCTGACTCAAAACTGACAACTGTACTGCGAAAATAAATAAGCCGAATACCATGCTGTTAAATGATTTGATGATTAATTATCCTCAAGTTCAGTGTTTGCAGGTCTGCTTTCAGTTTCTGTAGGCTATAGATCAACGAAAAATAATAGAAGGAGAAATCTTTAGAAATTAAATTCGCGGTTCGTTTCATACTTCAAAGAAATGGTATAAAAAAAACGTATATTTTTTGCTATTAAAAAATATTTAAAGACTATTACAAGTGGTGTAACCATAAAGAACTTTTCAATGTACTTTTTACAAAAATAAATGTTTCATAAAAATGTCAAAATATGTGATTTGTTTTTAAACAAATGTAATGGCTTTGACTCAGTCAGTGGCTTCTTGCATGTTTTGTTACGCCACAGTAGTGAGTTTTGGGGAAAAGTTTTCACATATGAATAGTGTAAAAACAAAATTTAAAGTTGATTCACTGTTATTTATATATATATATATATATATATATATATGTGTGTGTGTGTGTGTGTGTGTGTGTGTGTGTGTAATAATCAAGATGAAAGCTTTTTAGTGGGGCGTTTTTATTATAAACTTAGGACAGTTACACCAAATACACTTTTTGCCCCACAAAAAAAAAAAAAAAAAAAAGTCTTGTAGAAGTGTATTCAAGTCATATGTTGTATGAAATTATTTTTTTAAGTAGCATATTTCAGTAACTGGAGCGCCGCGCCATTTAGCCTATACGATAATTACATTAAACATAACTGAGGAAAATAATTAGCCTAAACTCATGTTAACCTCTGGATAAGCATGGAGACGCTGTGCTTATAGCAGAAGTGATAAATCCAAGCCAAATATACAATTAGGCTACAATTTTCCCCCCCAAAAACTTTTTTTTAAACTAATTTTGTTACTGCCTAATTGTTTTAACACCGTTTAAATTTGTAAAGTGTGTCAACTGTTAGTGGGTTTTGTGCAAACGAATGAGCAGGAATTGCTAAAACTTACTTGATCTCACCTTAGAATTCTCATACTTCAAACACTATGGCAATGTGTTCATTTTATCCTGAACACTTTTGGTCATCACACTCCCTTCCACAAGAGTCACACTTAACTGCAAAAAAATAACGTCGCATTTGAAGTCTATGACGTCCTTGATTGATATTTCAATTTTATCCGCGTTTTGTCACACGCGCTCTCGTCTCCTCCCATACTCTCATGCGCCGCCAAATATGAACTATTCTCAAAGAGTCGAGCACTTGCTGAAGCTGGACTGTCACTCCTCCAGGCCCTTGTCTTCGGGAGTACTTCACCAGATCGCTGTCAGATCTCTATTTGCATAATTATATGCTCGGTTCTGAAGGGAAATCTAGACCCCAAATTTTACGGGTCAGCAAACTGCAACAATCAATGTTTTATTGTGTCCTGAAAAAGAAAAAAGAAAAAAAAAACTCAAATAATATTTTTTTTTCAACTCGCGCTCAAACTCTCACTCTTTTTACCAATTCAAATCTATCTATCTATCTGTCTATCTATCTATCTATCTGTCTGTCTGTCTGTCTGTCTGTCTGCCTGCCTGCCTCACTGTTTTTTTTTTTTTTTTTTTTTTTTTTGACTGATTGATTGTTATTAGTTAATATAACACACACAGCCCACACACCCTTTCACACCCACCCACACGCGCACCTTGGCTCCCTGAAGTTACGCTTTCTCGTGCGAAAGAGCTCCGTTAATGTGTCGTGAGAGTGGGAGATGTTTAGGGGTGATCACGCCACACAGTACTGGACAGCTGCTGCTGGCAGAGTCTTGGCTTTTAATGATTTCTTTCAGGTTTCTGTCCCCCCCCCCTCCCCCCTTCTGTCTTGGACTCTGATATTTTTTGATAGACAAAGTGTGTGTGAAATTGAGTGGAGCACGTTGTATAAAATGGATCACACTCCTCTTTTTAACGGGAAAAGGGAAGGCAACTTCCATTAAGTTATGTGAGGATGTCATGATATGCAAGAGCAGACAAAAACACAAAGATTGAATTTGTCCTGTGTTGCTATGCGGTGTTTTGGAAACACTTGCTCGAATTATTGCATTTTGAGAATAATTGTAGTAGTCTCACATCTTGGGATCCCAGGTGCTTAATTTAACATGCCGACAAATCCGTAAGGAAAATAATAATAAATACAATAAAAGAGGGATATTTTTTTCTGGATAAATATTGCCTGCTCTTGCTTGGACAATGATAAACGGACTTTGGAATTCAACAATATGAGTAGGCGCCCGCATAAACTGATTTCAGCGTAGGTCAGAGAACATAAATGTCCTGAATTCAGTTTATGTGATGAAGAGGAATGGCGATAAGGCATCAAAACAATTATTAGCTCTGAATACACTTTTATGTAAAGATAAATTCCCGTCAAAGATATTGTGTGTCATAAAACAGGACAACGAATGAAAGGAAAAATGAAAGGAAAGGAACATGGGCAACGCATGTTCGCATAAAGCTAATATTTCACAACATTTTATCTAATATATTATACTAACGCCAGCATAATACAGTGATAGTTTTGTGGGTAAATTAAAAATTAAATATGACACGAATCATGGTTTACGAATAAAGTTTTAAAAATATTTAGTAGTCTTAGCCTATAACGCAATGATGGTAGTCTTTGTCAAATTAATTTATTCGTTGTTGTGATGTTCTCGTTATTATTATTATTATTATTTAATCGTTTTCAGATGTTTGACCTGCTATTTAAAAGGTTTGTGTGTAGAGTTAACAAGTTTTAATAATTATAAATGAGTAATAGCAGCAGCAGCCTAGTATAATAATATAATGTTATTAGCATAGAAAAATGCCCGTTTAACAGTTGCCAGAGTTTTTAAGGTTTTTAAGTTGTTGTTTTTTTAAGGTTTGAAAACTAGGAGAACAGTATACACCTCACTATATGTCTTGTACTCCCACACTTGTCTAAAAACATTTTCGCCACTCAGTTCTTAATGGGGGGCTTTAAGAGCAAGGGCCAGAAGACCTGGACTTAAATCACTTGGTTAAGGTCACATAAGTAACCGGAGCGCTCGGAGCGTTACAACCTGTCATTTTACAGCTAGAGATGGAATTCCCACATATGGGTGCCAAGCGGGTCACCGTGATATCCAGCGACCCAGGGTTAGGACACGATAAAACCTGATCCTCTCTGAACAACAAGAGGCCTTTTCAATGAAACTAGACAACAGTGCCTTAAAACTCTTATTACGCGCCACTTTCTACTTGATTCTGTGATGTGAGGTTGGCGGAACGGCTGAAGGCCTCTTTAGTCAGGACTGAGAGTCAGTTGAGCGCGGTTCCGTCTCGTCAGAAGCTTATAGTATCCTGGTATTCAATCACGCATTACAGATGAGTCTCATCAAGCTTAACGGGTTCCTTGGAGGCTAAACACATTGGTGCGCGGTGCTGGTTGCTCCCACCTGAATAACCGGCGCGTTATTGCACAGCGCATCCTCATTAAGAAACGCCCCAAAAGATGAGACTCTAAATTAAGTTATTGCCATCCAATGAACCCAAATTAGCGAGGCCACAGAGGTGCCCGTCTGACGGACTGCCGTTAAAAACAGCCTGACAGGCAACAAGGTAGACAGAGGAGAGTGTATGAGTGTGAAGGTGTGATATATATCTCACAAATATGGGGTGATAAAATGGATGCATGGGCAATATCCATTAATTGGCTGCCGATTCGTGGCTGCGTTTAGGCCGTCTCTATCTCTCCTAAATTCAGTGCTGTCTCTCACGCTTTTAGAGTGTGGTGTTCTCTCTCTCTCTCTCTCTCTCTCTCTCTCTCTCTCATCTCCCTGACAACCGTTACTGCTTCAAACCGCTGTGTCCATTCGACTACCTGTTCTTTTATGTCTCTATCTGAATCAGCATCCAGGATGAAAAACGCCACCCAGATTCAACGAGAGCTGATAGCATAACTTTTGATGGGAATGATGTGTACGTGACGAGGTTTGTTATACCTGGGCGAAGGCGTCTAAAATGTGCCCAGATAGTCTTTTAAGTCAGCTCGAGAACAATAGGTCTTTATTATTGTTTTAGGCGACTCCCCCTTTAAAGCAAATCTGTCAGGGAATGAGAAACTGACGAGGTTTCCAGTGTGCAAGTAAGACAAACAGCGCTTCCTTTTCGCTTTATCTTAGACGTCAAAATAAGAACGAGAGTTAAAAATAAGTTCAAATGTATCATCTTTAGTGTTCTGGAGTGGACCTGAAAGTCGGAATGAGAGGCAAGTTAGCCTATTGAACTAAAAAACCTATTGATAAATAAGAAAACAGAGGTGATATATGATCAGATCGTTACTGTTTTTTCTTTCTTTTTCTTTCTTTAAATTTTAGGTTCATGCTATGATTAAAAAAAAAAAAAAAAAAAAAAAACGCTAAAAGGATAAGCTTAGTTAATTGCTATTCACAGCAACAATTTTAACAATATTCATTTTAAGGTAATTAGAAATACAGACTCCAAAGCAAATTTATGCAGTGATTAAGAGTATCCTTCTAGAAGAAAAAAATGCATATGAATTTAATACATAAAATAATAGTGAGATTTTAATAGTGAGATTATTTGGTTTGCTGCAGTATTTAGTTTCTTATTTGGTTATTTTGTTTGTTTGTTTTTACCTAAAGGCTTTTAGAGTTTTTTTTTAGGCTTGTGGAGGGGAAAAATAATGTCATAAATCAACAAAACAAATGTTTTTTTCGATGTTCAAACAACAGGAGTCAAATGAAATATTGCATATGCTATGTCACAAATTGTTTATACAATTTTTTATTGTTCGTTTTATTTTTTTAATGCTTTTTTAATGCTGATATTCGTTTAGAAAGATCGACAAGTATGTGTAAACACTTATGTAACACACTTATATATTTATTAATATTTTTTACAAAATAAAAAAGAAAGCGAGCACAGTTAAGAAAACCTTTTGATATCATACTTGTATTTATATTTAGCCTATTGTCTCATTTCATACCTTCGAAATTTTTTAGGCGAAAAAAAAAAAAAAAAAGAAACTTGCTTGTTTGCTCATGCGCGTTATTCGTAACGATATTCAGATCACCATCACCTGTTATCTAGTGTGTTATCTCACCCTTTCTTCCCCGTCCATTAGCGGTCATGATCGCTCCATCACCGTGACAGAGGTGTGTATTTGCGCTTGGAGCACTGACTGTCAGGGTGGCTTGTTAAAGGTTGTAAACCAGTGGCAGTCTCCAGATAGAGGCGATGGCATCGATTTGAAACTTGTCCTGTCTAATTTGATAAGAGCACCCAGGCACCTCTGAATAGGACCATGGACAGCGCTCTCTGTTGACCCTGAACTCGCCCCTTTCTTTTCCGTGGGGGGACGTTCACATCCAGTTGTGCTAGTGATGTAGGTGAGTGTGTGAGTGTGTAGAAGCTGAAGTTTAAAACTGCAACTGCGTTTTATCATAGCTCATTTGGCTGTGCATAAGATAAAGAAACCTCTAAAACCTCTCTTATTCTCCTCTCTACCTCTTCAGGCACATACACACACTCACTCACTCACCGTCCATGCGAACACAAACCCAAAGTCAAACATAGGAACTACGCTGCGATGTAATCTGACATACGATAAGCAAGCGAATTCATACAGGAACAAAGCTGAATGGGGAGTCACGGAGAACTCTCAAGTAACGCCAAAGAGGCTGCGAGACTGTTCAGACGGAAGGGGGGGTTTGCTAGTGGGGAGAGACTGTTTGATGGATCTCTACAGCTTTGAGACAGCTTGTTAATTAAAACCCCAAGAGATGAGCCTCTGGAGCCACCGTCCATATTAGAACATTGCTAACTATCCTGACAGCGAGCAATGTCACAAGCATGAGAAAGGCTTTGTACCCGTTTCTCAGACAGATTTCGCTTTTATCTCATGCTGGTGGGGCTATAAAATTATGGTTCAAATCTCCCATATTTACTATGGAACAAAACTAAGAATAATACGTTTTCTTAAACAGCAGTAACATTAAGCCTAGAAATTATACTACCTCTTAATTAGTCTTTGGAAGAAGTTAAGGAGTAGTAATGTATTAGTTATGGGTCTTTTAATGCAGGTAAGACTCAGATAATCTTAATTTTTGTTATTTATTTTAAAAGATTAATTGATTCCAGTTAACGTTTCATGGGTTTTTGAAAAACTTAATGTGGTCTACAGTCTATTTACTTTCCAAGAAGTTTACCCAGAAACAAACAAAAACAACGTAAACATACAGGCTACAGTAATATGTTTTGATCATATTTGTATGAATGCTCTCATTACCTTAAAAGTCAGTCTGTGGTGAGGTTTGAGTGGGCCAGATAGAGGGACACAACATACAGGAAAACTGGTTTTATTATAGTTAACGAACACAGGCTATGTCACCACCTTTACTGGATAAAATCTAAAATAAACATGCACACATATATAATATAGGCCTACGAATATAATGCAAATACAAAAGCGTAAAATCAACAGTGTGGTTTATCATAAAATAATAAATAATAATTTAACTGATTACTTAAGTGAATAACATGCAAACAAAATATTAATATATAACATAAATCATGTGCTAAACAGCGGCATTTACACGTGATGATATAAAACAAAGCAGAAAACTGAACCAATATATTTCTATTATAATATCCTTGTCATGTCAAATAGAAAGAGGGGTAAAATAATCTCTTTTTATTTTGATATTTCATGTGTAAATTTTGTGAATCTTGTCGGACTGGTGCTCCTCATCGTCCGCTGAGCAATCTGGCATAACATTTAAACGACATATTTAAATGTTCTTCACGTCGTGGGCACATTCATCAACGTCAAATATGGACAATCCACTATTTAGAGAAAGTGTAAGTGCTGCAATATATCTTCTTAACACTCGGGGGGGAAAAACGCGTTTTTGTGGAAATGTGAATAAATCCACTTATTTCTGTCTGTTAAAATGTAATAATATAAAATTATAGGTGCGTCTTTTCAGAAGAAAATCTACCGAGACTTAGCTACCGAGGTTTAAAACACATTTTAGAACGCTATTCAAAATGATATCATTGTTTTAACATAGAAATTTATTGACTCTGCGGTCCATTCAAATATTGCTGAGTTAGTTGGATACAACTTAAAATGTATTGAAATCATAGATTCATATAGATTATTCAAAATGATAGCTAAAAACAATAAATTTGCGGTGCGCTTTGTAAGTTTACAGAAACAGTCATTCTGATATCATAAAACGTTTTAATAATTCCATAAAGATTTTCATAGTCTATAGCAATGACCAAATCCCAAAGCAGAATACTTTACCATATGTGATATAACATCATATAATAAAATAAAACCATAAAATACTCTAAAACAGCCTGCACAAATCTACAACTCTAATTAAATATACAAATTAACCGCATATAATCATAGAATATGTTTTATAATTATTATTTCACTGCACATTGAAATATAAGTTTTCCGAATCCAAAGTGTGAAGGAAAAGACGAGAGAGAGAGAGGAAAAAAAAAGAAGCTTTAAAACTGTGTGTAGATGAACAATGGCAAACGGGAAAAGAATAAACTGAGGACCGTTTGTTCCTCTAACTGAGGGTCCCAGAACACAGAGCGCCATCTAGCAAATAAAGGGAGAAACAAACAGCTCTAGACAGCACCCTTTACAAGACATGAGAACGCCAGAGCACCAACAAAGCCGCCATCCTCCGACCTCACAGGAATCTGAATGCATGAGAAATGTAAAAACGACATAAAACAACCTTTGGTCGAACTATTGTATCTTCTAGCAATAATAAAGCTAATCATTGGTCATATTGATCATTTGGAACAGAGAAAACTGTGTATTGTGTTCATTTATTACCATAAGAACAGTACATGCTTCGCTTTAGAATATGGTGGTGACTTTGAACCGTGAATTATATTTAAAAGTTGAAGCTAACTCTGCCACACTTCTGGTGAACGTCTGAATGAACGAAAGCACAGAGGTTAATTATGCCTACGCCAATCTGTGCATCTTTAAGATACACTAAGTGGAAGTTTCACAAAGTCAGCTGCAAAGAGAAAAGGTTATGTAAATCCATAACCTGAATCGTTCGGAATGGGAACTTAAACACTCTGTGTTCAACGCGAACACTGCAGGACTATAGCTATACGAATAAATAAATAAATAAATAAATAAATCTTCAAATTAATATCTACAGAGATGACAATTTGATGTTCACATGCAAGGTTTTCATATATATAGTTCTTGAATTGCAAATGTTTTCATTATATTAAGAATCTAGTCATTCATTTTCATATCATTTATGGCATCACTGATATAAGACTTATTATTTCCTTGGTTACTGATACTATGGCTACATCGACTACATATCTTTGACAATTTTTGTATCAGTTTATAATTTGAAACTTTTTATAGGCCTAAAGGCTATATATATATATATACATATATATATATGACGCAAATATTATATGGGCCTATATAAAAAGGAACATTTATGCAAATACATCTTAGTAATTTTTGTTATGAATTAAAGACATGGGCCTCTTCCTCCAGTTTGAAATGATTGAAAGGTCCACATGCGGATTGGCCGTAGCTCGTCCAATGAGCCGTTTGACGACAGGCCTCATACAACATTTCCACATTTAGCCACACACAATCTCTCTTGCCATTTGCTATTTGTTAAAAAAATAGTGTAGTCTCCCGTTTTATAATATAAATACAGGATTTACACAAATTTGCGTAACCAGAGGGTCAAAATGCGCTACTGCACTGAAATAAATGTTTTGATACACTCTCGAATTATTTTTAAATGTCATTTATAGCCTATAAATGTAGATCTTAGTAGGCTATGTCTTTAAAGTTTTGGATTTTGGTAGTCATGATCATTTCAACTCCCCGTGCATGTTTACGGTGGTAAAAGCTAAAACAAACTTGGAAGAATTACCCTCTTAAAGAAACTAGCTTCCTCCGATTTTGCCGTTGAGAGGTAAGACTGAAGACGTGATGGGGTGTATTTGAAGTATGACGAGCTTTGTGGTTGACTCCTTTTCATTGCCTGGCTACAAACACGCCTGCTCTCAAATAAGCCTCTCCAGACCCCTCCGCCTCCCGCCACCTTGCACTGAATGGTCAGCTGACCTCAGGGTCTTCGTCCTCTCTGTCCAGTTTTGACCGAATAAGCCACCTTCCCCCAGCCCTGCCACAACCAAATAGGATCCCTGCTATTCTTTATTGATATCATCTACGAATGCAAATGAATTTGGACGTGGGGGGGCAGGGGCTTGAATTTCAGGGATAAATACCGCACAGAGATAGCTCTACAGCGGATGGAATATTTGGGAGTGCCTTTGGTAACGGTTCAGACCTCCTTGCATTCTGATTAAACATAAAAGGAGGAAAGAAAAGCTTGAGCAATACAAACACTTCGTCTCTAATAGATGGAACCACACCACATTCAGATTAATAACATAAACGGCATGGATTGTTTTAAGAGTGGAGCCAGGTCATTCTGAAAGAACGGATGAACCCACCTTCTCTCTCCCTTCCTCGAATCCTCAGACCGACCCCCATCTTTAGACATACACAGACAATCACACGTGAGCGCGCGCATACATATTTGAGCGCACGAGAAAACTGGCTTTGTGGTTTGACCTGTGGATGTTGAGATGTGGCTTCTTATCCAAGAAGACGCTTCCTTGCATCAGGCCTTAAAATAATTATCTTCACTAACAAATAACGTCTTTTTAAATATTCACGTCCTGTAAAATGTCAACAACCTCTAAAATATCCAATTTTTAAATTTATTATTTATACATTTTCAAAAAAAAAAAATAAAAATATATATATATATAGGCTATATATATATATATATATATATACTACAAATGATGGGCAATGTCAGACTTATAACTACTTTAACTACTTGTTCTGTTTCCTATTTAAGTGGGTTCTGCAACTTATGCATTAGGCTACTGTAATATCAGTGAGTAGTCCCCAAACCCCCTCTCCCCACCCCATATGTGTGTGTGTATATATATATATATATATATATATATATATATATATATATATATATATATACCCAAATATACTCTTAAAACTTAAAATACTCTACAGTATGTTCAAGTTACTTTTGTAGTAAGCGTTCTCCGTCATTTTACCTTTCATATTTAAACTCATCATTTAAACTGTAAGGATCAGTTGAGGTACTACAGAAACGTTTTCGCGTCTTGTTGGAAGTGGGGGAATGCGTATGTATTTATCAAACGCACAAATTGCGACAACTATAGGCAAGACAGGCAGCATAAAGGGGGAAAAGGCGTGGGATCAGAGAGCCGTGGCAGGGACCAACACTAGAGCAAGAGAGATAATGCCTCTGTCAAGACCCGGTCTATATAACTGGGATGAAAAATATCCCTCGACAAAACGCTTCAGTCATTTATTATGAAAGAAAATAGAAGTCATGCTGAGAAATTAGGCAAATAAAAACGAAATTAGGCCAATATTAACCACAACATAATTCACCAAGCCTGTCAGGCCGCCTGCTACGAATTAGTGACTAAAATGCTTGTTTATTTGTTTTATGTTGTGTTTGGGAAAAAAAAAAAAAAAAAAAAAAAAAAAGGAAATATAGATAGATAGATAGATAAGCCACAAGACGTGCATTCTGCCTACTCTTGTTTTTGCTGTTTATGAGGCTAATAATTTACATGTATGTGAGATCTTGTACTTGTTCAGTAATTACATACATTTGGACGTGTGTATGGATATGTGAAAAATATGTATATCGAATACAGATGAAGCTGTCTGCATATGAAAAGTGGGACATTGTTAATTTGGACCAAGCTATTAAGCGCAACTGCAACAAAATGCTGCTGAGTAAAATTGGGAGTGTCGCTGGCTGCGGTAGCACAGGCGCAAACCATCTGTTGTGTATTATAAAAACGGGCAGTAAATATTGCTGAAAAGCCAGGACGTTATCAGGTATGTAGCAACGACATTTCTTTACTGTCCATGTGGTAAGGATCAGAAAATGTGCTTGTGTATGTCTATGGAAACATATTTGCATCACTGAATAAATGCACTAATTACATGCGCTTTGTCTTGAAGATCTCACGATAATCTGACGTCAGCATGTTTACTGTTCTTGAAGGGAAAACTGAAAGAAGAAAACTGTCCTCTGTCTATCTATGAAAAGCGTATTTTTTACATCTCGGTAACAAGCAAGCTTTTCATTTCTTCCCGATGGGGTATCGAAGAGTCTAAAGAATATTTATAACCGTCTCTTAAAATAAACAAATTCACGGTTATCTCCGAGACTCTAAGTTTTACATTGACTGCTGCCGAATATCGTAATCACTCAGTGTCAATCCGCTTATTAAAAATAAGACCGAAAGTGTAGCCTATTTTATATTTTGCAGTAAAACTACGTCTGCGTCGCCTCGAGTCGGTTACCTCTTGTTTTACGTTTCCCTTTCAAAGCAAACTTTCCGTTTACCAAAGCTCCCTTTTCCGGCAATGATTTATTTCTCCAGCACACAGACAAACACGGAAATCTGGCACTTTCGAGTTTAAATGCCACGTGTTGATTGATTTGTTGTTAATGACAGTCAGAGTCATACATACACGCACGTCGAGACATCCTCTAGTCTCTTGCTTTCCCACAGAGCTCCCTCCCTCCACCTCCGCTCTCTCTCCATCTCCATTGAGCTATTCTACCACAACGCGCGTTCACGCACACTCTTCCACAGGCGCGCGCATCCGGGAGCCCTAACACACACACGCGCGCGTTTAAGGGGGACGAAATGAAAACAAATTTTCTTACTTTTTTGGAGGACATCTGCGCAATTCTTCAAAATCTTGCTGTCGCTGTCTCCACTCTTCGTCAAGACGTGTTGATAAAGTCGCTCTTCTGTGACTTGTCCTTTAATTTATGCTTTTTCTAGAGTCTGTCCTCTGTACCCAAATGCTTTGAGTGAACCGAAGTGCAGATTGAGACATATTGAGCCCCCTTTAAGGGGGATCATTTCATGTGGGAGGTTGGACGCAAAGTTTGGACCCGTGACTAGCATTCCGGAGAGACATGCATATTTTAAAACAACAAAGAAAGATAAAGACGGGACGATGGGTGGGAGTGAAAAAAAAAAAAAAAAAAAAAAAAAAAAAAAAAAAAACGTTTGGAGAAAAACTAACTAAATGATAAAAAGCTGTCATTGTTGGACAAAGATTTGATCGCGTTCTTTATGTGTGGCTTTACTTGCAACAATTCCCTTGTGAAAAAGTTTTCAGTTTTAAGAAACTGTAAATATATATTTTTACATGCGTATCCTAGGAAAGAATTGGCTACTTTGCTTACACAGTGCCGTACTTTAAGAAGATCAGCTGCTTTCTTTTTTTTTTTTTTTGCACAATTGTCTCGTTATTTCTCGCAGAAAATCTCCCATCTAAAAACTTGTTTTATATTTGAAATTGTTATTCACACTCAGAAACCTTGAATCAATTGTTTTCACAAATTATTTGTATTCATAATTATATAATAAATATTTAAAACGATGTGGTTTTATTTGTAGTTTTTTCCATATCCTCGTTACTTTGTCATTGACAACAAGCCAAGTAAACTTTATTATCCAATGAAAAGTATACAGAGCAGGAGATGTATGGCGTTGTGCTAGATATCTCTTTTACTTGTCAGTGGTCGGTCATGGGTATGGAATGCTAATAAGAGACCCCCCTCTTTTTCTCTGTCCCTGTGCCGTCTCATTCCCTTTCTCTCTGCACGCAGAAGGGATCGATAGCTGACCCGATGGTTTGGCCAAAGCTTTATTTATCTGGCGAGGCAATGATATTATCAGCCTTGAACGTTATATACAGCAAACGTCTACCTAAATCAACACAAAGGGATCGCTTACACAGCGATCTGTGCTTTCTCGCCTCCCTATACCTCACACCAGGCCCGACCACACACACACTCTCGAAGTGGAACACACATACGACACAACTCTACGGTTCAACTAAGTCACGCACGCACGCACACACATGCAAGCACAGGCGTCGCCTTATGTTACGTTCACAACTGGGGATATTTTATATCCTGTTGTGTTGGATTTGATCCACGGCTTAAGCTTGCTGGGAGCTCTGTGGACGTAGAATTATGCAGTGATCATTGAGAATGTTAACAGAAATGTAGCGTCATAGCCTGCATATGGCCTCTGTGGCACAATGTAAACAGGCAATTTGTGTAATTAAAGTGCAAAATTCCCAAGAACTTTAAACAACATTTTTCAAACAATAACTTCCACCACATACCTTCTACATGAATTTAGCACTGCTTTATCTTCACATAATGTGCGTACTGATGAATAGAGGGATGAATAGATAGATCTTATATGAAGTCACATTAACAAGCTTAAGCAGAGAAATAACACTATTAAGTCCCATTAACATGTAGGTTAATAAATGAAACGAAACAGCACAACACACATTTAGCTTGCTTTGGATGTACCAGTGTGATGACCAAAGGCCCAGATCGAAATAACACAAATATCTAACTTCGTTTTTTAGGTGTCTGTTCTTCTCCTCCACACAGACAACATCTAAAACCATAAATGATGTCTGAATATCCTAAATGTGTCAGATAAACACTAGTACCTCAGTCAAGCGTGACTAAGCTAACAGCAGTTACATTCCAAGCCCGCAGTGACTATTTATTTTCTGTAGGAAAACTGTATGTGTTTCAGTCCTTTGGTAGTCTTTTTCGTGAGGTAAGACTGCCATGCTAACCTCCTAACCCACTTTAGATCTAAGTGAAGAAATCGACTGAAACCACTGACTGACAATTATAAGACCATGCATGTTCATTTAAAATGTACGCAGTAGAGAACAAGCAACGAAAGTTAAATGCAAATAGTCGTGCATTAGTACACAACATAGGCCGAAATACATCTTAAACAGAGACTAGAATAGCCCTTTCCTTGTTGCATTTGATTCATGTTCTTTTATGGATAATTTTTGCTTTGTTAATTAGGAACACATGGCACGAATTCAGTCCTTAGCAACTATTGCTTTATATAGCCTCAAGTCCAACAAATGTAAATCTCAATAGAATGTGTTCCTCTCATTCTGCTATTTCCCGTGAAATAGAGGGAAAAATCTTCAGGGATTTTGATCTCATTACTGCTGAACATGAAAGTGTTTTAAATTTCAGCTCAATGCGATGGTCAACACTTTAGTCGAAGCATTATATAAGAAAACAAGGGCACACATTTGCCTTTGTTGTCATATTTGGATAATTTAAGGCCTTCTGACTTTGATTTTAAAATTGACAACACATTGGCTATATCGGCACACATTTATAGCTAGTCCTTTTGTGAAAAATGTTTGGTTTCCATCAACAAAGTCTCTCTACTTGCCCTCCATATAATTCCCTTGTGTATTGCATCTTTTATCCAAATAGCATAACCTGACCATATTTAATTCAGAGAAAACCGTGCGCAATAGTCACAAAAAGTATATGGTCACGCTTGAGTTTGACTTTTTTATGATGGAAATTCGTTTTACAGCGCTAATGTATATGGTGGGTAAGGCGATGCAAAAAATAAAACAGAGACATATGATCGTTAACTACATCACCAAAAAGCTAACAGCCCCTCCAAAGATTGTATAGCTACTATAGATTATTTCACGAAATGAACACTGATCTTTCCCTTAGATCATATATATTTCGAATACAAATTAAACAGAATATTTGCCAATGTGGTTTCCTGCAGCCGCTTTGGATGCTGAACCACAAGTAGTTTTTAAAGGCGCTATAAGCTATCAGATTATTTAAATGAAACATATGTCAGCGCCAGTATTACCTGGTAGGTTTACTGAAAATCACGAGTAATT
This sequence comes from Elopichthys bambusa, assembly GCA_037101425.1. Classification (NCBI taxonomy): domain Eukaryota; kingdom Metazoa; phylum Chordata; class Actinopteri; order Cypriniformes; family Xenocyprididae; genus Elopichthys; species Elopichthys bambusa. The sequence continues at coordinate 14,992,448 of CM074434.1, forward strand.
AGGGCATAGCCAAACCCGCATATTATTTCTGTGATTAGGTCATTCTCTCTTTATGTGAAACAACCGATAACGAACTTGAATGTAAAATTTGCAGTGACATGGGGTCAGCGAAAGTTCTTGTCATTGTACACGCCTCCTTCCTACCGTAAACATCACACGTAAAATGTATTTACGTGCATATGAAGGACGATCGCGCATGTATGAGTATCAAGTGATTTCCTTTCATGGTTCTAACCAATCATTTGAGGCTGCACATGAATTTCTCTCTATCTCCGTACAATACATCACATTTAGTGCTCCTATCGACCGGCTTACATGCGGCATTATACATATCTTAGATTGATCACACATATAACTGCTGCTGCGCTCCTAGTGAAAACATCTGTTCTAACACAGATCCGTTCGCGATCACCTCTAAGTAATAATAGTCTGCGAGTTTAGATGGATTTGTTTTCTTTTTCTCTCCACTTCGTTTCTCAAAACTGTGGTGATAGAAGAAGAAACCCTCATTGCCTCATTAGAGGGACGACATTTCTGTATATCTTTCCTTTGACTATGAGCAAGCCTTTCAGTTCAGCCTGGGAAAAATATTAAACATTAATGCGCTGAAACAGGCAAAGATCTTTGAACCAGTCGGTAGCAACGTCACAGAAATCTTATTCTGCGCACGATGCTGTGACTCCAGATAATATATAAAACGCACGTGCTCACCAAAACGCTCACAGAGAATAAATATGCCAGCAAAAGTAATCGAATGCCTGCATTTGTAACATATATGATATTCTATAGAGGTTATTTCAAAACTCTTCTTGATGGGCTTGACATTTTGTGTCAACATTGCTTAACAAAACGTTTTGATGAAACAAACCTATGTGTTTTTGTTGGCCTTCCTTAGCAAACAGAAATATGAATCCATGTAAAAGCACACCCCAAATACCTGCCATTAGAACAGCTCATTAATAGCATGAAGAAGATTGAATTTGCTGAGAGCGAGACAGTGTTGCCTATTTCCTTTTTAATAGTATAGTCACCATCACACAACTTCACGCGACCCTTCTGCACAGGCATATCATGGATTGAGCAAAAATGAAAGGCAACATCCAATAAAAAAGAAATAGCGGAAATATCAAGACGAAACAAACAAAATGTATTTGAAAATGATATATTAAAAGTGCTTTTGACTTTTCATGTCTTTTATCTCTGACTGATGATTGACTCAACACACACACTCGCACACACATACGACCAAGAAAAAGTTTCACCGGTGTCCTCTCCTTTAAAATGTCCATGAGGTCAGATTTGCCGAAGTTGCATGTCCATAGCATCAAGTGGGGGAAGGCTCAACCATCAGTGAAATTGTCATTGCGATTAGACTGTGTCTTATTTGTCTAATGTTTTTCTTTATTTTTAAATTCTCACTTCAATTTTAATTCTTGGAGAACATATCTTCAACAACATATATCGCACTCATTATAAGAAGCAAAAGGTTATATCAAAAATCATTAGTATAGAATCACAGAAAAAACTGGTTTAGAACCAGAAAAAATACAAAACAGAGATACATAGACACAGGACATTTCTTATAATTGCTTGGAAATTTCTTTCCCGCTAAGTCTTGCTCATTTACTGCGCATATGATGTTCTTCATTTTATTTGTACGTATTTTGTTCTTTACAAAAGAAAAAAAGAAGAAGAAGAAAAAAAAAAAGGAAAAGAAAATAAAGACTAGTATTTTACAAAATGGAGAGTGTTCTTGATGACGACGATGGATTTGCACGGGAGTACGTCCAGTTCTTTAATCTTTGTACATTACATATTCCATTTCGGTCCCAGAAGACAAAAAAGAGTGTCTTCCTAAGTGGTCAGAAATTAGGTCCTATATATATAGTCGTCTTGAAAGGGCTTGCAGAATTTTGGTCCTTTAGTCTTTTTGTTTCACTCGCTCATTCGGATCATTGAATGGACATGTAGGGCCAGTTGAAGCTGCTCCCGGATAATAACATATCCCTGATGAGGGTTTCAATGGGAGTTTTACCTACCAAGCGAACGAAGAACAGCTGTTCAATTACTGACGAAGAGACAGTGCGGAGAGAAGGCAGTCGCAGTAAAAGCTTGCCAAAGCGACTGGGCTGGTTCGGGTACTGGCTCCTCACGTACTCCTCCAGGGCGCACTGAGACTTCTCTTGCAGGCTCTCGATGTGTGCAGCATCTGACAGGCCGCAAGCGTCTGAGTAGACAAAACACAGCACAGAAAAGAGGCCCAGGTTATCATTCAGCATCAGCATTACGTGTTGTTGACAAAGTGAGATGAACAAACACGAGCCCAACATCATGCATCACGCAGCGTATGAGGCTGCCTGTAATATAAATAAACAATACGACTGTGCAATCCCTCAAGAGTAACAGAACGTAGGCTATTCCCTGCGTTGTAGGGGACATACTACATGCACGCTCACAAATCAGACTAAACAAAGAGTACGCAAGGACGAGGGTGCATAGACTGAAGAGGATCGACTGGAGAAGGCGCTCGTGTCTGTGTCAAATATGGAAATATCCAGCTACATATTTGACAGAGAATTTGGCATGGTAATAACCGAATTATAACCTAATTGCTTTCCAGATGCTACCGAGTCATTTCTCGTTCGATTCCCTGTACCAGCAGTTGCCTCTGCTGTGAGTTTGAATGAGGAGGCAAGGCCGCTGGAAGCAATCACATTTATTACCGTGGACTTGCCTGAGGACACAATCGCCTAAATTTTTAGAAAAAAGGACATGTATTTTACAGAAAACTGTTCTAGGTCGATAGTGTATGTCAATTAATGACGTTACGTCAAACATGTTTGCAAATAGCCTACCGCACGAACGCCAATGCAGTGAACACATAGCTCAACCATTGGAACTGCTAGAATCGGTTCAGCCAAACGTCCATTCTCTTGAACACCATCGCCAGCCCAATACGTATTTTGTCAGCATTCTAATATGGCGGCTGTGTTGAAGATATTCAAAATTAGAGTTTACGTTTTGTTCAATTTAAGACTTGAAGTGTAAGGGCTTGGTGTGCAACATTCCTCGGCGACTGATCTTAATTGGACTGGACTAGAACACACTGCGGTCAAATACAATAACCTTCTGAACTTCTGAACTGTGCTAAGTCCTTGCAAAAATCTCTTAGTAATGTGACCTCATGGGCCACTTTCCGCTGCAGCCAGCATGTGCAGAAAGCACTGCTAAAAACAGAGACAATTCAGCAAAATACAATGTAACGTGTTTCGTGTAGGAATGTTTTTGCTAATACTTTACGATTTACACTTTATCAGAAAGAACTCGAAATATACAAAACCAAGGGGCGCATTATGAATTATTAATCCATGACGTCACAAAACTTTATGCAGCACTTCAACATGGCAACAGATCAGAAGATAACCTATAGTTATTATCGAAACATATTGCGTTCATGTCCTACGAATTAGGAAATCCGGATTTACCTAAGTGTCTAGAAGAAGTTGTTCTGATTCGCTACCCAGTCCAAACCCAAAATATCTCAGTGCTTTGTAAACAATTCATTGTTAAGAATGGCAAGGAAGGTTCTGTGTGAGACTGACGTCATTGAGAATAAAATAGTCTATAACGTTATATTTCGGTGGCAAAGATTAGAAGTTTAAAACATAAACAACTTTTTTTTTTTTTTTTTTAATTTTTTTTTACATGTTTAGCATGCTGTACATATGCTAATCAACACTAACACATATTCCTGAAAATTAAGGCAATACACAAAGTGTAAACCGAACCGTGGCCTACTTAAACTAACTTGAACGCCTCATCTTATTTTCAGTTTAGGGGGAAAAGACTACACATTTCATGGTTACACTACAGAACATAATCAGTAAGCTGGTCTCTTTTTAGACACGTTTTGTTAATTATAAATCGTATATATATATATATATATGTGTGTGTGTTAAGTCTACCCCTTTGCTCAACAATCAAAGGGTAGTGGTATTGACTACTTAATTTTATTTGTCAAAACGTAGCCTATATATAATTCTAACTGCTAAAATAAATATATTAAAGTTAATATTATTAAAATACGCACGTAATAGGCTAATATTACGTTATATATAATACAATATCAAAACAACAGTCCGCTTAAATCTTAACAATGTTATATTTATCATCGTCTGTTGTCCAGAAAAATACTATTATATTATAAACATAAATTACAATGCTAGAGGTGTGAGGGTAATTTGGTGTCATCAAGGTTTTGGTATAATTGCTAAAGCTTTTTTGGCGAATTAATCCGTCATTAAATAGGCTAGACAGACACCAGTATGACGGATATTTCTACGAATTCATAGCCTACTAAATATCATTTTTAAATACCACCCTATAGCTTAAAAGCAATTATTAATAATAGAGGCCTCGCTAGTCATCTTTTCTCAACAGAGAGGGCCCTAGAAAGGTATATTTGTGTCTGCACACTGTGGCATCGTGTACAACTGTGAACAGTGGTTGTGCAGATTTAAGAAAGATATTCTAAACTAGATCTACACTTGATTGTGCAAATATTTGCCTAAATATTTTCCAAACACATAGAATTACTTTAAAAATGCATATTCAATTCCATGCACAAAATTGAATTTTATGCTTTATTGTCATCCTCCACTAATATTGCAAAATAGTCTATAATTAGTATACTATTATCGGTTGACTACAATAATATATGCCATTTTGTATTACATTAAATATTAAATATTTGTGGATGTCTTTTAAATACATTTGAAATAGGCCTACCACTTTATTACTTGTGCGCTAAAGAGATTTTACAGTACAAAGCCAGCTTGAGGCCCACTATTGAGCTAGCTTCGATGCCGAAGCTTATCCACCCCGTATTGCATTGCCCCCTTATGTCTGTAAGGCCTCGTCTCACACACTCACCTGATGTGAAGAGCACTATTGCCTTAATGCAGCTGTATTCTGCAGAATCAACGTGCAGTGCTTTGAGCTTCTCGACCTGTTCCTGGAAGATACGAATGTGATCCATGAAGGCCACGACGCGGTCCGCCGACATAGGCGAGGCGTGCAGGCCGGCAGCGGCTAGCAGTGGGGCCACATGTAGGGGCATGGAGCACTGAGCCGCGTTTAGCACAAATAACTCGCTCCATGTCAGTCTGAGTAGGGACACCTGGTCGGTGATCTGCAGGTCGGGAAAGAAAGGGATGTTCCTCGCCCATTCCACAGCACTGAAGAGCAGACGAGCCGCAAGCTCACAGATGTTCTCGATCCCCATAATATTATTGGGCTGCATGCACTGGCTGCCATAGCGAGACGTAGGATAAGGCTCGGCCCGAAGTAGTAACGAGATGTATCCGGAGAGATAGCAATGACCATTCAGAGGATCCCCATTCGTTAGCGCGTACTGGCCCGGGTTCGGTTGGGTTGGAGGCATTCTTCCTCGCTGAACCGCTGACAAAAAGAAAGAAAGGGAGAGGAAATGTACATCTAGAACTGAGAAACATCATTGATGTGGAAGCTTTACTTCGAGTGCATAAGTAGTCTGGACTGCTGTTTAACATCTTCGAAAATAAACTAAATTACAAACTATTGTGTAATTGCGTTTCGAAAATAATAATAATAATAATACTTTCACAGGGTCCTTGAAATCATACTAACCTCGTCGGTTAATAGGTGGTAATGTTTACCTTTGTTTATGAACTTCAGTTGCTAATATAAAGACATACAAACACTCTCTATCTCTTTCTCTCTTTCTCTCTCTTTTTTTTTGTCTTCACACATGTACACATTACGATTTTTTAATGTTTTTGTTTGATATACATGTTGTAAACATTGTGTACGAGGACCGAGCTTAAATCTCGACTATTCAGTAACTAGTTCAATGCCAGCAGCCTCTTTCTTATTACAAATGCTACACTCGAATACTTTGACATAAATGCCTGTAATATACATAGATTTGTGTGTAGTAGACTAATAAGTTTACAGGCAATTTAATGATTAAGATAGCCTACTAACTCTGAACCAGAAAAAAATGTTATCTACAATCGAGCACGAATACTTTGTTTTTATTATTGATAACAAACAAAAATGCACATGTATTATATAGGCACTATCTTACGTTGAATTAATTCTCATTTTAAGACAATTTAGAGGTTATTAATAGCAGTTTTGTTCTACTCAGTTATTAAGAGTAGACTTGCAAAGGCCATTGTTCGCATACAGCTTAGGCTGAGAGGGGGCAGACAGGCCTCTAAACGTTTACTCTAGGCTACGGCGTAAAAACAGACACACTTCTTATTTTCAAAGATAAAACTATACCCCCTTATTTCATTTAGGTATACAGTATGGGGTTAGTGTGTGTAGTAGGCTTTTCGGCAGTCTTGTGCAGTCTTTCAGCACGCACGCGCGCGCACATACACGCAAACATACACACACACACACACACACACACTTAATCCTTCTCTTTCTCTCTTTTACACACATATAGTGTTCATGGATGACTTTAATATATCATGTAATTGGCTGAGTTGAAATGGGTGCATATGATGCTTGCCTATCTGTGAACAATATTACTTGTATTAGATGCATGTTGATATTGCCTATGCGAGCGGATTTACTACTGCTTGTACGCGCCCTCTGACACTCTTTAGTAAGCAATCAAAGCAAATTTATTTCGCGTTTGTATGTGTACAGTGCGAGCTTTATGTAACTGGCTCAGAACAATAAACCTGTGTGTATCAATAGTGTGTTGCGTTTAGAAAAATATATTCACCTTCCCGCCGCATGCCCACTTTTAAACACTTCTTCAGCCGACAATATTGGCACTGATTACGATGGTGCTGGTCAATAGGACAGTTCCTGTTGGCACGACATGTATATGTTAAGTTCCTTCGGACACTCCTCTTGAAGAAACTTTTGCATCCTTCGCAGGTGAATTGACCATAGTGCTTGCCGCTCGATTTGTCCCCGCAAACAACACATTCTATATGCTGCTGACTCTGTCCAGAATTCTGGCTGCCCTTGTCGCCGGCCGTCCCTGGTGTGGACGGGGGTCCTGGCTGACTGGGTGTCTGCGGAGTGTGTGGTGCCGCTGACGCCGCCTGCTGTTGCTCCCTCGCCGGCTGAGCTGCTGGATTGGGGCCGCTCGGAGGTCCTCCGGCCACGTCTTCCTGCGGATCTCGCCAGACGCTAACTACCATTGCCATATCTCGGGCCCGAAAAGTGCTTTCAAGCGAACTGGTCGCTCGGATATCGGAGCAGGGAAAAGGGAAGTCTTGGACGAACGGCAGCGCGAATTCAAATCGGAGCACTCAATCTCATAAGGAAAAAAGTAGAAGCAGAAAATGATCAATACATTCAAAATACCGCAGTCGATAGAAAGGCACCCGATCAGGATATGCAATTGTCGGGAGGCCAGTTCCAAGGTAAATTGCAGTCAGCCATTCGGGAACCCAATCGTGTATAGAGAAAGCGATCCCAGACGTAATAAAAAAAAAATCAGTTTTCTTAAAAAATACCGCAATAAAAATTCTTCACGTTGAAGCAAAAATAATAGCTTTCTGGTGGACCGGAGATCCAAAGTGCTGTGCAAAATAAATTCCCCTCTTTTTTCTTCCTTGCTCCTCTCTCCGTCTTCGCGGTTGAAGAGGAGGAAACACTGAAGAACGGATTTCTCTATCTATGTTCATGAATAAAGCTCATCTGGTCCGGCGAAAGAAAAAAAAAAAACAAAAAAAACAACGTCGCCCGAGTGCCTATGTAGTTTCACCTCTCCAGTAGGAACAGAGCAAGGATAAAAAGAAAAAAAAAACAACTAATGGAATATGTAAGAAGCAGAGACTCAAAAAAGAATGCGTTTTAACGGGAGTACCAGCGGAGCAATGTTTCCGAAACGGAGATCTGCGCGAATGTCTGTATATAGTGAACTTTGACACTACTATTGAAACTGACACGTTTCTATGGAGATCGCTGCGCCTTATATGGTGCTCGTGTCAAGGAGCCAAGAGAGGGGCTGCTGGCAACTGATAATCAAAGGCGACTGACTGGTCAGAACCCTGCATCGGGGGGGAGAGAGAAAATGGGAGGCTAAGGTTAGCCAAGCCTCCTTCACTCCATTGGTTAGAGTCCTCGCTCCTCGCTACCTACGACTGAGGGCTCTGACAAGCACAATTTACATTGCGCTCGCCCCTGCGCTGCTATTTACTTTGAAACCCGATTAGAATGGACCGTCTATTGTCACAAAAAGAGGAAGAAACCCCAGAAAGAAGCGGCGAAAAACGGGATGAAAGCAATGAGCGAACTATACGCGCACGTGAAATATAAACAAATGCGCGTGAGGCAGAGAGACTGGTGCGAGCCTCACAAAGTTGAAAGTATTTTGTTTAAAGCTGTAGTCTTAATTACAAAAATACCCATTACAACGTCCAGATTTGAACTATGAAGGTCCCATTGACATTTTACGTAATTTGACAGAACAATACCGGCTGGAAATTGCGTATCAATGCACAAACCACATTTTCACGGGACAATAATATACCTAGTTCTCAGTAAAACGATCAAATAAATAAATAAATAAATAAATAATAATAATAAACGTATTGGGACGCGCGATGACTACCACAGTTTGACTAGAGAAAGATGTCAGTAGGCTATAACGGAATGCTTTACCAGTGATAGGAAACAGATCAAGCAGCCAGCCAAGGCACAAAAGAGGAATCAGACTATTAAGTATATTGGAAAGTATAAAAATCCATCGTTCAGTGTGTTTTAACAGATTATTAACGAGGGAAGTTTTTGGTATAATGCGCAGGGAAACCGGCTTTTTGTGCATGAATGCCGAAGGCTCCGCTGTACAGGCTTATAATGTCTGGATCGGGCTGCCATCTAGCGTACAGTAGACAATTACAGCGACATAAAAATGAGTAATTTATTGTCATTTTAAGCATGTTCCTAAATGTAGCTCAGAGACGAATTACGCTGTGGGATGAATATTGTCTGATTTTTATTTTATTGATGCATTTATAAGGCACATATTATTTCAAAGTCTTACTTTGATCATGATCTAATGCAACTTGATTAACATTAAGCCGGTTTTATTTAGCAATGCCAGTACTTAGAAATAATTTGTTTTTGCGGAGAAACAAGTTTTGGTCTCTTGCCAGTTGACATAACCGAGGTGTTTAAAAGAAAATTAAACATTAAATAAACCTCTTAGTAGCTTTTATCATGACAAATTCTTTCACCAGAACTTTCATATGAACTATGCATCAAAAGTCCAAAACTGTGCGATAGAAGGGGAGGCAAACACCGACACCCGTCCGTTTACGAAACCCTTACAAAATAGGTAGCCTATTTTCAACTCGACCGCGGAGCTTCCTCCGTCTCTCCTCACACCGATCCGCAGAAACGCACGCTGCTGTCCTCTGTTCTTTGCAAAGGTGAAACGAATAAGATTAAAAGGAACAAAGAGAAACTTCTTTAAGTGTACCATCAAGGTTTTACTCCACAGACAGGGAAGAGAGCGAGAGGGGAGAGAGGGAGAGGGACGGCGAATGGGAACACAAGGCACGCATGAAAACAGTATTGAAGAAATGGTAAAGTGGACACTTGGACATTCAAAGTGCGAGCGCCCAGCGACTGGTGGGTATCACTTTGGGATCGGCGGTTTCTCAGTTTGCTCCATATTTGAAAGGCAAGTACTTTTATCACTTTATGCAATCCCAGTATTAGTTGAAATTCATATAAATATCTCGCAATGTGTACTTAAACTTGTATCAAACTAAAACCTCAAATATCTATCAAATTAAGAATGTGAATCTGTCAGGTGAAAGCAATGCGGATATAGACCACGGGAGATCGGTGGACAGAATTCTATCGATCACTTGCACTAGCCTACTTAATCTTAAGAGAAAAAAAATAAAAAAATAACGTTGTGGTGATGCTGAACATGACTGAACGTTTGACTTAAAGAAACGCCTTTTCACCTGTGTTATTCGTCTTGTATGATCTCGTAATGGGAAGATCGATAGCAGTCTGTTTGTCTAAGTGATAATGTCAACGGATTAAAAGGACGATTATACGATAGACATGCTCAGAATAAAGTAGGGCTGACGCGCGTACATAAACATTTAAACAATTTTGAGAAGAAGCAAAAAACTAATGGAAAAAGTATAAAAGTAATATATAAAAGTAGCATATATCTGCCTCAAAGGATTATTTTCTCGTGACTTTCATTAAATTAGGTATCAACATACTTAAAAGCAATTACAGCACAATTAAAGACAGAAAGCACATCTCACTATATGACTATTATTTTTTGGGATCATATAGGCTATACATATATATTTTTTTTGCTTTAGGCCTTGTAATCATCAAAAAGCTTTTGTTAGTCATGAGTTGTAATGAACGTTTTATTGATAGGGGAGTAAATAAAATAAAGTGTAAAACAATGTTCAAAAAGTTAGTTGCAATGTTTCACTTGACAATATTAAGGATTATCATTATAAAATAATAAAATAAAATTAGCTAATCATAATCATATGACTATGAGTTATGTTACCTACGAAATCAATGATGGTCGAAGAGATGCTGTAATGTTTTGATGTGTAACAAAAATAATAATATTATTAATAATAATGATGATAATTAATGGTTTCACAGCACCTAATGCAATTTGTAACATGGTGTTATATTTCTTAATGACCGTGCAACCTCTAAAATAGCAATAAACAACATATACCATTTAGTCTAATGCATGCTCCCTAAGAGCTGCTCGAGTAATAAAATCCCATGAAACGCGGACCTCCTACCAAGTGAGCACGAATGTAAATACGCTCGGGTTAGATGGCATAAACTCTAAGGACACAGCAGGGATATTTCACCTTCCTTATTTTATCAGACGCCTATGATGTTACATTTAACCAACGTCCCACTGAAAACATAATAAATTGTATATTTTTTGTTTACATTTACAGTTTTTACAGTAAACATCTGAAACTAAAACATTAACCACACTAACTGGTTAGGTTTTGTAGTTTATACCTCTCCGTATAGCCTATGTGTACAGATACACTAAAGCTTCCCTTGAAACTGAATTGCTTGTATATCACAATGACTGGATCATTTATACTAAAGACATATCTGAATTGTCTGTTGCTTGATACCAGGCCTGTCATGAGCAATTTTAGAATTTATGCAATCATTACTTATTTAAAATTGTATAATATGTAGGTTTAAATATATAGACATAGATACTAATAGCAAAAAGATGCATTACAGAAATATAAACTTGTACAAATACAGAGTAAAAAAAAAAAAGTAATCAACAAAGCAATATATCAAAACTTTCAGCAAAGTAGAGGATCAATACCTTGCAAGTAACACAACACGTTTTGGTTAAAATTTACATGTGATAAACATTTTGGGGAACATTTGCTTATGGTATGGTTTTAAAGATATAGCTACGTTATGAATGTTGCATTGAAGAAAAAAAAATGTTAAGAGAGACATTTTGTTCTAGTTGGACATAGAAATATTTCGCTCTCTGTGATAATCTCACAGTTTTTAAACACGTTGCGTGCCTCTCTAATGCGATGGTGGGTTTTGTCACTTTGAGTAGTAGTGAGTTGAAAGGAAAGAGGAGGGGGCTTTTGTTCAATTTGATCCCTAACTATTTGGGGGCTCAGATTGGTGTGAAAGGGATGAGAAGGTCACTTGAAATCGCCTTTTATCCACTGCCATTTTCTATATGGATCAGCAACTTTCAATGGACATCATCTAATCGCTCTTAATGGAAAGGATAGTGGGGAGAGTTGTGGAAAATATCTTAAACTACGCCACTTAATATTACTGCATGGGCTATTTAAAAGACGTACTCGTTAATGTTTCGCATAGAATCACTCCAGCATTCCCCCCCCCCCCCCCCCCCCCCCCCCCCCCCCCCCCCAGTTGTGTTTAACAAAGGCCCAACGCTTCCATCATGCTTTGGCCACATCGTGATGTTCAGATATTTTGCTGAATATCGCTTAGTGGGCGTCATAGACACCATGGCAGTCACTGTACGTCTTAGGTCAGCTGACCAACTGTAGCTCTGTAGATTTTTTTTTTTTTTTTTTTTTGGAGAAAAAAAAAAAAAAGATTAGTAAAACATTTCTTTAACATCTCTTTATTTACAATGCACAGAAACAGGCGAAACAGGCGAAACTGCTAGTGTGGGACTGTGTTGATGGCCTATGATTACGGTGGCCGTCACGGGGGATGAAAAAAAAAACAGGTAGGAAAATATTATTATTTTTACAGTTTTTTAAATAGATTTCTAAGTGGCCCACAAAACTAAATGCATTGTCAAATTAATTATAAAATAGCTATGACTGTAATTGTACAAAATGGGGGAGAATTTTCTTTCTAGTTAGCTTGTGGTAGGAGTTTAGTTAGAGAGACTGTCAGTTTATGCTGGAGGTAATGGCTTTATTGCTCACAAACCATCATCTATTTAGAGCTTATGTGCTAATTGCCTTGGATAGCCTCATAGACCAAGATCATAAATCTGTTAGCAGTTAAAACAAGCCCAGACCCACAATAATTAGGCTAACTTACGCTTCTGACATTCCCTCAAAAAGCATGAAAACCACAACAATGACACTAAAGTACACGTATCCTATGTTGTCAGCAAATCCTTAAGCAGCTAGATCCATTTTCAGACGTTAGGCCCTGTAGACATAGGCAGGAACTTAACAGCACAGACAATATTCATAAAGGTCTTAAAGTAATGCATTAAAAATAAATATTTGTAATGACAGTAAAACTGTGTCGACTTGTCTACGTGTTACTTAATTTGTTTGAGCAAACATATGGGGAAACATTTAATAAAGATAGCAAGGGCTGGGTTTCCCGAAGCAAAAGCAGAACGAAGTAAAACGTCAGGTGCACATAAGCAGCAGGTTACTTAATCGGTACTTTTTCTCAAAAATAGAATGTAGGCTTAATAACGTTTGTATAGGCCTATAGGCTACAACTCTAGCTTCTTTACATGGATTTAAACGTATCTTTCTCCTTGTTTTGAATTCACCGGAGGCAAGGGGACATTTAATAAACAATATTAATGCAAACTACATTCGAGAATAAAAGAATGTAAAATCGCATTGAAAGCGGCACTAATGGTGCGCGCATGTCACGTGATAGATCTGGATTCACTTAAAGACACGCTATAACTTTGTGCAGGTCTTATTTGATAAACGTAAATAAATAGCCTAGTGGCAAGAGAGAGAAGATATATCCTTAATTATAATACTGATGTCAGAACAGATAACAACATGTGCTCCTGAACTATATATTATAAATTAATTATTCGTCCATTGTTTTCATTAACATCTACAATATGAAGTCAGCATCATTATTTCTAAAATATTATCTTACCAAAGCCATGGCCCTTTATTTGACTAAATCAAAAAAAAAAAAAAAAAAAGAATAACTTTTTAACACCAATATGACGGACAATTACTTGAGGCAGTTTTTACACTTTTCGTTTTGAAGAGACCAACTCTTCCGAGATATTGTGGAAAGACAAGGCCTTAGTTAAGCACGTTTGCACCTGACCACTCATGTAAATGATGCACTAAAAGTTCTAATAACAAGAGGTGTATGTGCTTGTTTGTAAAATAACGTACGGACGTTAGTTACTTACGATAAGATACCGGCCTGCAACCAGCCTAGTCGTGTACGGCGTTGTGGTGGTTTTTATTATTGAAGATAGTCTTATAGCCTATGTACCATGAAAAAGCCCAAATCTATTAGTATCGTATTAAACGTTGTTAGTGCAAGGTGTTCACTGCTATTTGTTTTAGGAAACAAGGGGTTAAGTTAGTTTTGTAGGAATTCAACACTAAAAGTATCCTACATCTCCTTATAATTTATAATTCCACAGAGATTGCCCAGAAACCAAATGTCCATCCTACTTTTATCCGCTTAAACCTTTTGTCATCGCGTTTTGTTATGGTTTTACAACGAATGTCCGAGCAAGTGCAAAGCCTAAAGCACACCGCTTAACACGAGCGGAAGTATTCTTAGCAGAGAAGAGCACAGATAAGCGACTGTATTTGAGGGGGAGAGCTTTTGTTGTGAGAGGTAGAGAGTCACATAGCGTATTTATAATGGTGTGTTTAAACCGACCCGCAGCAGGAATTTAATTGGAATTTCGTCTGTCTTAGGCACATCCACGCTGGGAGACAGAAGAGATTAATTGCTTTAAAAAGGGTGATAATGTACACGTGCAGGAGGAGTACAGATAAAGACACCTAATGTCTGACTTTTCCAACATCATTTTCAGTTTACATTTCATTAAACAATGTTTTACCATTATCTAATGGTAAATAGCCTATTATTAATATTGCTATAATTATTATACATATGCCACACACACATAAACATGTCAGGTATTTTGAGTTGTCAGAGGTTTAGTGATAGAAGTGACAGGAGATGCGAAAAGATCATAAGCAATATATAGCATGTTTATGTCATACCACATTTTTTTTATTTTTTTATTATTTAACTAGGTACTTTAAAAACTATTACTAGATTAACATTAACTCCTAAAAAAATCTTTTGTCAAAAATAAATTTTGCTTTATTTATGAATCATTTCTTGGTACTCCAAATGTCCCCAAACTACAGATAAGTAGCTCTAACTTATCACTCTAACGCTCGCTCTAAACTAAACTTTAAAATACATAAAAGTCATCTCCCTTATACATTCAAACTTGCAGCTTGAAGTGTCAACATGTAGGCTATATATTTTACAGTATTATTTCTAAATAAAGAAAATAGCTTCCACCTTGCTTCTCCTTATAAAGTGAAAGCAACAGTTCTATGGAGCAATGCTGAGTCATAACTGAAATTGGGTTGTGAGTAATTTCCACTTTGCTGAGTAGTTAGTCACATTAGGGTTTTAAGGCAAATACTAGCAGGTTGTTTGAGCTCCAACAGGGAGTTCAGAAATCTTTTTCCCAGTGAGTGTCCAGAACGGCTGTGTATAGTCAGGAGACTTTCAGAGTGAATGATGTGGCGTGTCTTTATTTAAGAGCAAAGTTGCTTAAATAGCTAATAAAAGATGGCACCTGATGACCTGCGAGAAAACAGAACCATGAGGGAAAAAAAGATGTCCTTGAATATGCATCAACGCATGTTTACAGGAGCATAGAGCATTTATATATTATACAAGGTACATCACAAAGAAAAAATCTAAATAGAAAAAACAGAACACGTGCGTACAGGTGTGTTTTCGACTTACAGTACTGTCAGTGTATTATTATCATGCATGTGCACCATTTCTATTATTTCAATATACATTATTAACCGCTTTTACAGTTTTCCAGTTTTTTGTATAGTTTGTGGAACAGTACACATCTAAGTACATCGATGATCTTACTCCCACAAATGTTTGTCAAGAGCAACATTAGTTCCCTATAGTAGAAGTTTTGTCACCAATGACCAATATTATCTCTTACACTATGATCTATCCTGTGACTGATAGATTTGGCTTAACTGTGATTCAAAAAGTGTGAACGTACAAATATATATCAACATATCAATAATAGCTTTCTTATCACATCATCTGCATAATATAATGAAACAACTGAACAGAAGTCACTTACGTTTTCTCCCTTTAGTCATCATACTCTATACACAGATTTGTTGAAGATATATTTTGTTTTGTCAGGATTCATAACTAAGAATGAATTACAGAAATAATTGTATAGGGCGTGGTGTAGTGTATGTAAACAATGCATATCATACTGGTAATCTGTTTAGTCTCACTTCTAGTAGCGCTCAGTCATATGTTCAACAATGTCAAGCATCCTGATTCACAGCTGATCCAACTCAGGCCTTCCAAAATGGATTTAAACAACAAAACCTGAATCAGGAATCAGATCAAGAGCAGCGCTCATGATTTACCTACATCATGTCTTTCCTGTCACTAAGCATGTCCTCATCATTTTTATCATCATGTTTTTGATGAATAAACTTGAACACTGCTACTGTCATGTCCACTTCCATGTCAAAGGCAATGAAATAGGAAAGATAAGGCAGTTTGGTCACCAAAGAACAATTTGTCCCTCTGTTTCCCTTTGCCTCTCTTTTTTCACTCTTTTTGTCCCTCTTCATCAGAATATGTCAATAAGCTTAGTAATAGATAGTTGCAGTGACAAGGAATTCACTCCTTGTCTGTGCATCTACTACATTTCCTAGCAATCGCTCCATGAAGTCAATAGACATATAACCTTAGAATTTGTCTCTCTCTGCTTCTTTTTGAAGAAAGTGTGTGGTAAACTTTCAGCTAAACAGGGCAATTGCACACTCTCAATAAGCATAATCTTTTTTCTGTGTTTCTTTTTCAGATTCTCAAAGATGGGCACTGAGATATCCGCAGGGTTTAGGTGGAAAAACACATGATCATGGTTTGATTGTGCTTAAACATACACACACTTAGAATGTAAAAACAGCACCTGCATCTCCGTTTACACGTCATACTCTTGCAGTGTCCCTCTATCAGTTCTATCTGTCAGCAAAGGAAAAGAATGCAGCCATGATTCCCGAACATACATTCCTCAAAGCAATCTCTTCACCTCATAAAAACATCTTTTGATAAATATAGTCAGGTTACCAGAGCTCTTATTTAAAAATCTGTGAAAAAGCATGTTTTCCAAAGTGAAAGAGGACCGATTATAGACAGCTGTGGCACTCCAAATGTGCCTCTCCACCCCATGGTTAGGACAGCAGTTAGTGAGGGACTTCCTGCATGGAAAGCTGTGTATGTTTTCCTTCAGTGAATTGAACATCCTGCAGATCTTAAATTCCAGTCAACAGTAAACTCCCTGACCTCTGAGCACAAAATTAGGCACATCATATAAGCAAGAGACAAAAGGGAAAGGGAAAGGAGGGACTGCAAAACAAAACAGAAAGATAGAGATACAAAAGATGACAAATTACGAATGAGAGATAATGCAATTTTTTATACACGTCTTCTGTGTAAGTTTTCTTAATTCATTGTATGAGGATTACAGGAAAAGGAAACCAGTTTGCACGATTAATTATAAGCTATATGACCAAAACATAGCAGTATATAATATATATTATGTCATCAGGTTAATTAAGTCAAATTAATATTTTTTACCACTTGAAACTAATTTGTGGTTACATGATAACAAACATTCTTTGCAGTATAACTAATCACAGAAAAACATGGGACAATGAACAAAGCAACCCATATAAATAGATCTAGTCATCGTATTGTAATGCTCGTAAACATCCAGACTCTTTTTACATATATGTGAGATCCATTCCTTTATTATGACACATGCATGCAATATTAGGGATCATCTCATTCTGTATTATACCATTCTGAAGTCTGATGTTTTCTATGTCTGAAAACACAATTATGTTTTTAGCCATGAAAGTGTCAGATTTCATCTTTTATTACATGGACAGGGTTGTCAGTTACAACATATGCGGTGAACCCTATCTGCCAATGTGTTTATTGAGCTATTATCAGTTGACTGATGAAACAAACTACTCAACAGTCAACATATGTTCCTAATTTGCTGGATTTATTTGATTTTAAACCACGTTTTCTGTTTTAAATGATTATGAAGGTTTGCAAGAGAGCTTTCTTTGCGGATCACAAACAATATGATTTTACAGTTGTATGTTTTTGGCATTACGAGCAGTGGCGATTTTGTCCTGGGGAGATGAGAGGCATTTTAATCCATTTTTTTTTTCTTCTAAGAGGTATATTTTTTTTACTATTTAATAAACATATGTAACTTCTGCCACCTCATATCACAATCACAAAATATATTCACTAGCTATATATTCAGTTTTTTTTCTTTTCTTTTTTTTTTTTTTTACCTCCTTCCTGTTGTCCTGAAATATTCATCTATAAGAAAAAGCTTAAAGGTAAGTGGCATCCCCTCATTACCTTAAGGAGCTGGTTCTGCCTTATTTATGTTCCCCACTCCCTGGGGTTTACTTGTGTAGCACCACCACAAGTACACAACAACTGATAAATTCAGAGATGCCATACTATAATGTAAATACTAAATGCAGAGCAGTAATCCTCTATGTATTTTTAATATGCAGAATGTATATTATGTTGAAGTTTGATATATTTGAATGCTTCCAAATAAATTATTTTGCATATGTGCATATTAACATATTTTCTTCTGTTTCTCATTGCCTGCGTTTCTCTTTGTCTGAAATCATATGCTTTATCTGGAGTATTATTGTGTACAGCTCTCAAAGGACAGAGATGTTTCCCAGAGCAGATCACATGACCCTATCATGTGCTATCACTGAAGTTGTTCTCTTATTGGTTAGTTACTCCACAATGCCACATTTGCACATATCACAGTATTTTTGGTTTCAGATATTTTTTGAGGTTGATTTAGAGATTGGGGGCTGGAAGATGAGGTTATATATAATGTTAATCTTTACATGTGGTTATAATGGTGTTTTTTCTCTCTATCATTTTCCTTATTTTTTTGATGATGACACTTGCTCTGCTTCAGGAAGCAGGTCTTCAAGGAAATGCACTCCTGCATCACAGTGCCTGATCACTAGAACAATGTGAGTGAATGTTTAGCTTTCTGAACAAAGCGACACCACATGATGTTGTGGGTGGAAAAGAAATCTCAATGGCCCTCTGTCGTATTCTTTCTCTACTTTACAGCTCTCCTTCATGTACCATGTCTGTCAGTGCCTTCTTTACTGGCGTTTAGGTGGTGTCGCCGATCATCAAGAAACGGTAAACACCACAGACAGTCGACTATGACGCGACCTTGGAACATGTTCCGTGCAATGACCATTATAAAATGCTACGTCTTTCATCTCTTTCCCTTTAGACATTGGGCTGCGGGATTGCAGCTGTGTGGCGGGTGCCACCAGACTGTTCATGTCTTGCCTTGTGTGTATGTGTGTGCCTGTGTGTGCGAGCGAGCGATCCCTTGGGGCTCTCTCCCTCAGCCCTGGCTCCCTGATTCGGTGTGTAAAAGCACCCCTGAATGATGGATTACTGTGTCAGTGCGGCCTGCGAAGGATTAATTTGTTTCATTGATTTCTCTTTAGGCAGAATGCCAGCGTTTGCTGCTTCCCACCTCCTTCCCGGAGACTCCCAGCCATAATAGACGGTAATGGCCTAAGACAAATCAACCCGTTTCTTGTAAAAATAGCAGCAAATAACCCCTGACTTTGCCTCACGAGCGTAAACCAGAGAGAAGCTCGATTCTGACAGCCACATTCACAGCGGGCATTAACCCCAGGAGAAAGCTCGCGCTCCACTTGAACAAAGCCATAAGTCTTGAATACTTACATCCCCCACTCACAGCTCAGAATGGATTGGTAATGACCGACTGTCTGGCTGTGCAGGTTATATGCGCTTTGCCTCGGCCAATCACAGGAACGAGTGACCTCAGAGATGTTTACAACACCATCCTACCAAGCAACAGTTTCTGTGCATTAGTTGAACACATGGATATCATATTTAAGCACCACAGTGAGAAGCCTAACAAATGTAGCCTATAAACACTCACCCCTGACTGTGTTTGCTAGCTCGGGGGCTGTCGTTGTGATGTTGCAGGCCTGGGCAGAGGATGAGAGAGTGTGTGGAGCTCTGGCCAGGCCCCTCTATATGGACTCTGAAGGGCCTGGAACACATAATATGCACAAACACACAAAAAAAGATTAAACAAAATGTACAGTCAGAGCTGATGTACATCCTCAGTCAAGTGGTGATTCCAAATCATTAGTTTAGAAATGTTCTGTCTGAGTGCAATACTTCATATTAATAGTAGGCAATTACACCTTGAAATGGTCGTTTTAGGTTTGGATCACATGACCATGAGTGCTGTAATTCACCTTATAAAACAGGTAACTGATATTACATCACCCCAGCTAAAATGGCCTGTGTTGGAATATTTTCAAGAGAAAATGCATTGCTTTGTTACATTTATACAGGTGCATCTCAATAAATTATAATATCATGAGAAAGTTTTTTTTTCTTCTGTAATTTAATTAAAAAAGTAAAACTTAAATATATTCTAGGTTTATTAGACATAAAGTAAAATATTTCCAGACTTTTTTGTTTTCATTTTGATGATTACAGCTTGCTGCTCATCAAAATAAAAAAAATCAGTATCTCAAATTATTAGAATATTTAATTTAATTTAATATATTTTTTTTTTATTTGAATCTATTAAATTACCATTCTCAGGGTATAAATACTGGGTTTAGGTCAGTAATCCCAACAGCAGTCATGGGGAAGTCTGCTGACTTGACAGTTGTCCAGAAGACGATCATCGAAGCCCTCTACAATGAGGGTAAGTCACAGAGGGCCATTGCTGAAAGAGCTGGCTGTTCGCAGAGTGCTGTGCCAAAGCATATTCATGGAAAGTTGACTGGAAGGAAAAAGTGTGGTAGGAAAAGGTGGACAAGTGAAAGGAATGACTGCAGGCTTGAGAAGATTGTCAGACGAAGCCGATATAAGAACTTAGGAGAGCTTCAAAAGGAGTGGACTGAAGCTGGAGTCAGTGCATCAAGAGCCACCGCACACAGACGTCTTCAGGAAATGGGCTACAACTGTCACATTCCACGTACCAAGCCACTTCTGAACCAAAGACAACGTCAGAAGCGTCTTACCTGGGCTAAGGCGAAAAAGAATTGGACTGTTGCTCAGTGGTCCAAAGTCCTCTTTTCAGATGAAAGTAAATTTTGCATTTAATGTGGAAATCAAGGTCCCAGAGTCTGGAGGAAGAGTGGAGAGGCACAGAAACCATGTTGCTGTGAAGTTTCCACAGTCAGTGATGATTTGGGCTGCCATGTCATCTGCTGGTGTTGGTCCACTGTGTTTTCTGAAGTCCACAGTCAACACAGCCATCTACCAGAAATTTTAAAGCACTTCATGCTTCCTTCTGCTGACAAACTTTATGGAGATGCTGATTTCATTTTCCAGCAGGATTTGACACCTGCCCACACTGCCAAAGGTACCAAAAACTGGTTCAATGACCATGGTGTTACTGTGCTTGATTGGCCAGCAAACTCGCCTGACCTGAACCCCATAGAGAATCTATGGGGTATTGTCAAGAGGAAGATGAGAGACAACAGACCCAACAATGCAGATGAGCTGAAGGCCACTATCAAAGCAACCTGGGCTTCCATTACACCTGAGCAGTGCCACAGACTGACTGCCTCAATGCCACGCCGCATTGATGCAGTAGTTCATGCAAAAGGAGGCCCAACCAAGTATTGAGTGCATACAAATGAACATACTTTTCAGAAGCCTGACATTTCTGTTTAAAATATCCTTTTTTTAATTGATCTTATGAAGTATTCTAATTTATTGAGAAAGTGAATTGGTGGGTTTTTGTTAAATGTGAGCTAAAATCATCAAAATTAAAAGAATCAAAGACTAAAAGTACTTCAGTTTGTGTGCACTGAATTTATTTAATACATGAGTTCCACAATTTGAGTTGAATTACTGAAATAAACTAACTTTTCCACGGCATTCTAATTTATTGAGATGCACCTGTATGTATGCATTTGGCAAACACTTTTATCCAAAGCGACTTACGTTGCCTTCAAGGTACACATTTGCATTTTTATCAGTTCTTGCTTTCCCTGAGAATCAAACCCATGACCTTAGCATTGTGAGCTATGTGAAAGCCTGTGATATTACAGACTAGTTTCTCGAGTTAAAGACTCTTTGTCTCGCCCTCTTTTTTTTTTTTTCTTCTTTCTTATACCATGGTAAGGACAGAATAGTTTATAAGGCAAACAATACAGTCATTTAAGAACAATCTAAAGATATTTCAATTTGATATTTGACAAATTCTAAAACATTTTTAAAAGCATCCATTCTTTTTATTTTTAAATTAAAGTCTTTGACTAGTGATATTAAAAGCAGTGTAGTCCAGTAATTTATGCTTACAAGACAATAAAGTCTTACACAGATAATCTACATCCTTCACCCTTCAAGTCTTGAATGAATGGTTGATTTCATAGAATTCTGATATGAATACACTCATCCTATCCCATTTACCATTTTTTAAAGATGTACTCATTCAGGTTTGAGTTCCCCATCTCTGTTTGTATGAGCAGAATCATTTACTGTCCACTGAAGGCACTGCAGTGTAAACACTCAACAGACTTTTTTTCCCCACAGACCAAATCAATCCTAATGCCCTTTCAGCTGTGTCTAGAAACAAAGTCCTTCAACACTGATGCTGTGGGTGGAATTAGGTAATCTCAGCTATGATACTAACTCATTGCCAGCCTCTTCCCAGGCTCCTTGCTGTCAAGAGCTGTGTTCCTCTCAGAAAAACAACAGTTCTCAGGGGTCCTTACATCCTTAAGTGGCTCCAGAAAAGGTTAGTTGTCAGGTAATTGTCCAGCTGCGGTTTGGCTTATCTTAATCACAGTGCTTCAACATAAGCCTGGGTCTGTGTTATGAAGAGGCTAACGGTGCTAAAGGGGAGGGTGGCTAGCTGAGGGATTTTGTTGTTCTTTTTCTCTTTTTGTAAATGCCTGGTGTGCTGAGATAGCCAGAGCAAAGTATAGCAAGTTAGTGTAAAGCTACAACACATAATGTGGACAAAGTGTTGGACTACTGTTGATACACACAACAATATTTCATGCAGAAGAAAAACAAAAAGAACAAATGGAACGGAAACGCAGCAACACCTTTGAGCCGTGTAGAACCAAACAAGCAAGTCAAGGCGCAATCCATTTGTCATGGTATGTTATGTATATCTGTAAAGTGCAGAAACTTGAGGCTTTGTGAAGCCTTTGATGTTGCCACTGAGTCACTCTTTAAGGGGACAGGTTGGAGAAAACTCTATTCAGAATCCATAACACTATACAGGGTCCTTTGGTAACATTAAACAAAATAACAACAACTAAGAAGGCCTCTTACAAGAGTCAGCAAATGCAACCAAACATCTATTTACTCTGTACTTCGAAGACAAATTAAAATATACAAAACGAGCACAGATCTCTGATCATATAAACGTTAAAACTGTAAACCGAGTTCATTCAACCGTTGTAGCCATTTATTCTGATGTAGTTTGCAGTGGTGACACATAGTCTGCTGTCATTTTGCTCCGCCGACGTCAAAGGTTGAACACAAACTATAAAATATTTGTCGGGGGTCCATCAATAATCCTGACATGCGGACTTATACAGTACAAAGCTAGAGGCAGAATGAACTGTCTCGACAAAAGCATCTGGTGCACATGTTGACCCAGAGGCCAAAAGGTTAGCAGCCAGACTCCTCTACCCATCCCCACTATGCTTTCATATGTTCATTTGATGGTCGCTGTGGCAATTATAAAGGTATACTTCAGCCAGGTCTAATGGACTAGGGACAAAGAGCAAAGCCTTTACAGTGGGGACCCAAGTCAAAGGTTAGCATGGCCATAAGACTGATTATGGAGCATTCGATGAAATGGAAAGATGCGGGCAGCGCACATGCTGAGCTGCTCATCTTTATGCATATCTTGACTATGAACATGTCTTATGGAAAACACATTAATGATCATTTTAGTTGTCATGCAGTAGATGTTGTTTTTGTTGTCTAGATTGCCACCGGCTTTTAATGACTATTAAATATGAATGGCCAAGGTCATGAGGGTCGCAGTCTGCATTTAGAGTGTATGACCAGTGCCACATGTAAAGGTTAAAATGGAATTGCTTGTGCCAAGTTTATGAAGAGCCCCATTTATGCAGGCCAGCAGGGGTGATTTATGACCAGAGATAAGAGGAAGGATGGGTGGAAAACTCTTTCTTTTTCAAATGCAATCAGCTTCTGTAAATACGTAGCTTACTTATATCCATCACGCTGTCACAGGGAATCGCCATTCCTTTGCTTAGATGAAATAACAGCTTTTGTCTGGGTACCGACAACTGTGCTTTTGAAGAACAGTTGTTTTATCATTTTGTGTGTGTGTGTGTGTGTGTTTGAAGCTCACTTTCCAAGTTCCCTAATATATTAGCCTATGCAATTACATCATTCTAAGCATACCATATCACAACATATTTAAAAGTAATCACTCATTTAATTCTCTGTGTAATCCATTGTAACAGCAGTACTACGTAAGCAGACGGCATAGTTAAAAGGGTGGATAGTCTGCTAGCAGACTCTGTTCATTCAATTGGTCATATAAAAGCAAAACTGTATTTTACTTGGCATCTGATTCAGAAGCGACTGCATGTCTCATCATTTCTACCTGCCCCCATAACTAGTTAAAGTTGTTGAATACTTGGTCTGGTTTAATTAGGTTTAAAACAATTCATTTTGATTAAGTCAAACCAGATTTTTGGCATTGTGTGTCCAAAAGGTACATTTGATCTGCTATCAGAACAGCCACATATTCACAGCTAAACTGGGATGTTTTGTCACTGAATACCACAGCCAAGAACATTTGTGGATCTTTGGCCCTTAAATCTGAAAACCACTCAGTGGTATGATCTTTGTGAAACTGCACCCCAGTGGCTCAGGGTCTGGCTGAAATGGAAAAAAAAAAAGAACGAGAGATGTGCTTTGAACTCTTTGCCAAAACGGAAACATGGTCTAGTGCTGCTCATTTTAACGAGTCGTAAGAACTATTTTTGTTCCCTCATATAGTAATAAATTTGGTCTTTCCTTTTTATGTAAGCTTAATGTTTTTCTAGGTGTGGATCAAAGGGTGATAATTCGGAAAACCATACGCATCAATACATTTTACCTCATGCCTCTCAATGTCACACACAAATCCTGTTTAATTTTTACTATATGTTGCACTTGGACTTCAGCAACCAACTTCAGCGGTGAAAGAATGAAAATATATGAAGCACTGTGGGAAAAGTCAAACAAAAATTTAATACAACAAACCCAAATATTGGTTTGATGACTGACATTTGAAATAGGGCATAGGGTGGATGTAACTTAAGTCTAAGTACACTCTTCTCCCTTTTTCACACACCCCTCTGGGTGACTGTTATTAATGCTATTTCCTCTCGTCATATTATGTCATACGGGACATTTAAAGAACGTCATTTTCTGTAAGGGCCCTGCATTCTGCCAGTAGTCAGAGTACAAATCATCATCAGACCAGACAGAGTCATCATCACTGTCCTCCTATATGTTATAAAGCGCTGCTCATCTCTCTTCTAGTTCTTTGGAAGGTGTTTTTTATCCTTTTCTTTTTTCTTTTCTTTTTTTTTGTCTGCAGCATTTCATATCAGCATATGGTTTGAAATACGACTAGCCTAAATGATTTGTATGAATTTGAGCATGTGTGATGTTTTGTCTCTTATTAAAACAGATCAACTAGCTACTCTCTGAAGACTTCCCACCTGGCTGTTTGTTTGTGTGTTCAGGGAACAAAGCTTTACATTAAAATATGATTTTATCAATAGTGTGATGAGTAGTGTCAGCCTGCCATTGTGTAATTATTCTGGCCTCATGTATCAATAAAGCCGCAATAAAGCTGTCATGCTTGATCTCTTGGTCGTGAATATGCTGAAAGCAGTCAACATTTTTACCAAATGTCTTTTTTTTTTTTTTTTTTTTGACAAACAGCACTTTATCTATATCCTTATCTCTATCACTAAAGAAAATCCTAACATCATTCAAGTGTATGGCCATCAATGCAAAGCCAATAAACCTGCCTATTGGATTTTGTCTATTAATGGAAGAGAGCAACTAGACATTCAGCATTTTAATGACATCTAGAGTTAGCAAAGATAAGAAACCAGGCTACATCTTAAGTGATATCACACGAGCAATGTTCAGACAAACATGATTGCGAATGTGATATTGTTTTATACAAAATGTCCGTAAACAATAAGTTTATATTGAGTTACTTACATTTCGGACACAATATTGGCAGTTAGTTCGTGTATTTTGCTCCGTCAATGAAAATAGTTTAAAGCCTTCAACCGTCACTGGTCTCCTAGCAACACAAGCTTCATTTCTTTCCTGAACGAATCTGTAATTTTGAACAAATCGTTGACTAAATGACTCAATGATGCACTAATAAATGCACTCAACTGTCGCCTATTGCCGTAAATATACAACATGCAGAAAGAATCACTGAACAATCAACACGACTATTACAATCTTTTCTCGTTTTTGAGCCTTTTAGCCCGAGGACAACGGTCATCATATGGCTCAGCAGCGCTCGTACGACGCGAGTTTGAGTTTCGCCTCGAGGTTAATTTCTATTTTATGTCTGTCCTGTCAAAATAAATGAGCAATATCACACGAGTAGCCGTGTGATATAAGAATTAGGGACTTTAAGCAGCAGCTGCTGATACAACGGCAACAGCATTCTGGCGTTCTGTTGCGCATGCGCAAATTTAACTGCTACTTCTTGACGTTCTACTGTAACCGTCTACTATACAGGAGAATAGCCGATTTGCTGTAGTCGATAATAAGTGACAGATTAGATAAGTAAATGTTATGTTCTATTTTAGTTGTATCTGTATGTCATTTAATGCCAAAAGCAACCATTCTCTTGCTTTTATTGACATGTAATGTATTGTTTACTATGTCAAATGATTAAATGATCCACGCCATCCTCTTTGTTGTTGCTTGGCGACAGTTTACTTCCGGTCGCCGTTGCCGTTCCATCAACAGCTGTTAAAAAGTCCAGATAAGTTGCTATGCAGTTGTGTCTATCAGCACTTTTGGAATGCTGCGTAGCCAATCAAATTAGAGGATTGAAACTAAATATTTAAGGTTAACATTTCTGCAGATGGATCTTTGGATAATGTTCATGGTCCTGTTTGTCACAAATTGATGTCACTACAGTCTACTACATTCACACTAAAACGCACGGAAATACAACTACCATACTAACACGTTGCAATGGCAGGAGTGTCAGAACCAATGAGGCAGTATATATCAGTGGATTGTGTTTCACACTCTAGCTCTCCTGGGACAAAGTGGCCTCAGCCAATAACACTTAAGACCCTGGTACAGAAAAACGCAAGATCTTTTATTGCCACTCATCATTCATGTAATATCTGGCAGCATTTGTGATTACAGAACAAGTGATTGACTAACTAGACACTCGGGTAGTGAGTTATGACCAGGCTTACCTTCTAGTTCGACGTGAGACATCTGCGTCGACAATAACTCTTCCTTCCCACTTCAGCAGTAAATCACAGAAAACGCCAAAGACGGAACAGTTAAATAATAACCTCAGATTTATTGTAAATCTGTCACAAAATTAGCATTATGGTGAGGCCACTTCACAATGGAGAGAAAGAGGATAGAGAGGTGATCGATCGGAAAGTAGATGAGAGTATTGATATAGTGCAAGAGAGAGAGAAACCGAGAGCACAGGTAGGTTGATCGACCACTTGCACTGGAATCAATGAACTCAGAGAGAGTGGAGAGAACTTCCGTCCATGGGTGACGAGAACCTTATCAGGAATAATATGTGACTTCACGTAAAGTCTCAACATCTCCAAAAGAGAGATTTTATAACTTACAACAACAACAACAACAACAACGAGGTTTGATAAGGTTTTGGCTTTATATTTTATACATTGATCAGACACTTTTAGCAAAGTAACATCTAACGGTTTGTGTGCTCCCCACTTCATGCTTTGCCAGTTGAGCTACATAGTAAACATAGGAAAACACTGTCTGTATCACATTAACATTCACTGATTACCACTCACATAATATTAATTTTGTCTTTCTCATAATTCTGTCATACTATCATTTACATATCTGCATTTAGTAGACACTATTACCCAAAGCATGCTTAGAGTGCATTCACATATATTGGTAGGCTATATTTTGCCAGTATATGTGCATTTGAATGGGAATCAAACCCATAAAGATGGTTGTTCAGAAGAGATTTAGCTCCCATTTAATACTGTCATTGTGGTGATCTACAATGTAAGTGTGTCTGATTCAAACCACTTACAAACAAGTTTTTGACTGATTTATTACAAAGGATTAGTTGATAAAAACAATTTGTTTGTGAATTTAACAAATGATTGTGGAAATTGAACATAACACCAAACGTTATGAAATAAGTGACTAAGAGAGTCAATATCCCAGTTAACAAAAATATGTTTTAAGAATGTTTTGCTAATGTCTATTAAAGGGATAGTTCACACAAAAATTAAGATTCTGTCATCAATTACTCAACTTCATGTCGTTCTAAACTTGTATGAGTTTATTTCTTCTGTTGAACACATGAAGAAGATATTTTGAAGAATGTCTGTAACAGTTGACGGTAGCCATTAGCCCCTTTTACACAGCAATCCCATTAAATTCCGGTAAAATTACCAGAATGACTTTACCGATAAATACACAAATATGCTGTTCACACTTTTTAAGAGTAAGACACCATTTACACATCAGCAGCAAAGTACTGGTAAATTCTGTAATGTCAGTCATCGTGAAATGATCTTTAAATGCTGCACCATTGTCTTCATCTGCTCGCATGAGGTGAAATCTGTTCAATTTGACAACATTTTTTGATGTCTGAGTGACCGGTATAACGGATGATCAAACAGAGTGTGTTTTTGCTCTTAAAAAACACGAGGCGCGCATAATAGTATCCAACTGCAGAGCTGCAGCGCTGATGAATGGAAAAGAAGGCTGGGTCTCGAGCATGACACGTTGAAAAATCTGCGAGACGTGGCACAACGGTCAAAAATGATCAACTAACGCATATTTACATAGAAACTATTAAAAAGCTAACTATTAAAAAAGTTAAATATTAAAAAGCTTACTGTAAACAGCGCGGAGTAATCACGTCATCTACATAGTAACTTTTGATTGGCCCAAAGCCAATATAAACTAATAAAAATCTTACTGTAAACAGCGCGGAATAATCACATAGTAACTTTATGATTGGCCCAAAGCAGTATATAGACAGTAGTCTATATAACTTAAAGGGATAGTTCACCCAAAAATGAACATTTTTGCCATCATTTACTCACACTGTTATTCCAAACCTGTATCAGTTTCTTTCTTCTGCTGAACACAAAAGAAGATATTTTAAAGAATGTTGGTAACCAAACAGTTAATTGTAGCCATTGATTTCCATTTTTTTCACTTTGGTAGTCAATAGCCCCTTTCACACATACAGTATTTACTGGTAAATTACCAGTACTATGGAAATCAATGGCTACATTGGTAATGTTTGGTTACCAACATTCTTCAAAATATCTTTTGTGTTCAGCAGAAGAAAGAAACTGATACAGGTTTGGAACAACAGTGTGAGTAAATGATGGCAAAAATGTTCATTTTTGGGTGAACTATCACTTTAAGTTATAAAAGATGTATTATTGAATGTTATCTGAATGTTTAAAAGTTTTACCTTTTTTTCTTGGTTATGGAAACGTTAAGTGAGCATTCCTTTTTATCATTTTGCAAACATTATAGGAATGTTTCAGAATGTACAGAGACCATTCAAAAGTAACTATAACATTAGAAAAATAGATAAACATCCAACTAAAACGTTCCATGAACAAAGTACAAATAATGTTTCTGTGCTAATGTTTTGAGAACATTATTAAAAACCAGATAACTTTGAAAGAATGTTCTGTTAACATTACTGGAAGAATGTTTCATGAATGTTCATAAATTTGAGAAAACCTTGCCAGAACGTTCCCTGTTAGCTGGGATGCCCTCTAACTTGTTGCTAGTGTTGTGGGTGGATCAAACCGTGTAAATCAAACCAAAAGAAAACATTAAAAGACAATAAGGAGCTGTTTTTACATCTGTATTGTTGTGCAAATCCATTCACAGTAGTCTATATGACAAATCCATTTTTCACACATATTTATTAAAGCACAGACCCTGGAGTGGTTTTTCAAACATGAAAATTTCTTACCACAAAACATCTCAGAGCAACAGCTGTGCACATCCACTACAAACATTTGGAAGCTTCTGTTCAATGGTAGAAAACAAGGAACTGGTCAGAAGCTCCTGTAGCAGCAAGTAAAATACTGCAAGTTCTTAAAAATGTGTTTTTAACTTATATGGACCTTTTAAGCTCCCTTCTTTCAAAACTGTGCATTACTCCGGGTTATATGTGGTGGTCCTGGCAGAGCAGTTCACTGGGGGTGGTTTTTAGATGTCTGCAAGACAGAATTGGACCAGCTGACGTGGATACATCTCTTTATTTTGAGCCAGAGGAATACACTGCCTGCTTCACGTAGCTCTAGGCAAGTTTGCATGAGAGTCTTGGAAACTTGGAAACCTCCAAGATGGAGGTTGTTGTGGACAGTTTGAGAGGATTTGCCGTGTATCAGCTGGGGCAGAGGGCTTTTATGACTCAGGGATACCTCAACTGTTCTGGAATACTGTAATGAGAAATACAGTTTGAAAATGGAAACACACAACAACATAACCATAAGTATCTCCCAACAGACAGACACAACAGTGCATAACGTGCTTTCCCTCTTCTATTGCTCACCTGTCCATTTCCATCTCCCGTCTCCTCCCGAAGGCACAGAAGAGCATCCACCCCTACATCTGCGTACCGTATACACACAGGAGACACGTCATTCGAGTCTGGGTCTACACTCTGCAGCCAGTGTAGACAGCTGCCTGACTGCTCGCTTCTTCCCTCGGCTCCCCCTGGGACCTCCTCTCCTGCCATGCCTCTCTCGGAAGGTGATTGATGAGAAGCCATTTCCGTACTTCTCCCTCGCAGACAGCACTCGGCTCTTCTCCACTGATGTACCATGTGAAGACTCCTCTCAGAGGGATGGGTTTCTCTTCAAGCCATCAAATGAAGCGTCCATGCGCTGGAAGTTGTGCCGGGCCAGCTGCAGCCGCTGCAGTGGACCAGACTAAAGCCGGTGACGGTGGTTTGGGTAAGTGAAGACTGGTCTAGCCAACCTGTGTGAGGATGGGAAAAAAGAAAGGGGAGGAAAAGGTGTGTGCTATAAGCATTAGGCAGTCTCAAAGTGCTCCACAAGACAAGGTTTGTCTAGCTTGGATGCATAGTGGTCACGCAGAATGAGAGACAGATATGTAGGCAATGACTCAGGGAAACCCAATGGAAAGAAAATCTACCAATGAAATCTTTTTAATGTCTTTTTTTCTCAGCAATGAATTATAGACTACTGCCCGTCAGATGTTGCTCATGAGAAAGACCCCAGTAATTTCACATGTGTCTCGTCTAGAGTTTCAAAAAGAGCTGAAAAATGTATCAATTTATATAAAAGGGTTAGTTCACCCAAAAATGAAAATTCTGTCATTAATTACTCACCCTCATGTCATTCCAAACACAGATATTCAGATATTTTGATGAAATCTGAGAGCTCTATAACCCCTCCATAGACAGAAATTTAATTACCACTTTCAAGTCCCAGAAAGATAGTAAAGACATCGTTAAAATAGTCCATGTGACTACAGTGGTTCAACCTTAATTTTACGAAGCAATGGGAATACTTTTTGTGCAGAAAAACAAAACAAAAATAACAATTTCTTTGCTTCCCTGTCATTCTCATACGCTGTTTATGTTGTAGAGACAGTGCAGAGCTTCTACGTCAGAACACAGACTCAGTATTGGCCGACACTGTACACATGAGCAGCACGACGTATATAATAATATCTTATTTTGTTTTCCACAGAAGAAGGAAAAAAGTCTTACAGGCTTGGAAAGATATGAGAGTGAGTAAATGTTTTTTGGGTGAGCTATCCCTTTAAGAATGAGAACTCCATTAAGTTTCATAAGCTATGAAAGAGCAACATCTGAGCAACAGCATTTCCCTCTTGCGATTAGAGGAACACAGTGCTAAACACTCAAAGATGTAAAAAAGACACATGGAATGAACAAATAAAACAAACCATTTAGACAACACAATATAAAGCAAGACAAACACAGACAGAGCAAAGCAGAGCAGCACAGCACTAAAATATAAAAATAAAGTCTCTCAGAGTAGTTTACCCACATATCAAAGTGATGTAACACATATTACCATGGCAGGATTTCCCCTTGCTCATCACATCAGTTACTCTGGACTAATAATAGACTTCAATGAAGTGCATTGTTTTAGCACATGCTAGGTGGCTAACAAGGCCTTTGGTATTAAACTGCTAGAATTTTGTGTATATAAAAAGCTAATGAATACAAGAGTGATTTCACTTGTTTTCTTTTCATTAACTTCACTCCCCTCTTTTCTGTCCTGACTTGGCAAAGTGGGCCGTGCCCATCAAAGGCTTTGATGTGCGCTCATCTGATGCGATGCCCCTGCACTGGGTAAAAGAACAGCCTGTGTGATGCTGCACAACAACATTTGACCCCATTTAAAAACTTGATACCAATTAAGTAGGATTTTACCCATAAATAATTTAGCAGGTTCTATCTCTCTCTTTCTCTCCCTCAATCTCGCACTGCACTCTCACAGTGGAAAGAGACTGGCTAATGAAGCACTCACTTGGGTGAAAGTGGAGCAGACAGGCTGACTATGGCCCATTTTTATCAGCTTCTCTAAGTGATTCATTTCTAAACTTGATATTTATATTGTGGTGAATTATTCTATATACTTTGGCCCATCATCTTCTAACTGATTGGTTTAGCTCGTAATTCTTGAGAAAGTGAGAAAGAAAGACAGTGACAGAGAAAGTGTGAGATTCAGAACAGCATTCCCAGGACATCCTGATGTTCAGGTCTCACTTGAATGGAAAGACCAGATCATGGGTTGTCATGATGATACCTGACTTTCAGTGGTCACTACCAGTATTAGTGAAATTTTATCATTTAAAAATAATAATTATAATAATAATAATTCTGATAACCCTGGAAAACAAATTGGTGTAGAAACAATTTTCACTGAATTACAAACAATTTCAATAAATTCCACAAAGAAACGGCAAGTACACATTGAATTAAATGTGAAATTTTGACACCAGTACTCCAGAATTATTTATTTTCTTAGAAAAAAAAATCTTTTACAGTGTTTTTTATTATTTTATTTTTTTTACATTTTTAAAATAAAAATGCTTTCAACTATTTTTGCAATAGGGTGAACATTACTTCAGGTAATTTTTAATTAGTTTTTAATTATCAGGTAAACAGTAAGAGTGGTTTTCTCTCTCACTTTTTGTCAGTGTTGTTGTTTGATTCATATTAGCAACATAATAGACAGCCATTTTTTATATAACAAACCAGATGTGTTTAAACTGATACCTCACCAGGTGTACTTTTTGACAAAGAAGTGCTTTTGACGTTTAGTGTTCACAGTTGCATTACTGCGCAAATAAGTACAACCCACAGGTACTACTCAATACTACTGATGCTGTGGAAAGATTGGTATGGTTACATTATTTTTATTTATTGAAGTACTGTAAATTTGATATCAATAGATGAAGAATAAAATGACATCATTAATGATAATAAATGGTGATTGTCAATAGGAGAAAAAAGCATGAAGTTAAGTAGGGATAAAGAATGGGTGCAGAAGCTGGGGATGTTATTAATGAGAGCGAGACTTGTGTTGTGCAGGACTGAAGAGAAAGATAACTTGTGTTTGAGCGCTTGAGTCTTAAGCATGAGCATATGCGCTTGTGTTAATGTGTGTATGCGTGTTTGTCTGAGTTACATACTTGGTTGCTGTTTTCTTTTGCTTGAGCACTATCAGTGGGGGATAGTTGCTGTCTTCTTTGAAGCGAGCTCCAGTTTCTGTGAAATCAGATTCTCTATTCCCCTTGCTCCTCTCTGCATTGCCAGTGAAAACACATACAGGCACACACACCCTATCTATAAGGCTTGGCTTCTACAAACACTGAAGAGCATGTCTGTCTACATTTTCATCCTGCTTCTTTTATTTCACTCCTTAAGACACTTCTCATTATTTTAATATCATAGTATCATGATTACAAATTTGTTCATTACATCATACAATATTATATGTAGTAATCAAATTCATTACGAACAAAGTGAACAATAACTTCAATGTAATTGAACCAAAGTGTGCAATTTTTGTCACTAGCATCATTGTTTTATGTTTTATAAATTGCAAAACACTACTGTCTGCCATTGGTCAGACAAACAGACACTCATATCCAAATGCTGCTGTTTTAGGCAGGTTGGGATGCTGAAACAGAGCAATGCTTTTAAATCACACTTTTGGGGGAGTCAATCTGCTCTGGCTTACTCAGTTTTCACTGCAATTTAATACAGAAGAACAAAGGTTAGTTCACCCAAAAATGATAATTGTGTCTTGTCTCACCCTCATGTCCTTCCAAACCTACACTCACTGGCCACTATTAGGTACACATTGCTAGTACCAGGTTGGACGCCATTTTGCCTTCAGAACTGTCTTAATTCTTTGTGGCATAGATTTAACACGGTGTTGGAAACATTCCTTAGAGATTTTGATCCATATTGACATGATAGCATTACACAGTTGCTGTAGATTTGTTGGCTGCACATCCATGATGCAAATCTCCCGTTCCACCATATCCAAAAGGTGCTCTATTGGATTGAGATCTGGCGACTGTGGAGAACATTTGAGTATAGTGAACTCATCGTCATGTTCAAGAAACCAGATTGAAATGATTAGAGCTACAATACTAGGTAGGCTGTAGGTTTAAACAATGCTCATGTGGTACTAAGGGGCCCAAAGTGTGGCAAGGAAATATCCCTCACACCATTACACCACCACCGGCAGCCTGAGCCATTGATAAAGGGCAGGATGGATCCATGCTTTCATGTTGTTTATGCCAAATTCTGACCCTAACATCTGGATGTTGCAGCAGAAATCAAGACTCATCAGACAGGCAACATTTTCCAGTCTTCTGTTGTCCAATTTTGGTGAGCACATGTGAATTGTATCCTCAGGTTCCTGTTCTTAGCTGACAGGAATGGCACTCGGTGTGGTCTTCTGCTGCTGTAGCCCATCTGCTTCAAGGTTTGATGTGCTGTGCGTTCAGAGATGCTTTTCTGTAAACCTCAGTTGTAAGAAGTGGTTATTTGAATTACTGTTGCCTTTCTATCAGCTCGAACCAGTCTGGCCATTCTCTTCTGGCCTCTGTCATCAACAAAGCATTCACCCACAGATCTGTCGCTCACTGGATATTATCTCTTTTTCGGACCATTCTCTCTGAACCCTAGAGTTCCAGTAATTTAGCGTTTTTTTGAAATACTCAGACAGCACGTCTGGCACCAACAACCATGCCTCGTTCAAAGTCACTTTAATCACCTTTCTTCCCCATTCTGATGCTCAGTTTGAACTTTAGCAGATCGTCTTGACCACGGCTGCCTAAATGCATTGAGTTTCTGCCATGTAATTGGCTGATTAGATATTTGCGTTTACAAGCAGTTGAACAGGTGTACCTAATAAAGGGGCCAGTGAGTGTATATGACTTTCTTTTTTGTAGGACTATATATATAGGTGAAACTCAGTGGGGTCAAACAGGTTTGGAATGACATGAGGGTAAGTAAATGATGACAGGGTAAACACTCTTTTTAATTTTTGAAATTGTAATGGCAATCCAAAGTAGGCAGAAAAGCTTGAGCACAATAGTTCTCCATAATTCTCTCAGAACCAGGGGTTTAATGAAATATTCACCCCACACTTGACCTGCTTTATGCAGCTATACAGTAGCCCCTCCCCCTTTTGCCCACTTTTCCACCCTCCCTCTCCTCCAGTGAGAGGTAGGGCACAGGGCGGAGGGCATGCCAAGCTGGTCGACACTTTTAAGCAAAGATTAAAGCTCTTCCTTTTTAATCAGTCATTTGGCAATGTGCTAAGCCTTTCCTATCCTGCCACTGCCGTAGATCAATTTTTAATGCAACTGTGCACAGAGCAGCCGTCTGACAGGCAAGAAAGGCAGTATTTACAAAGGGTCTATTTACAAATATGGGAGCGCAGAAAATCTTTGCGGGCCACAATTGATCACTCTTAAGGAATTTTAAATGAATCTTCTGTCATGCACTGCGACCTCTAAGAGTCTCAATGTGCGAGTATGTGGCAGCTGTGTGATGTAATTTTATGTCTGCATTTATATATATATATATATATATATATATATATATATGAATTCTATTTTTCTATTTATTTTTAAAATGTGCAACAATAACTGGAACACAAACTGGAAAACACCTGATGTCAGTGTGTTGTGCAGAATTTTTTTTTTTTCTTTCTTAACAGCTCTACTCTGAATTTAGACTTAAAAAAACAGTGTATGTATGCCCTGTAATGATAAATTAATGAAGGAGTGCTATACTTTAAGTTATGCATGTTTTTTGGAGACTTCATATCTGAACTGGAGTGCTGAACATTTTGATTCAAAACTAGGCTAAAGATGAGTTTTTGATTCAGTGCTGTAACTTTTAGGTTATATGCCTCATAAGATTCATAAGGTGCCAGGATATTATTTAAAAATAACCTTATAACTATGCACACCTTTACATTTTTATAGGCTTGCCGCAAATTTAGCTCAAAATTACCTCAATCGGCTTTCTCTCTGTCATTCAGCACCCGGCACTGCATTGATCTCCACAAAATTGACCTGGTTTCTTTCAGATCAATGCTCTATTACATGCCATCATTCTGAGGTGAGTCACAGCGGTGAAGAGTTCAGCATGTTGTTGTTTAACCTCTGTCCTCTTTGTGCAAGCTGTCTGAGCAAGATGCTAAATTACACAGGAAACAACAAGGCTGGAAAAAAATGACTTTCTGGAAGCTTACATATAAACCAAAAAGGGATGCATGGAACACAGGCCCATTAAATAACCACTGTAATTTACTCGCATTGTGAATGATTAACAAGGCTACAGACACACAAAAATACTTTCCACCCCTTGGCCATAATACACATAAAAGGTGATGTAGTTGGATTAATGGAAATTCAGATATCATTTGAACATGCTTTTGAAAAAAAAAAAGTGATGTGAAAAGAAACAACCTTGACCTCAAAAGTGTAACATCAAAGTAAGGCTGAAGATAATCAGTCCAACAGAAATAAGGGTAAGTGTTTTATTCAAAGAATCTACATTTGCAAAGTCTTAAATATGATGCTTATTAAAAAAATAAAACATAAAATAATTATTAAAAGCCAGTTAATAATGAACATAACTTTTTTTTTTTTTTTTTTTTTTTAGTCTTTTGTGTTATATATATCTATAATATTTAATTTTCAACATACTACCATTTAAACGTTAGGGGTCAGGAAGATTTTTATTTATTTATTTTTAAGTCTCCTTTGCTCACCAAGGCTGCATTTATTTATTCAGAAATACAGTAAAAATGTAATATTGTGAAATATTATTAAAGTTTAAAGCAACTGTTTTATATTTTAATATATTTTTAAAGGTAATTTATTCTTGTGATGACAAAGCTGAATTTTCGGCAGCAATTTCTCCACTCTTCAGTGTCACATGATCCTTCAGAAATCAGAAATTTTTGGTGCCCAAAAAGCATTTCTTATCTTATCTTAACAGCATTTATTAGATATTTTTTTGTAACAATGTAAAAATCTATACTGCCACTTTTGATTAATTTTAATGTATCCTTGTTAAATAAAATAATTGATTTATTAAAAAAAAAAAAAAAAAAAAAAAAAAAAAATATATATATATATATATATATATATATATATATATATATATATATATATATTGAACTATATTGTATGTTCTTCTGACTTAATCAAAACACAGTAAGTAAATAATACAATACTCACAAAGTAAATGTACTTTTCAGAAATGTGATTGTTTTCTCTTATAGTAACATTTTTTGTTTTCATGTTTGGGACCAATTTGACCCCTAGCAAAAACACACTGCAGAAAAATAAACTGCCAGGAGTGTGCCTCTATACAGTACCAGTCAAAAAATATGGTTACCTTTATAGCAAACTGATTCTGCTTCATGACCAAGCTAACTGTTCTTAATTTCGCTGTTTCTTCATTGAGCGTGGATTTCTCTTACTCTACCTGTTTCCCAGTGGGAAATCAGTTAACCAAGCAGTGTTGTGTGGTTTTGACAGTGCTCGAGGCTTTTGGCTGGGCCACACAACAAGGCTTTCAGTGTGAGTGTGCCTGTGTGTGTGCGCGCATTACCACCTCTCACCTCTCTCCTGACATTAGTAATAAAAATGAACACAGCCTAAACTGCTTTCAGTCAACTCCGTAGATGTGTATGTGTGAGTGTGTGTATGTGTGCGTTGGTGCTGTCATCAATTTGTAGAGAGTTTTGGCCAGGCGAGGTGACGGAATGGCTCCTTGATAAACAGAGAAGCGGTGCTTCGATTTTCCATCCAGAGGCATTTGGAAACACATGGGTCTCTGAGCCAGCGAGCAGGGCGGAGGAGCCTGGTGCTTACCAATAGAGTAATGCCTGCACAAAACATTACTGACCACCCATACTACAACTCCCTAGTCTGACAAAATAGAAAGAGAGAAAGAAACGAGGGAGAGCTTGACATAAAGGCAGGACATCCTTTCTAAATACACAGATACGCTCATAACTTTTCAGCAAAGATAAAAGTATCCTTTAACGCATAAAAAAAATGAATATGCTTGTGTTGTAATTTAAGAAAGTCTTCTTCTAAAAGGGTAGCAGACTATGGTCTAATCAAGCTCAGTGTCATGTGTGGGTGTTGTATCAAGAAAGTGCATGATGATGGAGTAGTCAAAACAGTCTTTTAATAATCAATGAGAACACGCAGTTGTTATTAGACTAACAACCACTTGGCACTAACAATATTGGACAAATGAACTAGGGAAACTCTGGGATTATATACTCAGAGAATGTAATCAAAAGAGAAACAGAACAGGTGCTTGAAATCAGGAACTATAGAAACTAATTAACAAACAGGGAAACTAGGAACTAAGGAGAACGGGAACAGAGCAAACAGAGTGAAAACTAAACTAAAACAACACAAGTTACACTCAGACACTTTACAAACTTTATTAATCATAGCTTAATTAGTTAAAAATGTTAAGGATATTAAAATGATAGACGTTAACTAGTTGGAAACAAAAGGCATCTTATATTATGGTGTCAACAAAAAGCTGCGTTTCCACCGCAGGAACTTTCCCCAGGAACTAGGAACTTTGGGGTGGTACTCGGTGTGTTTCGAC
The DNA here is from genome assembly GCA_037101425.1 of Elopichthys bambusa. NCBI lineage: Eukaryota > Metazoa > Chordata > Actinopteri > Cypriniformes > Xenocyprididae > Elopichthys > Elopichthys bambusa. The sequence goes on from CM074434.1 coordinate 15,031,551, forward strand.
CGCAGAGACCAGGGTCTAAATAAAGTTCCTGGGAGAAAAGATCCTGGGACAAATTGTTCCAGGTAATTTCAGTGGAAATGAGGCTTAATTTTCTTTTTGACTTTGATAATATACAGTATTACACCAATGTATGTAATTCTATCTATCAGGATGAAATGCTTTCAATTGGAATTCATTAAATCCATCGCTAATAATCTAATGTTTGTACTGTTGTTTTTCCTGCTAGAAATGATGTCACCTTCTGGAGGATGATATTGTTAAAGACATGTGACTTGTTTGCTAAATGGATTTCACCAAAAGACTAAAAGGACAGAAAGTGAAATTGAGGACTCAGTTCTGTGAAATAATTACCAATGTAAATTACCAGGAAAACATGTTTTGTTTGAAACATTTTGATTAGAGTAACAACAACAACAACAATAATCAGTTTTTCTTATTAGTGCATAACATCTTGTTGGGTGAAAACTTCTAATGAAATTAAAGTATTGAAAATATTTTAAAGCAATCCTTACATTGATTAATTGATTGTCATAATGTGAAAAAAATAACCAATATAATAAAACTAACTAATATGATTTCCATCTTTAATGACCCAGATGACTAAATTACTCATACGTGTGATGAAGCAGATGATACAGCACACATACAACTCTCAGCCCCACACTCCACACACACTCAACAAACACGGCTAAAGAGTAATGTGCGGCGTCACGCCTCTCAGCTACTATCAGCACTTTAAAGACCTCCAACTGCACAGGGGTGTCAAAACTAGAGGTGGGGTGCTGAACTCTCCCTCTTTCTGACGAGAGTTAAGGAGATCAGGTTGCCAAGTCTGTAGTTTTAAAGCCCTCTCTTCCCTCTGCACTTATCAGCCGGAAAAACAACTCTCTCGGCTAAGCACCAGTGATCAAACGCCACAGTCTCCCGATGCGTGCCATCAGGACAGTTAGGCTAATAGGATTGGGAGCCCCCAGGTGAGCTGAGGGTGCTCTTTGAGAGCTACCGATTAGCCAACAGTTAACGTGCACGCTGACATACAGAGACCCAAGGAGGAAATCTGAAGTTGTAAGCCAGACAGGTAACTTTTCCTAGCTCCAAGTTATTATTCAAGTATTCATTTAACAGTCATTTAGAGAAGCATCACACTCAGGAAAACACAGTGAGTGGTTGCTAGGGTGTTGGGTATGGTTAATAAGGTAAACTGGTGGTTGGTATCTTGTTGCTCTTGTTGCTATGCTAGGGTGTTACTAAGTGATTGCTTATAGGCCCAATTCAGCACTCCCCACTTCAATATAATTTAATGGGACTGTCCAAAATTAATAAAATAAAATAAAATAAAACTGGGCCTTAGAGTAAGGTCTCTCTCTCTATATATATATTAATAGTTCTTTTCCTTATTGTTATATGTTAATAGTTCTTTCCTATATTGTTAGTTTCAGAGTATATGTACATTTAGTTACCACGCCTGCATGTTTTTTTTCCCCCCTAGACATAGTTTTTTCTTTTGATTGTTTAATAATTGTTTTCTTGTTTTGTAAATAAATTGGTTTATTGTTTGAAGAGTTTGTTGTTTGCTTCCTTAATGTTGCGGTATATGAGCCAGACGTAACATAAAAATGGGGGCTCATCTGGAATTTGAACCTGGGACCTCTCGCACCTTCCATAGACATAATGATTTTTATACTGTACAAACTGTACATTCTATCCCTTAAACCTAACCCTACACCTAAACCTACCCATCACAAAAAAAATTTAGATTTTCAAAAAATATAATTTAGTATGATTTATAAGCTGTTTTCTCCATGGGGACCAAAAAATGTCCCCATAAGCGCAAATATTTCTGGTATTGTAGGGAATACCTGAAACACAAACACACACTCATGCACGTGCAAACACACACACATACATAACATATAACATAAAAAACACATACATATCATTACTTTTTAGGGAGTTGCCATTTTATAGCTGAACTAGTCTTGCCTTATCATAGAGTTTGTTTTATGCTTCTGCGTGTTGCATGACATGACTCCGATTTGACAACTTTTCAAATATTTCAAATATTAAACTATTAAACTAACAAGCAGTGAATCAATTTTATTAAAGTGTTATTACTATGTAATAACGTTTTTGTTTCAAGAATTTTATTCTTCAATATATAGGACAACTTAACCCTGAAAATAAAAATAAGAGAGAAAGATTATAAAAAATAAGAGATTCTCAATACAGGCTGCATTCACTGAAATAATGCCAACAGTCTTTGTGAGTGCACAGCTTGGTTTATATAGGTGTGTTTTATGAGTTTTGGTCCAGGACATGCATAAAGAGCTTACCCAAAGGGCTCCCTCTCATTACATAAGCGGGGTCTACCGGTGCCAGGCCTGACCTCAGTTCCTGTTTGGGCCAAAACAACAGGATTGTCTGCAGCCAAGCAGCTTCAAAGAGCAGGTCTTGCATAAGACCTACAGCAGACTGGCAGAGTCACTGTAGAGGCTGATGTTTTGTTGAGAGATTTATAAAATGGTTGGCTGTTCAATGATTTCACCTTTTACACCTTTTCAAAAATTGGTAAAGCCAAACGATCTATTCCATAAAGCAAATTACTTAAAATAATTTAGTTTTTGTACACACAAAATAGTAGAAGAGACATGTTAAATAGTTACAGAAAATAAAAAGTGTCTTGATAAAGAATTTGATAGCAGGAATGTTTTTGGCAACTTTTCTTCACCGTCAATGCTTATGTCAAAGCAGTTTTTTTTTCTTCTAATTTTTTCACAAACGTACACACACACACACACACACACACACTCAAACACAATGAGAGTGAGGCAAATTTAATGCATGACAAGGCTCAATAGTTAGATACACAGTAATTACATTGTGTGCTCTGCACAGTGACTGAGTTTGCCTTAGTCAGTGACAGCCTGGCTCAGCGTTAATTGTTTTCAAATTGTTTTGGGAATGATATATGGCTAATAGCTTGTGTATGACAGAGTGTGTGTGTGTGTGTGTGTTAGTGTGTATGAAACCCACCTGTGCCTCCAGTGATAACTGCTGCATGACAAGTTTCACAGGCCACAGCGCACACAAGTCCTCTCCCTGTAGCGGAGCCCATACACTGCAGGAATGTGGACCATCTCCAAAGCCTCTTCTACACAACAATAATTGTTCTGGAAACATATGCATTCAGACTTGTTCTCAGAGGTTCAAGAGTCTGTGACAACTATTTTCCTGGAAAGCTTGAATAAGACAGGGACCTGGCATTTCTTTTGAGCATCTCTCTGTTTTTTCTCTCACGTACACAAAGCAGATGTGAAAAGATTTGGACATGCTCAGGAAAACTCAGCACAGATCTTTAAGAATGTTTCCCAGATGACAGAGCTATAGAGAGAGTGTCTTTGTTTAAAGAATGTCTTTGTTTATAGATTTTTTTTTTCTTTCCTCTTTTAATCTAGATTTACAGCAATTGGAAGGTCACAAGATGTAATACAACATTTCAGTTATTATTCACGTTCGGTTATTCGTTTTGGGCTGGCATCTATTATTTATCATTCTTTTAATTTCTAATCCAATGTGTGATGAATCACAATTAAATACATTGTAGTGGTCATGCACAGGTTGGTTTCCTTAAGCCACCGGGGTGGCGCCAGGGCTTGGGCCCATCATCGCTGCTTGCAGCTATATTTCTGTGTGTTATTGTTTGTTCAATCGCAAGAGAACTGGATACTGCTGTGCGTGTTTCATGAGTCGTTTGTGTGTGTCACGACATTCACAGACAACGCATTCTCGTTTGTCTTTTGCCGTTTTTTTTTTTTTTTTTTTTGTGAAAAATCCACAATCAAAATAGTTAGGCCTACACATAAAAATAGGCTTTAAAAAGATTTGTGTTGCATACCTGCTATACACTCACCTCAGCACCTATTACAGCTAGCACTGACACTAAAGACCACATCCTGGCTTTCAGGTTTACAGTTCACAACTCTTTCTTGGAGCATGCACAACAGTAACCTGCTTAAGTAATAGCACCAGGGCTGTACAGTCAACACTCATTTAGAATGAAAGAGTGACAGCCCACCGTTTGAAACGTAATCCATACCAGATTACACCCTCACTCAGATCTCCTTATTGATGCTTTCCTGTGGAATTAGCCTGAGACACACTGAACTCTGATTAAAACCGTTTACCCGGAACTGTCAATTACAGTGTCAAAGTAGGCCTAATGTAGACCAGACATCCCTCATAGCGGAGACATCTCTGCTTTCAGAGCCAGCCAAGAAAGCAACATGCTCCACTCAAAGCTCTTATTAGACCCCTGTCTCGCAGGGGTCCGCCCGTTTAAGTGTACGACTAATAAATTTATATTTACTGCCTTTGCATTGAGGTATGGTTAAATTATGGCACAATAAACCTGGCATCTGCTTCTGAAAAGCTCTTTTCAGCAATGATGTTAAACACTGTATCATAAGCAATTTTCCAAAGTGGATTACAGATTTCTCATGCAGGTTTTATTGCACATTATGATAACTTAACCACATCTAAATGTTCGACTTAAAGAGGAAATATGTGGGCCTTAATATGCAGTATTTCATGTTTTAAGAAGCATTTTTACAAACCTGCAAAGTCGCAGGAGTTGCTACGCAGATGCAGCACAGGAGTCAATAATGTTTATGAGGTTGATTTTAATTATCATGAGATAACGGAGCGGACCCTTCAGTGCCGAGGCCACATCAATCCATAGTATGTCTGTTCCTAAACACAAACACACACACACATACACCTACACACTAAATGCACAGGCACTTGCATGCAAGATCACTGCACATAGATATGCCAGACTTTGATTAATGCATAAGCCTCATGACCAGGATTGAGATCTGCCTGGTAAATAATGACAAAGGGGAAATTAAAAAGCTGTGTGGTCTGGTGAAGTCACTCTGTGCGTGCTCCAGTTGCTACTTAATATAAATTGAGGGCTTAAACTACATCTGATGACCACAAAAAAAAAAAAAAAAAAAAGGTTTTCAGAACAAGCAGGAATCTGGTTGACATATTCTGACACCATACTGCACTGTTTAATTGCAGGTTCCATTGTGACAACTTTCCCCTATATAGTGTGACTACATAATGTATCTCAGGCCATATGTTATATGTTAAAAACGTTTGAAAATAGAATTAATTACTGTAAACCTTGTGACAACTTGCCCCGTTCTCCATTATAGGGAGAGGTGTAGAACAAAAACAACAACTACAACAAAAAAACTCTAATCCCATAATGTTTATCAGAGAAATTTGACAACATAGACAAAAAGGGCAAGGATTATGGTTTTTTTTTTCTTCTTCTTCTCATGAGCAGCCATCATGGAAAGGTCAAATCAATCTAGTGATAAGCATGCCTCATAAGCAATCCATAAAGAGCCTTGTTTTAAATAATAATGTTTTATAGATCACCTAAACACATTACTGCCATACAATGAAAAGATCTGATGTCCAGAGGATTGAAATGTGCAAATCCAATATGTGAGTGTGTTTGAGGTAATGAAGTACTGACATTTTGTATAGAACACGCACACACACACACACACACACACACACACACACACACACACACACACACACACACACTTTAATTAAAACAAACAGATTGGTTCACAAATCTAATATAAAAGTGTATAATATTTATTAAATTAATTTTTTTCCCTATTAATTTTAATTAATTAATTAATTTAATTAATGTTTTTTTTATAAGACAGAAGAACTATACAAACCTGTAACAATTAAGCAAGTCATACATATTATATAATATCCAGTATAAATAAACTAAGTAACACCTGGACATGGTCAATGAATAAAGCCCAAAGGCTATAAATTATAAATGATTTATAAACATGTCCAAGCATTGATAACAAAACTGAAATCAGACCAAACTGATGATAGATGATAGATAGATAGATAGATAGATAGATAGATAGATAGATAGATAGATAGATAGATAGATAGATAGATAGAGGAACAACTTGCAGAAAGTCACTGATACAGTGTGAAATTGCCCTCATTGCGGCTTGTGAGCCAGACATATGCACGACTGCTGTTGCATGTCAAAGCAATAATTCTTCCTCATCTTCCGATTGATTTCTGCATGGAGCTGATGAATGCCTTTTGCACAAAGCATCATATTTCAGGCAGGCTCAAAACTCCACCCTGTTTATGGTGGGCATAACAACCCCTCTCCATCTCCCCTGAACATAGAGATGCATTTCTATTGATTGGCCTGCGGGGACCAGCCGGGTAGAGCTATGCAGGTTTGACAATAATCACAAACAGCCCTCTGACCAGGAGGCTCTGATGAAGTCTCTCTCTTCCCTGCCTCTCTCTCTCTTTCTCTTAATGCAATATGCCAAATTTGAATTAGTTCAGACAGGCCTGTTCATTATAGAAGGGATGCAAAGGGAAGATCTATGCCTATACAATCCTTAGAAAACAGTTTAAAATATGCACTGTACTTGCAAATGGCAATGTATGACACACAGCCCTGGCCGGCTGCCTGGCTCCTACTTAAAGAATTGTCATTTGGGGGGAAATAAATTTTACTAACAAGACAAAGTCAATGTTTCCCTGTTTTACCACAATCAAAGTAGCGTGGCTGACAACACCATGTCTCATCATCCCCGTACCTGCAGACAGTATAAATAATGTGCATACATCATAAATCTGTATGAAAGGAAGAGCTCCATTAGCTCCAGTAAGGATTCCACCTCTCTAGGTGCAAGCGGATACATTTAGATCTTTTCCACTAGTAATTTGTCAATGAGAGCTTAGGAAAATCCCATTGTTAAAATCCCATTGTTAGCTCTCTCTCTCTTTCTCTCTCTCTCTCTTTTTAAGAGATATAGATGGATATTCATAGGCTACATGGCAAGCGACACTATTCTCTCATCTCTAATGTAAAATAATGAAGATAAATATGAATACAATATGGTCACACTTTAGATTAGGGTCCAGTTCTCACTATTAACTAACTATTATCTATGACTTTTGCTGCAATAAACTCCTAATTACTGCTTATTAATAGTAAGTAAGGTAGTTGTTAAGTTTAGGTATTGGGTAGCATTAAGGGATGTAGAATATGGTCATGCAGAATAAGGCATTAATATGTGCTTTATAAGTACTAATAAACTGCCAATACCCTAGTAATATGAATGCTAATAAGCTACTAGTTAATAGTGAGAATTGGACCCTAAACTAAATAATGGTATTGGCATATATGAATATTTGCTGAGAAAAACTCCCAAACTCTGCAAATAGACATGTTTGGACATTGAACATCCTTACTATTACTATCACTTTTATTGAACAGAAAGTGTTCTCTCTATGGTTAATATCAGTGTGTATGTGTGGAGCTGTCAGATGTTGCACCATGCTGTGGCTGCTGCAGCTGGAACCATCTGTGTTGGGACTCTGAGGGAGGGATGAGACCGGAATGGTGCTCCTCCAGACAACACAGCTCTCCCAGCCACAGATACAGTAGCTGTCCAAGCTGAACTGCGCAACAACCACAGAGACAGGCAGCACAGCATACGTTAACCCTCGCTAAAACACGTCAGGCTAAAATGTAGCACTTGGGCTAAATCATGGCAAGGCTTCCAGATATCAGTGCATGTTTTGGCTCAAGGTCTGTGCTAACTATATACAGTACTCACACAACACTGTGGGACAGTGCAGGATCAATTAAAGCTAAGCAACAAAATCGATACGTGCCACTCAGCATATATGTCAAAAAGTTAATTAATAAACAAGAAATGCATTAGGGGTGACATGGAAGCCTGTGGAGCTGTGCCTAAGAATGTTATCAGTCAAAGACTGAATTACTATGACCTCAGCAAAATGAGGGACAAGTGATTCCACTTGTGGAACTTAAGTGTGTGATGATCCATCTTTCAGCAGAGCCCAGAATTGGAAATGTGTGAAGCTGGAATGGGCCCAAACTTTGATTAGGATTCCTCCACCTTGTACACCTCTATTCTGGAGCTGGGCCCAGTATCCAACTGTAATCACTACCTCCCATTTACTTTAATGAATTCCACTACTGATGAATGGAGCTAAAATGGACTTATTGAACACAACTATGGATACCAAGAAGACTTACATACAAACGCTAAGGGAAAGTTCACCCAAAAGTGAAAATTATCCCATAATTTACCCTCAAACCATCCTTTCTGATGAAGAAGACAATTGGAGATATATTTAAAAATATCCTCTCCCAAGCTTTATAATGGTAGCGAACAGGGGGCGTGTTTTGAAGCCCAAAAAAATGCATCCATCCATCATGAAGCGATGGATTTTTGTAAGAAAGATATCCATATTTAAAACTTTATAAAGTAAAATAACTAGCTTCCGACAGATGGCCATATGCATCGATTTGCAGCAGAAGACTAACCTCTAACCCAATGCATGACGTAATGATGAACGTGGAAGCTCCTGAGAATAGAGCAAAACAAAACACCGGTCATGAATTAGAAGTCTAAAACGAGAAATTTTTATTATTTCAATAAAAGAGAAGAGGAGCTTGAGTTTGTTGCCTAACCATATTTGTTTGAACTGCGAGAGGTGTCTAAGCTTACGATACTCCGACATTTTGCGTCATACATCGCTTCAGGGGTTACTCATTTGGTCGACTTGCGCAGTATGCGTACAGTTGTCTAGCAGAAGCTAGTTATTTTACTTTATAAAGTTTTAAATATGGATATTTAAAAAACAAAAAACAAAAGCAAAAGCTTCGCTTCAAATGGCCTTTATTAACCCCCTGGTGCCATATGGATTATATTTGTGATAAATGGATGCATTTATTTTGGCCTTCATTACCATTATAATGCTTAGGAGAACCAGGATATTTTTAAATATATCTCTGATTGTGTTCGTCTGAAAGAAGATAGTCATATACAACTAGGATGGCTTGAGGGTGAGTAAATCATGGGATAATTTTCATTTTTGGGTGAACTAACCCTTTAATGTGCCTTAATTACATTTCTGTATAAAACTTTCACAAGCACTACATTTATTTCCAAAATATACATACAATATATATTCAGAGAAGCAAAGGTTGTCTTTCTGAAGTGCCCTACTAGAAAAACAGTTAGCAGCAGGGTGCCTTAGTTAACATTAGCGGTTTAAGAGGCCAGATCAAGGTGACGTGACGCACTTAGGTTCAATGTGAAGTCTGGTTGAAAACCAAATGTCACATGTTTTATCTCGGCTTGTGAAATAAGTCAGTTCCTTATACAAATAATTATACAAATAGCATTGGAGTTTACTGGTATTTGTTCAAGTCTTATATAGGATATAGGATCTGTAAAGAGATTAGGATTAAGACATGGTTTTGTACATTTCAAAATCTACAACACAAATATGGTTTGTTTGCCTAAATATCAATACAGCATTAGACTACATTACAGGAATTAAAAAAAAAAAAAAAAATTTTATCAACAGTTCCAACAAATGCTGTTTATTAAAAATAACTTTTATTGAACCCGGAATATATAATATATGTAGTGCACGGGTTCCTTGAAAATAAGATAAGCACAGCCAACAAAATCAGTCACTTTAGTTGTTGTTTTCAGATACAATTGCACAAATGTGATAGATGAAAGGTGATTGTTGCTTGAAAGGGTTAACTCATCCTTATTTCCTGTTTTAGATGGTTCGGTGACCCCAGGAGTCAAATCCTCAGCACAACGGAGATGTAACTCCCAGCTCCAGCATAATTTGAATTCTTTCTCACCTCACTCATGTGATACTGAGCAGGGCTCATTCTTTTTGCTCTCCTCCTCTCTCTGGAACAATGAGATTTTTATCTTTAATGCTATTACGCGCCTGTAATAGGTTTAAAGCTTGTCTGGTTTACATTGGCAAGGGAGAGCGAGAGTTTATTGGGTGTAGGACCTTTGCTTTTCCCCTTTTTTTGAGTTGCAACTGATATAAACTATTCTTTAACCCTGGCGAAAATAAGATGGCTGCGTTGAAAACTTTCAGCAGCCTCTTAGCGATGGCGGTGTTATCTCGAAAGAAAAGAAAAGCACTGTTTCACTCTCTTCCTTTTTTTGTGCTGTTGACGGGTGTTGTGTAGGGTTGGCTCAGTGGGAATGATTACTGTGGGGGTCTTAATCAGGAGGCGCTGGCTTCCCGGACCCTAGGGGCCCCACGCTACTACATTTCCTGTCAGGACACACTGAGAAACAATCAATCATTTCGGGATCCTCTGACAACTGGAGGAGGTACCTCTGCTCCATGGGAGGAAGAGAGAGAGAGAGAGAGAGAGAGAGGACGGTGAGTTTGAGGACGAGCAGCGTATAGGCTATGAATATGAGATGACTCTTGTTAGAAGTCCAAGTTTAAGAAAGGACACGAGCAAGCAAGGCCACGTCGACCCGGGTTACAATTTACGTCAATTTATGCCTGTAATTGGACTCCATCACCTCGACCCTGTATTCATTTTATCAGACAGCCTAAGACAGGGTCATTTTGTCACGTTGTAAAAGCGCCCCACATTTAAAGTCGAAGAACGTGACTCGGAAATGGTAGCGGTGGCTACAAACAAATCTCATAAATGCTTGCAGGGTTCCCTTAAAGGCCGAGAAATTGTGTGGCTTTTTTGAGGGAAAAGGCTTTAAAAGTCAAATGTGATAAGCCAAGGTGCTTTCCGTATTGGATGATGCTTCTTATCAAACAGAACAGAGGCCACATGAGAAAGCTGCCTGCCCATGTCCCTCCCTCTATCCTTAACGCACTACAAGAGCAAATCCCAACCATCACCAGGAGGATTTCCTCTGGCGTTGATATGCAGCAGAAGAGTTAAAGTAGGCAAACAGCCGATCCCATAAATGTGATTTATATTATTTAAAAAGTTGTGCGTTCTTGGCACACTATGAAGGATATTAAGTCCTCAAAGGGAGGGAAAGGGCCCATACCTCATCTGAAAAACCTTTAAATCTTTGATAGGAGGATGTTAAAAGAGTTAGCTTGCGTAGGTGCGTCAGTGTATGTGTGTTTGTATGCATTCATTTGGGGGTATTGCTGTGGTTCACTGTTATTTTTTACTATGACTTCTTGGCAATGCTTAAACTGGACAAATGTGTACCTCTTGGCCCATCCCCCAAGTGCAGACATTCCCACCACTTGAAAAAAAAAAAGAAAAAAAAAAAAAGTACAAAAATAAACAGATTGTTCACAGGATTCACAGTCAAAGTATCAAATATGTTGAACCAGGGTTGGGACGGAAGATCCAAAGCAGGAGATGTATCTATGACAAAAGAAGTGTGAGTATCATACATCAAACATTTATTACCCCCCCTGGATCCTCTGATTGCACATGACTGCAAACAAGGCAATGCTAAAAATCTCAAGAAAGATGAGAGCGATCCACCTCTCTATGAAGATCATCAATCACTGGCTGTAAGCTCTCATTTTATTAGTTCAAGTAAAGCTGCACTCTTCCATTTTATGGATATTATGAAAGCTAAAATGGACAGTGCTGGGAAGGCTGTGCGGACGAATGTGATGGGTTTACTTACAATTATTGACCAAGGGATGTGTGAATGAGATTTGAAAGTTGCGAATAAAGTTTGAATGCTTATTTGTCTGCATTCAAGTTTGACTTTCTTTAACAGAAATGACACAAATATAAACATTATTCTTATTTTTCTGCATATTGTCTATTGTCTAAAATGTCCTTTATACTGATTATGTGTCTGGCAACTGCATGGGCAGGATAAGATAAATATAAGTTTGTAGAAGAACATTCTGCTATTTTATGCATTCTATAGTTTATTTTGATCCTACAAAATAATATTAATTACATACAACTTAAACATATCCATATATCTTTATAAAAACATAAAAAACTTGAGCCTGTGAAGTTTTTTTGTGGTATTGCATGCTATGATACTCTATCCACATTTCCTTCCATTTAAGTGCGACCATCTCATTAATCACTCTTTTTTTATGTTCACTTAAATGGTCACTGGAGAGAGCTTGTGTTACCATGTTTAGTTCTGCGGTGAGCTTGTTAGGCACGACTTTAGTGTTTAAGCTAACAAAAAGGGCTCGAGTGGGTTCAGACCAGCCGTGGAATGTCAAAGGGTTCACATTTCACATGCAGATGTGCGACCTCCGTAACCTTTAGAGGGAAGGTGCGTTTTAACCCCCGAGAGAAAGAGGACCAAGAAGGGCAGGGGGCACTTAAAGGGGCTTGACCAGGGACAACAACCATCCTAAGTTTTTCAGCAGAATGAAGTCGATCCTTGTTTTGTATTTAGTAAGTTGTCAAAGGTAGGCCCAATACTGTGTGCATCACGTTATCAAATATCAAATATTCTGAACACACAGCCGCTGTATTATGACATCTCCCAGCAGCAGGCAGACATATATATATCGGGTCCTATGGCACCACCCATCATGCTTGCCACAGCACAGGCTTCGGAGAGGAAGTGGAATTATGATTTCTTTTTTTGGGGGGGGGAGTACAAAGCAAGCCATTTATCAGACGCGCAGGCCCGCACCCGGCCTCAGCTCTGTCATAACATACAGACGGAGGCCATAAAACCTGCTGAAAAATATAACACCGTACATTGGACCACAGCAAGTTATTATTTCCCTATCCATGGACAATAAAACAAAACCAAAACAGATAGAGCAGCAGATGAAACAGCTTTTTTAATTCATACCTCTCCTGCTGACAGCAGTTCAGAAGGACGACCTTGTGAGAGTGTGTGCTAGAAATAAGAGAAATAAGACTCACAGTCGGAACTGCACAGTCACCTGGTATAGGAGGCATGACATGTGAGATAATTGATGTCACATACAGACTGCAACACCAGGCTGCATTTATTTGATCAAAAATACTGTAAAAACAGTAAAATTATGAAATATGATTACAATTTAAAGTAACTTTTCTATTTTAAAATATTTTAAAATGTAATTGTATTACTGTAATAGTAAAGCTGAATTTTCAGCATCATTACTCCAGTCTTCAGTGTCTCATGATTGTTTAGAAATCCTTGTAATGTGCTAATTTGGTGCTCAAGACACATTTCTTATTATTATCAATGTTGAAAACAGTTGGGTTGTATTTTTTTTAAGAAACTGTAATACGTTTTTCAGGATTCTAAGATGAATAGCACGTTCAAAAGCGTCTTTATTTAAAGGGTTAGTTCATCCAAAAATGAAATTTCTGTAATTAAGTACTTACCCTCATGTCGTTCCACATCTGTAAGACAAAATTGTTGAATAAAGTTGTTATTTTTGTTTTGTTTTTGGGCACAAAAAGTATGCTGTGTTACATTTACATGAGTAATTTTTTGGAAAATTTTTACTTTTAAGAGTAGATTTAAATGTGGGTACTTTTACTTCAACATTTCTAATGAAAAACTGTACTTTTACTTTGTTATGCTGGGCGCAACAAGTAACAAGTTCCTCTAGTTACTTTAATGCACCTCTGCTTACTATATACTTTTGGTATTGGATTGACAATCAAAACAACAACAAAAACACCATCAACAACAAGATTTTAGTCATACTGCTTATGTATAGTCTATATTTATTATAAAATATAATTTCTCAGTAACAAACCTCTCTTTTCATACAAGATTTATTAAAAAATAACCAAAATTGTTTAAGGAGAGTAAGAAAATTACAAGTCCACAACCTGCTAGCATCTGACCCCAGTTCTCCAGTGAAATAAATGTATTTTTACTGACCAAACTCTCCACAGGTAAGAAAGAGAGAGAATATAAGACCCTGTAACCATAGCAACAAACAAGGAGTATATGTCAGGCCAGCATCACTAAATTACCCATTAAAGCCAGCAAGAAGAGGAACAGAGCAGTGGGCAGGTCACTGCAGGCTAATGGACAGATAAGATGGCAAACATGCACACACAGGCTGCAAGACAAAACGCTTTTAATAAAGATGTCCTTCCAAACCATATCCTTATGAATGCCACCGGAACGTGTTTATAGGACTTCCCCTCTGAGGACCGCATGCATTCTTACCAGATCAACAGGAGAGAAAGCGGAAGGAGAGAAGATTGAGCAAATGAGCGAGTGAGACAGACAAAAGCGAAGGGGCTTCTAATAGTTCACTCAGTTCATGCTATTAGCTGCCTCTTTTATTCCCCCTGACACAGGAAGGTCTGAATGAATGAATGAAATAATACTGAAATATATAAATAAGTGCTGAGCGCAAGCGCTAACTATGCAGACAGTGCATTTGCATTGGATATAATTAGCAGGCTGAGGAGTGTAGTGTGTCCTTGGGGAGCTTCTGTGATAACTGCTTGCTCTTGTATAAGGTTTTCATTTAGGAGTGTCAGAGGAAGCAAGCACATCTTCATTTCAGCCCTCAAACAGCCTTAATTCAGCTTGGGCTGCAGTAACCAGCCTTTCCTTTCATAGGCAAAAAAGGGGGAGGAAGTAGCGAGAGATAGCGAGTGGACAGCGAGTGGCCTGTAATGAATGCGGTTATTAAATTGTTTCAGCTGTAAAAAAGGGGCCCTATTCTTACGCTATTATAAAGAGATCCATTTATCCCCACTGATCGGCCCCGTCTCCACTCTTCCCCTTTCACTTTGATCAGCAAGCACATTGCTGTGATGTGTCCCATTCAATAGCGAATCTGGGGCAATTTTAATGCTTTTTTACCTCACCACTGCTCTATTTCCGCTCTCTCTCACTCCGTTTAAAAATAGCTGTTAATTATAAGTGGAGTTTAAATGTCTTCCGTGACCCAGAAATGCAGGTTGGGAGGAGAGAGAGAAGGAAAAGACTGCATTTCCAAGCGTTTACAGTTGTCGGACAGTCACATCTGTGCGTGAATTGAACGAGAGATGTCAAAGAAGGAGTGGCAGACATACTCCACCAAGTTTGGCAGTGCAGAAGTGTTTTGCCTGAACCCAAATTGAGAAGAAGTGAAAGATGGTGGGGAGGATGTGTTTTTATCAGTGGTGGTACCTGCAGAGAGGGCTGCACTGGGACCTGAAGACTCCACCAAGAGGGAGTCTGATAAATAAGAAATCAGCCTGAGGAAGCAAATAAAGATGTAAGAAGATGTCAAGTTTCTCCCTTCCCAGTCTAACTGCTCACCTAAGGGATCACACGCACGCACATACACAAAAAACTTTCATGCTTTGCCTTAATACCTTGATATGGTGGGATTTTCACAATGGAACACGAGAGGAGAGTCAGGTGCATATCACGACACGCTGACGTGTGGGTATACGCACCCCCCCTCTATGCGTACGTTCCATTGTCATTGCCATTATCCTCTGCCCTCCAGGTAAGAAGACTACACAATTCCCTACGAGCTGTAATGAAACAGAACCTCCACACTTCAATTCAAAGCTGGGGGCAATGCAGAGGACTTTTCAGGGAAACATCGCCGCTCAGCTAGAATTTGATTAGTAGCATGAAACTATAGTCACTGTCAGCCTCTCCACAATGCAGAGGTCAATGGAACAGGCTTAAATTCTGCCGATTGTTGAATAAGAGACATGTCGACCGCAGAGGGGCCATGCTATAAACTGTAGTGAAGTCGCTAAGAGTTACTGCAGCGTGTCCTATTCATGTGAGGGTCAATGTAACAATGTGTATGTAGGGATAGAGCTATATCCTTGTGTTTTCATAGTTGACCTTTAAGACATTGGAATTAGTTAGAAAGAGATGGGTTAATTATATTTCGATGGCCACTTTAGACATTCAAACTATTAGAAACTTTGCAACTATGTCAACAACCAGTCATTAGAGTATTAGTAGACTGTAGTAGACTGTTGCGTTAGGGTTAGGCGTTAGCTAGTCTCAGCCTCAGACGTCATGCCCACGGACCGTTGCCTGAACGTCTGATGCATATGGCACACTTAACTAGAAACACTTTAGGATTTTCAAAGTCGTCATCTGGTCCGCCTGGAAACAAATGCCGTGACGCCAAATCTCCCCGTGGAAGAAGATCGCTGTTGTGTTTACAACTGTGACAATGAGAGCTTACCAGGATCAACTAAATACTGCATTTTCAAAAGTATGTGAAATTCGCGGCTCCATTGTTGCAGTAAACTTGCACAACATTGGTAAATGAATAATTTATTAGATGCACGCCGGTCTGTTATTTGTCTGTTATCGGACTTTACATTTCACGCCACTAAACATGACGCAGAACAAAACAAACTGTGATTGGTTGCATTACATGTCAGTCAAACGTCCTCTTGGATGGTCCTCGGCCAATGAAAGCTGCGATAGAGTCCAGACCTTCTGCCGTCAGTCTGAAGGTCTGGCTACGCGAGACTAGGTGTTAGCAGAATAAGTTGACATTGACATGTAGTTTTAAAGTTACTTACAGTCTTTAGAATATCTGTTGGGGGACCATCAAAATAAAATGTTAGCAGATATTAAGCAGACTGTTTACTAATACTCTAATGACTGGTAGCTGACATGTAGTTGCAAAGTTACTTATTGTTAGTAGAATGTCCAAAGTCGACCCTCAAAATAGTGTTACAGTACCATTATTTCTCTACCTAGCAAGTATACTGTATGTCAGATCAGATCCAGACAATACCATGATCATATTACATAAACATGTTGATCAAACTCAGATGGCAGACAGAGCAATTGAACGCCTTCTGAGGAATCATCTGACCTTCAGTTAAATAAAAGTTGCATGATAGATATTAAACTCTACCTCTTTATGTTTATTGGCTGCCAGGTCAGTATGTGTGATACAACATACCTACACAACCAAACAATAAAAGATACATTTACTAATACATTATACATTTAAAGATTATTTAATGAGCATTTGCTTAAATGATCTAACACTATTTATTTTAGTACTTGTATTAGCTTGCACCATAGTGATGGTTTGTTTGGGCTTTTAGATTAATCCCAAGCATGAAAGTCCATATATATATATATAAAGAGTATATGCCAGTCTGCTATCTGACAAGAGAAAACAGAGAAAAAAGGCTGTTGTCTTCCCCTTTGCTAAATAGGTAGGAAAACATCAACACCCATAATGCACTGGGCATGTGGTCGAAGGCCTCTCCCAGTCTGCTCTGGATATACTTACCAGTCAAATACCACCTTACTTTAGTAGGAAATACTTCTTAGCTAACTTTTCGATTAAATGGTGTCAACTTGTATTGCAAGAATTCAAAGAGTAAATGCTTAGTGGGAGTTAATTACTTCCAGTTTTCAATGAAGGATCCAGCTCGTTGTAGGCAGTGGCTAAAGGCTGCAAAGAATCGTAAATGTGGAGAGAACGCTGTGATGGAAAAAACTGAAGTTTTTTTAGTCAACATTTTAAACTGGAGGACAACAAGCATAGTGTTTTAGGCCAAACAGAGAGAGAGAGAAAAAAATACCTGAAAGAAACAGCCGTTCTGTCAGTTCTGCCTGAAGCAAAACACCGTCACGTAAGAAAGCAGGTAAGAAAGCTGTTGCCATATAGTGGTCCATTTTTACCATAATGCTGTTTAAAGAGTTGACAAAGTATGATACAATGGTTAGTAAGCTTACCTTACAATATATGTTCTGTTAATAACCCACTCTGTCGATCCGCCTGTCCGTGGCCAGGGATACATAAATGCAGAAGTACAAACTGTAGTTTTCACAAAAGCCCTGGAGCTGTCAAAAAATAACACGTTTTTTGCATCATCTGGCAGACTTTTGCTTACAAATAAACATCAATTTCTCAAATGAGAACAAGTAAACATTGTTTATTTACATATACTACTGACATTATAACAATGCAAAGTGGGTTAAAAATGGGTGAAGTTACACTAACTTTTACACAATTACATTTTGTCGTTAGCTTGCAAATAATTAACAGGTATGCATTTGTTTGCACATTAAGTGTTGTGAAATTTAAAGATGAGGTCAAATCAAAGATAGAATTTGGCAACAACTTCACTGCCAGTCCTAAAAAACACATCAAAATTTGTGACTACAATATGTAAATATCTGCAGCAACCTGAAGAAAGCTAGAAATGAAAAGTTAAATTTTTACTGTTAACTTATAGACGATTGGAGCAAAGTACTGTCGGATGCATAAAGTAAATCATTTAGCGTCATAATATATTTCCCCTTAGGCCACAAAATTGTCTTTAAATCTATCAAAACACAATCTCTATATTTTTGAGTCTAGATTATTGAGCTCAAACCAATGCAAAGGATCAATTTCATAAAAAAATTAGCCAAAAGTTCATTAAACATCGTTTTACCTTTATTTGAGCTGATATTGAAATTAAATGTTTGCTGAAATTATCTTACGCATTTTTATGTCCAGGCAAAACAGGCAATATCCTTTCAGAGCCATTTTTAGAATAAGAGATTGTCCTTGCGACTTGCTTTCTGTGATGCTAATGAGCTTTAAGCTAATGAGCAAGCCTAAATGGTACAAGACCTGCACTGTGATTCTCGAAAAGAGAATGAATATATGCAGAATGTGAGACAACACTAAAAACATAAACATTTAACTGTAAAATTTTGCTGTAGGATACATTTCTCTCTCATTAAGATACAACCAAATCCCCTTTGAAACTTCCTGTGAATTCATGTAGGGCAGAATAAGGTTAAAATGTTGACCCTCTTAAGCAAAGGAGCATGCGAAAAACTTGCTAATTATGTGTTCATCTCCGTGGAGGCCCAGAACAGAGCTGATTGTGAGTAATACTTTACAGTGCAGAGCATACATCAGTTTGCCTGAAGCAAGAGCAGAGTGTGAAGGCACTGCGGTCAAGCCCTTTTTCTCCCCGATATCAATCTAATGAGATAACGAACACATGCAAATGAGCCAGTTCTCTAATCTTCTTAACGAGCACTGATACTCATCAGCTATCTGAGACAAACATCAAACACCCTGACAACACTAGCGAGAGAGAGAGAAAAAGACGGGAATCTGTGATAACAGTGGACGAACACACACAAACACAAACACACGCATGCTTATGTACACTTACCCACTGTGCACACAAACTCATAAAAGCAAACATTCATCTACTCATCAAAGAGTGGGTTCAAACTCATCATGAAATGTAAAACTATGAGAGTACAAAGTGCGTATCTGTAGATTTTGAAGAAATCAAAAGAGCGTTTAAGAGAGTTTGAGAGACAACGGGACTCAGAGGGCCCAAAGTTCAGAGGCTAATGTTTCATCAGGGTAAACAGTAATTGAAGAGGAGCGGGGCCGCTGTGTTTAATGACAAATGGCGGGTGACCACCATCGGACACCGGAGCCCTTCCCCCGTCAAACCGCCCACGGCCCCTTCTGAGTATTATTAACCCTGAGGAATGCGGAGCATTCCAAATGGTTAAAGAGCCAACTGCTGGCCAACAGTAAAATACAGGTCCTGAAACAACACAGCTGCCTTGAGCCCGTCTCACTGAGGGCCTCCTGGCTCCGTTCAACACATAAATCTACAGTCACAGAGGAGGGAAGACCCATGTATCCATCTAATTATGTGTGTTTCTCTCCATCTTACTACTCTTGCTTCCTGCTTCACTATCTCTTTTTACATCCACATCTTTACATGTTGGTAGAAAGACATACTAATAAATAGTCAATATTCTAGTAATATGCATGCTAATAAGCAACTGGTTAATAGTAAGAATTTGACCCTAAATTAAAATGTTACGCAAATTTTTATTCAAGTTCATTATTAGGAAATCATTATAATGCAGCCAAAGATAAATTATGAGAAATTATTAGTATTTCATTGTTCAATATAATATAATATAATTTATACAACAGTTTGTTCTGGTTCTCAAATCTGATTGACTGAGAGGTCTTTCCAGCCATGCGATACTAACTGTTTCACCGTTTGAATCACTCCGCTGTCAGCATTCTCACAGCGAGTGTCATGGCGGACGAGCAAACCCACATGACACTTTAAGAGTTTTTAGGCGAGAATATAGTTGTTTAGACCTCAGATATGCCATTTATATGTAAACATAGCGCCTATTTGAAAATTTGTTTAGACGCTTTCTGTGATGCGAGCTCCAGGCCGTCAGCGACCGTTCAACACTCATGTACCCGCAGAGAACAGCTTAATCTCGGCCAGCCCTTCGGGAATTTGCCGCTAGCTCTTATGTATATCATGTTTAAACATGAGGTATTCGTTTTGAGTAAATTAAACGGGCAATCTTTGGTATTATTAATTTATTACCTAATGGCTATGTTAAGGTTACAATTAAATTAATTCCTGTACTAACTAGAGCGCTGCTTTTGTACGTTTGACTGAACTGTTTGCTTGTATTTATTTCCTATTTTACATCTTATACTGTTGACCATTGATGCCATGCTACTGGTGTATAACGGCTAGTTCACATGTTATGTACAGTACACGGTAAACAATTTCTGTTGTTTTCACAGTATTATACTGTGTTCTCAACAGTTCTCTACTGTAGAATCTGAGTACAGCATTATACATTTTGTAATTTTCACAGCTTGTTACTGTATTCTTAACAGTTTCCAAGCTGTGTACATATGTTGTAGATTTTCAATGCATTCTGGGAAAATATTAGCCTACTGTATCTAAATACAGTACTAAATGACCACGAAAAACAACCAAACACCTCCTCAGGCATGACAGATTCATCATGAAGATGAAAGCCCACAAGAGTATGGTAGATTAACTTTTATTTTTTTCACTTTATATGTTTTATCCTGATGTAATTTGCATGATATAAAGCTACCTTTTAGTTAATACGTTTCCATAAAAAATATGTGAGCAAGCGTTCATTTTCTGGCCTTTTTCTCCTGTAGTGTGGTGAAGATGAAAGTCCTAGGACGGAGTACGTGAAATTGGTGGGTGGGTACACTTTAAAACACATGTAATTGCCTTATTTGTTTTATACAAATGTTATTTGCAAAGTATAAATACGTTTGAGTTAATAAATATTTGTATGAACATCGGAGCGGGTGAACATTTCCCATTTAAGCCGCACTAACTAGAATTTTCCTCCCGCAGCGGCGCTGGCAGACCGGCTGGACCATCGCGAGACAGGCGGGAAAAGTCATTGTGAAGACAAAAAGCCTACTACGTGAAATTGGTAGGTCAGCTTTAAAACGCATGTAATCGCCTTTTTTGTTTTGTACCAATATTGTTTGCAAGGTATACGTTTGAGTTTATAAATGTCCGTCAGAACATCGAAGCGGGTGCTCATTTCCCTGTTGAGCCGCACTAAGTAGCTCTTTCCTCCCGCAGCGGCGCCTGTGCTGGCAGAGACCGGCTGAACCAACGTGAGACAGACAGGAAGAGTAGTTGTGAAGACAAAAAGCATGGTAGGTCAACTTTAAAACACATGTAATCGCCTTTTTTGTTTTGTACCAATGTTGTTTGCAACCTCAAGGTATAATACGTTTGGTGCTAGCGCTCATTTCCCAGTTAAGCCGTGCTGACAGCATTTTCTTCTTGCAGCGGCGCTGGCAGACGGGCTGAACCATCGTGAGACAGGCGGAAAGAGTCGTCGCAAGAAAAGAAGACACTTTTCTTTATAGCATGTGGTTTTAAGATTTAAGATGATATGTATTCACTGGACTGCTACTAATTATGTGCTTTAACTCTTCAAACTTTTATTTTTATATTTTTATATTTCCAACATTTATTTTCCACTGGCACAATATGTTACTGTGATTTTAGTGGTATGGCTTTAATTGTATTTTGTTAATTGATGAAATTAATATGCTGGTAAATCTGTATACTCTATTGAATATCAGCTATGAAATGTAAAAGATGAAACCTAAATAAAGCTGTTGATGTGAAGCAATAACTTGTGTTACAGTAAAATAACAGTAAAACTAAAATAAATAAATAATAATAAAATAATACTGTAAAAATATCATACTTAATGCTGTACTTTATTTTACAGTATGATTAAAACTGTAGTGTACTGTAGTTATTTTTACGGTAATTTTACTGTGGTATGAAATACAGCAACTACTGGATAATTGTTGCCAGTAAGTTACTGTTAATTTGACAATAAACATTTTACAGTGTATGTAAATGATGCACTTATATAATTAGTAATGCATACCCTTTTCATTCCTTTCACTTTCTACATTTGCCAGATTAGATCTAGCATCATAAAATGTCATTTGCGCACTATATAACATCTTGTGAAGATTGGAGGCAAATCAAGTGGGGGTCTTCGCCTCAGGTGATCTTTAAGAACAGCGCCTCTGTGCAGTGTCTACAGGGCCAGTCATCCACAAAAGTGATCTGTGGTATGACATCAGTGCCTGTGTGACCTTTCATCGTGCCCTTCCCCCTCCCTTCTTTGGGACCTGAGACCCTTCTGTGACATTTAACGCTAAGCCACCTATTACAGCCAGTACACACTTCTTAGCACCATGGGTTCAAACACCAATACAAAATTCCCCTATCCATATCTAATAATTAGTGAAGAGCATGTTTACTGACTCCATACTGTACAAGGCAATCTCTTGTTCATATGTGTCATGGAAATCTCATATTCCTACACCTTTGAGAACCTCTTCTCATTCTGGATGGTAAATAAATGCATAATCCTAAAAAATTATATAATGGGTTATATATATTTAATGAGAATTGAACCCGTAACCTTAGTGTCACCAGTGCAGTGCTCCACCAGTTGAGCTCATAGTTGACTATAGATCACAGTCAGTAAATAACAGACAGAATTTCAGGATGTGTGTCTATTCACATTGCATTGACACTAGATATCTGCACAGAGTTATAACTTAAATTTGTTAAAATTAACTAGACATGTTGGATACACAGAACACCTGAGATTTATCAGGACACAAAGAGTGTTGTGTATAATTAATATTGATTGGCTGGGGAATTTATGGTTAAAACTTGATGTGTGTGTTATTGCGTTATAATAGTTGCACTCTAATTCATACAGTATATACTATAGTGTAAAAATGTAGTAACATACTACGCAACTGTCATTGGAAGAGTTATGAAACTTCTATCTCCTCATACATAGTCACTTTTAATCTATCTGAGCGCCTATCTATCACAGTTGTAAGAAAGTTAAAACCATATGGCAGTATGTACACACACATACACATTAACACACATTAACTCACACACATGAGCATGCATTCCTGGCAATGTTGCGCCTTTGACTCAGCATGGCTTTACATCAAACCACACACACAACAAAATGTGGAAAAGAACAGTGTCAAATCCCCTCTCTCTTTCTATTTTAAGAAGGAGCTTGGGCTAGCTTGGACCATCCCCACAGGAGCAAGAAAAATGCTGGGATTCAGAATCCAGCTCTGTTTTTCACACGGAAAGTGTGGGAGAGAGAAAGAGAGGGAGAGAAAGAGAGTGAAGGGTAGAAGGATATTTCTAGTGTCAGAATACATGGTCCAAGTAAAAGCCTGTGAATAACAGAGAAAAATATCCTGTGATTTGAAAAATTCCCCTGGAAAAGCTCCCAGAATGAATGGAGTAGTGGAATATGTACCAGTCAGGACTCTGGGAGCGAGTCCAAAACAGATATTTAGAGTAGTGGATGAGGAGGAAAGCAGCTGATGTTGGAAGAGAGAAGGATGACCAAATGTACAAAGGTGAGAGGAGATGTTGCTGTCATTGAGGAATTCAATCCCCAGATTACTGGGACTTCCATGATCCTCAGAAAAAAACCCATGTCAATGATAGCATGTGTGCTTATATGAGTATGTAACTGGTGTTTGTGTTGTGCAAATGGACTATCTTTGTCCGGGATGACACATCTAGCTAAATGTGCCCTTTGATCTGCAGTGTACTGTGTTAAAAGTAACTCAGGTGTTGGGTCAAGCCTTTGATATGCCATAGCAAAAACGTTAAATGCTTCTAGGAGTTGGTAATATTTTACATGCATAAATTAAAATTAGGAGTTCACAACAAAACTGAGCTCCTTAAAAGACCTAAAATGATTATGTACTAACTATATATTGGTCACATATGTAAAACTACAATTTAAAAATTTGTAACAGGGTTGCATCTGCATATTTATGTATTGTGTATGAATGTCTGCATGTGTAAGCATGTGTATGTAAGAGAAAGTGAGAAATGTCTTTTCTGGTTTGTGTATATTGACCTGTGTGGGTGACAGCGAAAAATATCATACTTGACAAATGCCATGGTGTATGTTCAAACTCTCTGCTTCCTCATGGGAAGTGTGTGTCAGATGGGGGTTTTGGTTTCACACACCTCACAAGGTCAGAAATGTGACATCAAACAAGGCTAAGGCCACTAGTCTGTTCTTAACAAGTTTGTAACTGTTTTTATTCACACATATCTAAACACATGACACACAATCTCATATTCCTCATTTGGAAAAAAGAAAAACCCTGTATACAAATGATATTGTTTCCTGCTTAATCTATCTATTAAGGAAAATCTAATCTTACCTTAACTGTCAATGTGAGCTTGCAGTCCGCTCTGAATGTGATGCAATTAAAAGGCAGTGCACTATCATTTCCTTGCTAACTGTATGCTCATAAACAAACATATAATGCAACTAGTGTAGTCTGATTCATGAACAAATGACACTTGTGAGCTGGTTCTTTTTTAGTGAATCAATAACATAAAGCAAACCATTGTAGTCTGATTCCTGAATGAATGAGCCAATGCCTTAAATGAATAGTTATTGGTTGAATCAGTCTAACATATACTTCCCTAAACTGAATCGATCAGACTAGTTACTGAATCAACATCAGACTCACTGCAGGTTATCTTTATTTTCAGTGATGTTTCTATCAAAATGAAGTGTTTTGCTATCAGTATCACTAGTTTAGAGTGTCCATATTAATTGTCATTAAAGATACACATTTGCAATATTTTTATTCTGTAATAATTAGAAAAAAAGTCATCTAAATATGTGATTGGAATGTTTTGTTAACAGTGCTAAATCCAGGTCTTCATGGAGTCCATTCAATCATTCAAATTATGTTGTATTTGGAGTGCAACAGTGAAGGACCGCCTACTTGCCTCAGCCACTGCGATAAATCAAGGCTTTTAAAAAAATCCAATCAAAACATACAGACAGAACATTTTTAGTGGAAAATTCACTGTGGATAAAGGTGTTTGTTAAATGCATAAATAATGTGAAATTAAAACATTACAGTAATACAGCTGGTTGACTAACTGAATTCTGTTTAAAACACTGTTTATGGCAAAATTAAAAGGGCAACATTATGTCAACATTTCTGTGCTGTTTTATTTATTTATTTATTTTTTAACTTCTATGCTTTACTGACATGTAAAAGTTAGTAATAGAGGCAGTCATGAAAGAGAGGATGAAAGAGTATATTTACACACAGAGCATGGAAAACGCATGGAAAACTATATAATCACACACTGCAAATGAACTCCATGCATCTCTTTTATGTAAATCTTTCACCTGTAGCAATCATGCAGCAACCTGACAGCTGTTGATTATACTCTACATAATGTTTACCGCAAACGCAAGTGTCTGTGTCCATGTTTGTGTGCTCACTTATGTATGTTTTATCTCTTTTTCTCTCTCTCTGCCACTGTATACCCCCAAATCCCTTCTACAACTCTTCTAAATGTCCCATTCCCTCTTCCACCCATTACCAACTTAATTAGGCCTCCTACAGAGCAGGAAGTGTCTGGCTTAGGAGAAGAATTAAACTAGGCTGGGCTACGGTACAGGTGCCTTTTCCCCTAAACCCACCTTACAGAGCAAACATTCACTTCAGCTTCACGCTTCTATTTCCAGGTCTGGAAACGCAGCCCAGACGCACACGCAGGCCTTTCACTCAGCTGTTCACTATGCACTGCTGACTCTAATATTCTGGACACCGGTTGTCCTTCAAAGCTGATTATGGATCGGGTTTCTTTATACAAAACAAAACTTTTCACATAATGAACAGCAAAACACACACACACACACACACAAACATGTACTCTAATAAGCTATGTATAAACATGTTTGTTTTGCATTTAAACCTGGAATTAAAAAGCTGTAGGCTAGTTTTATAAATACATGAATGAATGAATGAAAATAAATAAAATGAAATAAATAAATAAAGTATGAATAAAAAATATTTAGAAGTCTGCACTATTTGTACCTGACTAATCAAAATAAAATGTGTGACATTGGCAGTAATATAAAATGATTTGTATGAATTATAGTATATTATATTACATATAAAATTCTATTCTATTCTATCACAGTTATGTTCTGTTTGCTCTTATTTTGACATTCTGTTCCTTTGTAGTTAGTTCCTATTTCCCTTCTCTGTTTAGCTTAGTTTTTTTGTTGGTTTCTGACTATGTCCTTGTTTGTTTCTGTAAACCCTAACACTCAAAATACTTAATTGGTTTGAGTACAACAAACTTAAATTGAACAAATCAGTTCAGTTAAATGAACTATTATGAGTATTTAGAACTTTCTTTTTCTTTTGAGTTCACAGAACTGATATATTTTAAGTAAACTGAACTGTTGCATTGTTTTAAGTTGTATGAACTTATTTCTTTTAATTTAGACAAACTTAAGTTTAACTGAAACTGGGCTGGGATTTCTATTTCCCAGCATGCTTTGCCCATGGCACTCTAAAGGGAGAGTAAATGCTAAAATTAAGTGTTATATAATGTTTTTTGTACAAGATTAATGGTAAGGGAGATTTAGTATTGACTAATGTCTTATTATGCTAATTTAGAAGAGTTTCTGTTAATGTGGGTTTTTGGAGAGTTACCATCATGATGACAAGTGGCGCATGCTGCTTGGTTTGAGAGCAGGTAATTTACATTTTTAAGTTTTAAGTTGCTGTACTCATTTAGTAAGTGCTATACCATGCTATAGTTAACATGTTAGCAAATTAGGAAGATGACATTTTCTGAATTAGTTTGTTATAGCCAGCAAAATATTTGCGTTGAGATAACCTGATAATTTTAAATGTATAAATTAGTGTACTCAAATATTTCAAGTTAGGAACAATAAAATCTTACTTAAACTTTGAATTTCTTAACTTAAAAAATTATTTTCTTCAACTTTTTTGAGTTCTGACAACTTATTTGGGTTTACAGTGAAGTAAATAACTCATCTGATTTACAAGAACTCAAAATAAAAAAAGTTAATTAACTAAATATTTTATGTTAATTGCTATCAAAATGTATGAGTTAGCTAACTTAGTACTTCAAGTTGGGAGCAATTAACATGCATGAGTACAACAAACTCAAAACTTGATAGTTCTGCTTACTTAAAATTAGGAACATTATCAAATTACCTTACATTTTTTGTAACTAATTACCTAATTTTTTGAGTTATCCCAACTTATTCAGGTTTACAGTGTATGGTTACTTATGATTTGCACCTGTGCCTTGTTTAGTTCACAGTGTATTTATACTACCTGTTTGATTTTGTCTTTTGTCGGTTTTGTCACTATTTATGCGTGTATGTTCTCTTGAGAGTCTCCTGTATATTTCTGTTTGTGGATTATAAAATATATTTACATTTAATTCCTGAGTCATTAAATGCATAACGCATTACTTTTCATAAAAAGTAACAAAGTAACGCAATTAGTTAAACATTTTTTTAGGGATTAATTGTAATGCGTTATTTGTAAAAGTAACTTTCCCCAATACTGATTACAACTATTCTATTCTATTCTAATTTATAATTTGTGAAGTTGATCATGCTGATTCTGTAATTTGTGACCATATGAATGTATACAATATAAAATAATATGATTTGTATAATTGGTAGTAAATTATATTATATATAATATAATTAAATATTCTATTCTATTCTTAGTCATAAGAGCACAAGTAGACCAAGACGTTTGGACATCACAATTTATTTGTTGTATGGAGTGCCAACTTCAGAAAGAAAGATCAAAAGATAAACAAAAGAAAGAAATCAAGAAGGGTTTCAAGTCTATAAAGGAGGCTCACAGGGTTATAACAGAGATACACGCCCAGCTGATTCTGGCGGTCTTATGGACCCAGTGGGGGGCGGCTTTGTAAGAGTAGGCGAAGGGCTGGCTGTTGTCTTACCACCTTAATAGTCACTTGAAGGGCTGAAAAGGGACTGACTGGGTCAGCCTCCCCTGGGCATTGGAGCAGGGGCTAAGACAGCTGAAGTGGATCATCACACTATAGGCTACAAAATAGTGAAGTGGGACTTATCACATGACAGTGTGGGAAAAGATTGACAGATGTTATGCTGACATAACACAATGCCATGTGTGAAAGTGTTTACAGGACAATTCATTATAAATTAGTCAAACAAAAAGCATTTCTTCCTAGTTTAGAGATTATTTATGCCATAATGAATATGATTACGTTGGCACAGTTTCAAGATCACTATATTGTCCATAGCTGTTTTGTATGGCCACTGTCTGAGCTCTGAGGGACAAGGTTCGGCTAACAGATGGTAAAACTATCCAATAAGAGCAGGAAATAATCCCCTTTGCTGTAAACACCAGTAGTGGTGTCAGGAGGAGCACACTTGCTGTCTAATGTTAGCAGGAGTCGGTAGAGAGGGTGGTCTGTGTGTATGTGGGTGTGAAAGTGAATGTGTGAGTATTGGAGACAGTCTGCGTGGATGGTATGTGTGCCAGTAAGCATGTTCAACCAAATGCGTGCTTGATTTCTATGTATGTCACTCTATTATTACAAGGTGAGGACTCCAAATGGGTGGATGTTTATTTCTGTAATTTCAATTGTAAATATTCTGGTGTATCACTTTCCTTAGAATCTATGAAACAATTTTTTTTTTTTTTTCTAATTTCAGACAGCCTAATATGCACTGTTTTACTGTTTACTGCTTTTCTTTGTTTCCACTTAAAAAAAAAAAAAAACTAAGTTTCCACTAACCACTGTATGTCATGTATCATTTGATATTGCATCTCTGTCCTTTAATAAATGGTAATAATGGTTTGTATATCGAACTTATACTGCAAATACTATTTTGAGGAATACTATTAGCCAAGCAAATGATGCCTATGTATATTATACTTTAATAAAATATAATAGAATACACCACCAATAACCCAGCAATGTTCCCACAGTAATATCAATTTTCTGTGTCTTATAAAAACGAGACAAGCTCTCAATCTGGATGGACCAATGCCACCCTAGTCCTTATGTGGCCTCGTCCCTGCGACAGATGCTGTCTCACCAGGGCAGACGAGGACACTGCAACAGAAATCCAACCAATAATGTTCAAATCCAATTATACTTCACCTTGTCGTCCCAAACTTACCAACAAAATAGACAGCAAGACTGTGAGAACTTCTGCTTAGTTTTTCATTCTTCTAGTTGATTAAACATTAAACAGAATTATAAAGGGTGTAAAAATTTGTCTTGAAAAATGTGTATTATAAAAGTTTTCATATATTAATAGCAATCATATATTCTCTCTTAAAGTAAAAATACAAAAAAGATACGATCTTATATTTGATCACAATTCAGTTTGATTTGATTATTTTTGGTATAATTCATAGTTTTACTACTGAAAATCACATTCTGGATAAGAAGTATTATACATCATTAATTATTTTCAATTATATTATTATTATTAACTTTGGGGTCATGCTTTATGTTAGGTGTCTTTAACTATGTAACACTTTTGCTACTGTTGAGGTGGGAAATGGGTTAGGGGTGGGCTTTGGTGGTATGGCTAGGTTTAAAGGTTGGGTTAAGGTGTAAGGGAAGGGTCAATAGTGTAATTATAGATGCAATTACATAA
Source organism: Elopichthys bambusa (assembly GCA_037101425.1). NCBI lineage: Eukaryota > Metazoa > Chordata > Actinopteri > Cypriniformes > Xenocyprididae > Elopichthys > Elopichthys bambusa. The sequence continues at coordinate 15,061,280 of CM074434.1, forward strand.
ATTAACTACAGCTTTAATTGCATAACGTTTTTTTTTTTTATAATTATGTACAATGTAAAAACACGTTTATACACAATAAATGCATTGTTTCAAATGATTAATTTAAATGTTAGTACATAGTAGTTAAAGGCACCTAATATAAAGTGGGACCAATTTTTGATAGTCCACTTTAGACATTCTACTGACTATTCTAACTAACTTTTCAACTATGTCAACTACCATTCATTAGAGTATTAGTAGACTGTCTGCTTAATATCTGCTAACACTTTATTTTGATGGTCGCCCAACAGACAGTCTACTGACTATAAGTTTGGAAGTTCATGTCAACTTATTCTTCTTACCCAATCCCCAACCTAAGAGTCTACTAATACTCTACTAATAGAATGTCAAAAGTAGACCATGGAAATGAAGTGTAACCTTTTTTTTTCTTATTATAATCAATGCATCAGTTTTACACCCTTAAACAGCACATATATGTCCTGTCCTCTTCTGGAGCTACATCTAGAGTCCTGTGCTGTGATCTAGAGTGCTGAACCTGTCTAAGTGTACAGCCAAGAGCTCACAGTGTGGGCCTCTCTTGTATGCCTCATTTACCATCCTGCTCCCTCCATTTAGTCACTCTTTCATTTATCTCTCCCATCCTGACACTGACTACCTCTCTCTATCCTGTGAGGACAGTGACAACAAAAAGCAACAAGTGTTATGTTTTGTCTGTTACCATAACATCTGTCTGCTCTGATTAACCTCTATTTAGTTTTGTTTTTAAGCTCGAAATACTGCAAGTTGATGATGAAGTATGTTGTTCTTTTGTGACAACATGCCCCAATAGTGGTAATAGAGAAAGAAAAGAAAAGAAAAGAAAAGAAAAGAAAAGAAAAGAAAAGAAAAGAAAAGAAAAGAAAAGAAAAGAAAAGAAAAACACGCAGAATTAGGTAACACTTTTTACACAGTTTTAAACGGCATTAGTTACTTTTAAAGCATTTCAGCATTTAGTAATGTATTATTAAAATCAAAAGTTGTATCTATTCATATTAGTTAATGGACCTTAGTCAATGACAAAGGAATAAACAAAAGGCTTAACAAGGGAACACAGGTGAAAGAAATCAGTAATCAAGGTGACAAACAAGAAGAATTTAGTAACTAATACTGCACAGAAAACACAGGAACATAAACAAAAACAATGAAAAATAACTATGACAGAACAGATGTATTTTTAATAACTAAAGTTAACAAAAATGAACTAATAGTGTAACAAATGTATTGCTCAGTTACTTCATGCATTAACTAATTCTAACTAATGGGACCTTATTGTAAAGTGTTATCCAGAAGTATCAAACAATTGTTTAGTTAAGCACACTGTAATTTTATTGTACTTTTAAAAAAAATTTAAAACCTGTGTCAACTTGTCTCAAACTGACATTTATGACACTGAATATATGTATATATTCAGGGATTGGACAATGAAATTGAAACACCTGGTTTTAGACCACAATAATTTATTACTATATGGCGTAGGGGCTCCTTTTGCGGCCAGTACAGCATCAGCTCGTCTTGGGAATGACAGATACAAGTCATTCACATGTGGCCAGAGGGATTTTGAGACATTCCTCTTCCAGAACAACATTTTTTGACTTGCTCCTCCAAAATACCCCAAAGTGGCTAAAAATATTTAGATCTGGTGACTGTGCAGGCTATGGGAGATGTTCAACTCTGCTAATTTAACCTTCACACTCTGTTCGAAAACCTCCATAAATAAAGGCCACTTTAACTTATGAGGGATTTAAACTATGATTTGGAGACCAAATTACTAAAGCACTGCTAGACAAAACACACATTTAATTGGACTCGAAATCTTTTAGTTACTGAATTATAGACTTCCTGAGTGACAACTAGCTCCAGCCTCCTGCGTCTTTCTTTTAGTTAATTCCCAGAGATTTTACTCATTTGTTACATTCAGTTGTAATTTATGGTAAGCGCTAACATGTAAATAGTCATGCATGGGAGAACTGTGGTGGATGCCAAAGTGATCTCGAGAGAGTGGGAAGGAGAAAGAGCAGAGGAGAAGGGAAAGGGAGAGAAAAAACAAACGAAATCAGCAGCCCCCTCCCCCCCACCCCTTTGCAAAGTGTGAAAGTCTCAATAAACCCATCAGTTCCAATAACAGAGCAGCATGAGGAGAAGAATAACAGGAGAGGAGGAGGGGAGGGAGGGCATGGCCACCGAGCGAATGAAGTAACCACACATTCACTTTAAAATGTGGCCTGCACACTAGCTTGCTCACCAATGCTTTCGGTTTTCTCTTAGAAAGTGACGTTTACATGCGTGTTCAGAGGTAACTAACTAAACGTAGTAGTAATTTCAATATAATGTCTTATTTATGTAGTAGGAAGTTTGTTTTAAGTGAATCAGTTTGTTTGAACAGTTCATTTCAACAAACCCGTTCAAAGTCAATGTGCCTATGCAACATTTTATACATTGAAATATATCATTAAAGGAATAGTTCACCCAAAAATGAATGGTAGCAATGTTTTAGGTTTTACGGATTTAACTTAAATTTACAGTAAAATACTGTATTTCATTAACTGATATAATGTTAATTTACCATTCTATTGAAGAACTAATATCTGTTTTGTACCTTTATAATACACTGACAAAGCTGAATCAAAGCTCATTACAAACAGCTTTTCCACAAGCTGAAAAAGTTATTACTAATAAATAGAAGGTGCACAGTGTCATTCACACAAACACTAAACACCATCATGGTAACCCACATAAAATAAAAAAAAAAAAAATGCAATAAACATTAATTTCACAACATTAGATGTAACATGAAACCATAATTTACATAACTGCTTACAAAAAACTAAGAAAAACTAAGAAGAAACAGTTTCTCCGCAGGGAAATATGAGAATGTCAGTTTACATTTTTTATTTATTTTTTTAACTGTAAATTATACTTGTTCTTTTTTTTACATCCCAAAAACTTTTTACTTGAAAATTACATTAAATGTATGATTAGATCTATTACAGTTATTCCCTGTATATGGAAACATTCTATTAACCAATTAACAGTTTTTCACCATAACATTTTTACAGTCTTTTACGGTCTTTCACGAACATTTTTTACAGTGTTACCATGTTTTCAAAACTAGAGTGCTTTTAGTTTTATTAACTGTATTTAGGCCCTGTTTACACTAGTGCATTTTCGTTTTAAAATGCATACGTTTTGCTACGGTTATGCCTGTCGTTTACACTACGCCGGCGTTTTTGAACCTCGAAAACTTTAGAAAATGCTGCAGACCGTTTTAGTTTGAAAATGCCGGGGTTGCATTTCAGTATAAACAGACCAAAATGGAGACTTTTGAAAACAATGGCGTGGCTGCCCATGTTCGCTCTGCGTATCCTTGACAACAGTGTAAACAATGACATGGAAACTGAACTGCAATCGTTGCTGGCTTTGTTGTAATTTTTAGCAGCCATTGTGCAGTTAAACTCTGCATTTTTTAATACTGTAGCTACCCACATGCACAAGAGGCAACTGTTTACACTTGTACGCGCATGCCCAGTGTGCATGAACGGTTATGTGGCATGCGTTTTCGGTCGTGAGATCGTTTCTGAAACGCTGTGGAAACGCCAGTGTAGAAGAGGATGAAAACACGCTAGTGTAAACGGGGCCTTAGTATAAAAATGCATCTTAGCATTTATTTCAAGACAGTGGCTGTGGATATTTTGCTAACCTTTATTGGTTAGTCTGGTCCAGCTAAAGACAGGCTTGGTGAGTATGCGAGACCAGCTTACACCAGCTAAGACCAGCAATCGTCTTAGGCTGGTTATTTTTCTTTTTTTTTTTCTTTTCATGTGGGATGTAGTTATTTCCCACTACAATTATTCATCTCCCTCTTTCTCTCTCTATTTAAGTATTACACTATATTAAACCGATGCCCAAAGGAAACAGCACATTTATTTAATATCAAAACTCTTGCCTAAATACTACAGTTGTCACATTTGACATGTGTAATACACCTAAACATACACACACACATACACACACTCTTAAGGGGGCCTCTCAAGCTTGTTGCTTATGCAGTGCACAGTTTTCCCAAACATTCACACTTGACCATAGCCCCTTGGCTTTATCCTACAGCCCTTTAGAGAAAAAGGGAGAAGGAGGGGGGCAGCATTACACAGCAGGGTCATCTAAAAGAGGGGGGGGGGGGGGGGGGGGGGGATTACAGGGGCATAGCCCAGAGGATCGCTTAAAGAGGCCACACTGCGGAGTGCAGCACATTTCTGTCTTGCACAAAGTGGCATACATGGCATACTCAATGTTAGGATCCAATTCTGCAAACAATCTTCCATTGCATCTTCTTACCGGGAGGGGATCACATCCAGCATCCAGCATTAACTCAGGCTATATAATTTGCAGCGCTGATGAAAGCACATAAAGGAGCCTTTCGTAAATAAAATAAAGGCAGGCTCAGCGGTGGGAGGAGAACAGAAAGAGGCCCCCAGAGAGAAGAGTGTTTGTGAAAGAGTGCTCCATTAACTTTCAACACCCTGGCTGTCTGGTGCCCTCCACAGAGGTGTCTGGTCGCTCTCGCTTCCCGTTTTCCTGTTTCTTTCTCTTTGTCTCTCTTTAGCCTTGCAGAAATGGTTGGTAGCCACCTGATGGTTTACTGACCTGAAAAAGGGACCGGAGAAGGGACAGGAAGGTGAGAGACACACTTACAGCCTCCGACACTCTCACACCCATTACAGTGTATGTGTGTGTGTGTGTACGAGTGTGTAAAAACCAGCTCGTGCTCCAATCAAGAGGATTTTCCACTTCACACCATTGGCTCCCACAAGGGACAGGGTCAAAGCGATGACTATTATGGATCTAGACAGAAAGACCAGAAGTCTTGTAATGAACCGCTGTTATGCTAATGTAGGCCACAGAGGAGTCTTTCTAAACATAATACAGGCCCTCATATTGTTCTGAGCATTTGTGCACCTGTTTCTCTGTTGGAACAAGACAACATGTTGTGAACAAGTTCATACTCTGTATCCTGCATCTAGCGATTGCTTACTCCGGTTTGTTTGAGTTTTACGCTCAAGAGCTATGGGGTAAACATTTGTGTTCGCACAAGTACAGACACTTATAAATATTGATGTCTCAAAACTTATGCAGAACACACTCGACTGCCATTTTCGGTGCTGAGCACACAGCATTAGATAATATCTGCCATCAGACGACAAGAAAACCTGCATACTTGCTTTTACTGCCTGCTTGATCAAGTGTATTTTGTACAGAAGTGTTTCAATTAGGAAATTCAAAACTGAATCGTTCCGCTTCACTTATCTGGTAGATTAAATAGTAAAAAAAAAAAAAAAAATCGAATACACTGAAGCCTTCACACAAAATACGACTCCAGATTTAGCTCACAAGCTAAAAGGCCATGGGTCAAATTATGGCATACACTTTAATAAATCAAATGAGATCAACATTTCAACAACGTACAAGACTTCTCATAAGACCTTACATACATACATCCTTTGGATGACATCTGCACACTGCTTGGCTTTCAGCAAACGTTTTGTGTTAAGAATCATATGAATATTTCATATATCTGTAAGATTCATGCCTGGAGGTTATTTCGCTCATTATTTATTCACTCTTTTCTGCATGAGTGTCGAAAGATCAGACACACTCATAAGGATGCCAGCAAAAAAATAAAAAAAGGAAATAAAAGAAAAAGAAAAATGCTCGACACCCTCGTCTGGATGATGTCATTTTAGGATCAATGGCAAAAGTCAAAATTTGTCAAAAGAGAAAATGATTTGCTTTGCCAGGATGTTTATTTAACATTTAGGGGATTTTGTTTATATGGATTAAGCTGTGTGTCACATTGAAAATCATGAGCTTATGGATAAAATGGTGAGCACTAACAGTGAAACGGTGACATCAGGTCTTGAAGGGTTTCAAGTGATCTGCCTTTTAATGAGGAGAGCAGCTTAATATATATATATATATATATATATATATATATTACTACATTTCTCAAATAAATCAGAAGCATGTCTCATGGTATACATGATGTTTTTTTTTTTGTTTTTTTAATATAACGGTTGTAATTGTCTGTAATGAGAACTGCTACCTTTTTTTTGAGGGTTTATACGAAACCTGTCAAAGTTCCCTCTAGTCTACAGCACTGAAGCAACATTCCAAAACCCGTTGCATTATTCAGTCCAACTTTGGCTGTGCTGTGGGGAATTCTTGGACTGATGGTTAGCTGATTGGCTAATTTGGGTGGTGGACAGCACACCTGCCATGCTAGAGCTTTTGTAAATAAGCTTTATTCCCTTCTCTCCCTGCTGGCTCTGGCTTATTTCAGCCTCCCATCACCGGCGTGGGGAGAAAAGCAAGAGGACTCATATCATCGAAGGGCCAAAGGTGAGGCGTCGAGAGAGAGCGAAGGGAATGAAATCTCCTGGCCCATTTTAGCAGCCATTCAGAGCACATTACTCCTGGAGAAGGGAAACTTATAAAGGATCCTGGCGCTTGAACACATTTCTGTGTGTTTATGGGTGAGGGAGAGGAGAGCTGTGCGGAGGATCGGTAATAGATTCCCAAATTACGGTTTCATGTCTCTCTCCTTTTCTCTGTTTCTCTTCCTATGGCACAGCAACTCCAGATAGATTTGGATTATATTACCGTTTACATGCATATTTATGTTCCTTCTTTTTCCTATTGACATTTTTGACACTAGTATTAACCTTATCAGCATTCTTGGCATCAACATTCACCAATTACTTGTGTAGATTTACTGTAACTCTGAATGTTTTAGTCAAGACAGCTTTCAACTCTTTTTGCATGCTATTTGTATATATACAAGTTTCCTAATAGTTTCACTGTTAATTAATTAATTACAGTCTGTTTTGTTCCATTTTATCCAATTTTACAGTAATGTGACATGTCTAAGCATTGATAAAATGTAAATAATAATCAAATGATACAAAAGAAAAAAAAATCCACTAAATTAAAATATCCACTCAACTAAACCTGAAGAACGTTTTAAAATGGAACAAAAGTGTCAATCAAAAAAAAAAAAAAAAAAGAGAAAAAAAGAGAAAAAAAAGGGGGGGGGGGGGGGGGGGGGAGTCAAGGTTACAGATGAGAATTTAAAAAAAAAAAGTATCTTTACTGTCAATCCTATAACATACATGTGTGCACTATATTTTTATTGACACAGATAACTTTGACTAAAACTGAACTAATTAATGAATCGCTATCAATTACAGTCTACTTCTCACAGGCTATGATTAACCTCTTCACCTCTCTTAAATCCAAGCGGTCAATGGATATGATATAAATCTATTTTTAATTAGGTTACTATGTTAGCTTTAGCTAAAATTCTATATGTAATATGTACTGTAATTGGTTTATTTCAGTGGATGTTATGGTAAGAAATGTGGCTGTATGCTTGGCTGAGTTCCACTGCATTTTCCTGCAAGGCAACTAAGACATCATGAACAATAGTCGAAGCAAAGTTCATGGGAAGTATTATAAAGTAAAAATAGGACAGTGTCTATCACCTGAAGTTATCTATGAGATAAAAGCTCCATGTAATATTCATTCAATTTATGCATAACTCTGCATGTAACAGCTAACGGCTTTAAACATTAACTTTTATCTGCATTAACTTTTTATTCAAAGATGTTTGGATGTCTTAATGGAGAACAATAGCATGTCAGTTGCTATTTCAGCACTGACACCAGATCAGCTGAGTTGACAGTATGTGGACGTTTAGTTTGTGCGGAGTCGACACCAGACCTGGTTCCTCTAGGGCAGAGAACATGAGGGGTAGGAGATATAAGATATGGCAGGTAGGACACAGCCTGGGGAAAAGACTGATACACAGCTGGGGCTACCAATCCAAAAAGCCAGGTGACATGATGGAGATGAAGCCTCTTCACTCACATTCTTCCAGATGGTGGTCAGCCTTGTCCAAAGTTACATGAAGAAATGTCAGATATGCTCTGGATTTGACTGAAAAATTCACTTCGAACTTTCACGGTTGAACAGAACCCATACTAAACATCCACTTGGGAAAAAATGCATTTTTACATTTGATGAGATGATAAAAATAAGAATAGTATTACAACAAGTAATACATATAATTTCAAATATTATTATTAAGAATATGACATGAAGACTTATCGCTCCAGGGGGTGATTATAAATGTTGTGAATGTGCTTTATTTAACCAGTTTGACTTAGTGGTTATATTATTATTAATAATAATATTTAGTATTAAATTCTAAGTTCTATTTATTTTCTACAAGTCTATTTGTATAGCACTTTTCACAATACATATTAGTTCAAAGCAGCTTTACAGAAAATGCTTGTTTCAGTGTGACAATTTATGTTAACAGTCAAAGTGTCAAAGTGTCAAAGTATGTCCATGTGGAAGTAATACACAGCTATAATATAATATATATATTATGCACTTAGCTAACATCATGTATTCATTTATGCAGACACAACGAACATGCTGGGCAGAACAACTTGTGTTTGTAATGATTACAATATAAGGATAATCGGTAACACTTTACAATAAGGTCTCATTTATTAACATTAGTTAATGCATTAACTAACATGAACTAATAATAAGCAATACATTTGTTACAGTATTTATTAATCTTTGTTAATGTTAGTTAATAAAAATCCATCTGATTTTTTGTTTGTTTGTGATTGTTTGTTCATGTTAGTTCACCGTATATAAACTAATGTTAACAAATCAACATTTGATTTTAATAATGTAGTAAATGTTGAAATTAACATGTTAAGTCTTAGTTCATGTTAACTAAAGTAGTTAACTAATGTTAACTAATGAAACCTTATTGTAAAGTGTTACCAGATAATCTAACAATATAAGAATAATATTTGATAGTTTTGTATGTTTATACCAAGTTTCCGTCATCTGAAATCTTTGCAATTGTCTGAGTCGACTGAAATCAAGCAAAGAGAAAATTTAGCATATATTACATATTCTATACAATAGCACATATTATAATAATCTTGGTGGTGTATTCTATATGATATTTTGTATATATATCCTAATATTAAAGAGCATCTTGTTAGGTTTGCACAGGCACTTAGAGGTTCTTTGGTTCCCTTCATTTTTCTCAGGTTTGGTTCTGTCCTATTTTGAAGTATGTAACCATGTTTTAATCAACATCATGTGCAAATGAAATGTCACGGCCTTTAATGTGGGAGCTCTGAAGGAAATGTCGATTAAAATGTCAAGTGGTTTGTGGGCAATATGGGCAGGGGCGAGCGAATGCCATCTGTACAGTAATGCACAGAAGCCAATGGGCAAACTCAATCTTACATGCGAGCCGGGCGCCCTCAAGAACTGAAATTAGGAAGTGAAGCATGGAAGCATGCACACATAGCCTACTGTAGCATGCAAAAAAAGATAGATTAATATACCATTATAATGCCATCAAAGCATGTGCACAAAAAGAGACTACATCTGAAATAAATGATAAAGTGGAGATTAGGTGATATGATTATAAATCATCTGAGATTGAGACATTTTTACAATGTTTTACAAATGTTTTAGTGAAGCACTCCTCATTCGTTTTCATTATATGGAAAAGAGCAAAACAGTACATTCTTCAAAATTTCTGCTTTTGTGTTCCACAGAAGTTATACAGGTTTGGAATGATATGAGGGTGAATTAATGATGACAGAATCTTTTTTTTTTTTTTTTTGTGTGAACTCTTCTTGTAAACATGAAAAATGAGTGATTGTGCTGACAAACAGGGTGTCTATATTTCCTCACTTCAGTGATTACATCTTGTTTTCTACATGTCTGTATCTTCATGTCTTGGGCTCAGTTTTAAATGAACACGCTGGACTGTCAGCAGCAATTATCTACCTCACACCACCCTCACTAATTTTTTTCTGTCTTTTTCTTCTCCTTTACTCTCGTTCACACACATAGACAAACTTGCTATAAAAACACACACAAACATGAAGTATTTTGAGCAAAGAGGCTGCCATCAGCTCCTGTACCCTAATCTTACTTTTCACCCCAGCCACTGGACCCTCATTGACATCACACTATTATCCCTCTCTGACCTGTGTGAGCATCTGCCATACTAAAATTGCCACTGGCTGCGGCTGATCTCATCTTATTACTTTACTAATTAGAGTTGATAACTCTCTCTGTTTAGAAGCAAATGTATTATTCCAGAGTTCTGACCATGGATCACTATGAGACTGACCCACATTGACTCACTTTGGTCAAATACAGCCAGTCATTTGGTCTTTTTTTTTTTTTTTAAATTAGTGTAATTTTAGTGCATCATCAGCATCACAGTCTATAAGAGAGTCTAGACTAGACTACAGATCACAATCATCTCTTCCTGTTTCCTTTGCATTGGTAGATTATCTGCTTATCAGAAAGGTCTGATAAAGGAAATTGATTTATATCATGTTGTATTCCATTTGTCAGGAGCCCTAGCTTATTAAGGAGTCACATGAATGCATTTAAAACTGACCGCGGTCGCTCTGGGGTGGGTTTCAGTGACACACACAAATGGGTGGATGAAACCGGGAACAGTAGCAGTGTCTTCAATGGAGACTGTTTTTTGTTGTTGTTGTTTTTTGTTTACTGATAATTCTAAGGTTACACTATACTCTTAAAGGGTTAGTTCACCCAAAAATTAAATTTCTGTCATTATGTACTCACCTTCATGTTGTTCCAAACCTTCGTTCGTCTTCAGAACACAAATTAAGATTTTTTTTTTTTTTTTCCAAAAAAGTTGGGACACTGTACAAATTGTGAATAAAAAAAGAATGCAATAATTTACAAATCTCATAAACTTATATTTTATTCACAATAGAATATAGATAACATATCAAATGTTGAAAGTGAGACATTTTGAAATGTCATGCCAAATATTGGCTCATTTTGGATTTCATGAGAGCTACACATTCCAAAAAAGTTGGGACAGGTAGCAATAAGAGGCCGGAAAATTTAAATGTACATAAAAGGAACAGCTGGAGGACCAGTTTGCAACTTATTAGGTCAATTGGCAACATGATTGGGTATAAAAAGAGCTTCTCAGAGTGGCAGTGTCTCTCAGAAGTCAAGATGGGCAGAGGATCACCAATTCCCCCAATGCTGCGGCAAATAGTGGCGCAATATCAGAAAGGAGTTTCTCAGAGAAAAATTGCAAAGAGTCTGAAGTTATCATCATCTACAGTGCATAATATCATCCAAAGATTCAGAGAATCTGGAACAATCTCTGTGCGTAAGGGTCAAGGCCGGAACACCATACTGGATGCCACTGTAATGGAAATCACAACATGGGCTCAGGAATACTTCCAGAAAACATTGTCGGTGAACACAATCCACTGTACCATTCGCCGTTGCCAGCTAAAACTCTATAGGTCAAAAAAGAAGCCATATCTAAACATGATCCAGAAGCGCAGCCGTTTTCTCTGGGCCAAGGCTTATTTAAAATGAACCGTGGTAAAGTGGAAAACTGTGGTCAGACGAATCAAAATTTGAAGTTCTTTTTGGAAAACTGGGATGCCATGTCATCCAAACTAAAATGGACAAGGACAACCCAAGTTGTTATCAGCGCTCAGTTCGGAAACCTGCATCTCTGATGGTATGGGGTTGCATGAGTGCGTGTGGCATGGGCAGCTTACACATCTGGAAAGGCGCCATCAATGCTGAAAGGTATATCCAAGTTCTAGAACAACATATGCTCCCATCCAGACGTCGTCTCTTTCAGGGAAGACCTTGCATTTTCCAACATGACAATTCCAGACCACATACTGCATCAATTACAACATCATGGCTGTGTAGAAGAAGGATCCGGGTACTGAAATGGCCAGCCTGCAGTCCAGATCTTTCACCCGTAGAAAACATTTGGCGCATCATAAAGAGGAAGAGGAAGATGCGACAAAGAAGACAGTTGAACAACTACAAGCCTGTATTAGACAAGAATGGAACAACATTCCTATTCCTAAACTTGAGCAACTTGAGTCTCCTTAGTCCCCAGACGTTTGCAGACTGTTATAAAAAGAAGAGGGGGTGCCACACAGTGTTAAACATAGCCTTGTCCCATCAATGTATTGATGCCATGAAATTTAAAATCAACTTATTTTTCCCTTAAAATGATACATTTTCTCAGATTAAACATTTGATATGTCATCTATGTCGTATTCTGAATAAAATATTGAAATTTGAAACTTCCACATCATTGCATTCCTTTTTTATTCACAATTTGTTTTTGCACAATTTTTTTGTACTTATATATACTTATATAGTCAATATATATATATATATATATATATATAAAATCTTTTAATCTTTTTAATCTTTTAACTTCTCTTTAATCTGCCAGGTGAAAATAGAAAGTCTGGTGACTCCCCCCAGTTTTATCAGTGTAATACTCAGTGTTGGGGGTTTAGAAATGCAATATGATGTTCACCCAATCACCACTAATTATAAGCTAAAAGATTGTGCATTCAGGTCAGAGCTGTTTGTTCGAGTTAGCATATCCCTAGTATGGCTGCTATCCAAACATAGCACACTGGGGCTGAATTCAGCCATGCATACACGCCAGGACATCATAATTATATCCGTAACAAGCATCTTCAACCTGTCCAGACATAAAGAAAATAACTCTCTCTTGTATTTCTCCCTTCTGTCAGGCATGAATACATATCTGCATTTTCCCTGTTTGCTCTAACCCCCTGTTACGGCATTAAGTTACATTAGGAGTTGATTCACAAAGATTTCACGAGTGGTTGAATTTGTTTGGCTGAGCAGGCAGTCTGTGGCCACCCTTGTTCTCTCCCTCTCTCTTTCTCTCTCTGACACACACACTCATTTAATGACAATATTACTGAGACTGGGCCTGCCCAAATCTTACAGGGGTTTTCTGCCCTTAGCAAAACAAGACAAGCAGATTCTAGAAAGACTCAAACAGACAGAAGAGAAAAAGTGAAGAAAGAAGAAGAGGGAAAGAGAAAACCAAGCAGAATACACTACGAGTTCCACTCTATTTTCAGCCCTCCTGTCAAAATGAATTTCACATCTTAATATGGAGAAAGTGCTTACTATCTGAAATAAGAAAAAGAGGATGGGGGGATGGAGGGAGGGATAATGATGAGGCAATGAGAACTCAATTAGAAGCCTCAAGCTGACAGCACTGCTGCTGCCCCGCAGGTAGAAAGAGAAAGAGAGAGAAAGAGAGAGAGAGAGGGAGAGGTTCGCCTGCTCAAATGATTGTGCCCGCAGGGCTTGACTGGGGCTGTGCCCCCTTGACAGGGTGCATGCTCAGTTATTCCTTGAATATCTCTCTCTCTTGCTCTCTCTGCCCCTCAAGGTTTCACACTTTTTCTCTCTCTTCTGCTCTCATTATAATACAATATCCAGTCGATGCTGTGAATAGGTATTACCTTGTGCACTAAACTAGTCCTAACATCACTGTGTCACTGTCCACAACCATGTTTCAGTAAACACTGGCAATATGCATGCTCAAGGCTCCATATATTTTATCTGCTTTACATCTACAAAGAAAAAAACAAAACAAAACAAAGCCTTCATATCCTGAAGGATTTCTGTAAAAGCCTTAAGCTTGATGAAACAATTAAATAAAACAAAGTCTGTGTACTTAGATTTCCATAGCAAATGAAAACAGCAGCGGGGAAAATGTCGAAATGTTCAAAAGCTGTTTGTTCTTTTGTATTTATTTGTGAAATTATGCCAGAATTAGTCTTTGATAAATTCAAATGGCTGCTCATTTTTTGATCAAATATAAAAAGTGACTTTATGAAACAGAGAGCTGTAGGCTGAGAGATTAAAAATAACCTCTAGCTTTATGGTATGCAGAAATGATCATCTAAATATTACATTGCAATCAATGTAATCAGATGGAAATGAGTGATAAATCATTCCAATGCAATTTCAAACCAATTAAATTATAAAAATTATTAAAGAAAAAAAAAACAAAAACATTGGTAATATTCAAAAATGCATCCAAAATCTCTTCATAATCCGCTTTCGAACACTGATCTGTATAGTGCACAGGTTTAAATACTGTATCTGACTGTACCACTTAGTTCTCCATCTTTACATGAATAATGAATATGACCATCTGTATCTCTGCATCTCTATTATCCTTACATTACACTGATGCAAAGCTCAGAAAACTTTTCAGAGAGGCAAAGTTTGGCATATGTGCTTGCGTTCTCTTCCACCAAGCCCTGTGGGGAGGCGCAGAGCGGTGCGAGAAAGCGCTGGGTACTGGGCTGATAAGACAATGGGGTAAAAGAAAAGGCCCAGAGCTACACTACTGCGAGCGTCTGTACAGCACTTTCCATGGCACAACACTGACTCATCACTAGCTCCTTGTGTGCACACTCGAAGGGCCCCAGGGAGCCTTTTGATCGGGGTGGAGATTCTAGCACTGCACGGTTACAGAGCTGCTGCTGGGAGTCATAAAGCCCTCACTGTGGGGATGGAGCAGGCGTTTCCAACACAGGAAGTGAAGAGTCCTGATCAGGCAGCCTGGGCTTGATGTGCTTTTGATATCTTAATCAGTTCCTATATTAGGCTCAGGGCTTGTTTGGCAGAGCAGAAGTTAATGTAACCCTGTGAGACGATGCCACCATGCAGGACGATAAGAAAAGGCTGACCAACGTGATTATTTATTGATATGAAACATTATGCTCACTGAAAAGTGAGCTATAAACTCTTGCTGATGTGTTTTTTTTTCTCACTCTAAAAAAACAACAACCCCCCACAAGTCTCCATTAGGACCGAAGTTGGTAATGAACATCATCTTTGACTGTTGTATTCGTATAGGTTCTACAGCTCCACACAATAAATCTGCCATTTGAATCATTCACTGAAAAAAAGTCATAAATCATAAATGTAGTTGTTCATCAAGAATCACAGACACCCGTCGCTTTTCCCCAGGCTATACAGCATCGAAACTACCCAGGAAGTCCACCAGCACAGCACAAGGGAAAGGAGTCTTCCATACAAAGCCTCCTGGCGGGTTTAGTCATCTGCGCTTCATGGTTCACAGCTTCCATAGTAAGACAGAAGCTATTAATATGTCAAAACATTCAAAACTTCTAACCATACTCTTACCATGGGCAGACTCTCACAAAGAGTAAGAAGATGATGAAAAAGTTGCATAAATCATTTTGAAATTGAAAAAAAAAGTTGATCTTGATCCAGTCACAGTGTCATCTATTGGCAATTATGATTTGAAAAATGATGGCAGATGAGGGAAATTAAGACTGATTTTATATCTTTACAAACTGCCATCATAAGGCATCACAAAATTGAAAATCCAAGGCTGAAAATATTCCCTAACATTCACTGGGATATATAAAGGATTTTATTTACTACTATTAATAGTACTAATAGCATTGGTAGATCAAAGAGCATTACTAATGCACTAAGAGCTGGTATCTAGACACGTCCTGATTTTGCAGAGTTAGAAACATTCCTGTCTGAACATTTAGTCCTAACCATATCTCTACCCCTAAACCTAACCCCTAACCATAACTTATCCTTAAAATCAGAGGGAAATTATAGGTGAATAACACTGATGTAGAAGCACGTAAACCTGGTTGTAAGCCTAAACTTGACATACACTTGTCCCTCAAATATGATTGGTTGATTTGAATGTTGTTCTAGGATCAAAACCGATGTTGCTCCAGGAACATGTTGCATTAGGAACATGTTGGTTCTGTGGTAGGTATCTAGCTATAAAACATTGGTAGATCTATAGGTGACAGATAGGTGACATTAGGTAATAGGTGAGATTTTTCAAGTAATAAAAATGAGTCACTAGAATTTTTTTTAAAAGAACTTGGTAACACTTTAATATAGGAAACACATATAAACTATTAACTACAACTTTTCTCAATAAACTCCTAATTTACTGCTTATTAATAGTTAGTAAGGTAGTTGTTAAGTTTAGTTATTGAGTTTACATTAAAAATGTAGAATAAGGTTGTGCAGAATAAGGCATTAATATGTGCTTAATATGTACTAATAAATAGCCAATATTCTAGTAAAATGCATGCTAATAAGCTACTAGTTAAAATACCCTAAAATAAAGTGTTACCAAGAACTAATACTACCTATAATTCGCTCCCATTGATAAACACATCTATACAGCGATATCAGCAAGATGGGAAGCTTATAGAGTATGGAAAATTGTTATGGTTGCCGGCAACACAATGATTCACTATTCTGGGCTAGAGTTAGCATAAACCACTCAGTAACAGGGTTTAACATTACAAGTGGAGATTTGTAGTTGGATATGAGGTGGGATTTACAAAGTTCTGAATTCCTCTCCATCAAACATTGAGATTCTTGATGCATGGCAACTCATGTGAGGCTATATTCGGCAAATTAATAAATTAAATCAAATATTTTGTTGCTCTACTGTTCAAAAGTTTGGGGTTGGTAAAATGTTTTCAATGTTTTTGAAAGAAGTCTCTTATGCTCACCAAGGCTGTGCTTATTTTAAAGCAAATATTTGTACACTTTGAATGGTAGTGCATGTAGTGGAAATGTATTGGTAAATGTCTAAATTCTGGATTTTTGTGTTACCTTCATCCTCAAGAATTTCCAAAAGACATTTTTGTTCCAAACCAGCTCTGTTCAATTTTCATTTGACAAGGTCAGCGGGGCTTTAAATACCTCACTCATTGCCATGCTATAGCCAATAAGTGGAAACAAATAGCTTGCTTTCTTAACCTTGTTTTGGTTTCTCTGCCAATTACAAAAGAATCTTTATGTTGCTCGGTGACCTCTGACCGCAGTTGGTACGAGAGACAGCTGCGGTAAACCTGATCTTATTTCCAGCCTCAGGGCATTTTTCTTTATCAACCTTCGACACAAACCAAACTTCACAATGCACATAGTTCACTCCATCACCTGAAACTTGATAAGAAATGAGGAGTCTGCCTACAGGCGAGGAGTTATCCATCCATCTTACTGACAGATGTCAGTCCCAGAGTTCTTCGATCAACTGTCAGGATGCAGCATCGAACAAAACTCAAGGAGATATTTTGCTCTTGTGTCCACACAAACAGATCAGGAGTAGGAAACAATGAGTAGATAAAAAAGAACAGAAAACTGAGACCAACCAAAAACAAAAAAATTATTTGGACAAACCTACAAAATCTTGTCAATTCCAGTGATACCTGTCAGCTTGACAATGCATCATACTACGTAAAAGAAAAACGGGAGGCTTGTATTAGGGAGTTAAGACCTACAGTATGTTTCCCGTTATGGGCGCAGGTGGTAAAGCTCAAAAGCAAGAAGGAAAGAGTGAAAGCTATAACACAAGTTTGAAAACAGAGCAGTTGACCCCTGGCTGGTTCTAGTTGCAATGGCATCAGCAGTGCCCATATCTAAACAAAGTTGCCTGGAGCTAAACACACATGAAAGCAGGAATTCTCTCCAGAGCTTGGGGGAAAAACAACAGAACAGCTCTTTGACTGTACTTTGCTCCCCGGTGCCAACTGATATGCTTTCCATTGTCCCTAACATCTTTTTTTTAAGAAAAGGAATACATTTTGACTCTAGTTTAACAATATTTGTCAGCAGAGGAACTACTTACAAGGTATTTTTGCTGTGTTTGTTTTAAATAAAAGTTAAAATAAATAAAACATGAATTATCTAATTAAAAATACACTACAGCCAGATACTAAGGTGACTTATTAATACTAAGAAATTACAACTATTCAAGTGGTTTGGATCTTCATACAGTTTTATTTCATATTATGGTCACATTTTAGATTAAGGTCCAATTCTCACTATTAACTAACTATTAATTAAGACTTTTGCCTCAATAAACTCCCAATTACTGCTTATTAATAGTTAGTAATGTAGTTGTTAAGTTTAGGTATTGGGTAGGATTAAGGGATGTAAAATATGGTCATGCAGAATAAGGCATTAATATGTGCTTTATAAGTATGAATAAACAGCCAATATCCTAGTAATATACATGCTAATAAGCAAATAGCTAATAGTAAGAACTGGACCCTGAACTAAAGTGTTACCCATATTACTTTAGCCCCATTATCCGTCAAGATGAAGAAATCTGTGTTGAAAACAACATTAACCTTAAATACAAGTCTGTGTTGAGTTTGGAAGAAAAATGGACTGGCATTGTTCAACAACCATATTAAAAGCAATGCTGAACATTTTAATCCATCCAAATCCAATCTAAAGTGGAACATAAATGATTACTAGCACTACCAAACTACAAAGATGGTTAAAATATTTCAATTAAAGCAGGTACAAAAACCAAAAACTGCATTCCCAGGTAATGCATTCTGGGAAATGAAAAGTCAATTTGTCTAATATGGTGATATGGTGAAAAAATATAGTGAAAAAAATATTTCTTACTGACCCCAAACTTATGAACGGTAGTGTATAATGTTACAAAAGCTTTCTATTTCAGATAAATGCTGTTCTTTTGAACTTTCTATTCATCAAATTGAACTTTTATTCACAACTATATATATATATATATATATATATATATATATATATATATATATATATATTGTGAAAGAATGGTTCAGAGAGCATGAAGAATTATTTTCACACATGAATTGGCACCTCTGAGTCCAGACCTTAACTTTATTGAAAGTCTTTGGGATGTGCTGGAGTAGACTTTACAGAGTGCTTGACTCTTGCATTGTCAATACAAGATCTTGACCAAAAATTGATGCACCTCTTGATGGAAATAACATCACAACATAGAAAGGTGCATCATTTTTTGGTCAAGATCTTGTATTGACAATGCAAAAGAGCAAAAGAGACTGTGTATAAAACCAAAAAGAGAAAAGAAGACAAAGCAAAAGAGACTGTGTATAAAAAAAAAAAATAAAAAAAATTACAGATCTAAAATTGTAGATCATATATAGTATACGCTGTGATTGAGTCCGGTGCCAATTACTGTAGGTAGGCCAGCGGCAAACAGCTGTTGTACAAGCTTGCCGGACTGTTCACATGGTGGGTTTCCCAACGTCCTAGAACATGCTGAAACACACTTTCATTGCTGACCACCATAAAGTCATAATACAAATACACTCACACACAGCCACAAGGTGCATACCCAAACACACACATACCCCTGAACACCTGACCTGGAAAACATAGGACAGCTAACCCAAGGTGACCCAAGGAAACGCTGGGGTAGGCCCAATTAATTGGACTTTTTGCTCAGGCCCCGTCTCCCCCAATTGTCCAAATCCGCCGGACACATGATTAATGTGTACACTGGTGAAGGGAAAATATTTTTAACCCCATTAAAGTCAACCAAGGGTAAAGCGGGTGCATGCTTATCCTGGCACTATTTCAAACTACCCTATTAGCTGGGCTGCAAGTGTGTATGGGTCAATGTATGTGAGTGCTGTAATTTGTGTGTGTAACTGAATGGGTATGACTGTGTGTGTTAGCATGGGGTGGGAGGATATAGGGTATCTTGGATAAACAGTCTATGTAAGGACATTATTTTTTAAATCCTGCTTACTGGAGGCTTAAAGGTAACACTGAATGGCATTAAAGTGAAGTGGTATTACTGCTATTGTGCAGAGAGTTCAAAAGTTCACATCCAGGTCTTGCTCACTGAACCCTGGTGGCCAATGAAAATAGTGCCATCTAGATTAGTCCAATGATCTTCTTTTTGCCAAATATTCATTCCTGGGTGCTGGGCTTTGAACGTTTAGAGCAGTGGGATTAGTCTACTGAAGTTTGACCCACACCATGATGGTCTTACTGCAACACTGTGCGCTGACCTAGCTACTGAAGTCAGAGAGAGCTGTGACACTCAAACATGTGAAAATGCAAAACATTAATATTTTACATTCCCCACATGCAAAGTATAAGAAAATAGTTTAATAATGCACCCAAATTATAGTGCTTTTGGCTTCTCCACACAAAAAGGTCATGGTTTCTTTTGTTCTGCCCTTAGTAATTAACACAAGTAATCTAATACAAAGAATTGTATTTGTGTTAAATCAGTTTTCAAATTTTACTTGTATTTAAAACCCCCCAACCAGACCAAAGAGCTATATTTGAAAACACATTTAGGTCGAGAGCTCATGTCTGCAGGGACTCTACATCTAAAAAGCCACAATGCCATGTGAAACAGATGTCAGATCAAAATTCTGGATCCACAAACAATGGAATGAGTTATAAAAAAAAAGAAGAAGAAAAAAAAAGGGTGCAAGTGGCTCAGGGATTTTATTTCTACATGAGTGGCTACTACAATGGCATTTTATTTAAATAAATGACTGGATAAACGTTGATATATTAAATAGACCTTTTTTATGTAGTGCATTTCTGCCTATTGCTCTAAACAAAACTATGTTAATCATCAGTTTAATACCACTTCAATGATTCAGGGTCAAGATTCTGACTATCCATTTTAAAATACTGAATTTTGTCTAAGCCAATGTTATGTTGGCATTGACATAACATGATCCTGTGACACAGATCAGACCAATCAGCAATTAAAAACAAACATGCTGATATTCCATGCTAATATTATGGAACTGAATGGGCCAATTTTTTTTTTTTTTTTTTTTTTTTTAAGAAGGGCAAGTGAAAGCCACACATAATATTTTTTCCCTATATAGCATGCCAAAAATAATACACAATAGGTGTTTATTTTATGAAGGAGGTACTGCTTGTGTCAAGATTCTAAAATATGCATCCGATGGACATTTTGCTACCCTAATGATATGATCAGTAAGTCATGACAACATATGTTTTTACATGAACTCATCATTATATATCAAGTTATACAATATTCAACTAATTTTTTTTAAGTCTATTTAATATCATTTAAGTTAAATTGACTTGTTAAGTTAAATTGCCAAGTTACTTGTACTTTTTTTTACAGTGTGGGTGATAAAGAGCAGTCAGATTCAAAACACTGTAAAACCCAACAAGTCAACTTATTTCATTTGGGGAAACAAACAAATAAACAAACAAAAATACATTATTTTGATTACTGTGAACTTATTTCAGTTGAGTTCCTTAAAAAAACTCTTAATTATTTCTTAAATAGCATTTCAAACAAGGCAGTATGTAAAATATATATAATCTGACAAGTAGTTGCAAAGTACCTTATAGTTAGTAGAATGTCTAAAGTGGACCATCGAAATAAAGATCTCTACCTATATTAATCTTGTGCACAAACACATTTTATAACTCTTATTTCAAAATTTACTCTTTTATATACTCTGAAGCAAAGCATTCTTGAGAACAAGAAATCTGCTGTAGTCCTGTTTAATAAAATCAGTTGTTAATCAGTTGTTAATCATAGCTTTTTTTCTATTAAGGGAACTTTCATTCATCTTGAGTGAAATGAACTTGTTTGTTTAGTGAACTTCACTGGTTTTACAGAGGAACCTGCATAGAACATGTAATCAATGTAATCAACAGTAAAGAAGCAAGTTCTTATTCAGATACGGTACAAACTCAAGTACAAATATTTCTTTTAAAATAACAAAGCAAGCAAAAAAAAAGAAAAGAAAGGGGAGGGGGGGGGGGGGGGGGGGGGGATATCTTTTCCAAGTGCCTCACCTAACTAAATTGTCAGTGCTTTCATTTTTAACATGGAGCAACTCATGTAACTCAAATTCCATGGAGTAACTCCAAAGGGCCAAAAAGCCTCATGCTTTCTATGAGTGGCAGATTCTTGAAAGAGTTGCAAATCTCTTGTTGGGGTTTTCACATAGTGCATTTGGGCGTGTTTGTGCTCATTTTCAAAAGCTATTCCCTTCACTACTTGTGATTGTGTTCATCATCTTAATTGGATAGATGGCACTGTTTTGTGCAACAGTGCTCGCAATGTTACATTTGGCAGAGTCAAAGCTCTCATTTACATTCCTTACACAATCAAAGTACAAGATGAGGTAATGAGAGAGGGAGAAAGCAAAACAGAATGAGGGAGGGAGGTAGAGAAGGAAATGACTGAACTTTCTGTAGCGCTTTGTAATTGTCACCATAACACGTGTGGTAATTTGTTTGGCTTCCTTTGTAAGCGGAGAGGGTTGCTCACTCATGCTTTGGATTTGTGTCGGCTGCTGAAAGCAGAACATGCATAAATAAGGTGCCTCAGCAACTTCACTTATGAGCTAAACTAATGTAATTCCAGAGAGAGTAGGAAACAGTTTTCAAAGACCCTCAGCCATAACCGCACTCCCCACAGAAATATTTCTGATTGGCTGATTCTCAGTTTCTGCACTTGCATGCAGGGCATTTTGGCTATTGAAAAACAGCCCTCATTCAACAGCATTCCGAGTTTGTCAGTGCAGAGATGTAGAAGTAGGTGCTATATGAGTGATGTCTCAATGCTGAGGGAACATCTCCTATTGCACTACTGAGATTAATAGAGTGTGGAATTTAAAACAAAGGGGGAAAATTTAAAAATTTCAAGCATTAATTTCAAAGTAAAATCAGCTATATGCTTGTAATTCCATCTACTGTCCATTTAGAATAAATGGCATATACTAAAACTGCAACAGACCATATAAAAAAAAATCAATAAATAAACAACACACATACCTTGGAAAATATATATCAGTGTTGTTGTAGTAGTTATGTTTATTGTCATATCAGCTTCACAGGCTATTTCATGGCAAATACAGACTCAACATTCAATAAATACAAATAATACAATAAATACTAATTTAATAAAATTAAAAAAAAAAAAGTCTAAAAAATTTTGTACATACATCTCAACAACTCTAAAAAGATTCATTTGTACTTGTGATTTTTGAGTTTAGTTCTGGATCTTACCAAACAAATCCTCAATGCTCGTTATCTTATGTCACATTAAAAATCGGGCAGACCAAAATATTTGTCTTACAGTCAAGGGAGTGCTATACTACTGACTTTTTGGAAGATTTTAAATGAGGACCTCTGATAAACGCATACTAAGAAAGTTATATGTATTGTTCCCTACCTGTAAATCTAACCCTTACTTAGAAGAAACTTGTTGACATTTAAAATATTTATTTAAAAAAAGAAAAAAAGAAAAAAAGATTTGGACAATTTTCGAGCCTTAAAATGGTGAGGAACACTTTAAATGTCTTGAAAACCATTATTTTCTCTAAGACATTATATACTTTATTTATGGATCATTGGAATCAATGGCTGGTCCCTAGTATGTAGGCAAAACCTGACATATAAAAAAAACTGATGGCTCAAAGTGCAGAGCACAACCAGCTGATGTACATGCAGGATTGTTTCCAGTGAATATGTGGTCAGTCACATCACGTAATTGACCATGACGATTACAGAACATGCAAACAAAGGGCTTAAAAGTTAGATTAGTTAGAACAGGGTTAAAGGTCAGCAAGTTTGAGTGGCC
The DNA here is from genome assembly GCA_037101425.1 of Elopichthys bambusa. NCBI lineage: Eukaryota > Metazoa > Chordata > Actinopteri > Cypriniformes > Xenocyprididae > Elopichthys > Elopichthys bambusa. The sequence continues at coordinate 15,084,717 of CM074434.1, forward strand.
CGATGAACACAGTTGTCATACAGTCACCTTGCAGGTGGGCATGTGTGCTGACTTCATTGTTTCCCATTAATATCTATTTACATTTTAACTGAGAAGATACATCATTCTACAGACATAGAGAATCTTAAGGGATGTGTTACATCAGCAAATGTCGATCACATTTACTGTTATTCAGCAAAATTTTGCGGGTGAAATCCAGTTGTTTAAGGAGGAATTCATGCGACTGGGAATTTCGTGTCAGGGCTAAAGTTTTCTCCAAGCAGATTTCGCAATGGGTTTAAGTTAGTGGAATCTGGCGAATTTGATGCATTGACTAACAGCTAACACTGTGTTGAACTTCTGTGTGAGCTGTGCTTCACCTATCATGACACCATTGACAATAGACAATGGAACAAGCAGCTTTCTGCTGGTCAACGTGGAAAATTTACGTAATCAACTTGAACCTGTTGGAAAGTCTTCATGGGTTGTTCTTTCATTCCTCATGCGAAATTCCAGATTGCATACATTTCTATTGAAATGACTGGATTTTGCCATCGAAATACACAGAACAACGATACATGTGAACACATCATTAGAAGGCCAGATTTCTTGATGTTTACAAAAGCATGTTTTCAGAGAAACTTTTTTAATAAAACAAAACTAATATGCCAGTTTGGCTGAAACTGAAAATATCACATATTAGGTACAATGACATTACTATTTTTGCTATAAGATGTTTCTCCCCCAAGAGAAATGGCACATAGAAACGAAAGAAGAACGAGAGCCGTCAGTGCTCCCACCAGCTGCATCCCAGCCCTGGCATGATGGGAGAAGAAGTCGCTCACCCGGCACGGGGCAACCCTCGGGGGCAGACTAGACACGTCCGTCAAAAAAGACCCCCCCCCCCCCCCCCCCCCTCTCAACCCCTCCCCCAGATGCACCTGGAGCATCTCCCAAAATCCCCACTAGCCCCATCCATCCATCTCCCATGCAGCCCGAGAGCTAACCCAGATGTGAGCCTCACGGGGCGGATCAGGGCCCGGGAACGTGTGCACTCTGTTGTGACTAGTACCAGATGTGCTCCATTGACCCAAAACACCCAGCCAGTAGACATGCCACATAGGCATCACACAGACCCACCACACAATCAGCGACACACCTGTTTCCATTCACACTCTGGCCTGGGAGCCCTGCACGGCCGTCAGCGCTCACCACATGTCTCTTTTCTCTTTCTTTCTCCGTTTTCTGCCCCCTCCCTCTCTCTTTATTTTTTCTATCTGTCAAACTCATCTCCAAAGTGTTTACTCTTGGGGCTAATAAGAAACTCGAACAGATTTATTCATTAGAACACGGCAGCTAATGATATGAAAAGAAATAATAATTTAATTTTCCATCCAAACACAGAGAGTCAATTTCAGGACGTGGAAACAAGATACGGGACAGAAGAGGTCTGTTTGATTTGAGGGTTTGTTTCATGTTACTGATTCTAAATTAGCGTAAGTAAATACACCTGCATGACCCCGGAGCCCCACAAAGGTCAAAGTCATTCAAACATTTAAAGAATGGTAATTAAATTACCCTTGGTGCTGAATAACTTTAATTTGGTAGCATCGCAAATTGTTTCCAGCCTTTTTCAAGTGGCTCCTTCAGCCTCCTGGTTTAATATTTTATCAGCTTAGACTTGTAGCTACAAACAAGTGCTCATTTTCAGAACCGTAAGTAATCAAAGACAATTCACCTCAATTAAATGTGCTCCGAGTCGCAGTGCGGTTTACTTTGTGAAAGGGAAAAACAGGAGGGGCACGCTCAGATGCGTTTCAAGGCGATTACGCTCAAGCGTGAAACTGTACTAAACTAAAAATGGAATACAAGATGAAGAAGCGCTTCAGGCCAATCAAACTGCTGAACTTGTCGCTATCATGATTTATAGACTGAAATAAAGTTGTCTCAGAGTGGTATTAAAATAGGACCGAGGACTTTGGGGTCCTATTTCAAGTGGCTTGCGGTCAAGCTCTGGGCCCAGGTGGGCCTGCTTATGAGTCCTTTACCGAGGTCCTAGTGAAGTGCCGCCACTGGAGCACAATAACTCTTAATTCTGAGGCCTGGCTGGGATCCAGCAGCTCTACTACCTGAGTCTGTTTGAAGAACGACATGTTTGGCCGGGTATTTAGCCATGCTGTTTGAGCTCTAACGCCCGGAGCACAGAACATGGCAGCCTGGCAAAGCAATTCAGCCCTTCTCTGTGATGAAATTATTCACTTCACCAGCTGATATGATTGGCCATCGCATTACCCATAAACTCTTTGACCTGCACGATGAACAAGTTATTTCAAAACGTCCCTTACAAAGTTCACAATGATAAACTACACAATAGGTTACTGTGAGTTGCCTGCTGACACTCATAAAAATAGGATCATACAGACTTAAATCCCCCCTAAAAACTATACAGTATGACTTGAAAAAGATTCACTTAAAGCAGCCAAAAGGATAGATCTGTTGGTTTAAAACGGACAACCATCCTCATATAATCACTGTCAACAAACACACACAGACACACAAACTGTGCAGCAACGTAATATGGTCATCACTGTTTTTTTTCTCTTCGTATTTCAGAGGGCATGAGGGCTGAGGGGTGTTGCTCTGGCTTTGATTTTGCTCTGTGCTGGAACATTTTTTTATGTTGCATTAAAAATTAATAACGATTAACCCAGTTGAAGTTCTGCACAGGCTGAGTTCAAAGAGCTGTGAGCCCAGAGCAGGCTCACTCGGTTAAACTCCATCTGGGGTTATTGCACTGCAGCGCAGTACACACTCTGCTCTCTTCCTACAAACTGGGCTGAAAACGTGTGGCGTGGTAAAAATTCACAAATTTCCAAGTCCTATTCTTTCAGAGGTATCCTATTTAGCACTTTCTCTCTCTCTCTATTCACCTGATTCTGACCTCTTGATCAACTGTGAGTGTTCTGTAACATGGCATGTTCAGCCCAAGACTGGACACCTCAGAGATCAAAAGCAATCTCAACTGAGCTGCAATTACCCAGACCTAAAACCCCTCCAAGCCCTTTCTCTCTTTCTCTTTATTTCTTTCTCGATCTCCCCTTAGCTGACCCCCCTCAGAGCGGGTGGCTTCAATGCATTTGGCCCCGACAAAAAATGGCTTTGTTTACTTGGAGTGACCGTGAAGAGTTTGAAAGCATCCAAACGCTGTCAGAAGATGTGAATGCTCTGCAGAGCTCCGAGTGCTTGCATGTGTGGGTATGTTAACACATGATCCCATGACCCATGCGATTTCACCACTAAAGGCATGTTAAGTCCTCAGAAAGGGGTTCTGTGTGTATGAGAATGTTTATCCATCATGGTGGATGTGTTTTTTCAATATCAAAGATCAACATGAAAAATAGTCTGCAAAGTGAAGAGTAAGTATATGCTTTATTTGTGCAATAAAAGAAAAGAGAGAAATACAAATCCCCTTGGGGAATATTCTTGCTACTTGGGATCTTCTATATGGCTCTTGTTTTCTTGGCCTGGTACGACTTGATGGACTTACATCATCTGCATACAATGTAGCTTGTGTTTTTGTGTCCCATTATGGTTTGACATGGACTTTTATGTTTCTGCGTTGTTTGTTGTTCTGGAATCAGGCAAAATGAAAACACATGAGGTGCGGAGTGATTTATTTGTGCTCCGGCAGTTCACTACGTCTGACAATGCCTGTAATCTCTGCCAAACCATTCCACAACACTCATAATCAGCCGTCATCTCTGCCTTCTTTCATATCCCCTGCCTGACCCCGGCCCGGGAACTCACTTCATAGAACTCTCATTGTCTTGAAGCAAAGAGCATCCTCGTCCCAGGAGCGTCGGTATTCGAAGTCAGTGACAGAAAAACCATGAGGCTAATACCAAGCCTACAGTCAGGGGAAGGCCTCGGGCAGACAGGCTGGAGAAAGAAAGAGGAATGGGGGGGTTGGTTCCTGGCATCTCTCCCCACTCCTAGACTATGTGACTGCTACATGGTGGAAAGAAGAGGTCATGCTGTCTGCGCTCGGTCTGCAGTAATACATCCGCACAAATATGGCTTCACTGTTAGCCATTATGTACCTATTAGTGCTGATTATCTCCTGATAGCTCCAGAGTCTGTTGGTTTCCCTCAGCTTGACGTGAGTGAGGGGCTTTGTTTAACCTCACTGGAACATATCTATTGACCCTGTGAATAACAGGCCAGAGAAATTATTGGAGAATGCCTGCAATATGGGCATCTGTCTAGGCAACCGTAAAGTATCTCAGGTTGACGCAGAATAATCAGGAGCACATCGGCAGCGTTAATATACTTCCCATGGTTAGGTGTGATAACAGGGTCCATAATGAAAAGTTTTAAATAAGTTTTAAACTCATTTTCACATATAGTCATGAAAAAAAAAAAAAAATCTTTATACAATTTTCAAAAGTGCAAATGTTAAGACTCTAAAAATGGTGTATCCATCAAGCAAATAATAACATTATTTCCTTACAGCGTCAATACATGTGAATGTTCAAATCTTTTTCAATTTATTTTTTTTTTAAAGAAAGAAAAAAAGGTATTTGATTGAAATTACAGTAAAACAATAATATTGTGAAATATTATTACAATTTAAAACAACAGCTTTATATTTTAAAACATTTTAAATGTAGTTTATTCCTGTGATTCCTACTCCAGTCTTCTGTTACAAACGAGTCTCCCACACCAGATCTCTCGCATCGCCAGAGGGAGCCTTCACCTGAGTATTAACTTAATTTGGACTCAATTTCCCATCAACCCTCATACCTGGGACTGATTACATTGCACCTGCCGTCAATTACACATCCACTCACTCTCACATAAAAGACACTCTCACTTGCACTTCTGTGTGAAGTCTTGATTAGTTCTGGTTGTAATTTTTGAGTGTTTACTACCTTTTTACCTGCCTGTGTATTAACTTGGACTGTTTATCTGGATTCTGATTTCTGCTGCCTGCCTCGACCCCTTGCCTGTTTATCGTTTGTGTTTTGCTTGCTTGCTTGCTTGCTTGCTTGCTTGCTTGCTGCCTGCCCTGACTCGACTCTCTGCCCGATTCCTGGATTTATTTACTGCTGTACTACTGTTGTCTAATAAATTGCAGATAGATCAATACCCTTCTGACTCATCACAGAAGACTTTGCCACATAGTGATCCAGCAGCGATAATGCAACTCTCATCTGAGCTATCTGTACAAGCCAATCAACTAGCTGTTCACCGACACCAACTAACCTGTTTAACATCATTAACGGAGGCACTGGTGAGAACTTTGCAGGGCTTGAATCTGCCTTCCACAGCATCCACGGCTGTTCCCACCAGCGCACACGTCCACATTACAGACAGCCCACCACCTATACAGTTAACCCTCGACTGGCATTCCTAGAGAAGTTTAACGGTGAACCCACCAAATGCAAAGGCTTTCTGCTACAGGGTTCGCTGTTCGTCAATCAACAACCTTTATTATATCCCACAGACTCAAGTAAGATCAAATTCAAATGATCTTTGCTTTCCTCAACTAATGCAAGAACGGTGAGTGGTGGTGTCCAGCACAAACATTCCATGTCCTGTGTTAAAATACCAGTCAAATTGTTTATCGGCAACAAGAGTGTATCTGTAGAGGGTTTATTAGACTCTGGGTCAGCGGGCAATTTCATATCCAACAAGTTTGCTCGCAAACAACCTCGCTTTAACCTCATGTACTTCTTGTTTGGCAGTGGAGGCACTAGATGGCCGGCCCCTCAGAGGGGAAAAAAAAATCACTCATGTCACCAGTCACTTACACATGCAAACCGGCATACTTTATAATGAGACTCTCGAGTTTTGTCATTAATTCTCCAACCCATCCTTTGATTCTTGGTCTACCATGGCTACGCAGACACAATCCACACATCTCTTGGATGAAGTCAGCCTGTCACGATCACGGTCTCAGTCACAGTTCACCAATCCCTGTCAGCACCATCACTCTAACCAAAGAAAAACCTGAAATTCCCAGACTTCCCCACGAATATGCTGATCTTTCTGAGGCTTTCAGCAAGATAAAGGCTTCACAGCTACCTCCTCACCGTTCCTGTGACCGTTCCATCAAGCTACTCAGACCAAAACAGCGTTTCTGGGGTACGTCATCAGTCAAGAGGGAGTGGCTATGGAGGTGAGAGCACTGGTGGATTGGCCACAACCACGCACTTAAAGAATTGCAGCGCTTCCTGGGCTTTGCGAATTTCTATCGACAGTTCATTAAGAACTTCAGCTCCGTTGCTACTCCACTAACTTCCATGACCCGACAAAACGCATCACTACTCACCTGATGCCCCGAGGCACTCCAGGCCTCCCAAGAACTCAAGAACAGATTCACATCAACTCCCATTCTCCATCATCCCGATCCTAGCCTGGCTTTCATTGGAGGTAGATGCTTCCAGTACAGGTATTGGGGCCATTCTCTCGCAGTGTCACGGGTCATCAGCCAAAATATTCCCCTGTGCATTCTTCTCAAGGAAGTTATCATCTTCCGAACAAAATTATGATGTGGGAAATCATGAATTATTGGCAATGAAAGCAGCTATGGAGGAATGGCATCACTGGCTAGAGGGAGCACTACATCCATTCACTGTTCTAACTGACCATAAAAATCTGGAATACTTGAGATCAGCTAAATGACTGAATCCCCGACAGGCCAGATGGGCACTATTCTTCACTCGATTCAATTTCACAGTCACGTACCAACCCGGGTCCAAGAACACCAAAGCTAGCCAGTGATGCCATTCCTCCATAGCTGCTTTCATTGCCAATAATTCATGATTTCCCACATCATAATTTTGTTCGGAAGATGATAACTTCCTTGAGAAGAATGCACAGGGGAATATTTTCTTCATTAAGTCATGAGACTTAATGAAGAAAATGATCACACCAACACAGAGGAAACCATTATCCCTGAAAACCTGCTTGTTGCACCAGTCCAGTGGGACTTCTTAAACGAGATTGATTTCTCAAACACCCAAGATCCTCCTCCTGACTGTCCTCTGCAACTCAAGTTCATTCCAGAACAGCACCGAGACAAACTTCTGCATCAGGTTCATGACAATCCCAGTTTTGGGCATCCTGGTATCCCCACTATTCTTCACCAATCGGTTCTGGTGGTCTATGTCGGAGGACACCGTAACTTTCATAAATCACTGCACAGCATGCAATACATACAAATCTTCACGCCAGTTACCAGTCGGTTTGCTTCAGCCACTACCAGTACCCCAGTGTCCATGGTCCTATATTGTTAGACTATAGACCATATTGCTATTGTGGACCGATTTTTCTTGCCGTCTCATTCCCTTACCCAAGCTTCCTTCGGCCTTCAAAACTGCTGAGACCCTGTACAACTGTTCTGGTTCTATGGCCTACCTGAGGACATTGTAACTGATAGGGGCCCACAATTTACCTCTCGAGTCTGGACAGCTTTCTTTCAACTTCTCAATGTGAACGTCAGCCTTGCCTCTGGCTATCATCCCCAATCCAATGGACAGACAGACTGACTGAACCAAAAGCTCACCTGCTTCTTCAGAACTTACTGCCAGAGCAACCAAACTGATTGGAGCAAATGTGATGTGGGCTGAATATGCACAAAATTCCCTCCAAAAGCCTGCCACTGGTCTAACACCGTGCAAATGCGTACTGTGCTTTCAACCACCTCTTTTCCCCTGGTCAGGGGAACCATCAGAGCTACCTGTAGTCACAGAATGGTTACGGCACAGTGCGGAAACCTGGAATCATGCACCTACTCCTCTACAACGAGCTGTAAGAAGACAAGAACAGGCCAACTGTTGCCCAGGCCCAGAGTACACCCCAGGTCAATGGGTATGGCTATCCACCAAAGACATCCGCCTCAGACTTCCCTGCAAGAAACTCAGTCCTAGGTATGTGGGTCCATTCAAAATGCTGGTGGCCCGAGAGAGGGTCAGGAGACTGAAGGAACCAAGGTCCAGCTGCCCCTGCCCATTCTGGTTGATGACAAGGAGGTGTATCAGGTCAGAGGTCTTCTCAACTCTCGACGCCGAGGCGGGATACTCCCGGAGGAACGGTCCTGGGTCACAGCTAAGGACATTCTCGACCCCACGCTCACAAAGGAGTTTCACAGGACACACCTGGAAAAGGTAGACCCCGGCGTCGCTTGCCTCCTCACGTCAGAAGCCGCTCCTAGGGTGGGGGCTCTGTTACAAACAAGTCTCTTGTGCCGCCAGAGGGAGCCTTCACCCAAGTATTAACTTCATTTGGACTCTATTTCCCATCAAACCTCATACCTGGGACTGATTACGTTGCACCTGCTGTCAATTACACATCCACTCACTCTCACATAAGACACTCAAGTGAGTTGATTAGCCCCGGTTGTCATTTCTGAACGTTTCCTACCTTTCTACCTGCCTGTGTATTGACTTGGACTGTTTATCTGGATTCTAATTTCTGCTGCCTGCCCTGACCCCTTGCCTGTTTATCGCTTGTGTTTTGCTTGCTGCCTGCCCTGACTCTCTGCCTGATTCCTGTATTTGTTTACTGCTGTACTACTGTTGTCTAATAAACTGCAGATGGATCAATACCCTTCTGACTCATCACATCTTCAATGTCACATGATCCTTCAGAAATCTTTTTAATATGCTGATTTGGAGCTTAAAGCTGCAGTCTGGCATTTTTCCTCTTTGTCGCCATCTCTGTTTGAAGCCTGCAATTGCAGTCATATGTGGAATTGTCATCTTTACTATTTATATTATATATCGTTGTTATTATCACCACACCAGTGTGGATACTGTACTTCAGAATCACAGATTCTACGTCTTGAAAGTTTGACCAATACGAGTTTTCACTGGAAAATATCAGCTGAACAAGTAACATTTCTGCCACTTTTGTTCTGACCAACTGAGGAAAAAAGCATTAGGCCTACAATAAATCGTGCTGCCAATGGTGATTAAATCTAAAGATCGCTTTGCTTGAATCACATCAGTGTGCATATTGTTATAGTTTGTTCTCAAATTGTTAATGTTAACATCAGCATTGCGTGACTGTGTATTAGCGTTACCTATAGATTTCAATATCTGTAGGTACTCCATAGTCCGAAGTATTGCTTTTGACTATGGGTGAATCTCCAGTTGTTACTGATGATTGTCATTTGGACCTTTCTGGATTACTATCTGCCATCAAAATAAGTTTAGCTATTTCAGCTGCTGTGTGAAATGGCTATAAATGATCCGCTACAAGCAGCATCCTCACATGATATAGCTAGCTGCTAGAACTCCTTCCTTTCTGTTTACAGACGTGACATAATGATGCAAAGACAAACTGCTGCATGCTTGAATTTCCAGCAGCAATCCACCAGGTCGCTCTTATTATAAAACATTATTACAAGCTTACTGTTGTGAATTGGTCTAAGATAAGGAGATAGTTTTGAACACTGGCTGGTTATGTACTTGCTCAAATTGATTTTGAATAATTTTTAACCAAAAAAAGTTCCGGACTGCAGCTTTAAAAAACATTTCTTATCCACATCCATCCATCACAAATGTATTCCACACAGCTCCGGGGGGTTAATGAAGTCCTTCTGAAGTGAAGCAATGCGTTTTGTGTTTAAAATTATTTTTTTTAAAAATCCGTATTTAACAAGTTATAAAGTTAAATATCTAGCTTCCGCCAGACCACCTTCTGTAATAAACTTACGAAGAAAGTGTAAAACTCTCGCAGATTAAAATGCCAATTTACACTTTCTTCGTAAGTTCAATACGGAAGATGGTCTGGCGGAAGCTAGATATTTTACTTCATAACTTATTAAATATGTTTTTTTTTTTTTTCACATAAACGCATCACTTTGCTTCAGAAGGCCTTTATTAACCCCCAGAGCTGTGTGGAGTACGTTTATGATGGATGGATGTGGATGGATGGAAGCATTTTCTTCAGCTCATACTCATTGGTATAGCTCACTGCCATTATAAAGCTCTGATGCATCAGGATATTTATTAATATATATCCAACTGTGTTCATAAGAAAGGGAAAAAAGTCATATTCACCTAGGATGGCTTGAGGGTGAGTAAAGCTTGGGGTAATTTTCATTTGAAAGTGAACTAATCCTTTAAGTGTGAGTGGGTAAGTATCTTATGTTTTATGTGTATGGTTTTGAATTTGATAGTTAATGCATCCTTGCTGAATAAGTGGTGGACAAAAGTTTTGCAAATAAACAGTGAAGCACATTTATTAATCACAAAAGTGTGTTTTATATTATTTAGACATTTTGAAGATGAAAGTTAAGGATATGACATGGTCTTAAACTGGAATTTAATAGACCCTCATTTTAAACACCGTTTAGATCCCATTGGTCGGCCCTTCCTATTCTCCTAAAAAAACTTCTTGAGGTGAAAAAGGCAATAAAAAATAGTCAGCAGTAGCTTTCCATTACATATTCCTTTTATCTTTACACCCTCCTCCATTATGCATTTTGTGGTGTTATAAAACATGGAAAAGACTAGCCTTTCTCTCCACCAACACTTCCCTAGAGTCCTCACAGATCTGGCCTGGCAAACATATTCAATTTACAGTTATCATTGCTTTCACTTCCAGCTCCATATTCACACACATTCTATCCAAGATATCTCTGCTTGAGGTATCAAGTGATTTACCCGGATCCTCATATTTTTCCCTGGCTAGTTTACCAAAGTGAGGGACAGCAGGTATTAGTGTCAGGTCAGAAGTGAAACAGAGACCTGACATGAGTTTCTAGCAGTAGGGATAGGTGACCGTGGTCCAGCCTGCCAGAGGAGAGCACACCTCATAAAGGGTAAGAAATGTGGCAGACCCCCTGTGGCTGGAGCTGTGATGAGTCTTGGTGTTATGTTAAAAAGAATCCCTGTGGCTGGCTTTGCTGCTCACTGATAAGAGGAGCAGAAGGTACTTGTCTTGGGCTGAGGGTGAAACTTAGCATACACTCTCCTTGAGGGGAAAAGGGGTTGCAAGAATGACTTTCACACTACTGTCCAAATATCATATAGACTCGTTGTTTTGAACTTTGAGAGGTTGTGGCCTATTAGTTCTTACTACATATCAAATATCACTGTAGAATTTCAGACTGCACATTGAACATGGTTGAAAATGACCATCTTAATTACCAGGGACAATGACATATAGAACTGTTCACAAAGAGGAAATCTTCAAATCTAGTTTAAAACACATGCCAAATGTAATCTTTGTATTCATGTTGGTTTCATATAGTTGAAACCAACTATTATAAAAACAAACAAAAAACATATTTTCAAGAAAAGATTCAATTTAATATGTCCAAAAACAACTCAAGGAATGTAACCATCAAGAAAATCACAAACATATTTTCGTTAAATCTTAAATACTTGTGAGTACACATTTTCCCCCAAAAATGTTTAGACTATATTTAGAAATGTAAATATGCATGTGCATTAATACATGTCATGTAATTGATAAAAACTGCAAAGTTTGGGGGGAATATCGTCACTATATGACATTATTTTTTATTGTATTTCTGATCAAATAAATGCAGCCTTGATAATCACTAGAGACTTCTTTCAAAAATATTTAAAGGGGTGGTATAATGCCACTTTTGCAAGATGTCCCCAGAGTGTGTATGTGAAGTTTTAGCTCAAAATACCCCACAGATAATTTTTCATAACATGTTAAATTTGTCACTTTTTGAGGGTGAGCAAAAACGCTTCGTTTTTGTGTGTGTCCCTTTAAATGCAAATGAGCTGCTGCTCTCAAAAGGAGGCGGAGTTTCAGGTGCTGTTCAGCCTTTTATGGTTAAAACGGAGTCATGGAGACACTCAAGAAGAAGTGACAACACGTAGAATATAGTGATGGGCAGATCGAGGCTTCGTGAAACACTGAAGCAGTTGAAGCAAATGTGCCCTAATCTGTCAAGGCTTCGAAACAATCTGACACCCGTCTCCACGGTGACCACTAGTGGTCAGAACAGTGTAAATGCAACAAAACTCAGGCCAAACATGCATAAAAACACAAATGTATTGCAAAAGTTTTATTGAAAGTAAAATCTATCAAATGCAATAAACTAATCATCTAATAAGAATAAATATAGAGTGTCTGTATAATATGTCTTTTATCAATTTTCAGGGATTGTTTTCTTTGTTCCATGGTTCAAGCTAAACAGTATCATCGCCCTCTACCGGTGAACCATTGAAAATTCAAACGGTATCAAAACGTTTCGAAACAATGACATAGCGAAGCCTCGTTTACTGAAATCACGTGACTTTGGCAGTTTGATAGACGCTCAGAGCTTCATGAAGCAGTGTTTCGAAATTGGCCATCACTACTAGAATGCAACAGGATGTTTCTGAATGGTAAGTTGATGAATTTATGTACCTGATGTGGAGTTAACTATCTTAAAGTCATTGATTAGCATATTCTGTCAATCATGATAATCTATAAATTGCTCATGTGGGAACTGTTGTAAGATGCTTACAGGCCCAGAGAATATGCTGCATGAAGATAGAACAGTTATAACTTGTCATTTTGTCATCTTGCTTTTGTGACATGCTATTGCATTTGTGTTACATACTGTAATGCAGTAACATGGCCTCACCCCCTTTGTTGCGTGTGCTCAGGGGCAGGGTTTATGTAAATTCTAGAATTAGTGATGTCACCAACCCGGGAAGAAGCTGGTTGTAGTCCCTACCAGCTGTTTGTTGTAGTCCTTAAAGGGTTAGTTCAGTAATAATGTAATTTATTACTCACCCTCATGCCGTTCCAGACCAGTAAGACCTTCGTTAATCTTCGGAACGCAAATTAAGATATTTTTGTTGAAATCCGATGGCTCAGTGAGGCCTGCATAGCTAGCAATGACATTTCCTCTCTCAAGATCCGTTAATGTACTAAAAACATATTTAAATCAGTTCATGTGTGTACAGTGGTTCAATATTAATATTATAAAGCGACGAGAATATTTTTGGTGCAGCAAAAAAAACAAAATAACGACTTATATAGTGATGGCTGATTTCAAAACAGTGCTTCATGAAGCTTCAGAGTGTTATGAATCAGCGTGTCGAATCAGCGGTTCGGAGCGCCAAAGTCACATGAATTCAGCAGTTTGGCAGTTTGACACGTGATCCGAATCATGATTCGACACGCTGATTCATAACACTCATAACACATGGATCTTCACAGAGGAAATGTCATTGCTGGCTATGCCAGCCTCACTGAGCCATCCCATTTCAACAAAAATATCTTAATTTTTGTTCCGAAGATGAACGAAGGTCTTACGGGTGTGGAACGGCATGAGGGTGAGTAATAAATGACATCATTTTCATTTTTGAGTGAACTTACCCTTTAAACAGAGAATTCTATTAAAGACAATATCTCAGTTTGCATTGAACTTTCAGCGCTGTAACTTTGCAGATACTGTTTATGCTCAAACAGCAACATTACACACTAACTAAAGTTTAAAAAAAAGTGAAATCGCAATGAACCACCCCTTTAAAAAATCTTACCAACCCTCAAACTTTTAAATGGTAACATGTTCATAATAGCAGTGGTATATTCAAGTCATTTTATGCATGAATAGCATTTTGAGTGTTACATCATTGACCTACCCTCCTCTAAAGCTACTAGCATTAAAGTGCAGCTTGGCCACATTTACTAAATGAGATACCTTTTTAACTAAAAAAAAACATGACATTTATGCCATTTACACTCTCAGAGCCAGCTGGATTTTGAACCCAAGCCATGGGGTGCTTGAGGGATCAGGCACAGACAGGCCAAACCTTGTTGATTTCTCTGGCTTGGGTCAAGAGGGCTATAAATTGGAGCTGGTGTGAAAGGTAAACACATAGCCCTCTGGCTGGATTAGACAGAAGGGGCAAGGACAATGTGGTAACCCCTAATCCCCTGAGTGCTGGACCACAGGTGCCCAGACAATCAAAGAGAGAGAGGTGGAGATGAAAGAGAGAAGGATAGGGTTTTAAAGGAAAGATGCACTTTCCCCTCAGAGATCCATATATACACAAACATACGTATTATATAGAGAGGGCGAGGAGAGATAGAGCGATAAATTGAGATAAACAAGGTCTTGGTGAGGTTGAACCTTTGAACTCTGGCTAAGGAGGGGCTCAACCCTATTGAACCCAGGCTGTATTTGTAGTTGTCTTCAAAGAGATTATGAGTACAGAGCTAATGTCAAAAACATCATCCAACATTTTGGGTGACACCTGTAAAAGAGCTACTATTGACATTTAATGGGTAGATAGAAAGAAGCAGTAAACAGCTAATCAGGCACCTGTTTCTTTCACTTTTTTGCTGGTATGTTGGTTTATCAGTGAGGAGAGATGTGGAGGTAATGTTCAGACAGAGCCGTTTTCCTGTCTGCCCTCTGCAGACCTCTTTAACTGACACCCAGATAAAGGTCATGAACCCCGAGGATTTGCCAGAGATTCACAGATTCACTATACGCAATATATTTACTCTTTTACCTACTTAAGTGCATGTGCACACATATAACCACACAGACATGTTCAAGGTTTAATCCTGCTCTTGTCAGTGGAGAGAGAGAGAGAGAGAGTGTGTGTGTGTGTGTGTGTTGATCAATGGCTTGCATATTGATTAGATTCGCTGACGAGCACCAGGTGCTTCTCCATTAGGCCAAACACATTAGAGCTACCTAAAGGAGAATTCAATACACTTGGAGACCATGCATTGAACTCAGATCAAACAGATTAATACTTTTATTCAGCAAGGATGCATTAAATTGATCACAAGTGACAGTAAATACATTTATATACATTTATATATATACATATATATATATATATATATATATAATTGTTGTGGAAATGTGAATGTACGCAAAGCGGCTTACGAACTCTGTGTGAGACTTGAAGCTGGCTTCTGCTGATGAAACTGCAAACTCAGTAAAATTTTCTTCAATTTATTGTTTTAAACTCTGGATCTTTATTCATCATATCTAGTCTTTTGTGTCTTTAACTGTAAAATTCTCCTACAATGTATATATATATATATAAAATAAAAAATGTTCTTTTGAACTTTCTATACAAAGAATCCTGATAAAAAAAGTATCAGACGTAAACACGGAAGCGTTTAACGTAAACAGCGTGAGACAATGACACAGAAGAGAGGATATTGTTGAATAAAGTTATTTTTGTTATGTTTTTGTGCACAAAAAGTATTCTTGTCGCTTCATAAAATTAGGTTTGAACCACTGTAGTCACATGGACTATTTTAACAATGTCTTGAGAACCTTTCTGGACCTTGAAAGTGGTGGTTAAATTTCCGTCTATTGAGGAGTCAGAGAGTTCTCGGATTTAATATCTTAATTTGTGTTTCGAAGATGAACGAAGGTCTTACGAGTGTGGAACGACATGAGGGTAAGTAATTAATGACAGTATTTTCATTTTTTGGGTGAACTAACCCCTTAACTCCAACTCCAAAATTAGACAATTTAATGCACTTATATCCTGCTATATCTATAATTAAGATGATAGATGATGATAAATGAGCTCTGTATGGCACTTTGATCTCTCATCCATAACTTTAAAACTCAGAAAATCTTTAATTAAATGATCATGGGTTCAACAGATAAAGAGCTAACACTGTGTTCTAACCAGACATGACAAAACAGGTAATTTGTATGTCCACACAGAATGTGAAAATGGGGCATGACATAACTCTATCAACAAAACACAGCCAATCAGAACATTTCTCTCTGCTCACATGCTCTGTTGCACAATGTACTGCATGTGTTATATGATTTTCCTTGTGGAACTTGAGGGATATGTCATATAATATCTGCAAACTTCATCAGTCTGTCCTTGTCCATGTTTGATGTTTAATATTCATGAGGACATTACTTCAGTACAATGATTTTTCATTGTGGGCGGGGTTACTAAGATCAACGTCACATAATAAGGGGTAACACTTTAGAATACTGATCCTTCGTTAATGAATAACTACACAGGAACAAATGAGTAATGCATTATTAACACTCTAGTAACTACTATTAACTAACAAGAAACTCTGATTAATGAATTAGTAAGTAATAGTGTTCAGTTGAAGGTGGTAGTTCACTATTAGCTAATCAGTAACTACTGTTTTTAAATTCCTCCCAGAGAACTACTAAAAACCAATATATACAGGTTCATAATTAGCATGAATGATGCATAAAATATATAATTGATTCTAAAGTAAAAGTAATGGTAACCCACTAGTAATGACTGAAGTATTACCAAATACTTAAGAAGGAATTACTAATTATTTGGATCAGTATTCTAAAGTGAAAAACATGATAACTCTGTAGTAACTACTGAAGTCAATGTAAACTTTTGAGGGTTTTGTCCATTTTTGTACAGTTTTGTACAGTAATTTCTTCTGATGTATTTGGTAACACTTAAGTAATTACTGGTGGGTTACCACGATCTTCACTTTAGAATACTAATCCAAATAAGTAGTGGTTTCTTTATGAATTATGTAGTAACTCTTGAGTTATTACTATCTAATACTTTACAAAAACCTCAAAAGTTTGCAATGACTTCAGTAGTTACTAGAGAGTTATCATGTTTCTCACTTTAGAATACTGATCCAAATTTTTACTAATTCCTTCTGAAGGATTTGGTAATACTTCAGGCATTACTAGTGGGTTACCATGACCTTCACTTTAGAATTAATTATACATTATGCATTATTCACATTAATTATGAACCTGTATATAGTAGTTCTTAGTAGTTCTCTGGGAGGTATGAAAGAAAAGGTAATTACTGATTAGCTAATAGTGAACTACCACCTTCAACTGAGCACTATTACTTACTAATTCATTAATCAGAGTTTCTTGTTAGTTTATAGTAGTTACTAGAGTGTTAATAATGCATTACTTATTTGTTCCTGTGCAGTTATTCATTATTGAAGGATCAGTATTCTAAAGTGTTACCTAATAAGGAACTGAGGCTACTTTCACACTGGCTACGTTTACATGCACCAATTTTCGTCAATCCGAATGAATTGAATCCGATTGCAGATCTGTTTACATGTACTCTAAACATTGTAATCTGATTCAAATGTCCGTTTATATACATTCCGATTAAAACGTTTGCGCACGCGCTCTGCGTGTGTGACGTCATATCAATCAGACTTGCGATGATCAAGTATCGACAATAGCCAGAGATATTGTCAAAAGCATCAATTCTTGGCAATATTAAGAGGATTTGGTATTTCCAATTAATGTAAGCCTGTTACATTCTTCTAGTCTATTATTATAACTATTATGTTCGGCTTCTTTTATGATTAAATTAATATTATACGTGCTGTGAGGATAATAAAAGATTATGCTATTAGCTATCTTTAAAAATGTTTTAAACATTTTTTTAGGTCTATTATACAATGAATTATAGGCCTATAATTACAATTATTAAGAGTGTAGGTTATAATATTTCCTAACACTGCAGTCATCAATGAAAATTAAGCGCAGCTTTACTTCTAGACATTAAAACAACCGACATTAAAAAAAACAACCTGTTTAACACAAAATACTATTATTCTCGTTTGTTTCACTAGCCTATGTACGGCCACAAGAGAAATAATGGAATAAATTAAGACAGTTATATACCGTTATCAGCATATTATGTTGAAATTCGTCTCTGAGAGAATATGCTCCGTTAATGCAGCGTCAGACAGCTCCGTCACTTATTACTTTCAATTTCTGTAGTGAATACTGACCGAGGTTGAGACTTTTTCACCCGGCATAACTCTTGCGCAAAGTTTGCACGTTGCTTCTTGTGTGGTATCCATTGGCTCCCCTTCTTGTTTTAAAACGGAAAGATTTCCAATATTATGACGAAAGGGACACAGCTACGCCACTGCCTGTTGGCATACATCTTTACAACTAAAGACGTGAACGTGAACTTAAGCACTGCGTAATGCGTCTCAACATTGCACTGCGCATGCCCCCAGAGACTTCTGAATACGATTGAGAAAGTAGTCGGATAAAACATGGTAATTACATGGTTCTCATTACATGGTAATTTTCTGTTGTTGGATCGGATTAGAAAAGGAATAAACCACCCCTTCCAATCCGATCGAAATTTCATTCGGATCGAGCTCAATCGATTAAGGTGTTTACATGAACGTTTTTCAATCTGATTGAGCTTTCAATCCGATTACAAATGGATTATTTGGGTGCATGTAAATGTAGCCACTACTGTCAGTCCAAATCCGATTATTAGTCAGAATATCTGCCTTGGTTTCTATGGCAATGATGTTGTTGGTAGGCATATGAATAAAAAACAAACAAACAACAACAATAACTGCAGCAAGGAGAGGTTTGCAATACATGTTGTCTTATTTACAACATGATAATCCACCGCGCTGGACTACTGCATTTTATGAGGCAGCGGCAGAAACGAGGCTGGTTATGCGTGGCTTTATTCCGCGCTGTCGTATCAGCAGATTTTAAAACATTTATGTTGTTTCGTCTCCGTTATATTGTCATTTTCTGCTTGTCCGACAATTTGCAACAACACAACCTTGTTTCTGCACTGACTTTCTGCCTGCAGCATCTGACGTTTAAGTTTTACGTGACGTGAGAAAGTCACTTAAACCGCATTCGCACTTGCTAAATCTGATCAGATTTCATCCGAATATGCACAAAAATTGGATTTGGATAGACTGATAGACTGAACGTAGCCTAAGTCACAGACAAAACGTGATGTCGCTTGTTGCTTTATGACATGGCTTATGGATAGGACATTGTGTAAAGTGAAGTCTACATGATTTATCATGTATATCAATGATGAGGTTACTGTTTCACTACAGGATTATCAAAATGAAAAAAAAGAGAAAACTTTCAACTGCTTTTTCTCTTGTCTATCCAAGAAAACTAGAAAATTGCTTCTAGTGTAGTTTCTATACTTTCTCTACTAACTATCTAAACATAAATCCTAGATTACTGAGAATAATATAATAGATATACTGTAGACACTAAGCTGAAAGAGAACAAATTTGACTCCTTTGATAAATACCAAGGATATAAAGACAGTGAAGTTTATTTTAGTTTATTTTAATAAATCAGATTGAGGCAAGCCCCTCCTCATCCGCATTCCTTTTGCTTTCCAATGGCAGCGTGTTAGGGGTGCAAGCTCTCCGTTAAGTACTTTAGCCTGATGGGAGCCGCAGGGGGCCGATAAGCAGATTAGGCCTGATTAAACTTGTATCAGTGGAATAGGAGCCGGAGACCTGCCAGGACAGAGCCACTCCTCCGCTCCTTCTCTTCCTCTTCTTTCCCCTCATTCTCTCCATCAGGCATCTTCGGTTTATCTGCCGTTTTGGCGATAAGCCAGATGCCATCAGCGACAAGTGAGTGTCATCAGATACTTGAGCGATACAGACGAGCTGTCCTACACATGTATGCAGACACTCACTCTGAGATACGCGCATCCAAGATTTGGATGTCACCCCAGGGGCGCTGTAGTTTTTGGGTCAAAAGTGAGGGGCGGAGAGCGAGAAAGAAAAGTGAGAGTGAATGAGAAAGAGAGAGAGGGAGATTTGGGTTATCTTTTTAGGAAAAGGTGGTGCCCTGGGGTCAAGAGAGGTTTACTAAAATTAGACTGGCATGCTAGGCTCAGTGTTTACTGCCTAGGATCAAGGATTTGCGAGGAGAACTGACTGAAAGGTATCTTTCACAGCCTGCCTGTTGAAGTAAAGCATTTCAGCCCCACATATAGCTCATAAACTAACTTAACTAACTGCTCCTAAACTCTCTGCAAGTCTCATCCTTGTCTAGAAGATACCTGGCAAAGAAAGCACATGAAAATAAACTTTTTAGATATGCACAATATATTGGTACCATATTGGTTACTGGACAATATTAGGGATTTTTTAATATCAGTTCATATATTTGCCCTAATTTTACATTTAGATTACTGTCTGGGAAATTCCAAGACGAAGAAAGCATATGAAAGTAAACTTTAGCAGTTAACATGGTGGTTACCGGACAATATTAGGGATTTTTTCTAGTATAGTCTAGAATACTTGTGCCATCATCTAATAATCACTTCAGTTCACTTTCAAATGAAAATTACCCCAAGTTTTACTCACCCTCAAGCCATCCTAGGTGTATATAACTTTCTTCTTTCTGATGAACACAATCAGAGATATATTAATAAATATCCTGACATATCCGAGCTTTATTATGGCAGTGAGTATAAAGCTCAAGAAAGTGCATCCATCCACATCTGTCCATCATAAACATACTCCATCTGACTCCGGGGAGTTAATAAAGGTCTTCTGAAGCAAAGCGTTGTGTTTGTGTAAAAAAAAAAAAATCCATATTTAACAAGTTATGAAGTAAAATATCTAGCTTCCGCCAAACTGCCTTCTGTATTCAAATTACTAAAAAAACGGAACTGGCGTCGTGTCATTTAAGCTTTTTCCGTAAGTTGAATAGGGAAGGCGTAGGACGTAGCATAAGCTTTTTGAACACCGAGTGTTTTACACTTTCTTCGTAAGTAGAATACAGAAGGCGGTCTGGTGGAAGCTAGATATTTTACTTCATAACTTGTTAAATATGGATATTTTTCTTACACAAACGCATCACTTAACGCCCCGGAGCCGTGTGGAGTACGTTTATGATGGATGAATGTGGATGGAGCCACTTTCTTCAGCTCATACTCGTTGATCCCGCTCACTGCCATTATAAAGCTCGGATGCGTTAGGATATTTATTAATATTTCTCCGATTGTGTTCATCTGAAAGTAGAAATTCATATACACCTAGGATGGCTTGAGGGTGAGTGAAGCTTGGGGTAATTTTCATTTGAAAGTGAACTAATCCTTTAATATTTTAATATTTAATAACCCTGTTAAATATAAATATCGTCTTTAGCAAAAAAAAAAAAAAGGGGGTAAAAATGGAGTATTAAATCAATTTTTAATACTGTACATTATGTTGTGATGTCGTAGCATTATATATATATATATATATATATATATATGTGTGTGTGTGTGTGTGTGTGTGTGTGTGTGCTTGTGTAAATTACTACAATTTATTTTAAAAAGAATATTATTAAAATATTTTAATAAATTATTATATTATATATATATAATGCCGTATCCCTAAAATTTTTCCATGCTTATCAATTTACCTGTAATTAACCTGAGAGAAATGAACCCAGAAAGTGAATTTAATCAGTGTATGTTGTTGTTATTACTTATTTAATTAATTTTTTTTTAAATATTAATTATCAACCCATATTGCCTGATACTAAAACAACATCATTCTTTCTTCTCCGCCTCAGCGCTCACTGGCGGAGACTTGCCTCTTATCAATGTGAAAGTGTGGGGTCATCCAGAGTGGCACTGCAGGCTGAAGCTCTTAACAGAACACTGTTCCCATATCTAAGACACATGCCCTCTGGGGCCTGACATCTTGCTAAACAAACGAACTGTAAAAGGCTAAAGAGTGAGACGGAGGAGGGGGAAGAGGCAAGGAGGGGAATTCCAGAGCACTGGGGCCATCTGTGGAGGTGAGCCAAGCTCTGAGACCGCTGCAACACTGTGACAGATCCTCCGCACTTCAAGCTAGCGTAAATAAAGCTAGCGCTGTTGTTCTAACTCCCACCCTGGAGCTCTGACAGCTGTGTGATGATGTCGGCAGCCCTGTGACCCACAGATGTGGGCCTGAGGGAAGGAAGGCTACCTGTGATGGGCTGAGAGAAGAGGTGAGACAAGTAGAGAGAGCATGAGACTCACTTACAGGTGAAGTGTGTAATTTTTCCAAAGTTAGGGTATTTTCTCCTCTCTTACTTAAATGAGACATAGCCTATTAGGAAGTCCTTTGTAATCTCTTCCCTAGAGAGTGTAAAGACTGTAGCTCGTTTAAAAACATTGTTTGAAATAAAATGCCAACTTCTGGCTCAACCACTTGTGTTCATTTGGGGGAAAACTACCTGTGATAAGCTGTTTAGCAAGTGATGGACTAGCTTAACTGAACAATGAAAGGATTCCATATATGTTCATTCTATATGTTACCATTAGTTTCTTTATGCAATAGCTAACATAAATTAGCAATTAACAACTAGGTTTATATTCATTTAAATAATATCGTTCAAAATGCTGGGGTTGGTAAGATTATTTTAATGTTTTTAAAAGAAGTCTCTTATGCTCACCAAAGCTGCATTTGTCTCAGTCTTCAGTGTCACATGATCTTTCAGAAATCCTTCTAATATACCAACGCTATCTCATGACCAATTTGTACGTATTTTACGAAGTGGCTAATTCATACGACCTCACTTGTACGAATTCATACGATTTGTCTAAATCCCAGTGATGGGTAGGTTTAGGGGCGGGGTTAGGGGTAGGTCATTTGTACAAATTCATACGAATTTGGCTACTCGTATAATAAGCACGATTTAGCAAAACAAAAAAACACCAATTAGCCACCTCGTAAAATACGTACGAATTGCTGGTTGAATAACATTTCTTATTATTATCAATGTTGAAAACAGTTAACATTTTTGTGGAAACTATTATATATATTTTATTTGATGATTATTTGATAAATAGGATGTTTGAAAGAACAGCATTTATTTGAAATAGAAATCTCTTGTAACAATATAAATATAAAATATAAAAATATAAAGTCACTTTTGATCAATTTAATGCACCCTTGCTGAATTAAAGTATTTAAAAAAAAAACTTACTGATACTAAAGTAAAGTAAAGTGTACAATATTGCAATACATTTGTAACATTTAAGTTATTACTTAGTTATGATTGAAAAACAAATAACATCGAACAATAGTGCATATATAAATTCAAGTAAAGTTATTATATTTAAAACATAATACTGTGTCTAACCTGCATCTTTCTCCTGATAGTCTGTATTCTTTTCTTTCTCTCTCCTCGGGATGCACTACAGTGTCAGGAAAGGTAGAAAGTGTGGGAATAAAAGTGATGGGTGAGTGCAGAAGGCCTGACAACTGTTTTACACTCTCTGTAAAGCCATTAGACAGATAGATGGTGGACCTGTTGGAGGAGTGCACAGTGAGAGAGATGGGAAGAAGGGAACGGAAGACAAGAATGAATAAAGCTTAAAAAGGATGGCAGAAAGGAGACATCTCTCTTATTCTGATGTCATAACAAAACATCACTGCAGGAAGTCGCGCATGTTACATTAGCAGCAGAACAAGAGTGAGTGTTTGTGACTGTGCGGCTGTAGGTCATCCGTTCATAATGCTATTTAGATAAGATTCAACCAGACTGTTCTGATACTTCCACATCAGTCCGTCTCTCTCACACACATACGCTCATGGATTGTGACCTGCAGTTGACCGTTTGAACCCAGGAGTGTGGGTCAGAGAGGTCCTGTGCAGAAAGGTCACATTGTGGTCATGTTGTCCTGCCTGAATGCAAAGGCCACTTTATTGCAGTGATTTACACAATTAACAGAGACAGTTGGGAGAGAACGAAAGGAATAAAAAAAGCAAGCAAGCAAGAGATGGTGGGCAGCCTCTTGTTCTCCACTCCCCTCAGCCTTGCCACACATTCACAATACGTTCTCGGATATAAATTTTAGATGTCCGACAAACCCCCCTTCCTACTCCAGTTAGGGAGTCATATAAAAAAGAGAGAGTGTGTGTTCGAGAGAAAAATGAAAAGAGAGAAACGATTCATTTCCCACACTCGACCCCAGCCGGGCCAAGGTTAGGCTTACCCCCCCTCTCCTCCGTTTATTCAAACAATACAGACAGGCCAAATGTTCCCCTGTTTCAGAATCAAAAAGAAAAGCCAGCTGATGAATTGTCAAGGCAGAACGCTTTCATGAGTAATGAATTATATTAATGACGGGCGACTCTTACAAAAACAAAGCTCTTAAATCACGCAGTGACTTGGGGCTTTTGTGGAGGTCATTTTCTTTCCCCATTCCCTTCAGCATTCGGACCATGAACCATGATGAAAGAGAAAATTAGTCTTTCAGTTTAAAAAAAAGATCAGAATGACTCTCCATTCTTGTTTCTCGGTGTATGTATATAGATACATGGACATATCTTAAGGGGACAGTTCTTCCAAAAAAGATTTTCTTCTGCAGAACACAAAAGAAGATATTTTGAAGATTTCTTCCACCAAGTATTCCACCAACTACAAGTTCATTATCATAGGAACAATTTTCAGTGGCAAAGCAAGCAGACATCATTCATTTTCAATGAGAATTGGAAAATTCTGGTAACACTAAAGATAGAGACCACTAAAAATGCAGCAGGGTTGAAGAGCTCAACTTTCTTCAAATGAGCAGTGACAGAGTAGTAACGCCTATAAGAAACCAATTATTTAAACTGACTGTTACTAAACATGGCAACTTGCTGCATTATAATAAAGAATATGCTGTCTCTCCTGTGCTTTTGCCAGCATTTTACAATGATTTCAAACACAGCTCATCCAATCAGAATGTAGAGCCTGAACTAACTTTTTTTTTTATAATCAGGGATATTTTGCAATGCTTAACTGGTAACTATACAACAAATGAAGACATCTAAGCAAAATACCCAATAAACTGATACAATACTCTTACTTTCATGTAAGTTGCAAATGCCACTTAATGTTTGGTGATCTGGACAGAATCAAAGCCACTCTGTTTAGACTTTATTGTACTGGGTGACTCCATGGTGGACATACTTCTAATTGGCCATTTAAAGGGATAGTTCACCCAAAAATAAAAATTATCCCATGATTCACTCATCCTCAAGCCATAGGTGTATATGTCTATCTTCTTTCAGACGAACACAACTGGAGATATATTTAAAAATGTCTTTAGTCCTCCAAGGTTTATAATGGGTTTGAAGACAAAAATAATGCATCCTTCGATAAAAAAGTAATTCATAACTCCAGGGGGTTAATAAATGTCTTCTGAAGCGAAGCAATGTGTTTTTGTAAGAAAAATATCCATATTTATAACTTATATAAATTCAAATAACTAGCTTTCGGTGGACGTTTTGCGGCGGAAGAGTATCCTTTGACCTGACGCACAACGCAATGACGAATGCGGAGGCGCAGAGGATAGAGCAAAACAAATCACCGGTCACGGATTATAAGTCTAAAATGATCATTTTTAAAGAGAAATGTCAGAGGATTACGATATAAGAGAAGAGGAGCTTAAATTTGTCGTGAGAAGCGTCTTACAATACTCCTACATCATGCGTCATACATTGCGTCAGAGAATTATTCATTTGGCGCAGGTTGACTTGCGCATTCTGCATACGGTCATCCACCGGAAGCTAGTTATTTGAATTTATAAAGTTTTAAATATGGATATTTTACTTACAAAAATGCTTCAGAAGGTCTTTATTTTTAAAATATATCTCTGATTGTGTTTGTCTGAAAGAAGATAGTATACACCTAGGATGGCTTGAGGGTGAGTAAATCATTGGATAATTTACATTTTTGGGTGAACTATCCCTTTAAACATTTAACAAAAGCAAAACTCACTAAACCTCAACTCTAATAGCATCTCACGGCCTACACCTGTAAGCATCTGCTTATTACCTGTAAAATAATCCAATCAAAATCCTTCCATGTCTCTTGGCAACCAACAGCAGCAGCCGTCAATCACCTGCTGGCTAACACAAGCCATGTGGGTTGGCCAATGAAAATGTGCATGTAATTCCAAATATTTACATAAATAAATAATTAAATTACGCTTAAATTCCACATTACATTCCAATCAAGCACGTAAGAGAAGTAATAAAAAACATGAACAAATGAGGGAAATGTGCACTTGTTAAAAAGTTATTAAAGAGCTATCCTCTGCCCTTGATCCAACCTGAGGAGGGTAAACCCTCACCAGCAGGGTGAAATGAACCACATAATTGAAAAATCCAGTGTGCAATCCAAAACTAAGTGGGTCTCCATGAAACAATATCACCATGCAACAAATTTAATAAATAACTTCTGGGAGGGCTGTGAAAGGACTCCAATGTTTCCAGGGGCCCCGGACCAGGGTGTGTTTATGTGTGCACGTGTGTGTTGTGAGTGCATCGGGCGGAGGTGACACTGACTGTGTTGTCAAGCGTAAATCCCAACGCTGAGGGGCCAGTGAGATGGGTGTCCATATATCAAAGGATGCAGTGAAGAGGGCTGTCATTTGATCAGCCTGCAGGAAATTCGGGATTCCAAGCAGATGAGGGTCTGAAACTGAGAGGGCTGCAAAGCCCTGAGCCCTGGAGCTCTGTGCCCTGAAGAGCACCAGCTGTTTCCACTCACCCAGCCGGAGGACTTGAACTCAACCTACGGTGTGACATGGACGGCTCGGACGGCGAGAAGGAGTAATGAGTATCAGTGATGGGCGAAGCTAACGGCAGTGTTGATTGCATGTGACATGTATGTGTGAGTGACACAGCTATACATTTGCGTTAAAGGATTAGTTCATGCAAAAATGAAAATTCTGTCATCATTTACATCATTACATCATTTACATCATCCTCATGTCATTCCAAAACCTGTATGTATATGTTAACTGTTTTTGTCCATACAATGAAAGTCAATAGGGTTCAAAACCACATTGGACGAAGGTTTATTGAAGAAGGTTGGGTGACCGTTTGGGTGACCATTGACTTCAATTGTATGGTCAAATACAATTTTTCAGAATACAATTTTCTTTGTTTGTAGTTCACTCAAAAAATGAATATTCTGTCATCATTCACTCACCACTATGCTGTTCCAACACCTGTATGATTTTTTTTTCTTCCACAGAACACAACAAATATATTTTGAGCTGTTTTTGTCCATACAATGTAAAGTCCATATTGTAAAAATAAATATAAATACTGAGATAATTTCCAAAAATGAAAAGGTTAGTTCCCCCAAAAATGAAAATTCTGTCATTTAAAAATCTGTTAAATCATTTAAACACCCTCATGTCGTTCCAAACATGTAAGAACTTTGTTCATCTTCAGAACACAAATTAAGATATTTTTGATGAAATCCGAGAGGTTTCTGAACCCCCTATACGCAGCAATGTCATTGCAACTATCAAGGCCTAGAAAAATACATTGTTAAAATAGTCCATGTGACTACAGTGGTTCAACCTTAATGTTGTGAAGCAACATGAATACCTTTTGTGCGCAAAAACAAAACAAAACTAACGACTTTATTCAACAATTTCTGCTCTTCCCTGTCAGTCTCCTACGCTGTTGATGTAGTAAAACACAGTGCAGTGCTTCCGTGTTCTATGTCAGAACGCTGACTCGTTATTAGCTGACTCCTGCATCAGCATCACACGGATGTGTCATGCTGCTCACGGGAACAGCGTCGGCCAATACTGAGCCGGCATTCTGATGTAGAACCCGGAAGCACTACACAGGGAAGAGAAGATATTGTTGAATAAAGTAATTATTTTTGCTTTGTTTTTGCGCACATAAAGTAGTCTTGTGGATTCATAACATTAAGGTTGAACCACTGTAGTCACATGGACTATTTTAACAATATCTTTACTACCTTTCTGGGCCTTGAAACATGTGACCTCTGGACCTGTGACTTTCTGTCTTCTATGGAACATAAAAGAAGATATTTTGAGAAATGTACGAGTGTTTTTTGTCCATACAATGGAGGTCAATGGTTACCAAAACTGTTTGTTTACCAACATTCTTTAAAATATTACTAAATCCATAAAGATATTAAAAAAAAAGCAACCCTTTTTTGTCCCAAACCCCACTGCGATGCATGTAGGTAGACGTGACAATGAAGAAGAGCAAAAAAGGATCGAATGAGACAGATGAGGATGGAGGATGGAGGAAGAGCTGTGCGACAGACACAGGGAGAATGAAGTAAGAAGGTAAATGAGTATAAGAGAAAGAGAGAGAGAAGGAGGTTGGCATATAAACGATTAGTCCCAAACGTGAGCTGACAGCTGGACCGTGACCTTCCTGCTGTTGGAGCAAAGCTCTGGCTTCATTTACATTACTGCCATGCCAAGTCATTTAGACTCCATTCTTATTCTGACCCGATATTGTGCTGAGTCCCCCCAAAGGCTTAACAGGCCTGGTTTAGAGTAATAGCTTACACGGAGGCGCTATCTACATTACAGGCCACGGCTCTGATAGCCCTCCTCCCAGCTAGTTGACAGAATTAGCTTAAGAGTCATGTTCTGCAGAGTCAAAAATAGTGTCTTTGGATGAGTGAAGTAAAGTTAAAACTCTCTCTCTCTGTGTAATAAACAATTAATGGTCTGTGTCCAGTAAAACCAAGGTGAGGTCAGTGGGGGGGGGTCAAGGGTCAACACCTGTCTTGTCAGTCAAAGTTGTGGCTATTTGTGTGTATATGCAGGATAGTTGTGAGCTTATACACACACATGTGAACATAAAATGTTTCAAACCAATGGACAAGACATTTTAGGAAAAACATTTACTGAAGAGACCTTAATAAGTGACACATTCATAACACATCCAACCCAGCGCTGAACTCCTGCTTGTGGACTGTGCAGTCTTACAGAATTAGATAACTAAAGAGGAATAACTCATTAACAGGAACTTTTCCCCAAAATGCAGTCACTTACGTAGGCCTATGCAGTGTGAATGATGTGCTGTCTACATTCCAACATAACTTGATCACTTGATCAACATAACTAAAAATAATATAACTAAGTATAGAATTATTTTTAAAGGGGTGTTATAATGCCACTTTTACAAAGTGTAAAATAAGTCTCTGATGTCCCCAGAGTGTGTATGTGAAGTTTTAGCTTAAAATACTCTACAGATAATTTTTTATAGCATGTTAAATTTGTCACTTTTTGAACTGAAGAGAGTGTGAGCAAAAACCCTTTTGTGTGTCCCTTTAAATTCAATTGAGCTGCTGCTCTCAAAAGGGGGCGAGGTTTCAGAAGTTCGTGTTAGCACTTCACATTACCTAATGCAGAAGCAGACTCTCTGAAAATGCCAAACTGTTCAGCCTTTTATGTTCAAAACGGAGTCGGACAATGATGGAGACACTCGAGAAGATGTGACAACATTTTGAATGCAACAGGACATTTCTGAACAGTTAGTTGATGAATTTATGTAGCTGATGTGGAGTTAACTATCTTAAAGTCATTGATTAGCATATTCTGTCATGATAATCTATAAATTGTTGTACAGAGCCAGAAAATATATGCTGCATGAAGATAGAACAGATATAGTTTAGTTTAATTACGGTTATAACTTTTTTCATTTTGTCATTTTATTTTGTGACATGCTATTGCATTTGTGTTACATACTGTAATGCAGTAACATAGCCTCACCCCCTTTGTTGCGTGTGCTCAGGGGCAGGGTTTATGTATATTTTAGGGTTAGTGATGTCACCAACCTGGGAAGAAGCTTGTTGTAGTCCCTACCAGCCGTTTGTTAGTCCTTAAACAGAGAATTCTTTAAAAGAAAATATCTCAGTTTGCATTGAACTTTCAGCACTGTAACTTTGCAGATACTGTTTATGTTCAAGCAGCAATATTACACACTAACTAAAGTTAAAAAAAGTGAAATCGCATGCAATCTATCACCCATTTAAATTATTGATTTTTAAAAGCATTTGTATAAAGCTATATTAAATGTTTTTAAAAACAATATATTAACTTCGAAAGCCACTTTTGTCTATTGAATGCATTACTCAACACAATAATGCAATGTCTTTGGATCATATATATGTGATGAAATTAGTTAAAAATTTCAAACGATTGACAGCCCTACTTATTATGTTACCCCATTACACTAAGTAGTACTATAGGACAGTGAAGGGTGGCACCAGGTCAGTTGGTGCAATGCTGTGAGGATGATTCAGTCTCAGTGCTGTCCTCACATTTCTCTGTGAGATGGATTTATGGCGCATTTCACACTTTGTTGCCACTCTGAGAGCCATAGCTCAATTCAGAGCACCGCCATGTTAATTAGGAGCGTTTGGCTCCATTTCATTGAGTAGAAGGAAAGAAATATGCCCTGCTCCTCCACTGCCGCCTGGCATCAGGATTTGGAGGATGACTGTAAGGAGAAGTACGACTTTTTGTGTGTTTTTTTTTTTTTTTTTTTTGCAAGTAAATTAACATGGTGAAGTGTGTGACAGTAGGTAATTTGTGTGAGTGTGAGATCATGAATGACTGTGTGAGCGTGTCATTCTTACACAGGATGCAGAGAGTGGTAATAATATACAAAGTTCAAATAAAAGTTATATAGCTCATATCTACACACCGATGCCTGCAGTAGTGACGAAAATAGAAGAAATTACGGTAACACTTTCTATGAAGACCATGCTTATAATGAATTATAACACCATTTATACTTACTTATAAGCAAGTATTACTATTTTATAAACATATTTATAAAGACTTATTAAGACATATACCACATTATAAGAACAGTTATAGTTATTTTATATTATTTATATAATTAATTATAAGTCATGCATTTGCTTTTTCGATGCTCATGCTCATAATCCATTATACGCTGATTTATAAGTATTAATTAGTCAGTCGTATGGTTCCATGAATGTATTTATAAAGATGCAACCTGCATTGTTATAATGTTATTATATTATAGTTACAATTACTTTTTATTTACATTTATTTCTGTCAAATTAGTGAATGTATTGTTATTAAAACCTGTGTTGTGTTCTTATAAATACTTATTGTGAGTAATAATAGTTACTAATCTCTATAAATGCATCATTGATGGCTTTAAGTAAAGTGAAAATAGAGGATGCAATTTTCCTACATGTTAAGAAATCTCATTATACATTTTAAATGGTTTACTTGTAAATGTAACTAATGAACAATAATTCCAATAATAAAATAAAATAAAAACACATAAATCATTAAACAGTTGAAAAAATGTATCTTTTTTAATGTTACATACTTGCAAAACACTGCAACAATATTTTTAAAGTATAATTCCAAACAGCTATAAGCAATACCATGCATGTGGCTAAGGAGATACAAATTTTAACAAATTCATGACCTCTAGACATAATTAATTGGTACAGCAAACAAATGTCTCTGGAACTATTTTATATGTGATCATTTATAAATCAGTGTATAATGGATTATGAGCATGCACACTGAAAAAGCAAATGCATGGCTTATAAGTAATTATAAAAAATAATATAAATGTATCTCTAACTGTTCTTATAATGCAGTATAGGTCTTAATGAGGCTTTATAAATATATTTATAGAATAGTAATACTTACTTATAAATAAGTATAAATGGGCCTATAAATCATTATAAGCATGGTCTTCATAGAAATTGTTACTGAAATCACCTTTCGAAAGTAACACAACACAACACAACAGCTTGTAAGCCAGTCATGGTTTTCTGATATGGATAAAGAATAATCTGTTTTGATGCAACAATGTTTTACATCAAACAATATTACGTATATAGGTAGTCCGCTTGTGCCTTCTCCAGTTTCCCAGTCATTTATTTTCATTCTTTCTGGGCCAACAAGTGGATGTTCTGACAGACTAGCACATCCTAATTTGGTCAAGTTAGATGCGTTCCTGGGTCAACATATTTTGTTGATTCTGGAACAACATTCCTGTCTGAAAGCTTGATCCTAACCATATTCCTACCCCTAAACCTAAGTTATCCCTAAAATCAGAGGGAAATGATAGGTGAATAACACTGATGTAGAAGCACCTAACCCTGGTTGTAAGCCTACACTTGACATAAACAAACTGTAAACTTGTCCCTCAAATCTGATTGGTTGATTGGAATGTTGCACTTGGTAAAATTAGGTTCTGCGACAGACTAAGCAGTGAAAAAAAAAAAAAAAATAAATAAAAATTGTTTGAAAATGCACAAATTCTTTTTTTATTTTTTTTATTTCAGATTGCAGTCATGGCTAGGTTTAGGTTATGCATTTTTTTACATCCCAAATTGTACAATTTCATCATTTTGTATGAATTGTTTTGACTGAGAATGGGTTGAAACTGGCTGCGATCATAGCTATAATAACCTCTCTATGATAACATAATTATAAAAATCAAATGTTTATAAAAAATATATTAGATAAATCATGTGAACAAGTCAATAAATAGTTTAACTAAAAATAAGATTTTGATGCATTAAAATGTATTAATTTCTGTAGTGATAAATCTAGGTTTATTCCACAATATGTTTGCATGTTTGCAAATGATTTTGGAAAGATTCTAACTAAAAATAAAACTAAACATCTAAACTACTCATAAAATACTCCAGTCCTCCAGCATGAATGCTGCCTCCAGTGTCATGTGACAAGCTCTTTACAGCACAATGGAATTCGGAAGGTGAGACATTCTATGATACCGCATTAAAAACACACGGCGGGGGAATCGGTCCGAACATTTTGAGCTGACGCGTGAAAAGGTTCACAGACTTATGACTAAGTTTTGCTGCCAGTAGAGCCTATAACTACTTATCCAACAGATTTATATAGGCAGACATGATGTATCTTACGTTACAGAACTGCATTTCAGTCAGTGAGGTTTGATACACAAATCAATGTAAGCCCACTGGCAGTTGTACAAACATAAAGCATTGAGATCTGTTGCTCATCAAAATATGCAATTATCTGTTCCTTATAACACACATGTAAATAATGTCATGCTGCACATATGTTGTCCATAGCCCAAGTCTACATCTGGTCTTAAGGTCAATTTTTAAATGTCATGCCATTGATTTGGAAGATCCCAATATTATTGACTGCTTGCCTTTGTGTTTACTTCAGCCACCTCTTGACCTGCTGGACCAAGATCACTATTACACTGTCAGACCACATAATGGAAGCACAGAACAAGGGCTCACTCGTCTAAGAGTGATTCATTACAGAAAAACAATGTCATGAGCAGAGGTGATCATTATTTTTCTACAGAAAAAAAGGCTTCCTGAAAATGTAATATGTCATAGTGGCTTGGTTACTTTCAAACCAAAAGCAAAGTGACTTTCATAACACTAGGCTGGGAAAGGGTTTTTATGTTCCCTCAACTCTTCAAGTGGTTTATTTTGAAATTCTCTCATAGCTAGTCAATGATGCTACAGAAAGCGGTCTCCTAAGAAGAGCCCTCCTCTGGGTGTCTGAGGCAACAGTACTTTGGCCTTCTCCGGTTTGGCCCAATTATTTGTAATGTGCCGTAGAGTAAACTATTATTCTTAGCCAACCTCAGCAGTAATGTTTTATTATGCTCTAGTAAATTAGTTGATGACAACACAGCTGAAGTGCCTCATTCATGTGGGGTGGCTCATCAGCAACATGATTTGGATAGCGCAGGATGGGTAATAAATCAGTATTTTCTACTCTCACAGCAAAGCTTTGTTTTCAATTAAAATCAAACAATGTCAGACAACACATTCTACTGCCTTGAAACAAATACAAAAATTATGTCACAATACAACACAACAGCTTGTATGTCAGTTACAGTTTTGTGATATGGATATGGAAATATAGGCTCAACGCAGGCTCATTGGAAAAATATGCCTCTACCTACATTTTTGCAAAACTCCAAACATGCAAAGAAATGAACCCTAGTAAAACACCAACACATTTTGTTCCTTTTGGCATAATGATTACAGGACAGACTTATTTTTAGTTCAGACAGTTCCTTGCACAATATTATGTTATGACCTTAAAACATTTTTACCATAGTGCACCATTTATAAACTAATAGATCTTTACATTTGCATCACATGACTTTTCTTAAGTAGTAAAATTGCTTGCTCACCTGCCACAGCATTGAACTTGTGTTGCAGAGTGCTCAGGTATGAGTACTGTCAAGCACAAGTCATGATAAAAGAGCTCAAAGACTTGTAGAAGGAAGCTAAAATGCCCTGGTTGTTCAGCAAATGTGTTTTTATCTCACATTTGCTTTTGTTAACACTTTCAGTTAGGTTTAGGGCTGGTGGTATGTTATTTTCAAACCGAGCTTTAGAGACATTTTATTTCTACACAGATGCAATATGTACAAGAACCAACCTAATAAAACTTTGGCAGATTCATCTGTCATGTTTTTAGCGTCAAACACTGGAGATTTCACTTTGAAATGTGCATAAATGTACGTAAAATCATTTTGCAGAAATGTCACCACAGACAAGTTTTTACAATGAGCCAAATGACTTTAAATATCTATTTAAGGATTTACTCGTCTAGCACAATAACAATGTACTTTAGGGTGTGCTATGTGCAATAACAGCTACGCCAAAGTCCTAGTTTCTCTTTTAAAGTGACCCCCCCCCATCCTCACACCCCAAAAAAAAGAGAAATGCTATAAAAGGAGGCATGATTATTTCCATCATGGCCACCAAGGGTTTCTCGAAGCTCACTGTATTCAGTATTTTCCCTAAACAGGCATTAGGGTCTAATTCTGCCCGCCCATGGAAGAGCAGGCGCTAAAGCCCATGTCAATTGGCAGGCTCCCTGTGGGACGAGAGAAAGAAAGAGAGAGAGAGGATTCTCTACCAGGCAGCACACCCACCACCCCACCCTCTGCACTGGGCCTGTAATCACAGATTAGGGGGCGGATCAAAGGCTGGATTAAATTTGGGCCACTGGGCAAAGGCGGAGATTATGGCATGGTGGCACGTCGGTTTTTTTTTTTTTTTAGCTTTTTGTGAGACATACAGTAAGTGTGTGTGCACGTGCATGCACGAGTTATCCGGTTAGCCATCCAGAAGTCCAACCAAAGTTGTTCAGTTTTCTCAACACTTGTTTCCTCAAACCTCTAGGGTGAGATTATGAAGAAAAAAAGGAGCATCACACTACAGCACAGCCCTGCCATCCCAGCTAAAGGTAGGAGGCGAGGTGCGCTGAATAGCGATAGCCAACCAATTTCTCCACTATTGTGGCAGAGCAGTGACTTTTAGCTGCGTGTAATCCTAGCCCCCTCACCCCCTTGCCTCTTAAAGGGGCTCATCACAAACAATTAAATCAACCATGAATTTCATATCGTTCAGTAGAGCCTTTCAACCTTCTCCTTTTTCCTCATCCTTTTCTCTTTTAATTCAAACTTGTTAATCAGCCTTTAGAAGCCAATTAAGTAGATTGTAACGCTCTCAATTGGATAATTTGCCTTTGTTGGGCTCTGGGTGATCCTTCTGATACAGTCTGCAAGCAGTAATTGGCCTAGCATCACAAATAAACAGCAATGAAGAGAGACACTAAACATGTCTGTTTGATAAATTTAGCACTAATGCACATGCTCCTGTTATATATTTTTACTTTTTCACACTTTACATCGCAAGGACAGTGGCGAGATAATAGAAAAAGGAGAAGACAAGGGAATGAGATTGGGAAAGGACTTAAGAGGGTCAAACCGAAAGCGAGTGTGAGAGCATGTGCCATGTAAAGTATGTAATTATGATAAAATTAAGGTAATGTAAAGGAATTATAAAGAAAAAGTGACTTTTTTAAATTATTATTTTACAGTTGTTTAAATGAATACGGTTGGTTGATTCAATGCCCAAGACTGTGCAGTAATGAGTGGATAAGGAATAAAAAATCGAATTCACCCAGTCAACAACATAGTGCCCTCGGCTCCTGTTCTCAAAGCTTGTAGAGCCACTAAGAGAATATATATAGCAAGGTGTCTGTCGTTCTTCGTCTGTCTATCTGTCTGTCTTTCTTTCTCTCTCAAAGACCCTCTTGTCACCCAGGGCTCCAACCGAACAGTGGGAGTGCACAGCCCAGCAAAAGGGCAACCATTTATCACAGTCACCCCAAATGAAAAGACCCAAACGTCTCTCTTTCGGCTTTCCCCCCTTCCTTCTTTCTTCTGCTCTCTCTTTTCCTCTTTCAACATCCCGTCTTTCCCCTTTTGTCTGATCGTAACAGTCTGGCTGGCAAAGAGGAGGGAAAGAAAAAAGAGGGCCGTTAGCTTGCTCAGCCCGGCTGCAGTTGGGCCAGTTCTCTCACGCTGTGGATCAAGCAGCCCTTTGTGTGTGGGGGTGATTTGTCAGGCGACGGTGGCAGAAGTCAAGACCTAGAGGGTGAAAGGCCCTGACCCCAGGAGTGCCTGGCCCCCAAGCTTCTGCTATAATAGAAAGGGGCCCGGAGAATGGCCGCCTGTCCAGTGCCCGAACGCCACAAAGCGGCTCATCTGCATACTTCAGGTAGGGCACTTTTATTGGAACTGACAGGGGTGTGACAGCCTCAATGGTGGACTGAGTGTGTGTGTGGGAGGGTGGTGGCTAAAAGCAGCTTTTCCTCCACCAGTCTTGGAGGAAACCAATAACAGCTAATCTCTCCCAGCATAATAAACAAAACAGTAAACAATGCCATTGTTTACACATCCAACAGGCAGTGCAGTTACTAGTCTTTTGTGACTGCTCAACGGCAGAATGAAGTGTCAGGGCAGAGGCCATCAGAGAGAGAGAGAGAGAGAGAGAGAGAGGGAGTGAGAGGCAGTGTGAGACAAATAGAGAGAACTGTGACAACTGACATGCTGGTCTGCCTGTTAGTTCTCACCCCGTTTTGTTCCCTTTTCATCCGCTCCTAAAAGACAACAGAGAAACGCATTCCTCCAGCGAATTGTTTGTTTGCTTGTTCCCACCTTTCTTGGGGCAGAAAGAGACAGTAACGTAAGACTCTCTCTCTCATGGATGGTTAGTCGAATGGGGCAATTTCCGCACCGTTTATTTGCATGTGCTGTCTGCCTAGTTTTAGTGCCCGATTCACTGAAGGAATTATGCAAATCAGGTAACGGCACAAACACGCTCACAAAAAATCTAATTTTATACCATTTTATGAGGTAGTTCTGAGTGCTTGTTGCGGAGGATGCAGCAGACTACAACAATGTGACATACTTTACTGGGAAATACATGACTCCACTAATCCAGGTACTCGAATCTGCAAAAAAGTGTACTCAATTGCAACACACTGGATATATGCCAGTTATAATGCTCTTCTCCATAATTTGATCATCATTTAACGAATTAATGCTCCCATGATCGATTGAAAATGTAAACACATATATTTTACTGCCTACACTTTACCCGCCTGCTTTCAATGAACGATAATAGTGCAACGTTAATTGTGCATGGCAAACAAATTTATAAAGAGCCAAATTTCCATAGAAAGGAGGAGTGGTTGTGCTGAAAAAAAAAGAAGTGCTTACAGTGCAGCGTTACTTAAACAATAAGGCCCTATTATACATCCGGCACAATGCGGCGGAAGGCGCGACACAAGTGTTTTTTGCTAGTTTTAGTCTGACGCAGTTATCATTTTCACGTTCTGTGCCACATTGTTTAAATAGCAAATGCATTTGAACCCATTTGTGCACCCATAGGTGTGCTGTTCTGAAAAATTAGGTGTGTTCATGGGCATTGTTGGTGCGTTGCTTTTTTAAGGCAACTGAAATAGACTGCACCATTGATAAAAAAAAAACCTGGTTTAAAGTCAATGGCGCAATATTTTTTTGTTATTTAAAGAGCACCTTAGTAATATGCGCCTATAGGCGGGTGCACAACGTGCGTACACTCTGCTTATTACAAACACAGGGCACAGCAGCACACTGCAGTATCATTTGCTTGCACAACTTTTTTAAATGACTTGCTTTAAACGACCGTCACGCGCAACTTGAAAAAAATTGAAATGGCTGTATCATGGTCAGTAGATGAGGTGGCAGTGCAACTATAACGATCTGTCTATAATCCCACCCACTTTGAAGCGGTACTAAACTGCAGTGGAAAAGCAAACCGAGCCAAGCAAGCCGAGCCGTGCTCGAGCTGTACGAGCTGTACTTAGCTTACTTGTACATATAACTGTACTTAGCTGTACTTGTACATATAACAATATGTTTGAAGTTTCTCAATAAAAAAATAAAAATAAAAAATAATAATAAAATTGGATTATTTCCAAAACCACACCAATATGTCTTTAGGTAAAATTTCACCTGTTCAAGAAAACTGAAACAAAAGTTTCTGTGGGAGGAATTATAGAAGGGTAAAAATACATTTGAGAAAAAAGACACATGTACAAAATATGTAAGGTCTGGACTCTTTCAAGTCATTCAGTGTAAAACTAGAATACACCAAGTTTTTAGACATTTTTTTTTTGTTTTGTTTTCTTTAGGGGTTTTCTTACATTCTGTCTGGACAAAAAGAAGGAAAAAAAAACCTTTTTGTAGTTTAATTTAGACAGCATGATATCGTTAATAACCTTGATGTGTAACAAATCGAGTCCTGCAATCCTTGAGCCATCACCTTGCCTAATCGGCACAATCAAAAGCAATCAAATAATCACATAATCAGTGAATAGAGCTGCTGGCACAGATACAGCAGCGTTGGATCCATTCTGGGCCTGAGTGACATGATTATAAAGACTATGGGAGTAAAGCAGTTGTCATTGGAAGCAGATGGAGCATTTTAGAAAGACAGAGGGAAGATCTTTCAGCATGGCGTCCTTGTGCGATGTCTGGAAGCATTTATGATCCACAAAAGGAAGGGAGGAAAAGAGAGGAACAAGGAGGGGAAATGTTGAATCATCTCCAGGCTGAAAACACTCGCATATTAAAGAGTATTATAGACCTTACAATACTTAAGAGTGACCAAAATCCATAATGTTTATGATTAAAACACAGCATATTTAGAACTGTTCGTGACTTTATTTATCCAATGGAACATGAAAACAGAACTTTGAAGAATTGTACTGGTTGCTCTTTTCCACACAATGGCAATGAGATGGAATTAAAGCTTTCAAGTTTCAAAAAGGATGCAAAACACCATAATAGTATCATAAAAGTGGTCCATATATGACTCATGCAATATATTGCAAGTATTCATTCTTCTGAATGTCTGAATTAATTGTTCTTTTGACTCAGATCCTTTGAATAAATTTGTTGATCCAGATCCTAAAATTGGTCTAAATGATTCATTCAAAGTCAGACATATGGTTCTCACTGACTTACAGTGAAGGAAAGATTATCAGTTAATACTTAAAATGAACATATATTTCAGTTTGTTTCTCACACATCAATCGTATAGAGTCATGCTGTGATGCCATATTTTTGAAGGCCAACCCAGAAGTTAGCATCAACCTGATTCCCTCAAGAAAAACCCAATAGGATTTTCCACTTCCTTTTAAATTAGTGCAGAAAATAAGCTCTGTGACCAACAAAAGTTTATAATTCTTACACGTTTTGTTCATCATGATAATATTAACAAATTAATACAACTTTTGTGCATTTTGAAGCCTAAATAAAGCGTAGGCTATGAACAAACTACAACATAGTCACATGACTTCAGCGTAACCACCATTAAGCTTCTGACATTTTTTCATGCATTAAAATAGTTTGCAAGAGTGTGATTAGAAACAATATGAGGCTCTAAATGCCAACTAGTCAGTAGTAGTGAGTTTTCCTTTTCCTGTTTGAGGCAATCTCTGTAGTCCCATTTAGCCACTTGTTAGCAGCACTCTATAGCTTCAGATAACTCATAGACTTCTTTCATGACATTTTAATAGTGCTTTTTGGATCCTTTTGAAGCTTTTGTACTGAAATACTTTTCATTAAAAAATAAGCTTTAAAAAATAAAATTATTATTATTATTTTTATTTTTTTTATTTATTTTTTTGAGAGAGAGAGAGAGAGAGAGAACAGCTATGGTATCCTGTACAGAAAGTGTCAGACACTTGACTGTGTGTCTCCTGCTCTCATTTGGGGTATGGAGCGGATGCATCCAGGCAAAGAAAGAGGCAGGGCGGCACTTTCATCCTTTACGTTTGGAGGCAAGAGTCTCTGTGTGTATGCATGTGTATGAACAGGAAGATGAATGGTTTCGAAGATAAATGCATGTGGGTTACTCTGCAGTGGCCTCCCGCTCCATGTAGCCCACTACCATGACATCAGAACAGAAGGGGCAAACATCCCCTCTTTGTGGAGGGGCTAATTTAATTTGTACCTTCAAATGAGGGGTAAATATGTTTGAACTGTCTGAGTGAGCAGTGTGTACCCGACTCCCGTTCTCACGGGAAACTGGCGCGCGGCAGGATATTGTGTGGCGTTGTATTGCTAGTTCAGTTCAAAAAAGCTAATTTAATTATTTCCTTTTGCCTTTTTTTTTCATTCTCTCTCACTCGCCATCCCGCTCTCTCTCTCTCTCTCTCTCTCTCTGTCTCCATCTGTTCCTCTCTTCGGAACTGCGTGCCTCTTTCCTGGCGTACATACACAAACACTAACATACACACACAAACACACACCAACTCTTGACATTCCCCTGGGATGACCCTGGTGACCTTTTTCATGTCTGTTCGGAATCTGACGTCAAAAGGTCTCGTTGCTAGGAATGGGGGCTTGTTTAGTAACAAATATGACCTCTCTCGCCTTTCCTGGTCTCTGCGGCTATCGAATATATAATTTCTTCCTATTTTAGCTGCTGCATACATAAATGAACTCAATGAGTCAATGAAAGGTTATGAGGACACAAGGCCCAGTATCAATATCCATAAATCCAGAGGGTTTGATAAGCACACTCTTTCAGCGATTCAGGGTGTCAGGGTCACACCTAGCCTTTCACACCATAGATGCACCCTGGAGTTGCCTGGTGACCCTGCAGCATCCACTGCTGACCCCTGGGCTTGGCCTGACCTCTTTGGACTCAGCTGATTCTGATTACTCCTCTGGGATCCTGGACCAGCAGCACCAAGCTCTAAGTTTGACATCTGATGTAGAGGAATAAATATACAGAACAATAACAACAATACAGCATTCTCCTAACAGAGGTATACTGGACAAAATGAACAGTTCAGCACATTGTCCATCTGCCATCTGTTCCAGACAGTGACCTTTTAATGCACGCCTGATCTATATTTAATTAAAACTCCAGATTGTATCTCCTTATGACGTATAGTGGACCTAATAATAATGTGGACAATTAAAACTGCATGAATTTCTTTATGTAACAAATTATCAAACTAAGTGGCTTTTATTTTAAGGATAGAGTGCACAAACACACTGTTCAAGCAAAACATTTCATAACAAAGTTTGTTTCAAATGATAAAACAATACATATATTATTCAAACATCAAATATTAGTGTATCGTATTCATAGTTAAAGTTAGTTAGTTGGTTAGTTCACCCAAAAATGAAATTTCTGTAAATAATTACTCACCCTCATGTCATTACAAACCTGTAAGACCTTCGTTCATCTTCATAACACAAATTAAGATATTTTTTGATGAAATCTGAGAGCTTTCTGAACCAACCTCATTGCAAACTTCAAGGCCCAGAAAAGTAGTGGTTAAACCTTAATGTTATGAAGCGACAAGAATACTTTATAAACAAAGAAAAAACAAAGCAAAAATAATGACTTCATTCAAAAATTTATTTTCTTCCCTGTCAGTCTCCTACACTGTTGACATAGTAAACACAGTGCAGTGCTTCCGTGTGAGCAGAAATGATTGAATAATATTGTTATTTTTTTGTTTTTGTGCACAAAAAGTATTCATGTCGCTTCATAACATTGCAGGTTGAACTACTGTTGTCACATGGACTATTTTAACAATGTCTTTACTACCTTTCTAGGCCTTGAAAGTTGCAATAACGTTGCTGCCTATGTGTGGTTCAGAAACATTTCATCAAAAATATCTTAATTTGTGTTCTGAAGATGAACAAAGTTTTTACGGGTTTGGAACGACATGAGGGTGAGTAATAACAGAAATTTCAATTTTGGGTGAACTAACCCTTTAATGGGATGCCCATCATCTTTGGTTACTCTCCTAGGACACCTGTCTGAACTTCATGAGAACTGACTTCATACATCCACTAAAAATCACTTCAGACCAAATGGATTAATTGCAAAAAGTGTTATAGTAGTTTTGAGAAACAACCAAAATCATTTTATTGCAGAAACCACTTTCTTTGATGTATTGTTATATAATGCAATGACATTTTGCATTTTTAAGTGTCACTTAAGTGTCCAAAAGCACCCATATACTTTTGGGAACCTATGTATTTTTCAAACATTTAACTAAAGTACTGACCAACACAAACTGACGTTCTACTTTTTCAGCTCAAGCTGAAGATAGCTGTAGCATGTGAGTTGTGTTCTCTAAACTGAGGCTACCATCTCTCCTTCTCTTTCTCTCTCTCTCCACACTGACCCAGTGTCTGACCAGTCTGGTACTCTGACCTGCAGCTGTGTTTATAGTCAACACAGCACCATGTTAGGACAGCTGGGAGAACAAGAGAGGCAGCCACCATGCAGCCCAGCACTCACAAGATTAGACACACAAATGACAACAAAGTAAGAAATGTACAAACAGGATGTATGCGAGAATAACTTCACAGATGCACATTTCAGTACGAATGCATGATTCCCAAAACATTTGGCACTAAAGAAAAAAAAAAAAAAAATTTCAACTTTACAATCCTCAACAATAGTTTCCTGCGACACCACGTTTGTTTGAGGAATAATTTCCAGATCCCGGCATATTCATATAGTGTCATTTTATAATTCATTACTGTCACCTCTGTGTGTGAGACTATGTGACTTTATGTGTGCACAGGACATACACAAGACCAAAACATCCGTTTGTAGCATTATCAATGACACCAAGGAGAATAACAGCCTGAGAGACCTCTCTTTCCCCTCGATGCATCAAGTTTCGCACACAAACACAAATAGTCTCTCTCGGTTCATCTTGTTCTCTCAGCCACCCCGGGGGTATCCTTCATGGGAGCCGGCAAACCCCGGCATATTTGTGGGCAGCCTCCTAGTGTGAAGCCTTTATTTAGGTGCATGGAAACTTTACTTATCTTATTTTTCAGATATCAACCCGCAAATAACGGCAACTTTATTTTCCGTCTCCTGATATCTTAATAGTCAATAACTTTAAAAGTACATGTAACTGTCTGTTTGTTCTATTACTTGTTCACATTATTCTTATGGTACATCATAATGCAGAGAATAACAAATCCGAAGTTCAGAGCTCTTTTTGGAAAATGTTGGATGGAGTCAGTCAGTGCAAAGGCTGCAGTACTGATAGAGGTATTGACAGTTCCTCGTTGTTATTGACACAGCCAGCATACATCAGGGGCGTTAACGTAAAGTGGCTATTGACATCCCACTTTGGCCATTGATGTCCCATCTCACTCGCTAAGTGCTTTACTATCATGTCCATTTCCGTGCTAATGTGAAGTTTCTCTCAATATTTTGACTTATGGAGAGCCATATTAATGCCATCCAGCGGTTAGAGTGGAGGGTCATGGAAGAATAACACTAACTACAACTAAATCTGGAGTTGTGGTGGAAATTTACAGAAAACAATGATTGACTCAAAAT
The DNA here is from genome assembly GCA_037101425.1 of Elopichthys bambusa. NCBI lineage: Eukaryota > Metazoa > Chordata > Actinopteri > Cypriniformes > Xenocyprididae > Elopichthys > Elopichthys bambusa. The sequence goes on from CM074434.1 coordinate 15,127,987, forward strand.
TAGGAGCCAAGAGAGAACATAGAAATAACAATCCATGTACCTCAAAATCCCTCAAGACTAAGATGATTAGAGCAGGCAAAGAGAAGGGCAGAAATAGTCATATTTGTGGGTTTGTGGGATATTCAATGTGACTTATTCAGAGAGCTCATTTGTGGCTATTACTGGCAAAAGAATTTCAGTTGTATATTCAATAAATTATGGGTCCATGACATGACATGACATTTATTTTTGTCTGGGTGTATTAATTTATTTAAAAAAATGCTTTTTATCCATATAATTACTTGAATATATTTATTTAAATCTATTTATTTATTTTTTATTTGTACAATGTCATTTGGTGCAACTCCCTAAATAATTAAATTCATAATAGTTTAATAATTAATAATATTAATATTTGTAAAAATATTTTGAAAATAAAAAATGCTTTGAAAATAAGCATTAATGTGTAAAAGATTTATTTTTACTTGTACTTTATTAGTATTTTTTTTTTATTTGATTGCACCATAATGTGACATTTCAATTTTTCAATTCAAACATTAAACTCATGAAATTTAAACTTTTCTTTAAAGAGTATAATTTTTTTTTTCAAAACCATATGAAACCAACATGAAAACACAATTTAAAAAAAAAAAAAAAAAAAAAAAAAAAAATTAATAAATAAAAAAAATAAAATAAAATAATAAAAAATATATATTTTTAAAATATTTTTCTATTATTGTGGAATGATCTTAAATGTCATTGATCCATATAGTGTACTATGATGAATTAGAGACAGAGGATTTGGATTTGGGAAAGAGAAGAAAAAAAAAAGTGCATTTATCACAGTCAATAATGTCATAATGTGTCATCTGAAAGCTTGGAAAAACACACTAACAGTACCACAACAGAGATTCATCAGCCAGGGCATTCCGTGCATTTCTTCCAACAAGCGCCATGAATGAGAGCACTTATAATGGAAATCAGCAGGCAAGTTCACAGAACTTAAACAATCAGCAGTGTTTAATGATTAATAACCCAGTCAAGTAGAAAAATGAAATCTGTATCAAACTGTTAAAATGGACCCTGTTGTGTCTCAAGTGGGCTTGTTTGGAGTCAAATCAGAAGTGTCAAAGGTAAAAGAGAGGGAGCTACTCCATATGTTAGCTTAATCTGTTAGGGTACTCATGTTCAATAGACTCTTCACTGAATAGAAACCAAAAATAATCCTCCAAAAATTTTCTTGTTGAGCATTTGGAAAATCGTTTGGAGGGGAAGGGTGATATTGGGTCATGATGGCAGTTGAAGACCGAGCAGCTGCTCTAGTGACATTGAGGAAGCACCGTCGACGTACGTGATGTTCTGTTGGTGGAGTCAGGAAAACTGATGAGGGATCATGAAAAAGCGGTGGGAGTCAACCATCACTCTCCCCCTGCTCAGGATGTGTCAATACACAGCCAGGCCACAGAGGAAGGGAGAAACAAATATAAGTTGGAGATTTGATACCCCCAATTGGCATTATAGAGCTTACAAAAGCCAAAACCTAATGATGGAAGCTTTAGTTCTTGCAGGCACTGGGGTGGGGTGGGTGGGGGGGTGGGGGAATCAGTTTTTGTTCCTTTCAGCATCATTTTAGCAGGAGCTTGACATGTTTAACATGATCCATTCCAGGTAGAAGCGCAGAGCTGACAATGAGTTCACACCACCTGCTCTTGACCTTTGAGATATGAAGCCTTGTTCTATTTTTATACAGACAAATCCTGCTCTGGGTGACAGCTCCAGACTAGACTCACCTCTACCCAAGAACAGTATCCATAATCACCAGAACCTGAGGGAGAGGGAGAGAGAGATGGAGAGAAAGATGGAAAAAGAGGAGCCCAAGAGAGCACTCTAGGAATGATGGAATATCAATATGGCAGAATGAGACTTTCACACACTAACATGAACACAGGGCTCCTTCCTTTCACTGAAACTGATGCACTGCGCACAGAGAAACACTCTAGTGAGCTGCCTCACTGCCTACTCCCTACATACAGTAGGCCACATTATAGCTGGCAAGGAACCGAATAAGTCACTGATTCGGAAAACTCAACACCAGGAATTATGTGTGGTTTAAATACAGCTCTCTATTAGCATGTTGCTAAGCTAATTGTGTATTATGGTATTTTATTTTCTGTGAAGGATTTATGCAATCAAACCTTAGAATTTTTTTATATATATTCTTTAACCACAAATGCTTGTCTTGCTTCGCGATGCGCCACGCGTTACGTAATGTGTGAAGTAGGCGGAAGTATCTAATTTTTTTCTCCAACTTCAAAATCATCCGACATCGTTATTTTACCTTTTTTTTTTTTCGTAAAGGCCGTTTGACTTAGTTTTTGCACGCTTGCTTTGTAAACGCTTGCTCTGTACTTTTGCCCACGTCACGCGTGACCTTTCCAATGTGATTACGTCATGCATGGCGCATCACAGAGCTAGTGCAAGATGACCATTTGTGGTTAAAAAGTATATATTTATTTATTTTTTAGAAAATGACCGATCGTTTCGGTAGATAAGACCCTTATTCCTCAGCTGGGATCGTGTAGAGCCCTTTGAAGCTGCATCAAAACTGCAATTTGGACCTTCAACACATTGGTCTCTGTTAAATGGAGAAAAATCTCTATATGGAGAAAAATCCTAGAATGTTTTCCTCAAAAACCTTAATTTCTTTTTGACTGAAGAAAGAAAGACATAAACCTCTTGGATGAAATGGCGGAGTCTCTGGCTATATAAGCGGCCGTCTCACCTTGGCAGACTGATTTAATTTGACTGAAGCGACGGCATGAGGCGTCCTACGAATAGCGCGGCAAAGTACACAGTACTCGTTCCGTATCTAAGGGAACCGAGGTTACCTTAGTAACAGAGTATGTTCCCTTTCGATACTACACTCGTACTGTGTCGTCTGCCGTTTAGACAAGACGCAATGGGGATAATACTATCACGTCGTGCTATGAAGGGGGGACGAAAGGGAGGGCCCTTAAGGCCTCTGAGAGCCAAAGACAGGTCCAAGGTAGGAACCGTGCAGGGACGGGGAGGGTTCACCCTCCTAGACCCTTTTAGGAGGCGAACAACAAAGTTGTTTCTCCCTACCGACTGCCCTGCATGGGAGGCCACCATAGCTGCGACATAGACTTTAAGGGTAGAGGGAGTACGGCCCCTATCCATTAAGTTCTGAAGGAAAGACAATATCAGAGATATGTCACAAGTAAATGGGTGACCATTTTAGGGAGTAGAGACGTCTCGTTGATGGAGCTCTGGCTTGTGAGATAGTGTTCAGGACGTCTTCAGGGAGGTTTGAAGGCTCCCGGTTAGAAGCCATACATGGAGATCCCACAGTTCTGGTCTGGGGTGCCATATTGTCCCTCCCGCTTGGGAGAGGATGTCTCGTCTCAGGGGTATCGGCCATGGCTCCATGAACGAAAGCGGAAAGGAGCCACCAGGAGGACCCTGTGGGCACCTTTCCTGATTCGTCTGATAACCTGGGGAATCAGAGCGACCGGGGGAAAAGCGTACAGGAGGAGGCTGGGCCAGTCATGGGCCAGCGCATCCTTGGTCTTTGAAAAGTAAATTGTGCAACAAAATTTGTCGACCTCTGCCCTCCCGAAGACATCCCAAATTTTCTGAACCACAAGGAGTGGACGCCCTGAACATGTGCTGCTCTGAGTGAGAGCAAGTTGTGTTGGGCCCACTCTAGGATGGTTTTTTGCTTGGTTTTTTGGGCTTGGATGAGAGCCCGCCCTGGCGATTTATGAAGGACACCACTGTCATATTGTCTGATCTGATCAAGACATGGTATCCCGCCAGGAGAGGGAGGAAAGATTGGAGACCTTGATATACCGCCATCATTTCCAGACGGTTGATATTAAGCTCGCTTTCTTGGCTCTTCCAAACACAGAAGGCCGGGTGACCGTCGCACAGAGCTCCTCAGCCCATCTTGGTAGCGTCTGTGAAAACAACTTTCCTCTTGCACACCGTCCCTACAGCCACGCCCTGTTCGAACCAGCAGGGGTTCATCCAAGGAGCCAGGGTTGCAATGCACGCCTGATTCACCTTGTGCGAGCAGCGACCTTGCTGCCAGGCTTGGGGCGGGACCCGCAGTTTCAGCCAGAACTGTACTGGGCTCATACAGAGCAGGCCCAACTGTAGGGCTGGTGATGCTGAGCCCATGAGACCTAGCATACTCTGAAACGTTCTGAGTTCCAGGCATGAAAGTTTCCGCGAGCTGCTGAATGGCCAGGGATCGCTCTGGCGAGACTACATTGAATAACTGGGTCTGCTGAGTGAACTGGAGTACATAACCTCGTTTTACTATGTTTAGCACCCAAGCTGACACTCCGGGGATGGCCTGCCAGGCCTCGGCCCGCGTGACAAGGGGCTGGATTGGTTCGGGCATCAAGTCGCTGTGAGGAACTGTGGTGCACATGAGGGGTGGAAGAGGAAATCTTGGGCCAGGGTCCCTGTCGCTTTGGAGGGGGGTGGCGCCTAGCGGAGCGTGAGCGCTGTCTGTGCTCAGGCCATGGGCTGAGCACAGACAGACTTAGGTGGCTGCTGTGCTGGCGCAGGTTTTGGGCGGCTCGAAGTGGAGGAGTGATTTGGCAAGAAGTGTCGCATGGCCTGGGACGACTTCTGCGTGGCAGTGAAGCGTTCAGCAAACCCATCAATGGCAGGGCTAAAGAGACCAGTGGGGGAGTCTCATGTCCTTGATTTCCGTCAAGTTCAGCCACAGGTGGCGCTCCAGCACCACCTGGCTGGCTATCGAACGCCCAATAGCCTGATCCATGGTCTAGGTGGCACGCAGGGCCAGGTCTTTGAAGACGGGCGAGTCATGCCCAGGCTGGTCCAAGTCACTGGTAGTGAGTAGACCTGCAAAACTGTCATTGAGTGCAGGGCGGAAGCTGCTTGGCCGGCCGAGGTGTATGCCCGTCCAGCAAGGGTCGACGTAGTGCGACACGGCTTGGATGGGTAAGTGACCTTCATCTTCCAACCAATGGCGGTGTGCGGGCACAGGTGTGCGGCCACGGCTTCGTCCAGCGCAGGCGGGCAGGAGAAGGCAGCTTCAAGTCTGGGGATCAATGAAGAGATGTGATCTGCGTTGCTGAAGGAGAATGAATTAGTCTGCCAAGGTGAGACGGCCGCTTATATAGACCGAGACCCCGCTCATTTTGGCGGGCTCAAGCGGGCTCGCTCACCATTGGCTCATCATTGGTTCGTTTAATTTAACTCCACGGACTAATGGCCATGCAGTTTCACTGCGTGACTGAAAAAGGCTTCAGAAATCGGTGAAAACAGGAGTTTTCCCCGTTGCGTCTTGCCTAAACGGCAGACGACGCAGTACAAGTTTAGTATTGAAAGGGAACCCTAATTTTGCAAAGACATTCTTTTTTTTTCTTTTATTCTTTTTTTTCTTTTTTTTTTATTCGGTAACACTTTATTTTGATGGTCCACTTTAGACATTCTATGAAAAATACTATTTGTCAACTAGCAGTCATTAGATTATTAGTAGCCTGTGTGCTTAATATCTGCTAAGACTTTATTTTGATGGTCCTCCAACATACAGTCTACTGACTATTAGTCCTGTTCCGAATGTACATACTATGTACTTAATATAGCAATTACAATAACTAGATTATAACTAGGTACTAACTCTGAACCTACCCCTAAACCTAATCTTATCCTATATAGTTATTTTATTACCAGTACTTTCTTAGGTAAGTACACATACTGTAAAATAAAGTATAACCAGTAACTTTGCAACTTCATGTCAACTAATTCTACTAACCCTAACACTAACCTAACAGTCCACTACAGTCTTCTAATGCTCTAATAGCAGTTAGTTGACATATAGTTACAAAGTTAGTAGAATGTCTAAAGTGGACAATCGAAATAAAGTGTAACCTTATATTTTCTATAAGCCCTCTTTTAAATCTCTTCCAGTGATCAAGAACTGTTTTTACACTCTTAACCTAAGTTAATATTCTAGCCCCCTTGCAGGCACCCAGATGTCACACCAACCAGATGAACTAAACTCAAACGGACGTGAGTCCACAACATAAGCTCTAGTGTTGAAGCACCCTTGCATTAACACACCACGTCCTCTCAGATTTTGTTTTTGTTGCTTCCCATCTGAGAGCTGAAGCAGGTATTAAAAGTCGCCTATTCCTCCCGTCTCTGTGCACCGCAGAGAGAGTCCTCCTCCCCGAGAGCCAGGCAGATTATTTAAAGACTGATTGAGACGCCAACGTCAGCCGGATTGCCAGTACGAAGGCAATCAGGAGGCAGATAAGGACCTGTTACCTGAAGTGGGATTCTCAACCTGCATCGTCAGAGAATCCATCCTGTGCAGACTGATAACAGCTGGCTTTTAATGACCACTGAAAAGCTGGCAGGAGACGGACGTGAAACGTATAGAGGCTGTTATCCGCATCACTGTTAGAGGCTAAGGGAAGTGGGAGGTTAGGCTAACCATCCCGATCCAGCATTTTTGTTCAGCATCTATCAGTGTTTACGCAATGTTTCAAAGCGACACACCCCTTTCATCGTCACAACTCAGCAACTCGAGTATCATTCCTTCCAAGTTTTCCACTTCACTACAATACTCATAAATACGACTCGCAATTACAATATTTTTGACACTTGAACAGGAAAAATACGTATAGATATAGAGAATGTCCATTTTTCTGACAATTCTGATTGAGATTTCTGTGTACAGTAAATACACTTATGCTGTATTGGGATATGCACCGGTTCATGACATATCTTATATATATATCTCTCTGCACAAAAACTCTCAAAAAGTCAGGGAAGAACTGCTATGCAGAACTCTTCTACTCTGGATGAGAGTCCATTAACGGTAAGAAAAAAGTAATGGAAAATTAACTCAGTGCATTACTTTACATAAAAATGTACCAATGCAACATAATTAGTTACTTTTTCTATGACAAAATGCAATATTATAACACGTTTCTTTTCAAAATTAACATTCCCCAACACTGATCCTTAAACAAAACACACACTCTCCCACATAACCCTTTAAAGCTCTTCATGGCATAGGTAGGCCCTTCTCGTGCCTGCTCGACTCCTCTCCTGGCAGATCTCAATTAGCCAGGGATTCTCCTCGAGGGCAAAAATGTGTTTCTGTCAGATACGTAGGATTCATTTGACTCTAATGTAATTACTGCAGAGGGGCAAAGCTCTCCATGCCCTCATCTAGAGAAGATTATGGGCGCTCTCTCGCCCACAAGATGCTCTCACCTTTGGCACCTTCCTCTAAAACCAGCCTAAGCACCCTCATCCAGTAATATCTTACTCCATTTGTTTGTTTTCCCTCCGCCCCCTTTCTACTGAACCAGTCATACTGGAGGGTTTGTGGGTGGGGGACTGATTGTTCTAATGTTTGGGGCCAGTGACACAAGCGAAAAGAGCCAATAAAGCAAACCTGCGTAGGCCACCACCCCCACATTGACCCCCCACTTATGGTAGCCGAGGTGATACACTTGTACAAACACGGCCCCTGGTATGGCGTGTCACATGCCTTGCCAAGAGGGGATGAAGAGTTTGGGGGGGCATCTGCTTCCTTGGCAAGCAGCGACCAGATTATACATCTGGTCCCTACTTGCCAAGAGGGAATCTATCACATTCCTAGCACTTCTTCTATCTCGCAATATCCCTCTTTCGTTGTCCTTTCCTTTCGTTCTCTACTGTCTTTCTTTAGCCGGCTCACCCCCCATCCTTTTCATTTTTGTGATATGTGGTTTTGACATCAAAGTGACAGAGAATATTAATCCTGGCTGAACTATCTGCTCAGAGCGCAGGGATCAAGCCAGGGCTAAGATCATGCTTTGTTCCCCCCAGGAAGTGAGGGGAAAAATGAGAGAAAGAAAAGAGAGAGGCAGAAAAAGACAGAAATGGTGGGTGGGAGAGTTGACTAAAGATGATGCCTCATCTGGAAAAAATAAAAATGTCTCAAAACAATGTCTTTCTTCTTTGTCAAAAGTAAAAGTATATGATCATCTAATCATATTGTTAACATAGTGTTATTCTGCTCAATTTGGTGCTAGTTTCCCTTCTTTTCTTTTTTTTTAAAAAATAAATTAATACTTTTATTCCACAGGGATGCATTAAATTGCTCAATAGTAAAAGCATGTATAATGGTACAAGAACAAATGTTACAAAGAATCCTGAAAAAAAAAAATAAATAAATAAAATAATAAAATAAAAAATATTAAGCAGCACAACTGTTTCAAAAATTGATAAGAAATGTTTCTTGAGCACCAAATCAGCCTATTAGAATGATTTCTGGAGGATCATGTGACTGTAACAGCACACATTGAGACAGCAGATGAGGATGAACTCAATCACAGGGAGTTTATTGCAGGTTATATGTGAAGATTAGATAAGTATCACAGGTAGAGTACACAGGTAACGATGTATGCTGAACATGCAGTCTTTCCAAACTAAACAGAGTAACTGAGCTAAGAACAATCACAGAAGGTGTGGGAATTACAGGCATGTATAACAGACAGCTGAGGTGGGGACTCGAGTCACATGACTTGACTCGAGTCAGACTTAAGTCGTACATTGTAAGACTTGAGACTTGCTTGACAAATATTAATAAAAGACATGACTTGACTTTGACTTGACATTCATGACTTGAGACTTGACTCGGACTTGAGTTAAATGACTCGAAATAACTTGTCTTTTGTTTAATAAATATATATTTTGAATGCGCCGCAACCTAACCACGTGACGCAGCAGGCAAGCAGAGAGAGCTGTCGTGACCTCTCTCATGGACAGAGCATGCAGTCGTGACTGAACATGGAAGGCGCCATGCCAAGAATAATTAAGTAAAATAATAATAATAATAATTATTATAATATAATAAAGCCTTGAATGAATTAAAGTCTTAAACGAAAGTAAATAGTTGTGAGAAGTGGAAGCAACCAATGCTGTCTGTCATTGAAGACCAAAGGTAACAGAGAAAATTATCGCATTTAATTTTTTGCAAATGCAATGCGTTGTAAATGGTTATTCACTGTTTATAAGTAAATGTCAGTTTTTTTTTTGTTTTTTTTTTGCAATAGCACTTAGTATGTGTACAGTGTCTAATAAGTGGTCTTCAGTGTTAGACTTTGAGTGAAAAGCTTATGGATAGTTTATGGGGATGCACATAAATATATTGTATACACATACACACACACACAAACAAAAAGTAGACTTTTCACTCATACACACTCACATTCACTCACAAATATTAATCACACTCAATCAAATCACCTCTCTCTCTCTCTCTCTCTCTCTCTCTCTCACACACACACACACACACACACACACACACAAATACAAAGAAAAAACTATAAAATTTGCAAACATAACCATGCACATGCAAACAATATACTTTTCACTCATACAAATGTACACACATTAATTAATTTTTTATTTTTTGATTTTTATTGTATTGACAGCTCAGCTGTATGTGGACACCTTTTGAATGAAATGCATATTGCAATTTTTTTGATGCAAATAAAACTCCCATAGTCCATAACTACTGTAGTTTTAACTTATTTTAATATAAATTCAGTCAAATCATCAAACATTTGTATGACTTGCCAGTGACTTGCTTGACCCAAGCTACGACTTGACTTAAATTGCTTGACATAAAGCAGTGACTTGACTTGACTTGCTTGATTCTCACAAAAATTGACTTGGACTTGCTTGAGACTTGAAGGTTACGACTTGAGACTTACTTGTGACTTGCACATGTGTGACTTACTCCCACCTCTGACAGACAGGTATAGTTATTTCCTTTACCTAACAATAACTTCCTTTTCCTCAAGAAAAACAATAAATCATAAGCAAAAGAAGGTAAATGGGCAGGGTGACAATGAACAGGAGATACAGGTACACAGATTCAATAGGATCAAGATATCTCAGAGAAACACAGTCACTTATCTTCCAGGGGTAAACACAGGATTACGAAAGGCCTTTAACTCAACAAGCACGGTGAAATACAGGTAAAGTCCACTTTTAGCGAGTAACCTCGGGAGGTCAGTCCAGAAACCTTTTGCATAACAAGCTCAACATAAAAAGCAGGTACATTTACACGACAATAATGTACTACAAACTGAAAAGTTTTTCCTTTGCTTTTTCTGCGTACAGACAATAACATTGCCAAAACAATCCCAGGTCACATGGATCCACAAAAACGACTTAGAAAGCTGTATTATTCATGCTAGGCCAGTAGATGGCGATGTCACTTTGTAAAGAAATATTAATACGCAGGTGCGTGAAGTCACTGTTTTCACAAATTCGTGTTTTTGTTGTTTACACAGAGACGATAATGGTATCGTTTTCAAAAACTTGCACTTTGAAACCCGTTTTCAAAAGTTAGTGTTTTCAGGCCCCCAAAAACGCCATTGTCATGTAAATGAATAGCCAAAACGGATAAAACGTTTTCAGTCTTTAGTGTTATATCGTGTAAACGGCCCCTGAGTATCAGCATGGATCTTAAAGGGTTAGTACACCCAAAAATGAAAATAATGTCATTTATTATTCACCTGTACGACCTTTGTTCATCTTCAGAACACAAATTTAGATATTTTGATTAAATCCGATGGCTCAGTGAGGCCTGCATTCACAGCAATGGTACTTCCTCTCTCAAGGTCCATAAAGGTACTAAAAACATATTTAAAACAGTTTATGTGAGTTCAGTGGTTCTACCTTAATATTATAAAGTGACAAGAATACTTAAAATAATACCTTTTCAACAATATAGTGATGGGCCGATTTCAAAACACTGAGCTTTACGAATCGAATCAGTGCTTCGGATCTCCTATCAAACGGCTAAACTGCAGAAATCACGTGACTTTGGCGCTGCGAATCACTGATTCGATTAGACATGAAACTAATGTTCAAATACACACACAGTTATGTCAAAATGTATATTGGCGTATATTTGTGTTGGTTATGTGAATGTGAACAGCATGTGTAACAGCATATTGTCTTTAAAACATGCTACTGCTAGCTGTCTGTATTATAAATGATAATCAAACAACAAAAGAAAAGCTTTAATAAGGATTTATATATATTTAACTTATACAGTTATGAGTTATTTTATATTTGATTATTCAATTTCTGTGGTATTCTTACTTACTACTATTAGACCTACCTGAAAAAATATATAGCATTGTTTTTTTTGTTTTTTTTTTTGTATCTTTAAATATTTTTACAGTGGTATTGACTTTGGTATCGGTACTGACTACTAGACTTTTGGTATCGTGACATCCCTATTTGTTACTAAAAAATTTTAAGTATTATAGTATGTTTTAATAAAGCTATAAAAGGCTAAACTATTCCATGTTTGATTCATATTTAAATTATTAGAAGAGTTTCCTTTCTATTGTCTATCCGGTCAAGCTTTATAGCTATTTTAATAAGTAATGAGTTTAATTACTTATTGAGTAATTAAATTACTTTTCAGACAGAGTATTTAGAAAAGTATTTTAAATACAACTTGCATATATTAGTATTATTGCTTATTAGTACATATAAATCACATATTAATGCTTTATTCTGCATGACCATATTCTACATCCCTAAATCCCTACCACATACCTAAACTTAAAGGCTACAACAACTACCTTACTAACTATTAATAAACAGTAAATTAGGAGTTTATTGAGGCAAAAGTCATAGTTAATAGTGAAATTGTGTTCCCCATACCAAAGTGTTACCAGAAAGTCATACAGTGCATGTTTTGGAACTGCTTCCGGGTGAGTACATTTTTGAGTGAACTATTCCTTTAATTTTGCATTACTTTTTACATCTCTGGCACAAGGCTGATATACAATGAGGGCTTTGGGAAGAACTTTTAGCCAAAGTTTGTCAGGTTAGTGGGATCAAATCTTTGAAAGCACATCAAAAATGGAGTATCTATTTACACTAAGTGCAAAAAGCATCCCTTGTTGGCAAATGCTATTTACACTAGCTCCACCCACCAATGTCTGGTTGGGCCAAATCCGCCTTTTGCCGAACTCGCATTTATTTTCAATAAAAATTAAAATAATGTTCTAAAAGTGGAAATAAACTGTTTACTCTTACTATTTGCTCTTATTGCAAAAAACTGATACTTTTATATGGTGTAAATAGAATCTATCGCTATTTTCACCTAGTGTAAATAGCATCACTAAGAAAATGCTGCTATTGTCGCTTAGTGAAAATAGAATATATTGCTATTTTCACCTAGTGTAAATAGCATTTACAGCTATTTGTACTTGGTGTAAATAGCATATATTGCTAAGAAAATATGCTATTTTCACTTAGTGTAAATATCATCTATTGCCCATAAAAAAAAAAAAAAAATAACAACAACTTGGACTGTGGCTGGTTGCTTTTATTGTCAGTCATTATGGTCTCTTCTGGTCTAAGTGGGTGGTTTTTGGCCAGAATAAGCTATAGCATGGACTATAATTTATGCTGCATGTCAAAGACTAGGTGCTGAACTATCAAGAACGTGATAATAAGATGTGACCTTGACAAGCCTCTCTGGGAGGTTTAGAGGTGTCAGGAGGTCTTGAGGCCCAGGTCTCTCTGTTTCTTTGAATTGTCTTTCGGGGCAAGTATAGCCTCCAGGATCTATGGTTGTAATTATCAAAACAAATAGAGCTAAGTGACTCGGTGTGAAACTAAACAAAATTATCCAAGTACTCAAAGAGTGACAAGTAAACCGAGACTGCCGTTTACATGTTCTGGTGCCAGAAACAGTGCAGGGGATTAAACAATCCAGATAGTGGCAAGCAAATCCTCTGACAAAATATTACACAGAGTCAACAAGAAAATACAGACAGAGAGGTGAAACGTGACATTTCAGCGCTGTGAGAGTTTGTGTTTGCTGATGAGGTGAGTTGATGCAGGAACGGTGTGCAGTAGTGGTGATAGTGAGGGTGTTTATTCACTTCATCACAACTTTTAGCCAAAACAACTTGGATGTATGTATGTTTAATAGCACATATAAAACACACACATACAGTACATATACTGCACATAAATATGTTATAAAGTGGACCATCTGGTTGAAAACTGCACATTTAAAACCAAATACATTTTGCAGTATAAATTTATTTTGTACCATTTATTAAAAGTTATATAATTACACACAGTCCCACTCAAAAAATAAATAAATAAATAAATAATAATAATAATAATAATAAAAAAAATAAAATAAAAAAAAATTGCAACTCTTTGCCAGGGTACAGTATTGGGATGGGATCTTATTTACTATATAGTTAGAGATTTCTCTGGCTTGAATAACTTGACCACAAAGCAGTGAGGAACTTGATATCTTTAGTGGCAGCTGTACTTACATGTTACCTAAAAAATACATGCTAATATGGTATAAATGCAACTGTTCCACAAAAAAAGATAAACAGAGATACATTTAATAATTTTATTATATGAACAATCAAAAATCATTCATATGAGGATCCACTGTGTTTCTCTGCTTTAGTAAAGCAGAGAAAAAATGCAATAATTTAACAGAATTATAATTTTTCAAAAATGTACCAATAACTACAAACTGAACAAGCTAATTTGATCACAAACTAGCTAAACAATGCTGAAAGGCAAAATATAGAAAAAATATAGAAGAGGAAGAGAGAGATAAGCAAAGAAAAGTAAATCAAAGCAGAACACAGATGTGATGACAAAGTAAGACCTCCACCCTGTGGACAACCACACTAGACCTACTGCTGTCAGTAAATGTGTGTCCGCATCCAAAACTTCTTATAAAACTACATTCTATCAGTTTTATCTGACACAAATTAATGGCAAAGTATATAATTCTCACTCTTTGGTCAAAAACACAGTATAAACATTTCCAAAATCACACCATTGTTTGAGCTAATAAGCTAATGTTAGCTAATGCTGTGTTAGGCTGGTCTGAATGCTCAAAGTCACGGTGATTACACTTTTTGTAGGTATCAGCCTTGGTATTACTTTATTGCAATTGTCTCTATATATTAAGTTGATTCAGGAGATAGTATTTTAGCATTATACAAATCTGTAAAGGGGACCTATGCCTTTTCACAAGATAATATAAGTCTCTGGTGTCCCCAGAATGTGTCTGTGAAGTTTCAGTTAAAAAAAACCCCACAGATCATTTATTGTAGCTTGTCAAATTTTCCCCTATGGTGTGAGCAAAAACATCCCATTTTTGTGTGTGTCCCATTAAATGCAAATGAGCTGCTTCTCCCAGCCCGCTTTCCAAAAGAGGGCGGAGCTTTAACAGCTTGCGTTTAAGGTTGCGAATCTCACTCATCCAAAATGACGATTGTCAGCAACTGCGTTCAGCCTTACATTGTTCAAACCAGAGTCGGACACCGATGGAGAGACTCAGAAAGATGTTACAACTTTTACAATGCAACTGGATGTTTCTGAATGGTTAATGGATACATTTATGTAGTTGCTGTGGAGTTGATTCAATTCATCGACTAGCATGTGTCGTCATGTTAATCTTTTGTGCAAAATCCGTACAGACGCCCACTATACATAGCGTACCTGTTCGCCATAGACACCAGGCTAATGTTTATGATTGCTATCAAATGCTATGAATAGTCTAATATTTTTCCAAAATATCGCTCAGCAAAATCTGAGCGGCTCGTTTTTTCACATGCTTGCAGAGAAAGGCTTGCCAAAACAAAGTTACTGGGTTGTCCTGTTTCAAGTTTTCTGTGTTGGTAGATGCACTGGGGACCCGATTATAGCACTTAAACATGGAAAAAGTCAGATTTTCACGATATGTCCCCTTTAAGCCTTGTAATGAAGCTAGTGTTATAGAGCCTTGAAAACAGGCACTAAGTGTCTCAATACAGTCATTTCCACTAAAATAAATGGTAAGTTCATGCTTGTTATTGAGGAAATCAGTAACTTAATGACCCTAGCTGATGTCAACATTTTAAGCAGAAGAGTGTATTAAATGTTCTGAATTTTGACTGTTTAAGAAAAAAAAAAATTCACTTCCTTCTGGACAGGGTCGGAGACGCAAGGCATGTTGATTTAACATGTAGGGTGCACA
This sequence comes from Elopichthys bambusa, assembly GCA_037101425.1. Taxonomy (NCBI): domain Eukaryota; kingdom Metazoa; phylum Chordata; class Actinopteri; order Cypriniformes; family Xenocyprididae; genus Elopichthys; species Elopichthys bambusa. Next base: position 15,143,069 of record CM074434.1, read on the forward strand.
TTAACACAATTTTAAACATAAGAATTGTGTATTAAGAAATAAACTCAAGACAGGAATCATTTGCAAACTGAATGCAAATACTGGTAAATTAAGAAAAATAAGCTTCTTTAACAGCAGACGATCATTAAACAGAGTACTGAGCTTTTTGCAGTGTAAAAGCTTCTGTAAAAATATATAAATTAATAAATAGTAAAACAGATTTCAAGGAAACACTAGTAATAATATTATGTTTCCTAAACCCCATGCTATTAAAGACTTATAAAAAGAATACAAATTACAGACACACACACACACACACAAATTAAGTTAGGTGTGTAATTTCACATTAAAGCATGTACAAAGTAACGTTAGAGGGAATGTCTATTCTACACAGTGAAAGAAGAGACTGTGCAGAGGTTTTAACATTCAACACTGATGACTATTCCAGCAGCATCTGACAGGCCTGACTCTGCATGCTGTGCACTTATCATTCCAATAACTGAAACAGAGTCCAGGGAACACAACCAGACACTAAAATCAAACCAACGTGATCAGGTCAATGTAAAATTGCAAATGATTATTTTGTGTACACAAATACACAAACATTTTATTCACCACGATAAAGCTCCAACTAGAGGTGTGGCCTAGTGGTTAGCTTGTGTCCAAGATATGTTGAGCTGCAGTGCTCAGGTGGGACATTCAGGATCAGTTCCAACCTGTGTTGTGCTCCAATCCTGTTCCCCCTTCTTCTCTCCCCAACAATTTCCTGTCCTTCTACTCACCATCCAGTAAAATAATAAAATTTGTAATAAAAAAAAAGAAAAGAAAATGTAAAAGTTTATCGGTATTGACATATTGTAATTGGTAATTTTATTGTACATGCTCTTTTAAATTTTGATTATTGTGCTGTCATGTAATGCTCATTTATTAATCTTTAAAGAAGTTACACAAGTTACACAAAATCATTTAATCTAATCATATTTTTTTATACTGTGCATTATAATGTTGTGATGCTGCCTACATTCATTTGTAGCATTTATATATGTATGTATGTATGTATGTATGTATTTATTAATTCATTTTAAAAGCACTGAATTTTATTATTAGCCATAGCATAAAATAATTATTAGAATAAGCCAGATTTATTATCAGTGCATCTAAATAAAAATAAAATAAAATAAAATAAAACTGCAGCCATGACAAGGAGAAATTACCTAAGATGTTTAAGTAGATGAGGAATAACATTGAGAGGAAACCAAGACTTTAAGAGTTTGAAGCAGCAGTAAACAGAAGTGCACTTTGTAACCAAAAGCACTATTCAAGCCAAAATGACTGACAGACAGTACACAAACATTTCATGTGGCACGTTTTATGAAAAAAGAAATTATGGGAATATGGTCAATAGGGAAAAACACATGCAGAGAATGCTATAACATGGTGAAGAGCTGTAAATTTCAACCGAAGCCATGAGTTATGGACTGAGCTCACGAGTGCATGGTTAATATGGCCATATCAAATGCATGGGAATACACTCCTACTGCGAAATGGGACACAACAGGAAATAGCTCCATGTTTTTTCCTGGGCGAGAGGGGCCAATAACTGTCACTTTAGTTTAGATGACTCGAGCGCAGTGGTCCAATGTCTGTTTAACAGTTTTGGTTGGAAACTTCTGCAATTAAAGAGTCCATGTGCACATGGAGATGCACTTCCCAGACCCTTGCTATGACTGGAAGCATATTAGGACACCTGTGCATTTTTAAGTGTGTGTGTTTTTTTTAGTCTGCACCTCATCTGTCCTCGCTGGCTGAAGAAACATGACATTTACAGGCAAGTCCTCTCTGCATTGCTGCCTTGTCCAATGCAAGTGACCCAACACACATATGCACATACACATGAACTGTCCTTCACCGACACACTACTTCTTGTATTCTCTCTTCATCCATAAAACGTGTACATTTTCAGACCTAACGTACAGTAGAGAAGAAGAGGAGACACAGAGGAAAACAAACAGGAGGATGAAAGCTCATAAAGCCACTGCTCTGAGGTCAGCAGCACACACAGCTCACCTGCGCAATAAAAACGAAACGAATCAGCTCAGGAAGACTGTAAACTATGAGAATCTTTGTTCATAAGACAATTGAAGGTGGCCAAACATTAAAACGGCAAGATTTAAAAATAAAGTAATAATAATAATTATAATAATCTCACATAGTACACTACAGTTTTTAATGTTGCCCCCAAAACACAGAAGTATGTATATAGATCACTGAATACAATTTGTTTACTTCTTTAACTCAAAATTATACAATATACAAATTATACTAACAATACAGTATACAAACTATGTGTATTAATTACACACATACTTAGTGCTTTGTTATGCAGCAAATGGTCACACTTTTTTATTATATGTATCTTTACTAATTACAGAAATTAATTACATGCAGGCGTTTTTTTTGTTTTGTTTTTTGTTTGTTTTTTTGTACATGTAAGTACAATGTAAAAACATGTATGTACACAATAAGTGCACTGTATCAAATGATCAGTGTTAGTAGTTAAAGTAACTTAATATAAAGTGGGACACAGCAAACAAACAAACAAACAAACAAACAAACAAATAAATAAATAAATGTGTTTGTTTAATGCCTAAGCTTCCATGGCTGTTTTCATGGTGGAAAAACAGGTAAATAATAAAATAAATTAAGATTAAAACCAACACAGGATTTTAAAGGGTTAGTTCACCCAAAAAGAACACAAATTAAGATATTTTTGATAAAATCTGATGGCTCAGTGAGGACAGCATCGGCAGCAATAACACTACCTTTTTCAGTGTCCAGAAAGCAACTAAAAACATATTTAAAACAGTTCATGTGAGTACAGTTGTTCAACCTTAATATTATAAAGCGACGAGAATACTTTTTGTGCACCAAAAAGTGATTTTATTCCACAATATCTAGTGATGGGCGATTTCAAAACACTGCTTCATGAAGCTTCAAAGCTTACGAATCATTTGTTTCAAATCAGTGATTCAGAGCGCCAAAATCACATGATTTCAGTAAACGAGGCTTTGTTATGTCGTAAGTGTTTTGAAACTTGGTCCCACTTTATATTAAGTGGCCTTAACTACTTACATTTAAATTAATCATTTGATACAATGCACTTATTGTGTACATACAAGTTTTTACATTGTACTTATATTTTAAAAACATGTAATGTACTGCAAAAGCATGTAATTACATCTGTAATTAAAATTAAATTACACTGTTGACCCATCCCTTACACCTTACCCCTACCCTTAAACCTACCCATACCACCAAAGCTTTCCCCAACCTTACCCATATCCCACCTCAATAGCAGCAAAAGTGTTTTGCAATTCAATATGAACCCAATAAGTACATTGTACTTGTTTTTTTATGTAAGTACATAGTAGTTAAGGCCACTTAATATAAAGTGGGTCTGAAACTTCAATGGTTCATGTGACTTTGGCAGTTTGATTCAAGCTCCGAACCACTGATTCAAAACAAATATTCGTTAAGCTTTGAAGCTTCATGAAGCAGTGTTTTGAAATCGCCCATCACTAGATATTGTGGAATAAAGTCATTATTTTGTTATTTTTGGCGCACAAAAAGTATTCTCGTCGCTTTATAATATTAAGGTTTAACCACTGTACTCACATGAACAGTTTTAAATAAGTTTTTAGTAGCTTTCTGGGCATTGAAAAAGGGAGTGGTATTGCTGGCGATGCAGGCCTCACTGAGCCATCGGATTTTTTCAAAAATATCTTAATTTGTGTTTCGAAGATGAACGAAGGTCTTACGGGTCTAGAACGACATGAGGGTGAGTAATTAATGACAGAATTTTTGGGTGAAATAACCCAAAAAGTTACTAATTTGTTCAAAATCTGATCAAAAATGTCAGCTGAATAAAAAAATTTCCTCAATTAATTTAAACCACCATAGTCCAATAAAATTATCATTCATAGAAGACCCCGACATGAGATGAAAATACATTAAAATCCGCATACAGTATTTGCCTAACAAACAAAAATGAAGATATAGACATACAGATAGATGGAACTTGTAATTAATTCAGCCATGACTCGAACACAGCAGACACAAAATAACACCCACACATTAAACGTGTTAAACAGAGACAGGATGTAGAAAGATCCATGTTCCTTCATGACAAAGCCCATTTATGGCCCCGTGTGCATCCCTCCATGTCCACCACAGGCATCTAAAGAACATAAACTGTGTGTGGGGGGGTTCTGTTGTAAGATTGTGTGGGATGAACCACGGGCCACAGGCTTCTCCCTAGCTGGGACGCATCCCTCAGACCACCTACCGACTGGGAGAATGACTATGGAAACTCCACCCCACAGCAGGCCAATGCTAGGCCCCCTTCAATGCATAAATAACTCTGACGGGAGCCGTTTATCATCACTTATTGGTGTATGTACATGCTGTGGGTTTGCAGGAACATGATTGGTTGGTGCATTCATCAATCTGATAGAGATCAGTCCCATGTTAGGGAGTATAAATCATTAGTCTGGAGCCTAACACTACTGATAGTGCTTATTGATGGTTTAATCCGCCCCACGCAAGTTTGCATTCAGGAATCTGTCCCAAATGTTATTATTGCCTAAACTGTCTCTGAATATCACTAAGAACTAAAAAAGAACACAAAAGACTTTCATTACAACTAGCATTCAGTATTCAACAATGTTGGGCTAGTGATGGTTATAATCATTATATTAAACTGCCATTTTCACTTCATTATAACATTATAAAGCAATTACCGCAATGTGTCTGTATGTCTACCATAATGGACAGGTCATGATCTGGCAGTAAATACATGAAAATGAACAGGAAGCAAAAGTCCTTTCCAAGTAATTTGATTTGTAATAAAGACCAGACAATTAAGCATTTTGCAGGTGATAAAAAATTAAGAACTAAACAGAGTGGTTAAATGGTCTTGTGAATTATATTGACGATCACGGAGCACGGCCTGATTGCTTAAAACTATGCAGATCTAATTCCTCCTCTTATAATGAGCTCTGGCATCCTGGAGCCCAACTTTATAAGGCCGTCCGTGATCTGAGATGTGAGAGTGTATATTTTCTTTCCTTCTGCTTTTCTTGGCTGAACTTTCACAGGATGCTTTCAAAAAGCCCAGAGGGTAAATATTCTTCTGAAAAGTAAACAGAATCATAGTGACCTTGCCAAAAGAGCCGTGCTGTTGACAAACCATTCTGTTTCAACTCAGGACGACAACCAAACCTTTAATGATATCAGAACACCAAAACAGGAGTTTAACAACCTGAACTCCTTTAAATCAAAATCTTTGAATTTTACTAGAGTGCACTACTTTAAGAAAGCTCTTGCGGATTGATGTTCAGATCCTAAGCTTAGTCATTATTTAGGTAGAATTGTCATATGGACATGACAGGACAATAGAATTACTCAGAAATATAAGCAGAATTAAAAACATGCTACATCAAACAATACAAGAGAACATGAGGGCTGTAGATGCATGGGGATCTAATTAACTAACATGGAACACTTGGATACTATCAGAGAAGGAACAAGGAAATATAAGACAGTATAAGACTACAAGGTGAAAGAACTTCAAAATAGAAGTTACAATAACAGAAGGCACTTAAAAAAAATTACAGCTAAATACAGTTTTACTAAAGCTACGCATATGAAGTTATAAAAATAACAGTCTGAAGGTGGTGAAAAATTCCTCACCAGCTTATTTAAGGGCCGGATATGAGTCAGTTCAGAGGCATCTGTTTTTGGTTTAACACTTAGGTTAGAGGTCAGCAGTCCTTGGCTTGAAGCAAGGTTGGTCAGTTCTTCTGACATGCAACATGATAAGCCTCCAAATACTTCAGAGTGACTCCCCTGACTTCACATGCCCCCACCCCCCACAGACATACACTCATATACATGGGAAGTCAAATAGCAAATGCCGACCACTTAAGACAGCGACAAATCAGACTTGCACCCTGTTACTGTACCTCTGACCTTGTCCGACACTAGATCCATGAGTTTTTCCTCGTGAGGGACATTTCACCCCAGTGCTGCAGAAAACTTGAGTTCTTACAAACATATATGTTTTTTATTATTATTATTATTATTCTATTTTTTTTTATTCTTATTTATTTTATCAAATGGCACAAGCAAGATAAGAAAAAGCAAACATTCACACACACACAAAACATTGTATTATTATGGAACAATCATAGGGCATTGTAATTCCCTTCACAGTAGCACTATCAATCATTATGAATAATTTAGCTCCATTATCATGCAGTTTCAGAACAGCAATTCCTTTCTTCATGAAAGTGCACAATTTAAAAAAAAAAAAAAACCCGGAAGCAAAGCATTTACTTGTTTCTAAAAATGAAAAAGCTTCTGGTTACTCAAAATAAAAAACAAAAAGAGACATTTTTTAAGTATTAAAAGCATTCCCAAAAAGTTTTCTTTAGGTAGGAGGGAGGCTAGATCATCGGAGATCATACGTTCTAGACCTTGTGATAATTAGCTCTAAATGTTAGTTTAATACAGTAGCCTACCATATTTATATTAAAGGATTAGTTCACTTTCAAATAAAAATTTCCTAATAATTTACTCACCCCCATGTCATCCAAGATGTCCATGTCCTTTCTTCAGTCGAAAAGAAATTAAGGTTTTTGATGAAAACATTCCAGGATTATTCTCCTTATAGTGGACTTCAATTGGCCCCAAACGGTTGAAGGTCAAAATTACAGTTTCATTGCAGCTTCAAAGGGCTTTAAACTATACCAGACGAGGAATAAGGATCTTATCTAGTGAAACGATTGGTCATTTTCTAAAGAAAAATGAAAAAGTATACGCTTTATAAACACAAATGATCGCCTCGCAAGTGCATCCGCCAGACAGCCTTCCATATTCTTCAAAAAGCTTACGATGTATGTCCTACACCTTCCCTATTCAACTTATGGAAAAAACGGAACTGGCGCCATTTTTTGAAAATGGCTAAAGACTCAGCTGCTCTGATAAAGCATGGCAGGTCATTCTATTAGACTGTACATGTATAGTACATAACATAAAACAAACGATGACAGGGTAGTAAATGCCTATTAAGTTGACTATACCCTCTCACCTCAATTTAGCAAAGGCCATATTTAGCTGTATGGGCATGTGTGTGTATATGCTTAAACCTGGGCACATCTGTTGCCCTGTCTGTAAGAGGTCGGGTACAGTGTGTCCTGGGGGTGGCGTTTGTCACGTCGGGGAATCTTGTTATATACTCGCTGTTACTCACCCGGGCGATAAGTCATCGTTATGGTGCACCTACCTGGCAACCTGGTGATAAGGGAGCCATGTTCAATCACAACAGCGGCTAATATTTCAAATTCCATATTGTTCGCCTCCAGCCGGAGATACCCCATACCTCACACACATACATGTGCACAACATACACACTGGAGTAGTCACAAAGGGAAGGGAGGGCTTCTAGGGGTCTGACAGAGCTTTCGAGGGACAGAGTGAACATTAAGAACCTCACACTGTCACCCAGCGAGACTGATGTCTAAGCTCAATGTTAGCCAAACACTGTCTGAGGTCTCTAACAGGAAAGATGTTTGGACTTCAAAATAATTGTTTTGTTTGAACTCATGTTCAACAAGTTCAAGGTCACATTAACAAATTCCGGTCAAAAGTTTGGAATAATTAAGATTTTTTTTAAATGTTTTTGAAAGAAGACTCAGCAAGGCTGAATTTATTTGATCAAAAAATACAGTAAAAACATTAATAATGTGAATATTATTATTACAATTTAAAAGAACTTTTTTTTTTTTTTTCTATTTGAATATATATTTAAAATGTAATTTATTCTTGTGATGCTAAAGCTGAAGTTTCAGCAGCTATTACTCCAGGCATATTAATGTCATATTAATTACTATTACAAATCATATTAATATTCTGATTTGGTGCTTGATTATTATCAGTTATTACTGGTGCTCAATTATTAATAATAGTTCTTATTATTATCAATACTGCTTCATATTTTTGTGGACACTAATGCTTTTCTTCAGGATTCTTTGATGAATAGGAAGTTCAAAAGAGCTGAATTTATCTGAAATATAAATAGTTTGTAACACTAAAAATGACTTACTTCAACTTAGAAGTTTTAAAACATGTAAGTGATTGGAACATTTTAGCTACAATCTCAAAAACATTTATGCAAATGCAAAAAGCCAAAATATTTTTGCATCCACCAAACAGATACTTGCTCAGGGAAATTTTAAATCCACAAAGGAGTTGATACCTAATGCCTAAGCACTGCATCATACAGTTAAAGGAGCTTTTGATGTTGGCTACCTCCAGACTACAAAGTTGCAATAGTTTAATTTTGTAACAGATTTATGCAGAAACTCGCCTGTCCAATCCTGAGCAATACTCCCAACAAGACCTCAAAATTGAACAGTCCAAGTCCCTGCTAAATAAGTATCTTAGAAAGCCAAGCCTCTCTCTCCTCTCTCTCTGCATGCTCAATTGTAGAGAGTCAGTATAGCCTATGATGCACCTTTATGTGTGTTTATGCAGCTTTAGCAGGCAGCAGTTTAGCAGGTGCAGGACGCTGTAAGTACAACTGAAATCCAATGCTAAGAGGATTAAAGAGAGGATGATATCTCGCTAGTAAATAACACTTCGTGAGGAGTAAGAGAGAGAGAGGGAGAGAGACAAACTAAATAACGGCACTCACACTTTGAGGCTTCATCCTGTCCTCGTTGAAAGGCAAAAATAAATATATGAATAAAACACAGGTGTTAAGTTGCCTGCAAATGAAAGCATTTAATGGGGCTTCATTTCCGTAGTGTGCTAGAGAAGATAAATGCATTTCAGATAGATGTTCATGTTTTTTTGTGTGTTTTTTTTTTCACGTCGTTAATCCAGTACATGCTAAACGGCTGTCTTTTTTTTCCCCTAGGCTATTCACACATATTTTTGTTTACCCATAAACATTCACTCTCCACAGCAGTACCGTCGATTAAAACCGTCGATCACTTTTTACTAGTGTTGCTATAAACCAAGTGTAGCACATTTACTGCATGTAAATTCTTAAACTAACAGATTTATCGGGTGAAATATTAATGAAAAAAGTCATTATGCATGTTAATATGCTAATTAGGCATTATTTATATATAATAGAAGTGCCTTATATTCACCAAATATAAGCCAAATATTCGGCTGTCCAAAATCACTGACAATGTTTAAAGAAACAGCTGTAAATCAGGTAAAAATATGGGATAATTTCTTCTCATATAGTGTCAGAGGCATTATTCTCACATGCTGTCATTTCTTATTTCATTTTGAAGCTGATTAAAATCCAAAAGTGATCAATTAATATGTTGTACTAGTTCACAAGTTGACCTGACAACATACTATTATCATATGGCAAGAAAATGTGTCTGGCATGCTGAAAATTTGGAATGAGAATTTTTTAAAGGGAAGTGTGTGGAGTGTCATGTTAATATGTGCATGGAGAATAAACAGTTTCATATATACAAACCATATCATGTCATGTTTTCAAGTCCAAATGTCTATATAAACTACAGTTACTAAAGTGTGCGGTCAGTTTTACTTTTATTCAGCAAGGAAGCATTAAACTGATCAAAAATAGTATATAAAATTTATAACATTACAAACTATTATACTTTCTATTTATCAAAGAATCCTAAAAAGAGTTTCCATGAAAACATTATGGAACCGTTTTTGTTCAAATGAATGCCTTTAAGCCTTGTTGAGCATCAGAGACTTCTCTTAAAAACATTTAAAAATCGTAACAACCTCAAAGTTTTGAATGGCAGTATACATTCAATGTTTTTATTTATTTATTTATTTTTTAAGGTAAGTTTTGTTATTTGATTTGCAGCAATTACGTTTTTCACAACTGTCAAGTTTCCCATCTTAGGGCTGGGGAGGTTAAGGTGTAGCTGTGCAATGTCACAAAAACAGGCCTAGTGTACAGGCATGTGCCAGCAATGAAAGGTAAGCTCCCTGCTTTTATTACGATGAGTCCCTGACCATGAAAAAGGCCTCAGTGGGTTACGTGGGGTCCGCTGAATGTGAAAGGTTATCTCGCTCGCGATGTATTGGGTCATATAATAAGCCTGAACACCTGGGCCCACTCTCCATATCCTCATTCTCTCCTCTTCCTCCTTCCTCGACCTTCCGCCATCCCAAATCCCTCCATTCATCTACTTTTTTCTCTCTTCTCTCTAATTTCTTAATTCCTCTGAGGCACTCTCCATGACTACCTGGGGTTCTTAACTGCCCACTCATGGGGAGAGAAGTGCTGGATGTTTACACCTGCTAGGCCAAGCTCAATGCCCAGGGGTGGGGTTAGGGCGGCCCCACTCACTCCACCCCTCTCCTCCCCTCTCCAAAAGGGAACAATCGACCCAAAGCGGGGCATCAATGGGCCTCCCAGCTGGGAGCTGGGCTCATTGAGTAGAGAGGCGCTTGAGAGCAGTGGAGTGCTGGGGAGATGGGCGACTCTGAGCCGTCCTCTCCAGGGCCAGAGAGTGCTTGGGTGGGACATTGAAGTGATTCCAGCTCACTGGAGAAGGAGTGGGTGAAGTGATGGAGACGAAGGGGGGCAACAGAGTGAGAAAATCTCTTGCTTTTAGAGGAACAGAGTTTTGTATGTATATTTACAACTCTTGCTACAATAGAGGAATGTTTAACTTCTATGACATGAGACAGTTATGCACTGAAGACAAGAAAAAGGCTGATATGCATATCTGGACATATCTGAACACTCATTCTAAAAAAAAAAAAAAAAAAAGAATGTTGTGTTAGATTTAAAACATCAAAACATGTGGCATCTGCAAACAAATTATAACTTTTTCCATCCTAAGTTCACATCAGTGTTCTAATGGAGTAACCACAATTTCCATTAAAAAAGTCTCACAGTATATCCATTGCTTTATAAACCTAATGAACTTTTTGTTTCTTATGTACTATTATGGACAAAAGTATTGGAACACCTGACCATTATGCCAACAGGGACTTTAACCTGTTAACCCATGGAAGGATACCAGCATCATGAACTGAAGTGTTCTTTGTTTACATTAGTGCAAAGTTACTGTAAGTTTAAATATTAAAAAAAAAAAATTAACATGACAAACTATACATTATTAAAAAGGTCTAAGACTAAAGCTTCAATTTTTGACCTCTGTTTTACTCTATAAATCTGTAATTTTTCTCTAAAAATTACAGTAATTTCTTATATTGCATTAAGAGTTATGAAAATGAAAAATGTAGTTGATACCTTTAATATGAGGTCGGCTGGTCGCACAGGCGATACCATCTACGTTTTTTTTCTTGCTAGTGTGAAAGAGACTATACTCAGGCAATTTTGGACGTACAAATAAGAGTTATATATCATTAAAAACTGTGGAATGTCTTCTTTATTTGTATACACTCAGAGTAAAAACAAAATGTTGTGATTTTTGCAAAATAAAGAAAACGAACATGATGCGTGAGCCGCAGTCTCTCTCTTGAATTAAGTCCAATCTGATACTTCCTCATAAATTGAACTGTAACTTAGTGAATGCTTATCACACAAAAAGAGACATTTGTCTAAAGAATCGTTGCAATGTCAGGTTTTAAATAATGTAAGTCAAATCAAAAACTAATATTGTCTGTTTATGTAATCTGTTTGAAAAGAGAGTGATGTCAGCCGTTCACAATTCAGCTCATTATCGTCTCAGGTTACGTATGTAACCATGGTTCACTGAGAGGGAACGAGACGCTGCGTCAAGCGCTTTGGGAACGCCTCTGCGTAATTGCGTCGTGAAGCACATGTGAAATCTGTCCAATGGCGTGACGGAACGTCATAGGCGGGTGACGTCATGACCAGGAAACTATAAAGCACACCTGACCCAAACAGAGTTAGCTTCTGAAAAGTCGAAGTAAGTCTATAACAGGCATGCAGGGAGTATGGCAACATGACGCAGCGTCTCGTTCCCTCTCAGGGAACCATGGTTACATACGTAACCTAAAACGTTCCCTTTCAAGGGAACGAGATGCTGCGTCAAATGCTTTGGGAACGATATACCCACGCCGCCATAAAACCAAGTGCCTGTCCGTGTGAAACTGTCCAGCGCACACTAAGACAGCAGCACTCTTGACCCCGGGGTCGAGGCCACATCTAGGTTATAAAACCTAACAAAAGTGTGCGGCAAGGACCAACCCGCCGCATCACAAACTTCTTGGAGGGACACTCCAGACAATAAGGCCAAAGAGACCGCCATACCCCGTGTAGAGTGAGCACGGATCTTAAGTGGTGAAGGATGTCTGGCAGACGCATACGCAAGTGAGATAGCCTCAACTACCCACTTACTCAACGTTTGCTTGGATGCTGGGTGCCCCTTACATGAGGCCCCAAAACACACGAACAAGTTGATCCATTTTACGCCACAGGGCAGCTCTGTGGAAGTAGGCATCCAAAGCCCTGACAGGACAAAAGGCCTGCAACATAATAGGGCCCGCCACATTAGTGGAGACCTTAGGAACATAACCTTCCCGAGGAAAGAGGAAGGCTTTGACCATGCTTGGCGCAAAATCCAAGCAAGAAGGAGAGACCGAAAGGGCTTGTAGGTCACCAATTCTCTTTAAAGACGAGATAGCGAAGAGAAAAAGGGTCTTTTGTGCCGCAGGCCTTGACCTCAGAGTACCACGAAGGAAGCGAGTAACTCATGGGTGTCTGCCAAGAGAAGCACCCTCTAAAGGCACGTGGTAAGCCACAATGGCCACCATGTAGACTTTTAGGAAATAAACCAGAAGAAAACTTTTCTTGAAGAAACTCCAGAACTGTACCGGCTGGGCAGTTAACAGGATCAAAATTATGTTCTCAACATCAAGAAGAGAAAACGTTCCATTTCAAGGAATAAAGCCTCCTCGTGGAGGGAGCTCTGGAATGGAGCATGGTCTCCACTACCTCAGTAGGGAGACCGGAATTTATGAGCTGTGCCCCCTCAGAGGCCACACCCACAACTTCCACAACTCTGTGCGGGGGAGAAGGATTGAGCCCCCCGCCTGCGAGAGAAGGTCCCTCCTGATCGGAATCTCCAGGGGAGAGCCGTCGAGGAGAGACATAAGGTCCGAAAACCAAACTCGGCCCAGCCAAAACGGGGCTACTAATAGCAATTGGACCCCGTCCTGGTGCACTCTCTCCAAAACTCCCGGAAGCAGAGCAATCAGGGGAAAGGCATACAGATGAAGCCTCGGCCACGTCTGCACCATGGCGTCCAACCCCAGAGGGGCTGGATGTGTGGACACAATATAGAGGACACTGGGTCGTTTCCAGAGACGCAAACAGGTCCACATCCGCTTTCCCGAAGCACTCCCAAAGGAGCTCCACCACCTCGGGGTGGAGTCTCCATTCCCCGGGCCTCAGCCCCTGCCTCGACAGGATGTCTGCTTCCTGATTCAGTAGCCCTGGGATGTATACTGCCCTGACTGACAGCAACTTCCCCTGGGCCCACAGAAGGATCTGGTGTGCCAACTTGCATAAGGGGCGCGACCACAGACCCCCCCGATGGTTTATGTAAGAAACCATTGCCGTGTTGTTTGTGTGGACCAACACATGATGGCCCCTGAGATCTGGGAGGAAATGTTTGAGTACCAGGAACACTCCCCGGGCCTTGGGAAAGAAACCAAGGTTTTTTCCACATGACACAAGCACGAAGGCATTGCCGCGTGATCTTGATCATGCTAGGAGTCGCAACAGAGCCAGAGCTGCATCCACGCATTTTGTGAAGGTGCGGGGAGATAAAGCTAGGCCAAAGAGAAGAACCTGAAATTGGTACGTTTCGCCCCCAAAAGCGAACCTCAAGAACTTCCTGTGTTGAGGAAGGATGGATATATGAAAGTATGCGTCTTTCAGATCTATCGTGACAAACCAGTCCTCGGACTTGATTTGTGACATGATTTGTTTCAGAGTTAGCATTCTGAACTTGAACTTCTTGACGGAGCGATTCAATAGGCGCAGATCTAGAATGGGACATAATCCTCCATCCTTTTTTGGAACTATGAAGTACCGGCTGTAAAACCCTGACTCCCTGCTGGGAGAAGGAACCCTTTCTATAGCTTCTTTTCACAAGAGAGTCTGTACTTCTTGTTCCATAACCAGAGCCTACTCGGGGCTCACCCCGTTGAACCTGGGCAGTCGCAACCCGAGCTGAATTCTGTACCCAAATTCTACTGTGTGCAGGACCCACTGAGATACGTTTGACAGAAGTTTCCACGCTGCCAAAAAATCTACTAAGGAAATCAGTCTCTCGAGACTGACCTCTGGTGTTTGATGAATGACTAGTACGGTGGCCTGAAGCGGCGAACCGGCAGGAAGCAACCGAACTGGCCATTTTAGATCCCTCCTCGGAGGGAGCGAACACCCCAGCGCCACTACGTTGCTGGGTGGACACTGAGATATTCGTTTGCTGAGAGTCGCTGCGACCTGAAGCATGCGAGGTGGCAGGGTTGGCAGAACAGCCCCCTGAGGGCACCGAGGGGAGACGAGCACCGTGCACTGAGGTGCACACCCCGGAGGGGACAGCCCTCAAAAGCCTGATACCACTGGCGTTAGGACTTTTTTTTGAAGCCTTCCGTTGGATAATGACGGTCCTCAGATCCGTCTTACCCTTGGTCGGCTTCGGTTGTGAGTGCTGACCCGACCCCCAGTCCTTCTGTGGGGGGGCGCGGGAAGCAACGCTCACTTTTTGTTGCACTCGGTATGAGGAGCTCGTACTCGTCTGGGACTGCACTTTTTGACTAGCAGACCTGAGATCGGTGGGGAAGAAATTCAGAAAAAGCAGCTGCCTGTTTTTTCGCTTCCTGAAACCTCTCGACGACTGTGTTGACGGAGTCGCCGAAGAGGCCAGGCGGTGTTAGTGGAGCATCGAGAAGAAAAGACCGATCTCTGCCTTTCATGTCAGTGAGGTTGAGCCATAGATGTTTTTCTGTGGCCACCAGGGCTGCCATAGACCGCCCAATAGATCTGGCGGTCTCCTTGGTAGTACGGAGAGAAAGATCTGTAGCTTTTCTAAGCTCTGTAAATGCCTCGCGACTGACTTCCCCACCCTCATCTAGGTCTTTGAGCAGGTCGGCTTGATAAGCTTGGAGGACAGCCATAGTATGTAAACAGGCTGCTGCCTGACCTGCTGCCGAGTATGCTTTACCCACTAAGGCTGAAGATGTACGTAGTGGCTTAGTGGGTAATTTGGGGGCTTTTAGGGAGGCTGCCGAATCGGGGGAGAGACAGCTTGCGAGCGTCTCTTCCACCCACGGCATCTCCCCATAACCATGCCTTTTTAGTCCCATTATATTGCTGTAATTCAATGTTTGTGGACTAAAGACCCAAATGGACGCGGGTCTGTTCCACTGTCGGGAAAAAAAGGCAAGCCCTGGCGTGGAGGTTGTGTGCGAGAAGGAAGAAAGCGCTTCTCTAATAAACTCGCTTGACAGGCTTCCTGTTTCTCGGCCGGCCAGCTTATGTTCAATCTGGCCACCGCTCTAGTAACAACCTCCACCTGCTCCTCATATGCTTGTGTGTGTGGTGGCGACTCATCACTTTCACTTTGACCAGTACTAACAACGTCCAGTTCCTCGGAACTGGAGCACTGCAGCATCGGCACTTCATCAGGGGCAGAAGAAACCGCAGAGCGTGCTTCTGCCTCCTGAAATGAAGTGCTGGGTCCCGCAGGTAAAGGCAGAGAAAGGGCGGAGCCCGTCTCTAACCCCTCTGTGAGATCCATTTGCGAGTCCCACGCCGCGAACTTTCGCTGTGCCTTGGCAGCAGCGGGACCCCGGCGGGAGCGGAGTGTCTTCATTGACATTCCCAAAGCGCTTGATGCAGCGGGAACCGCTAATGCGGCCACGCCCACGGACCACGCGCGCTATTCAAACCCAAATTCTGAGGCGATAAGTGCAGAGATTGAACGCCCACATCAGCTCATAAAAATGCATCAAGCTTAGTGAGTTTCATGTACTTTTCATCGTTTTGAGATGCGGTGAAGAAAAATTCTAAAAGGATTTACCTCAGTGGAAGAGCTGGTTTCACTTTCATTTCGAGGATCAACTTTATCAAGCCAATGATTGTGAAAGGTAAGTTTTTTCTTTCTAATTACGATAGTGTCTGTGAATAATAAACCACAAAAAGACTGTTTAAATTTGAATCCTGCGAGTGACGAAACGAATAATTTGTATTCATTACAATTACTTTGTTTAACATTTAAACAACATGTTTAACATGTTCAAATTCCAAAACTTGTTAGTTCCTGTTGGTAAGACTGACAAGCTTTGGAATTTGAACATGTCTGTTTTTAAATGTTAAAAGTAATTTTAATTAATCCAAATGATACGTTTTAACCACTTGATGGAATTGGCAGACATTCCCTTCATCATGCGCTGTGGTAGCACGTCAAATCATTCACAGGTATAAATATGAAGCTATTGAGCACATAGTTGATTTTGAATTAATATTTCATGTCGATATAGGCCTACAGTGGTTACATACTGTTGAAACTAATTATGGTATTGATATCACTGCCGACTCTATAGAACACTGACAAGGAAAACTAACTTTACCGAGCTCTGAGAGGCCCCTAGTGGTCGGGAGCATTTCTGTTGTGTTGTGGCTTGATTTTGTTGTGCTGTGGCTTTATTTCGTTGTGTTTTGGCTTGTTTCCATTGTGTTGTGGCTTGATTTCGTTGTGTTGTGGCTTTATTCCGTTGTGCTGTGAACTTATGTTTGCTTTTTTAATTTTGTTGTGTTGTGCACTACTGGGCCACCGTAAATATGAGCCTCAGCCCCATCCATTGAGAATAAAATAAAAAAAAAACTAATTTTATAGTCGTCATGAAAACTATTTACTAAACAACGGGGCTTTTAGTTCAAAATCATGCACGTTTGGAGAGATATTGATGAATTCTCTTATGTTTACTTCAAATTTCTATAGAGAGGAGTAATATTTGTTCCATTTTCACCCAAAATGGGGCAATGTGAGGATTATGGAGTTCTAAACACTCTCATGTAAAGTCTGTTGCATTCATACTGGAAGCCGGAGGGCGCTTTCATGCAGAAAGTCCACAAGTGAGAGTCATAAAGTCATACATTTTATGACGTTCCAGGAAATCCCTTATATGGACAAAGGCATCCAGATATCGCTGCAGCTAAATAGGTAGATAGAGGGTGCTTTCACAGTGGGTAAGGTTGCTGAGGTCTGAGTCTGAGCATGATTTTTCCCGGTGCCCCCCACAGCATTGATCTGGTTTTTCACTCAAATTTATTCTATTGAAACCTGAATGCATTTGCATTCATCTTACGTCATCACAAACGTGCAGTGCGCATGATGGCAAACAGGACGTGGGTCAATATACCTTTAATAGTTTTTTTATTAATTTGGTGCTTTTATATACGCAGCAGAGTGAACAACACTTGGGTTTACTGTATGTGTGTTGTGTGTAGGAAGCTTGCTGCTGCTTGCAAACAAACTTCTTTGAGGAGACAGCAGGTTGCGAGCCATTCATTTGCCACTCTGATTGCATTAACTATGCACGATTACACTGTATGCGCTTTCTCGCTCATATCCAAGGTAAATCATCACCACTGTCATCCCTTACATGTGTTTTGGTAAAGACATCATCATCAGCTAATGCATGTGCAGGTTATGTTACTTTCTGAACAAGTGTGCACCCAAGTCCAAGTTGCTTTCACATTTATACGAACTGTTCAACCAAACTCAGACCACCTCCTACAGGTAGTCTCGGGTTCGGTACCCCGGGTCCGCATGGCAGCTATCACATTACCATTTTTTCATGCAAACTGTGTATTTTTGACAATTCATCAAGTAGAGCATTTGTGAGTTCAGGCAATGATGTTGGACGAGAAGGCCTGGCTCGTTCCAGTTCATCCCAGAGGTGTTCAATAGGGTTGAGGTCAGGGCCCTGTATGGGCCAGTCAAGTTCTTCCACACCAAACTCATCCAACCATGTCTTATGGACCTTGATTTGTTCACTGGGACAGTCATGCTGGAATAGAAAAGGGCCTTCCCCAAACGGTTCCCACAAAGTTCAAATCATAGCATTGTCCAAAATGTCTTGGTATGCTGAAGCATTAGGATTTCCATTTACTGGAAGTACAGTAAGGGGCTGAGCCCAATCCCTGAAAAACAGCCCCATACCATTATCCCTCCTACATCAAACTTTACAGTTGGCACAATGCAGTCAGGTAGGTAATTTCTCCTGGTATTCACCAAACTCAGACTCGCCCATCAGTGTGCTAAACAGAGAAGTGTGATTTGTCAATTCACAGAACACGTTTCTGCTGCTCCAGAGTCCAATGGCATGTACTTGGTGATGCAAGGCTTATATGCAGCTGCTCGGCCATAGAAACTCATTCCATGAAGCTCCCACCGCACAGTTTTTGTGCTGATATTAATGCTAGTAGAAGTTTGGAACTCTTCAGCTATGGAATCAGCAGAGCATTAGTGAGCTTAAAACACCACAGACATTAAAAAAATAATAAAATAAAAAATATTATGTGTCCAAAAATTTAAGCAAGTTTGTACATGTTTATAAACTATATAACACATTACAAATGTTAACATTTCTTTGCCTTATTTGTCCATTTACACACACACACACACACACATTTTGTATATATTTATATCTACACACATACATTTGCCTATCAACATGTTGTGTATGCTGTTGTCCAGATTAGCACAAGAGTGATGACACAATTACAATGCTAATTCTAGATTATACAGAATGATAATTATCAGTTATAGCTTGTGTGTTCATTCCCCATGTCTTAATGGCTGGAAAGCTGTCAGTAACCACTTGAGGGTTGTCAAAAAACATTTAGTGTGGGACAAATGAAGCAGAGGTGGGCAGCCGTCCAAGCTGGAGACCGCTGGGACACATGTTTAGCTCAATCACACTCTAATTCAGCTGGATGATCCCATAGAAAATAGCACCACCCGTAAAGTATGGTTATTCTATGCAGCAGCCCTTAAAATAAGATTAGGTGTTGCTACCGAGGAAGTGGAAGACTTACGACCCAGACTAATTTGGTCTTAACCTCTTCAGCGTCGACTTTCTAACACCTTCATTATGACATTCTCCAAGTCCGGACTACAAGGTGGATAAATGCATACTGCTGCATACTCACTCACTCACTCACTCACTCACTCACTCACTCACTCACACACCTCTGTGAACTGTGAGCTGTCCTTCCTCCTCTCTCCGTTAACGTGGGCTGACAACACTCTCTAATCCAAAGGGTTTCAAAGGTTCTCTCCTTCGTGAATACAAAACATACAGGGTTCTGAACTTTTGATCATGGTTGAAGAGAGAGAGTGAGGCAGGGAAAAATCGAAGCACCTCTTGACGTAGTCTTTACAGGCTTTGGGTTCAAGCACAGTTCATGCCAGGCTTTTTCTGTTTCTCAAACACTCCAACAAATTATTCCCCGAGTTCTTCAGAAAAAGTCAAGGCCGAACTGCAAACACCTGCTATTCAAGACTGAATGGATAGCACATCCAAATCATACAATACACACTTGCGTACATCCTGAAGGCCTACAGGAAAAGTTCACCCAAAATGAACTTTCTTCTGCAAATTGAAAAGAAGATATTTGGAAAAAATTGTGAGTTAATACAGTCCACTGTTGTTTTGACCCCTTTGACCTTCATTTTATGTACAAAAGTAGATTTCAAAATATCTTCTTTTATGTTCCACAGACGAAAGAACGTCATGCAGGTTTGGAATGATAAGAAGGTGAGCGCATTTTTGGTGAACTATTCCTTTAAGACATACTTTAATAAACTGTCCACATCCATGAAGACAAAATCTTGTGCTTTGTTGAAATAATATCAAGCAGCTAATCAGTTCAAAGTCAGAGGCCTTTGCTTGCTCAGTACCTCATTTTCTGATTTTCTGATTAATCAGAGACCATTACGGGCCTGTATTGTCAAGGATAGCGAGACCCTTCCAATTGTCTCTCAGATGTAAAGCAAACAGGTTTCTGTTCCATATGCTAATCTCATTGTTTAATGGCTACTCATTAAGGGGCCTAGATAATAAGGATCAATAATAAAACCTCTGTAAGCACAGGATTTGTCAGTTCTAAGTCACTTGCATAAGGCTGCATTAAGTCCAGCTCCTCCCTGGGAAAACAGCTGGAGTGGTGATGGAAACACTTTTCTTTTCTCCCCCCTCATCTTCAGCTATTTGTTTATTTTCCCTTACTCTAGAATGTACAAGAAAATCTCTTAGCTGGATGTGATGTGATTTTTTTTTTTTTTTTTTTTTTTTTACCCACCCTCTCTTATTTTCTCATATTTGGTTCCGTGAGAATTTTCATGACAAGCAGCATATATCAACAGGAATGCAGTGAAAAAAGCAGACACTGGAGTTCCCCGAGAGGAGAGACTGAGAGAGACAGGAAGAGTGAGAGAGGCATCTAGACAGAGTGACTAAGGCAAATTATATAGTCAGCGGATGCATACTTGTATCTTTCCAAAGATGGGAAGCCTCTTACAATCTCAACATCCACATCTTCACACATTCACACATTAAAGCAAAATGTGGTAATTGAGGGTGACCTTAATTACAAAACAAAACAAATGTTTGCAAATTCAAAAAATAGTACACAATATAATTCATGTTTTAACTAAACCATTTTATTTATTTTTTATTTATTATTATTTTAATTAAAGCTACATTATGTACATTTTTCGCCGCTAGAGGTCCCTTATTCAAAACAAAGGTGTAGCATGATGACGCCGAGTTTGAACGCGGAATCTTGGGAAATGTTGTCTTCACTCCACAGCCAGCGGAAAAGAATCGGGATGGGACTCGAGCGGAAATCATGTTCATGGATGTGATTATTAACGTTAATGTAGCATGAAGCAGTGCAGGGCCGAGTGATGTTGAAGCTGAACGAGGCCACTGCAGAGATTGCTAATGAGAGATGAACGCGACATGCCTCGCAAGCAGCGGAACTTTTATTATGCTGCAGTTGCCAGCGCTGCTTTTATGGTCAAGCGTATGAGGTAACACAGTGCTGTTCCCTCTCGAAAGGGAACTTAACTCTGCGTTCGAAAACGCTTTGGGGGAACGTCATCACGTGAACCGGTGTCTGAAAGCAATTGTCAGATCCTACCAATCCTATTGAGCGTCTACCAATGCTCTGCTCTCGTCTGGCCCTCTTCTCGAGGGGAGAGGAGCCGGCATCTGTGCCTGGTGGCTCTGGCCCCGCTCGTACTGAGGCAGAGCGGCAACTGAAATCATGGGGCTCGCAGGTGGAGCTCACGGACGAGTTTGAGAGGTGTAAATCTCTCTCAACCCTCTGTGGCTGATGAGGATGAGCTGTTGGATGATGACGATGTTTTGTCTTTGACATCGTCAGATCCAGCAGCGGCTGCTCTTCTGGCTGAAAGCCCAATAGAGCAAGAGATGGTTGTTGAAGGGGAGGCAGGTGAGCCTGCTGAAAGCAGGCTTTCATCAAATAACCTCTTTCTAGCACTTTAGGTCACAAGCTCTTGTTGGTGGATGTTTGATCAGAGTTTCACTCCCTTAGAATGTTAACACTGCCACAGGTTTATGTCCGTGTCTGTTAAGGTGGTAGGCCGGTTTTGGGCCTCCTTCAGAGTACGATGACATTTTCTTTGTACTCCCCTGCTTCAGGGTTTACAGTGTTATTACTGAGTACATTGCCTGTTGGAATGTGGTTTTAAGCTCAGGATGAGTTTAGCTAAGTAACCTCACTTTATGGTTTGGTTCTCAGATTAAGCGCCCTTAGAGCTTAGATGCTGCTAACTGGCGCCACATGTCTTCTGGAGTCGCAGGCTCCAGTTTGGGCCTCCTCTAAGAGCATGTTAGCACAGGTGTTCACATTGCCATTGGCTGACGCCCGTGTTTCCTGGAGTAGCAGGCTCCTTTTTGGAAACATGTTGGCAGAGTTTTTTTGTACTCCTCTTGCTTCAAGAGTCTTTAGTGCTTTACTGAGTACATTGCCTGTTGGAATGTGTTGTTTTATTAAGCTCAGGCTGAGCTAATAGTTAACCTCAATAACTAGTTTGGTTCTATTTGCAGCTCGCTGGGAGCTTAGTAACTGCCACTAGAAGTGACGCCGCATGTCAGAGTTGTAGGCTCCATTTGGGCCTCCTTCAGAGCGTGATGGCGTAGGTTTGTACTCCTCTTGCTTTAAGAGTAGAAAGGTGTTTTTACTGAGTACATGACCTGGTGGTATGTTGGCTTGGGTTGGTTTAAGCTAGTTAACCTCACTTGTTTAAGTTTGGTTTTTCTACTTGACTCCCTTAGAGCTTAGAACACTGCCGTGAGCTGATGCCACGTGTCTGGAAGTCCTAGGCCCTTTTTTGGGCCTTCTGCAGGACGTGTTGGCGTATGTGGTACTCCTCTTGCTTTAAAGAGTAAAAGGTGCTTTTACTGAGTGCACTGATCATCGGATTGTGTTGGATAGACTGTGTTGAGGGTACCCTCAGTCTAGTCTGCTGGATTTGCTTATCAGCAAGCAAGCTGTTCAGATGTGTGGCCTTCACAGGCCTCCCTTTAAGCTTCTCCTCCCGTTTCTGGGTGTTCTCTAAGCAGACTAGCGCATGCTGGCCTTTAGCAAGGCTGCTGTCATATTTTTCTACACATGTATAATTTGTGTCATGTGGCAGGCCCCCTCTTGGGCCTCCATGATTTTGTGCCTACAGTACAGTTTATCTGTTAGGTCGCGCTCTGTACTCCCCTTGTTTGAGGGTTGTTCTGCATAGTACTTTGCTCCCTAAGCTGGTCAGTGGTCGAATGACCAGCCTATGATGACGTCATAGGCTGTCGCCGGCCAATAGGATTGGTAGGATTTGACAATTGCTTTCAGACACCGGTTCACGTGATGACGTTCCCCCAAAGCATTTACGAATGCAGAGTCTTGTTCCCTATTCTCAGGGAACCATGGTTACATACGTAACCTGAGACATTTATCATATTAGATACATTTGACTGTGTTGAAAATGATGTTATGATGTTACTTGCGTTCACTTGGTGATACTTGTTGCATGCTGCAGTAAGCTAGATCGATTTTAGTATACCATATTAATAAATTCTGGGTGGCTCGTGTTGATAAATGGCATGCAATTATTTTTAACCCTGAAATGCATACTTCGGTTCTTTATCGACCCGGGATGTCATTCGCTACCCTCCTCATTTTCAAAGTTAGACATCAACTTTCTTAGTATTCCTCAATCAATTCATTATAAAGAATATAACAAGAAAAAAAAATCATAAAATTATAAAATAATGCCTATTTTGATGATGGAATAAGCGCAATTCACCTTTATTCCACAAGGTGGCAATGTCTGTTTCACAATGATGAAGTGACGTTTCTTTTAGACGGAAAACGAAAGAATAGGCAAAACATAAAATGGCTCAGCGATTTACTACAGAGCAAGTACTGAATGCAATCAAATATGAGTGTCACTGTCATTTGATGGAGGATCTGGTGAAGCTATCAGTGATCAAAATATTAATTTTGAAGATGTTGAAAATTATAGTTTTGACAGTATGTTTGAGATTGCGCATGGGCTCATATTCGCGATCTCAAACATATTCTCAAAACTATCATTTGCTGAAAGTACTGGGAAATGAGTTCTGACGAAGACAGTGTGGATGGCATAAAACATCTTCTCAAAAGGAACCCTTCCAAGCTCCAAAAGATAACAAAATATGCTTTATTTTACTCTTTAATGGTTATTCTATTATTCTGTTTTTCTCTGAGGATGGTAAAAGCATGGTACTCTCGAAAAAAAAGAAGAAAAAAAAAATTTAAACAATAAGACTAAACGTGTTGAGCTATATAACAATAATTCGTTTTCTGTCTATAAATGTAACCAAACAGTTTTTCTCTTGTGTGATAGAACATGTAATATATTAAAGCGTCTTTAGTGTTTCCATGGTTTCTTCAAAATAAAATCGGAAACCGAGGGTAACGCGGATATGACGCCATTGACAGGCGACTCCCATACACGTCCCATATCCTTGGTTAAAATTGCAATTTTCTCATGATTTACAAATAGTTGGAAACATTTGGGATATTGTAAGTACTCAACTGAACAAAATATATAACACTGGCCTAGTTGTTTTTGGATATTTTACTGCAAACATCTTACATATTGTAGCTTTAAAATAGATTTTTTTTTTTTTTTTTTTTTACACACTGTCCCTTATTTTGAAACTCAGAATTGTAAAATGAAGACCCCCTAAGCTTATTATGATAACTTGATGAATTTAGACAATACAGACAGATATGTTTTAGCCTCTGTGTTATATAATTCTGCTAGTTTTAAAAAGTTGTTTAACTTCTGATTTGTCAGAAGTTAAACAAAACAGTACATGACATAGATCAAACCATATCTCTGAGGTGAGTCAACTATTTGACACAAATATTGTCTTTCATTGTCTTAAGCTAGTGAACTTCTTTTAAAACTGAGTATCCTTTATTTCAAAATAAAGACAGAATCACCAGTTGTCCACTTCTTCGAGCAGAGCAGCTGTATCCTACGGCATCTCATAAATCTGGCTCTATTAAAAGTGTTTTTCAAGCTTTTATAGAGGAAGGCAAAATGAAAGTGGAGAATTCACCACACCTCCACCACACACATGTAGTATTAAAACTCCCCTTTGGATTTCTTTGATGCCTCTAGCTGAGGCAGATGTCTTTCCTTCGCCTTGTCCAGAGCTGCGATTGGAAATAATGCATTTTCACCCCTTTTGCAAGAAGAACATTACATGTCCAAATGCTTCAAAAGATTATAAAAAGCAAGTGCAGGAGGCATGCTACAGTATTTAATAAAACACAGCAAGCGAGTGTGTGGATTTTCTCAGCAGAACTTTGAAAGAATGTTTATTAAGGGGGTGTTGAGGAGGTGTTGAAAGCGTTGAGAGGACAGAGGGGCGGCACAGAGGCCTGTCGGCTCTGGAGCATGTGGGCAAAGCCATCGTTTATTTGCAGATGTTATCGGGTCACAACTCCAGCGAGGCCTTGGTGTCCCAAAGGAGACATAAAACCCAGATGTTAAAGACATCAGGTGAGAAATCTTAACTTTGATTGGAAAGAGAATAACAGCTTTGGGCAAGACGTATCTTGCCTGAGGTTTCACCAGTTTTGGGCCTGTTATTATTTTTATTTTATCTATAATGAATGACATAAACAGTATCAGGAAAGCGGTTCTTTTGTCCTTTCAGGACAACTTTTAGTTTTTAGATGCTTGTGGAAATTTAATATATAATATTACAGAAACAATTGCTAAAGTCCTATTTATAATACCGAAAAATATCTGTCAACTTAGTGTTTTTGACTTTGCCTGGTGTTTTAACCCAACCATTGCTATTAAAAATGGACATTGCTTCTTCTGGACTGTCTGAATGTCATCTTTAAGGTCCTTGTGGTCATCTTCAACTTAAACACTTGAGAAAGTTTTACTCTCTAACAACCTTTGGAAAAGACATTATGAAAGTAGAGTAATTTCTGCCAAACAGTGATCCCTTGAAGAAACTTTTGGAGCAGACTGGGAGGAGGGGCTCTGTCTTTTAGGAGACATCTCCAGACATGGGAAAGTCGAAGTGCACTGCCAAAAGATCTTGGAAGGGTGTTTCTCATGAAGATGAATGTTATGTCTGGAGTTTCTCTGCTAACTTCCTCTATTGCCAATTAGGCCACAGTATTCTGAGAGAATGCATTTAGAGACAACACAGGGATTAGATTTTGAAGACAAAAATATTTTGTTTTGCAACTGGCAGATTAGGATTTTCAACATGCTCTCATAATAATGTTTCTAAAATGTGGCAATATGGTACATGGCTTTGAACAAATGTCTCAGCTGGTTATAGATTCTTTTCTACAACCTAAAAGTTTAAATCCAGAAGGATGTCTAATAATGCTGCACAATTTGATCTTGCTCATATATACAGTATATTTTGTTATGCTAATTGTCATTTTGATGACTGATGCTTTTTTTTTCAAGCCAATATCCAAGAGAGTAGCATAAATGTGACTTCCTATTCTTGTGTTTATTGACGAAATGTTGATGTTGACAAATAAGAGCTCGCCCCATTGGCCCCATTTCTTTAATAATGCTCTTTTGCAAAACTGAGGGATGTCATCCATTATGGATCAAGAGATTTTTCTGTTTGTTTGTTTGTTATGTGTGCAATGTCAGTATGCACAAGTCAAAGGGAAAAAGCCCTTTGTCTATCATGCTGCTAATAAACACGGGGAGTTAAATATTTCATCTCACGAGGAGGCGCGGCAGAGGCCTCCGAGATTGCGACGCCAGTGAGCTTTAGTGAACGGAGTTTGTGTAATCCTCCTTCTTTGGTGTTTGCTGGTAAACTTGCAAGTACTGCCGTGGAGACCTCCTCATTTAACTTATTTAACAAGGGCTTGTTCTTCTGAAAGCAGATCCACCCTGAGGATAGACGTTTTGGATAATATTCAATTATTCACAAAAAGTGATGCATAATTTCATTGACTTTGTCTTAAGTGGCTTGTCAATAATTTTGCGATTTTACTTTTGAGTAATTGAAGCTGTAAATCTAATTATGAGACTAATTGCGAGACGGGGCTGACCAACTATCACTTACTGTACACATGGCAGGAAATCGGCTTCAGTACCTGTGTAAACATTATATATTTATTTAAAGTGCTGTTGAGTAAACTTTTTTGGATTGACATTTGGGCACAAATTCCATAAGAACAGATACCAAAAGTCAAGTCCCTTTCTAATCTTGTGATAGCAATGAATCTCTAAGTACTGTAAATATCAAATATCCACACATATCCACAAGACTGAAAATTATTATAAGGATTTGCACAGTGCTATTTAATATATTAGTGTAATTAAGGTGCAAGTTCATCCATGAAATCTTAATTAATGAATAGTGTTGTGGAAAACTTTTTTCATTATTATTTATAAGCTAGTGTAAATGCAGCCTTTTGGCCACAACCAGACCATGCAACTAATGGCAGCAGCTCCAGTGGAAGAAAGTGACCAGCTCAACAACCTTCAAATGCAAACCACACATTAAGAAAACAACATGTACACGTGCACGCACGCAGGTTTGTTTTGCTATCAAAGTGAGGACATTCCATAGGCGTTCTTTAGGTGGTACATTCTATCCAAACTGTACATTCTATCCCCCTACACTACCCTTACTCCTAAACCTACCCATCACAGAAAACATTCTGCATTTTTAATAAAACTTTGTTTAGTATGTTTTTAAAGCTATTTTAAATATGAGGACTCATGAAATGAGGATATTCCATAGACATAATGATTTTTTATACTGTACAAACTTTATATTTTATCCCCTAACCCTACCTCTAAAACTACCCATCACATAAAATGTCTGTATGTAAAGTATGTAACCCGGTTCCCCGAGAGGGGAATGACACAATAGGAATGTTTCGCGTGAGCCAGTGTCTGAATCATGTGTCTACACACGGCAATTCCTGATTGGCTGAATGTGATGACGTAGTGACGTAGCACAGCACATCATCAAATCCATAAATAGATGCAAGAACAGTACGTCGTCATTGTAATTGTCTGAAGAAGATGCACAGGCATGACCGGGTCGTGGCAACATGATGCTGGATCTCGAGGAACTGGGTTACATGCCTGCATTGTGGTCGAATCCCACACCACCCCCAGAAAATAGGTTTCTCTGGACTAGAGAAAGTACACTCATCTTGGAGTTCAATCTCAGCCCCAACTTCTTCATGTGGGTGAGCACAACATCACGATGTTGTGCCCCCAACTCCTCAGACTGAGCTAATATCAGCCAATCGTCTATGTAATTTAGTACACAAATGCCCTGGAGAGCCAAGCGGGATCGGAAATTGTGGATTCTGAATCTCTTGCAATGAATGCAGTCAGCCTCCTCAAGGACTACCCTCACATGCTCCTCACTTATCCAAAACAAACACATCTTATGTGAGGCGTCACCCGTAATATAACGTGGGCATGGCATCACACATCTCCTAAACTTTGAGCCTGAAATGTTGAAATCTTACTCCTGACTGAAGACAGACGAGTCAAACATTCAGATCAGCAAACACACGCTCAAATATGCGGCTTCTGCAGACAAAGAAGCTGATAAAGCACTGGCCTGGCATCTATTTATGATTTTGGAGATGTACTGTGCTACGTGGCTACGTCATCATGTTCAGAAAATCAGGAATCGGCATGTGTAGACGTGCTTCAGACGCGCAGCGTTCCCATAGCATCAACGCCATAATGCGGTGTTGTGTTCCAATTGAAAGGGAACTTTCTGCATATTTAGATTTTCAAAAAGCATGACGGATATTTTATAAGCTGTTTTCCTCATGTGGACCAAAATATTTCCCCACAAGGACAAGGATTTCAGATATTGCCATCTTTGTGGGGACATAAAAAGAAAAAAAAGTGAAAAGAGAAAAAAGCGGGAAGATAGAATAAACAGAGCATGTAACTAAAAATGCAAGAAGCACAAGAAACTATAAGAATTGAATTAAGACCTTAAAATATAAGAAAAACAATGTGTGTCTGGGAGAGTAAAAGGAAAAGGGAGACAGAGAGAAAGAGACAAGAAGAGCATTTCCTCCGGCCTTTTCCCATGCTTAGTTAGTGATATGGGGGTATCGCTCGTACTGTATCAGTGGGAAACCTCTCTATACTGCATACTTACTACAGATGAAAGACACCAGAGAGAGGGTTAGATTGCAGCTAAAGAGCTGAAACTTTTCTCTTGTTTTGTTTTCCTTTTAACATGTTTGTTCTCCCCTGTTGGACACCATTTCCTCTGGACTGAGCTGAGATGATATATGGACTTTCCAACCCCATGGATCACTTCAGCAACAATTTTCAAACCATATCATGTTTTAAACTGTGAAAGTATATTAACAATGCCTGGGAATGTGAACAGGACTTTTATGCACAGATTCATGGAACTAATGCAATATCACAATTTTGTACTTTAACAATGTATGTAATAAATTTTAACTGTACTTAAAGAAATGTCACTGTATTGGCCAGGTCCATGTTGCTGTGTCAGAATGCTTGGAATGCTCAAATATGTAATAAAAATATTATTTTGGAACCATTGAAATGAATACCTAAAACACCGGGGAGAGTTGGAAAACATATTACTAAACATATTAATTCTCAGCTCCATTTTTATTTTATTGATATTTATACTGTATATTGAAAATAATTCAACATAGAAATCATTTCATGACACTGAAGTCTGAAGTAAGGGCTGCTAAAAATTAATCTTTGCCATTACAGGAACATGACATTTTAAAAAATATATTAAAATAGAAAACAGTTATTTTAAATTGTAATAATATTTCACAGTAGTACTGTTTTTATTGTATTTTTAATCACGTAATTGCAGCCTTGGTGAGCATAAGAGTCTTCTTTCAAAAACATAAAAACCAACCCCAAAATTTTTAATGGTAGTTTATGTCTACATACATTTAATTAATAATAATTAATATTCACATACACTTTTAATTTCTTACCTTAAAAGGCATTGTCTTCTAAATAAATTTTTACACCATTTTGAAAGTACAAATTCACCTCAGAAGCATAGTGAGTATACATATGATACAATGGCAGTTCGAGTTTGCTCACTTATAACTTGTATTTACAATCTAACATTAGTTTATATTTAAAGCCATTTCTCTTTAGTTGTTTAACACACAAACATGCACACACACAGAGACATTGCGCTACACAGTTACCCTGGCTCAATTAACCCATGCTTAATCTCGGACCTCCCATTGCAACATCTAAAAAGGAGCCAGGGACAAATGCAAGATGCTATCTGCCAGAAAGATTATCCTGCCAGTGGTAGATCAAAGAGGGCTGGACTCTGGGCCCCTGCGATTAGCCATAATTAAACAAAGTATGTCTGTTTAAACTTCATTAGCAGCTGGGCGTTTGCTTCAACAGAATGGGCACAACTCAAGCGTCCTTAATTAAAAGATAATCCAAAGGATTGCCCCCAATCTGCTCCCAAAATATACATTTTTCCCCCTCTGTTGTGGTGTCACTAGTGAGCTTGTAAGGTTTTCAAGGAAGTCCACCAGGAACTGACCTAAGCTTCCTTAATAACTTCTGTCCAACAAGGAGATTGGGGGTGGAGGAGATGGAAGAAGTGAGAGAAAGAGAAAAGGAAGGACAGAGGAATGAAAGATAAAGGTAGGAACACTGAAAGAGAGAGAGATAGACAGAAAGAGAGAGAGACTCCTCCTGATAACATCAATTTAGCATGCTATTATCTAAAATGGTGGAGAAGCACACGCCTGCACAGTCTGACATAAATCTTAGAGAGCTGGGGGGACATTGAATATGCATGAGCTGAAACAGATACGACACTGCCGCCACATTAATATTCCTGTCACTGGAGGTTTTCAAACTTTCAAGTGGATGACTTGAGCGAAGCCGGTCTGGAGTCACTCTAAAACAGGGGCAAAAGAATCTGATCCATAATTAAAGATGTACAAGCCTGTGAACCCTAGTAGGAGGCAAAGCAGAGCAGAGAGAGACACTTCAATGGTGTTTAAATGAACCAACGTGTGAACAGAGTCAAGAAAGAGTATGAACACAAATCAAATCTTGTATTATATCAAATATACTGGTGGTGAACTGCATGGACAAAGCTGAAATATAATTTAGGACAGAGTTAAGTTAACACCAATGAAAAGTAACATGATAATATTTCTTTACAGTAAATACCACTTGGGTTTATAGATAAGATATATATGATTTAACAGCTCAAATATTTTTGGGGCCACTGTATAAAAATACCATGGTATTACCATCTTCTAATGCATTAATATACCATGGTAATGGCCTTGTCTCAGACTCAGACTTTCTAGCACAACAAACAATTTAGAGATGAAATATGTGTGAAGAAAACTAAAGAAAAAAGGGTAAATATCACTTTTTATATTGTAATATTTTTATTGTCTGTCAAACAGTAATTTTGTCGCATTATACTAAAAGTGTAAAATATTACTTTTTGTAATTTTAAATTAATTTTTGAAATATTTTGTTATTTCAGATACATAAAATGCTAACTATAAAATTTGCCTTAGCAAGACATAAATGTCATACTAATGTTATTTCCAACACAGAATGCTATTAAACACTATTTTATGCCTATAGTTGAAGCAACACCATCATATTTACTGTGTAGCATCTTGGGTTGCACTTTATTTTACAGTATGTGCACTTACATGTACTTGCACAGTACTTACCTAAGAAAGTACTGGTTAATATAAGGTAACTACATAGTGATTACCACGCTATTGTAATTACTATAATAAGTACATAGTATGTCCATGGGGAACTGGACTGCAAAATAAATTGCTACCGCATCTTACCTCTCACTGCTCATTTTCACAACTGATCTCAAACAAACTTCACAGAAAAGTTCATGTGAGGGAAACACTGAGAGTGACCCATCTAAGACACCAGCTTGATCAATCTCAGATGTGAGTT
Source organism: Elopichthys bambusa (assembly GCA_037101425.1). Classification (NCBI taxonomy): domain Eukaryota; kingdom Metazoa; phylum Chordata; class Actinopteri; order Cypriniformes; family Xenocyprididae; genus Elopichthys; species Elopichthys bambusa. The sequence continues at coordinate 15,174,661 of CM074434.1, forward strand.
TGTTCTTTGGGTACAGATTTGTGTGTATGTGTTTTTCAGACAGACTAAGAGAAAGGGGATTCAAGTCCCTGGTTTTAATTTAACAGTGGCTGCATGAACAATGAAAGTCACTATGGGAGAAAAAGGTTATGAAGTCATGTGATGTATACATCACCACTTAAGCCCGCTGCAGATCAAACTTAATCATGACTTAGAATCAAGAATGGTGTCAGTTCCATCTTGGTTATACCATTGTATGGGATTTCAGTTACTCATCTGATTTGTCACCAAAAAACAAAAAAAACAAACAAAAAAAATCTGTTTTTGAGAACCAACTGTAAGACAACCAAAATGATCACAGGCTGATCAGAGATGTGGTGTAGTGATTAGCACGTGCAAGGGTGACACAAGTTCGTGTGACATTACCTCTCCCCTTCATTTCCTGTTTTCTTTCTACTCTACTTTAAAGAAAAGGAAAAAAAAAAAGAAAAAAGGCAAGGCCTAATTCTGGTATTTTCCACAACACTTGTGGTCACAAGAGAGGAGTCATCACTCAAACAAATATTTAGATTTAAGATTTATGTATTTGAATTATAACATTTCCATCCATGTGTATTACACAGTTTAAACATAAACTAATAAACTTAGTGTGGTGCATGGGTTTAGATATTTATCACATATTATCATATATTAATAATCAATAAATCAGATTTGTTTCAATCGCACACATTTTAACTAAATGAATATTCATTGTTTCTAAGTCATATTTTAACCATGCTCATACTTTTTAACAGAATGAACCAGATAGGATTCATAATACACATATGAACAATATTGGCAACCTAATTTTGTAAACAAACTAACTGTATAAAACATTTAGGTTTCACATCCACACTTTGAGAGTTGGTTCAGTAAACTTACGTATATGTTTTATTAAGTTATAGAAGTCTCCATATTTTATATTTACTTCAGTCATGAACTTTGATTGGGAAGAGAATAACAGCTTTGGGCAAGGCATATCTTTGGTTATTCATTGTACAGACATTTCAATTCACTCCTGTAATGAACTAGGCAATCTGAGTCAAACCTGTTAGTAAATATGGTTCTCAATCTCAGATACTGACTGAGTAGACTTACATCAAATGCAAGTGGCCTTAAACATAAGAATCACAGCCTGCAGTGAAGTTCAGAGAGGAGACTGAGGATTTGCTAAAGAAAAATGTTGCTGTTCATGGGACACTCTTGACATGATGTTTACAATGAGTCTCCCAAAGCCATATAACTGCCTCTCCAGCCTTCTCTATTCAGATCGATGGAGTTCAATCTTCCGTGGGATTACATCTACAATCCACATGGGGGAAGGACATACTTTACCAAGACCCGTACAAGGAAATGTGAAGGAACCTTTTGGGTGCAGCCAATAAACAACGAGTTCTTAACTGATGTGTAAATGTCTGAACTTGTCGAAAAGACCTCTCTATCCAGTGTCAAAGCAACAGCAGTAGAAGATGGGTTACCATGGTGAAACACTGCCGAGTTAGAGAGGCGCGTGTCAGTAGAATTGTTAACAGACATATTTCGTAAATTGATCCAGCTCACAAAACAAAACCAGGAGAGCAGACACATAGCCTGACCTTGACCATCTCTTAAGCACAGCAACCATAAATAAATAAAATGGCCTCTTTTGACAGGAGCTGTCCATAGCTTGCGCACATGCACACAAACACACACACAAACACACACACACACACACACACGTTTACACACACTCATTGTTTGGAGTATTTGTGAGTGTTCAGGTCATTCATCACAGCCTGCCATATCCCGCCCTAGTCTCCCCCTCAAATGTATCCATTTTGTCCCTCCTTGCTCTCGACCTCTGTACTGTGTCTCTGTAAACTTCACCATGGACTCTTGTGGTGATCAAAGTTAGAGAGATTGCTTTCTGTGTGTGTGTGTGTGTGTGTGTATATATATATATATATACATTATACACACACACAAGCTGCACAAGCTTCTTAAGCTGCAAGCTATAATTAAAAGTAAAATTATTGTAATTACAGTTAAATTACGGCAAAGCTGCCTTTTTGAAAATGTATTTAGCTACAAGCTACTAAAGAAAAGTAACTACACTAAAGCTAGTTAAGAGGGAATATATGTTTAAAATACATAACCGATCAGATTATATATTACAATCAAAGCAGTATTTATCTAACATAAAAATAAAGAGGAACTCATTTAGATCCATACATTTACACTTAAAACAACTAGTAAAATTAGAAAACACATCAAGTGACGATCAGTGTGAAGAGTCATCTTAGTAAATCGGTTTGCTCAGATGAAAATCAAACAATTCACAAATTGTGAAAAAGTGAAAACAGCTTGATTAACAGAACACAACATGATTCACTAAATTGAATAGCTACATGAGAGAGAGAGGATTTGGACTCTCTGATTATTTTGTTTCTCTTCCTTCCGCACAACAAAGGAGTCGAAGGAATAAAGACTTTTATTAGAATCCACAAGAGTGTATACATACACAATAACAGACAAATTAACTAAGGAGAACTCAGGATTTAAATACATGGAGAATGATTAGTGTAACTTAGAAACACACGCAAACTACACCCCCTCCTGGAAGGCGCATCCTCGTGCCGTAACAGTCCAGCTGAGGAGGGAGGGTGGAGGCTCTGGAAGAGGACGTGGAGCAGGTGAAGAACAGGAAACTGGTGAAGATAACAGAGGGAGAGACTAGGATGGTGATGATGGTGGTGGGAGGAGCCAGGAGCAGGAGGAGCCAGGTAGGGACCCAGAGAGCAGCCAGGATGATAGTTCACAGCGGAGTCGATGGAGAGAGGAGCCAGGGTGGAGACTTGACTGATGACACCCGGTGGATGACTGACAGAAACAAAGCCAAAGGTAGTGGATCCCTGGGCACGGACGGAGAGCAGATAGAACCTGGGCGGCACCAATGGTTCTGGAAGCCAAGGAACCGCAGCTTCGTGATGGAGCCAGGGTGCTTGAGGACTGAGACGGAGCTGGTGGGACTGAGGACCAAGGTGGAGCCGGAGGGAAGGCGAAGCCATACGGAGCCGAAGGGGTGGAGAGATGGAGTGCAGCAGATGGCTCGTAAGTCCATGGTGCAGACAGGGTGGTGTCTAACCAAGACAGAGGGAAGATGGTATCTGGTTTTACGGATTGAGGTGGAGTGATGGGATCAGCGGCTGGAGGCTTATCCAGGGGATGCTCGTGCCGGGGCCACACAATGGAGTGGCATGAAGGGAACATGTGGAGGCAGGGCTGACAGACTGGCTGAGTTTGGAAGAGGAGGAGGGAGAGGGAGGCTGGGCGGGAACTTAGGAGACACAAGAGACTTCCGGAGAAACAGGGAATTATACTCTTCCAAACAATTCAACAGAGCAGAGGCCAGCGGCTGCTCACCTTCAGTGGCTGGAGTGTGGACGGGGCTCATTTCCATCCCCTCAAACTCCCAGAGAACTCCCACACTGCTGGATGATGTAGCCATCTCAAAAACCTGGTCAGACAGACAGTAGCGCTTGGGCTCCTGGGCGATGGCTGGCTCAGTCCTCTTGTCTGGCCCTGGCTAGTGCAATGCGATAGACTTAATTCCTCCATCTGCAGTGGGCACTGGCATGTGCTCCGTGCAACAAGGTGATGGCTGGCTGGGCTCTGGGTCGCAGGCTGTGATGGAAAACACTCCTTGCTGGAGTATCCAGCCCTCTCTAGCAAATTCCTTTGTTTGGGGAGGAGGAGGAGACACACTCCTGCTGAGTCCATCGTTTCTTTTTAAATACACTCAATTTGAGGGTCCGTTTTTATATAATGTGCAGGTGGCTGAATGAAGTGCATGACAAAGGAGTAGAAGGAAAAATACACTTTTAATAGAATCCACAAGAGTGTATACATACATAATAATGGACAAATTAACTAAGGAGAACTTAGGGTTTAAATACATGGAGGATGATTAGTGTAACGTAGGAACACGTGTGAACTCAATGAATAACCATGGAAACAAACTAGCAAAGGTAACACAGGCAAAACAGGAACAGAACAGAGAAAAAACGAAACCAAAACAGACATGTGACAATTATTCTCTAGACTTCATCTCTACATTTATTGTACAGTACAGTGTTATTTATTTTATCTTTTTCAATTATTGTATTTTCTTGATATTCTCAACATTTTTGTACTATTTATGTTTTTTGCTCTATTTGTATGCAGCTAAGCTGTACTGTCATTGATAATAAAATGTACAATTACTTGTCATGTCAATAAATCATGTTAAAACTGAAAACAGAAAATGAGAGGACAGTTTAGAAGAGCACATTTGATTATTCAACTTTGCTCAAAGCTACCTTTATGCTATTAAAATATAAAGTTAGTAGCATCACTACTCCCCAACACTGACTCAAACACTTTTACATTCACCAAATGGAGGTTTATTTAAGATAATGAACCATGCCTTGGGCAGACCAGAATGGCCAGTATCAAAAGCCACAGTCTGGACCAGCTAAAGGTGTTTTTAACCTTCTCCTGTAATAAAGCCAGCTCTTGCAGCAAGGTGCTGAGGTCAGGCCTTTAAATAGCAAGCAGAAATTTATCCTACTGTCCCACTTGGCTTCCGAATGCTCCTTTGCTCTCATCTCGCCGTTCGTTACGTTAATTTAGCGACTCACGGTTCTTGCCCATGTCAGCATGCTGAACTGAATGGCCAAATGTCACGGCAGTACAATGGCGGGAGAGGACTTGTCAGCCACCTTGTATCAGTACATGGCAGCTGCACAGGAAGATAATAGATTAATTTCATGAGTGTCAGAGCCCTACAGGACAATATTGCTTTTCTGAGCTTTTTTCCCCCCACTATTCCTCTCAGAGGAGTGGAGCAGTGAGAGCGGAAAGGGGGTGAAGTGGTTTCATTCACAGCCGCTGGACAGATACGACAAGGACAGGCCATTTTGACCTAATTACTGACGGAGCGGTATGGGTTACCTCAATACACTGACACACACAAACACAAAAACCTTCAAATCAATGAGAAATGGAGAACGGCTATCTTTTGATTTTACTTATCTTTTTCACTCTTACTGTAAATAGAATTCTGAATCTATGGTAAATGCTCGTAGACTTCATGAGATAAAGCCTAGATAAGAATTACAAGAGCTGATGTCTCTCTAGGAATGCACATATGCATAGGAAATGGCCCGACATGAAGAAAAGGCATTTTACAGACCGCACAGAATCTACTTGTTAAGAAATACCAACGCAAAACAAGGCAGATTTCATCACTCTTCACCAATAATACCGGAATTCAAACACGTGTGCATGTGCAATGCTTTCTCTATTCACTCGCCTCGAGACCATTACGGCAGTGACGTCTCACTGGCATAGCTACTATTCCGATGATGCAGCAGAAGTCCTTGGAATTCTTGCCCAGGCATTTTTCGGGGTGCGGAATGCATCTACGCCACATGTGTGATCTACACTTCAATAGAATCTCTTCCTCTTATGGGGACCAGGAATGTGACAGACCCTGATGATTTTAAAGACTGTCGAAGAGAAAAAAAGAGAAAAGAACAAAGATACCATTGACCATTGAGAGGATTGAGATGTATGAGAAAACACAGCATTATTATGTGACGGCGGAGTCTATCTGCTGTTTCTCAAGATCACGCGCATAGCCAGAATTACAGAGCGCACCAACACATAGCTGTCATTCTTCAACTCCCACTGCGGGATGCCACCCTGGTCAGAGCCATTTGCATGTGTGATGTCACTGCTCCACGTAAGGGATTGGAACTGCCGGACGGTTCATTATACGTTCCAGTGATGTTCTCTGAGCGCTGCCCGGAGGCCATGTATTTATCATGGCAGGACAAAGTAATACGTGGTCTGGGTGCTAAAACCGATGCTAATGTTTTGGGGAGAGTTTTTCCACATTTCAACATTCTCTTGGCGTTTAGTAAACCGGGGTAAGAATATAGATGATTCTGCAAAGTGTCAAAACATGCTCATCTGGTTAGCGTGATTCGTATGACCTTCCTTGACATGGCTTCGATGGCGGATCTCTAAGGCGTTGGTGTTTGCTTCATAGCGCCGCTTTCCCATGTTTGCCTGTGAATGTTAACTAGCTGGTCAGGGTCCTGTCTTAGAAGAGCCAGAGCCTTCACGAAGGGGCACCCTGTAATTGACACAGTCAGGAGGCAACAGAAAGGGCAAAACAAAAGTCTATTCAAGGCCAAATCCTCTTATAGACTCACCCATCCCCCCTCTTAAAATGAAAAAAAAAGAGAAAAGAAAGAATATGAAGAAGGAGAGGAGAAAGAGAAGTGTAAAAGGTCTGCATAAATGGCCTACAGCCATTAAGTAATGAAGAGTGCCTGATCACTGACTGTCGGTGAAGTTCGGTCCTTTTCATTATTGACGTCCAGCAATTTTTCCTCTGTTTACTTGCCTTTTCCACCATATACACAGAATATGTGATCTTTTGCATTCCATATCGCTTGCGTAAGACATTATAAGTTCAGGTCTTAGGTCAGTTTGTTCTATCTAAAAAGAAACCAGACTGAACTCTTGCCCCTCTTGAAAACTTGCGACTTCACACTTTTGGTTGTTTGATAAATCATAAATCACAAATAACATGCTGAGCTATCTGTTTTTTTTTTTTTTTTTCAAAATAAACCCTAAAGTGCCATCTTAAACAAGAGCAAATGTGAAATTATCTCCATAATTGACTAACACGGTCATTTTCATTTTCCTTTCTCAACCCCCTCATGAATTCATGCTTGTCACATAATTCGCCCCCATCACCTGAAGATGTGAGGCTTGCTTGCCTGCAGCCCAGCGCAGCCGTTATTGTTCCTTAACAGCCCATAAATCCGCATGGAGATGTTTGCTAAAAGCGGAATCTGGGTCAAAGGTCACCCTTGCTATCCTTTGGCCCCCTCTCACCAGATGGCACCTCTAACTTTCCCAGGCTGTCATGCAGCAGCCAATGGCTGGCCCACCTCTACAGCTCCCGGGTGCTCTGGTTCCTTTGTGCTCGGCAGTCTAAACAAAGATTCTTCTCCTTTTCTGGCACTAGGGGATTCAACTACGTGTAAACAGGAAGAGAAACCTAACTACAGTGCATGGCATTTCAGAGGCAAAGTTATTTTAAGACCTTATCAGGGTTATATGAGAAAAATATGTCTCAAGTATGAATATGAATATTGTAGTGCAGTATTTGCAATTAGAATAGCCTAGTTTAATTTTTACTCTGCGTTATATCAGGCTGTTTATGTAAATAACAGCATGCTGTTAGTTGCTTGGTAAAATAAAGGTAAATAAAAAAAACAAAAATGCAACATAAACCCAATTCAAATAACATATTGCAAGCTAAATATATATATATTAAAAAAAAAAAAAAAAAAAAAAAAAAATACACTGGCTTAATTCCAATACTTTTAGTAGCAAAATTAGGCAATTTTATTGCAATAAAGCGTTATTAATTGTGTGCATAATGACTTAATCTATGCAAATCACCATATAAATATTGATATGACTTACTCCTACTCTATGTAAATGTAAAACATTAGAGGTGTAATCTCTTTTTAAACCATGACGGTAAGTGTAGATATTTACCAAATTAATAAATATGTGCTTATTTCAGCAGCACATCATGCAAATAGATTGACTTAAAATATACAGTGCTCTTGCATAGACTAAGAACAACCCAGTTCTGATTCTTATTCTCTTTTTAAAGTTTTGTTTGTTTAACTGATTTCTCTTCTAAAATGTTCCAAATGTTAAGTTCCACTACATATACATTCTGTTAACAGACATAACCAATAAATGCAAACAGATGAATGACATGGAAAGCTCTCTAACACAGTTATCGAATGCACAAAAAGGCAAGTACTTATCAGTAAACTCTATTACTAACTGCAACTTGCGCACATAACGCTATGCATCCTGGGCTAAAGAACTCGGTATAAAAGCCTACTTGCTGTAATGTGGTATTTTCTCCTTATGATTAACTCACTTGCAAAGCAGCTTTTCTAGCGCTAATGCCGAGACAGACTGTTTTACATTTCTAATTTGTCATTTCAATAGGAGGGGTAATAGCTTGAATTGCCTACCCTAGGCTAAGCTCCTTATGCTCACTTATGCGTTTTAAAGATTTTGTAAGACTGAACTTAACAGCCCAGGTAAGGTGGTCCACTCCTCATGCAACGTAAACAAAGGATATCAAGTCCACAGGTTTCCAAAACCTCAGCTCAGCGAGGGGCCAGCATTTTCATTCATATTTAGTTCAGGTTTCCTCCTGACGAATGCACTTGTGGGAGATGGTTAAAGAGAAAGTGGAACGATTGCAGTCTGGTTTCCTACAGGTTTGCGATCCCAGAGCTGCAGTCTTGAGGTGAAATACTGATTTGTGAACTTGTCAGGGGGAGCAGTAATGGCTAAAAGGCGACGGAGGCTAAGTGTGTCACCGTGACTGTGGTGGGGCCATGCTGCTCGGCAGGATGGCCCACTCTCCTGTTTGCGCCAGAATCTCACTCCTGAAACCAGGGCAAGCCTCTAGTGAACAACAAAAAAAGCAACCATCATGAGAAGGAGAGAGGAAAGTGAAACAGAGTGGATTGGAAATATACAAATGAGACAGAACAGAAAGTCTAAGCTAACACTGATGTTGTAAACAAGTTCCTGCTCTTTTTCTTTTTTTTATCAAGGCAGTCATAGTTCTTTTCTTTTTTAAATAAAGAAGGAATGATTTAACATGAATAAAAGAACACAATTTTAAAGCGTAAATGCCATTAAACTGCAAAAATAGCATCAGACTGGGACTATGATGACAAAAGCAGCATTTCATAGACCAGAACCAAAAGATACCAGATGGCTTTGTTTCATAACTCGGTGACCTACTGACATCCAATTGATGTGCTTGAAGAACCTGATGGCTCACAACCTGAAAACATTCCACATAGCTATTTAATTGTTAATAGCATTAGCTATTCCTCAATTCATTTGTGCATGCAGTACTGCATTCTCAAATCGAGCTTTACTTTTTCAACAATACCTAATGATAAAATAAATAAATAAATAAATAAATAAAAATACGACATGGAGAATATGACAAAGTAATCTCCATGTGAACTGAGGGGGCACGGGGTCTTCAATAAAATCCCCATGTTAAAAGCAGCACACTAAGAATTATCACATTAAATCTTTCCATTGCTGTTCCACCACTGGGTAAAAGACATTGCTTAAAGCAATTTGACACACTTTGGCATTGGGCAAATGTTTGGATACATTTTCAACTAAGACAGTGACATTGAGTTTCCCTCAGATCTAGGCAGCATAAACAAGCGTTGGTATTCTCTCAGTTCTGGCAAAAGCACTACCGAGAGAAAGGGGGATCTTTGATCCTGAGCAGTAAAATAAAGACATCAGAATTTGTGATTGATGACTTTTGTTGGCAGAGCGAAAAATCTGAGGGTCAGACCCTGAGATGTAGCTTGAAGGTTTAAACAGAACTGACCTTGCTGATTTGTAAAATTTATTCTGAAGTCTTAAGGCCAAGGTTGTAGACACATACTCTAAACAGAGGTCTGATATCAACTCAACATCACATCATGCTAGCATATTCCCCTGATTCAAAACAAATAAACCAACGAAGACATTTCAAGTAGTTGTCTGGTACTATATGTACCATTTGTAAACTCTTGGGATGTGTTGAAGTCTGATGTTGAAGAATTAGAAGACCACAGAATTTAATCAATATCTTGGCCATGGAAGTGAGACGTGCTGCCAAGTGAATTGGCACACACAATGTGTCTTATTCAGGCACTACAGAGAGAGAGAAGAGACAAATTGTCCTTTTTAGGAGGTGTGCTTTGACCCCTTGGGACTGTCCACATTGGTTAGCAAGCCTACAGTTCAATGATAAACCACACAGGGGCGCACTGTATAAACTCAGTGACACGATTTTGTTTATAATGTTTACATTATAGACAATTATAAAGCAGTTCTGTGTTATGCAAGGTTCAGGCAAGAATTCATCCCCTTTGGACTGCCAAGATTTAAATTCTTGAAGAAATAATATAACTTTTCATAGGTGAAAATGTTTGTGTTTTTATGTATTAACTAAATATTACAGGATTTTAAACTATGGTAACATTAATGTCGTGTTAGCTGGCGCCTTCATCTTGTCTTTCATCTGCTGAAGTCTATTGCAGATATTCAGGTTGCAGGTATTCATACATATGTATAACAACAGTTGCAGGTGCACAGTCAAGTGTGCTTGAGTGTTCACAAGAGTGGCTTTGACTGTTTCAATATGGCCAACGGCTTATGTATAATAGCAGGCTAATATCGGTATGCAAACCTTTGTGAAAATGAAGTACACTTTATCATACTTTAAAAAATACCTGGTAACACTTTCTATGAAGACCATGCTTGTAATGAATTATAGCTCCATTTATACTTATTTATAAATAAGTATTACTATTTTATAAACATATTTATAAACACTCATTAAGACGTATACTACATTATGAGAACAGTTATAGTTACATTTATATTATTTTTATAATTAAAAAGCCATGCATTTTCTTTTTTAATGCGCATGTTCATGATCCATTATATAGTGATTTATAAGTATTAATAAGTCAGTCGTATGGTTCCATGAATGTATTTATAAAGATGCAACCTGCATTGCTATAATGTTATGTTATAGTTACAGTGACTTTTTACTAATTCAGATTTATTTCTGTCAAATAATTGGATAAATTGTTATTAATAGCCATGTTGTGTTCTTATAAATACTTATTGTGAGTAATAATACAGTTACTGACCTCTATAAATGCATTATTGATGGCTTTAAGTAAAGTGAAAACACAGAATGAAATTTTCCTTAAAGCAAATGTTAAGAAATCATAAAGATGTGCTCATTATACATTTTAAGTTGTTTATTTGTAAGTGTAACTAATGAACAATAATTTCTGTAATAAAATAATGGGGAAAAAATGGGAATAGAAAGAGAGAAAAAAATATATATAAGCAGTACCATATGGCTGAGGAGATATAGATTTTAATAAAAAATAAAAATTACCATTCATGACCTCTAATGCAAACATTAGCTGTTAAAGACATAATTATCAATAACTAATTGGTACAGCAAACAAGTGTCTCTGTAACTGTTCTATATTTGATCATTTATAAATCAGTGTATAATGGATTTATGAGCATGTACACTGAAAAAGCAAATGCATGGCTTATAAGTAATTATGAAAATAATATGAATGTAACTATAACTGTTCTTATAATGCAATCAGCTAAACTTAGTGTTTTTTGACCCACTTAAGTAGGACTTAAGTTCATGTCATTTCAAAATCACTTTGTACATTGTTTTTGATATATGGTTAAAGTGTACTGCTGAATGTAGTGATAATAATTTATGATGAGCTAAAAATACTTTAATGTAATTTATATTGAAAATTGTTTTATGTATTTAAATATATTTTGCTTTCATTGCACGTTTGTAATGAAATTGCAATTTAGTTCATTTAAAATGTAATAACTTTAAATGTAACATCGAATAACACACTGAAGTTAAAATTATAATCAAGGACTTTACTGTACGTGTGCTTTCGTGTGTTTAGTATGTCAACACTTTTAATTTAAGTCAAGCAAAACTTTTAATTTACAAAGAGCAGGTTTAAAGATATGACATGGAAAGAAAACTTAAAGTATCTTTTATTTAATGGAGTGTCTATTTACACTAAGCGCAAATAGCATGCTTTGTTGGCAAATGCTATTTACATTAGCTCCGCCCACCAATGTCTTTTTAAAAAAAGACACACAAAATTCAATGTCTTCAGTGGCGCAGCAGTAGTGAGTAAGGCTTACAGACCTGACTTTTAACGTGACTAATGCAGTTCGAATTTGCATTTTGCCGATCTCGCCTTTATTTTTAATAAAAATGAAAATAAAATAAACTGCGACAGAGTGTTTAATAATATTAAAAATGTTTATTGGGTAGGGTTAGGGGAAGATGTAGGGAGGGTTTTTATTTTCCCAACAAGGCAGCATCCATTTATTAATTTTAATAAATATAATAATTTACACTCCATCATATTATTGCATCCTGTTAATGTACAAAAATACTGAGCTGCAAATAGTATCTGCCAATATAAAGTATAGATGGCATCTAATTACTGTTTACTCTTGTTGCAAAGAACTGATATTTTTACATGGTGTAAATAGAATATATCTAGTACCTAGTGTAAATAGCACATCGCTAAGAAAATGCTGCTATTGTCATTAGTGTAAATGGAATATATCACTATTTGCACTTCTGCAATTACATATTTTTTAAAATATTCCTTTAACCCTTTGAGCGGTACGATCCCACATATGGGATTTAGAATATCCAGCGACGTCATATGCTGCGTTCCAGGCCGGATTTTAAACCCGTAAGTTACGATTTCAAACCACGACTCACGACTTTGTCGCATTCCAGGCAAGTCACGCTAAACTGCCTGAGTATAAACAAACCAGCATGGCTGACCGTACGGGGCTTATGCTCATTTACAATTATTTCTATCGCCAAAGGTGCTTACTTCTTGCTTATTTGAGGGAAACGGAGGAGGAAAAATGGCGCATAAGACAAGAGAAGCTGTTATACCTTTTATTTTACGTTTTTTTACCGCGCACTTGCATAAACACTGCATCCGTAGGGGCCGCCATTGTTGTTTCGCGGGCTATGTGACATCAGAGCGCGAAACTGAGAGTACATCGATCTAGTACGAGTTCACGGGTGGGAAGTCACGGTTTTGACTGCAGTTCCAGTGCACTTTCACGGGTAGAAGGTTGGAAAAACACAGGTTACGGGTTGCCTGGAACGCAGCATTAACTGCCAAATTCAAACTGTGCTTTCGCGCTTTGGCTGGATGGATGCGCTCAGCTCTTGTCATATATCACAACTATGCAGTGTTTCAGCCACATAATGTTTCTTATAAGGTTTCAGACATTTAAATACACATAAGCACCAGTAAAACAATACATTTAGAGTTTATAAATCAGTGGAAGCAGCAATAACAATCCATTCAAATATAATTTGCCGACATTTATTCATATCAGACACATATAGTGGGCTTAACTATAAAGTTTACTCTATTATTCTTCCAGTTCACCAGCCAAATACTTGCATATATTTCAGGAGAAACGTATGAATTTATGTGCTGTAAATCCGACTGACAGGACAGGTGCCCATCTCGCGTTATAGATCAAGATACAGATAATTTATAAAGGTTTTCAAACGACAAAACACACTCACTTACACCGTGTCCTAACCAGACGTGACGCCACGACAAGCGATATAAGGTATCTTTTCCATGTTAAGCCCCGTTCACACCGCCAGCGACTTTTTCGCTGTATGTCGCTAGTCTCTGTACTTTGAAGTCGCTTGTGGGCGTTCCTAGTGCTGTAGCTCTAATGTCATTGGTAGACTGCACATCTGATCATATCTATAGAAAATGCAATCACAAATGATATATAAAACTAAGAAATCATTCTAATTTGACTAGGAATTAGGTTTAAAATAATTAAAAGTAACATTCTGCTGTTGTAGAGTGTTGTGACTGCAGAGCTCAGTGCATTAAATCATTAACTAGATTAATGATTGATCTATCAAAACTCACTCATACTGTCAAAAAATACTAAAAATCATTCGAATTTGACAAATAATCAATTTTCTTGTCCCTAATAATCAACACAATGCAGGGGAAACTGTAATATGAACTGCAGCAGTGCTAAACTGCTCACAACATCCTATAATTAACAACACAAAATGTATTCAAACTCACACGACTGCCGACAGTTTCTTTTATACGCATAATTTTATTATATCCATGTATGTACAGTCAAAACATATAAAACTATTCCTGTTTGTCTTGCCTGCACTCGAGATGGTGACATGAGCTCCAGAGAGCCTTCACTCCTACTGGTTGTCGCTCGCGAAATTCGCTCCTCATTTGCATAAAGTTGACATTTCTGAACTTTTGTCGCGTGTCTCCAGTCGCTTGACACGCCTACATTCTGTCGCTAACGGTCACTGTCGCTCTTGTCGCCAGCGCTCCATTGAAATGAATGGGATCCTGCTTTGTCGCTGCGTGTCGCTGGCGGTGTGAACGGGGCTTTAATCTGAGTTTTTGTCCAAACCAGCCTATTTTAGAAACGGTTTCTATTTCTTCGCGACGTCGCGGCTGGAACAGCAACACAAAGTATGGTAATGGTAATATAATCAGGTATGTGCTTTATTTAATGTTAAAAGCGTCTAACGTGAGTTTGCATCATTCTGTGTTTCCAGCTTTTTAGCTGTAATGAAAACAACACTGACTAATTCACCTCAGATCTTGAAAATAAATAAATGGGCACAAGAAGTTCAAATTGTCAACTCAATGCGAACAAACAAGTGTATTCTATGACAAAGATTGGTTCAGTCACTCCGTAAAAATAATGTTTAAATTGTGTAATATTTATGAATTTTACTAAGCATTTGCCAGTTTCATTGTGTCCGCTGTGCTCTTGCCGAGAGAGCCCGCCCACACTCTCTTCTGATTGGCTGTGGTTTTTGATTGATTTTATCGCTTCTCATTTTCGCGTCGCGTCTAGTGTGGACAGTCAATTTGCTCGTCACTGAAATCTTATCCATCGCTTCTGGTTAGGACACGGTGTCACACATATTTGAGAATCGGAATATCAGATATTTGATGACATGGTAAGCAAGTTTGTGAATATTTTAAATAAAAAAAGAAAAACAAAATAATAGCGATCCATCTGTCATACAGTATTATTGTGGCTGCGTTCAGCATATGTGACACACATGACACGTTGCCATGGAGACAATAAGGGCAACCGTTCTAAAATAACGGTCGCCTTAAAAAAATTAAAAAAAAAAACTCACTCTGGGGGAGGGTCAGTTAGAATATTTTAAACTAAGATTTGTATACTAGTGCACATTCAATAAAATTAAGGGAAGCTATTTGCTAACTGAAAAATATAGAACAAGGGTGTCCAATTCTGCCATTGGAGGGCCACTGTCCTGCAGAGCTCAGCTGTAATTAAACAGCCATCTAGTTGAGGTCTTCAGAATGACTGAAAACCACCAGGCAGGTGTGTTGGGGCAATTTGGAGCTAAACTCTGCAGGACGGTTCTCAGGAGAAAGATTGGAAACCCCTATAGGATAGCATTTAATTTGGCCATTTATAGCTTTCATATGTAATATGATGTGTTATATATAATTTAAAAGATATTAATGGTCTACAAAAAGGGATTTTGTGTGGCTGCATTTTTCCACCATCAGACTGAGCTACTGTATTACTGTTGCTGAATTGTGACATTATATTGCTTTTTGTCATTTCCTGATTATCATTTGGATACCAGTGTTACTGAAGTAATATTTTGATTTACAGGGTAAAGTGGCTTTTCAGAGAAAGCTTATTTATCTTTGGCGCAAAAATGAGACAGACACATAAGGGTGAAGAAAGACGTAAACAGAAAGAGAAAGGAATCCTAAGCCACTCTTAGGCCGTGGGTAGAGTGCTGTGTGAAAAGGGCTTCAGCCTTTGGCTCTCTGTGCATTTTAACACACCATAAATCATTCTCCTAGCCGTCCCATGTATTCCGTGAATGATATATTTTATTTACACTACAGAGGAAAACACACATGGTCGTTATTAATCATCTCCCACCTTTAATAATGATTCAACTTCCACTCATTCATCACACAACTTCTAAGCTGGGCTTAACACAAGAATAAAAAAGAGAGAGAAAAAGACAGATGAAAGAAAACAAACAGTGCTGGCTAACAAGCAAGCTTTTTCAGAGGTTAAGGAACAAAGGGACTAATAGCACTATTTTCCTATTGTGAATACAATGACAATAAAATATAGTCTGTTGATCACGTGCCTTCAGGTTCTCGAATAAATACCTGAGCATGATCTTGCTAACCTCACTTATCTTTTTATTGCTAGGTAAACATTAGCAAAGAGCCAGTAAATTCCCTTTGTTTTCTTTAGAAAGTCACTTGTAATGATGAGATACAAACATAAACACACGCATTTGTGCCATAGAAATCTTTGTGTTCCACTCAGTGGCTGCCTCAGTGTCAAAAATCATTAAAAGTGCAGTAGACGGTTATCCCTCACAACGCTGAGGTACAGCCAGACTTCAGTGAACATGAGCCGTGTTGCGGCTCTCTGTAGTATCTTGGTGTGAAAAAAAATAACTTCCTGCAAGCACTTATGTCAGATACAGCCCTACATGTCTTTCAGTCGGCATTGATTTCTCCAGTTATTAGAGATTTAGCCACATATCTGTCTCACCGCAGACATTGTAAACGATATCCAACAGTACAGTCTGTTTGGATAGTCTCTAGATCACACAGTTCACGCATGAAGTGTATGCTTTAGGGAAGCAAGGGAGGCACAAGGGTGAAGAATGAATAGGATTTCTACTATCTAACGTTCGATTCAAGTTTTGAGTGGGTTGCAGTAAAAAAATCAAGCTTTGGCTGACTGAGGGCTAGCAGCGAATAGACTGATTCTCTAGTAATTTCTTAAAGGGACGGTTTACCCCAAAATTACATTTTCATCATTTACCCTTATATCGTTCCAAACCTGGAATAAGGGTATGACTATGAAACAAAACATGATGTTTTCAATGTCTTTTTGTTTATATAATAAAAAGTCTGTGGCAGGAGTGTCCAAACTCTCTGCCTCATTTATAAAATGTTGCGCAGAAACCATCCTAAATTTGTTCTTATGATCATTTCTCAGATGTGCGTACATGTGATTCATAGAATGAACGTACAAACAGAAAACGAGCGTACGCCTCTCTTTCAGATGTGAAATCTATAAATCGCAAATGGTGAATTTGTGCGCAGCTGAATGGTTTCAGTTCTCCGTGTTGTAAACGACACCTAATTAATGTAATTTACATATAAAAGATCACCAGTCATCGTCCAAATTTTAATTTAGAATGGCGAGCTGCAAGAATAGCATCTGGATTTCCAAAAACCTGTAGTAATCTGACAAGGAAAAGTGCGTACGTCTGTTTAGACCCTTACATTTTCCACGTCAAAGATCATTTTTATAAATATGAGCAGTGCCATGGATTTATGCATACTCCAAGATCGAATCTGTGCATACGCATAAATGAGGCCCATGGTCCTGGAAGGCCACTGTCCTGCAGAGTTTAGCTCCAACTTGCCTCAACACACCTGCCTGGAAGTTTCTAGTATCCCTAGTAAGACCTTGATTAGCTGGTTCAGGTGTGTTTAATTGGGGTTGGAGCTAAGTTCTGCAGGACAGTGGCCCTTCAGGAGCAGGACACCCCTGGTCTATGGGGTCCAATGCTGGTTTAGATCCCACTGACTTTAAGTTAAGTTTACTCAAAGTTCACTCTAGTTAAGAGTAAATTCACTCAAAAATGACATTTCTGTCATTAAGTACTCACCCTCATGTCGTTCCAAACCCGTAAGACCTTAGTTCATCATTGGAACACAAATATTCATCAATGGAAAAAAAATATTTTTGATGAAATCCAAGGTTGTTTTTTTTTTTATCCTCAATAAAAAGCATTAAAATTACCACATTTAAGGTCCAGAAAAGTAGTAAAAACATTGCTAAAATAGTCAACGTGACTACAGTGGTTCAACCTTAATGTTATGAATGTTAATGTTATGTTCGTCTCTCCCCTGTCATTCTCCTACACTATTTTTATTGCAGCGCTTTCAGGTTCTATGCCAGAACGCCGACTCTGTATTGGCTTATGCCTGCATGTGATGCTGACGCAGAAACCGGCCAATAATGAGTCGGCGTTCGGATGTAAAAACGGTAGTGCTGAACTGCGTTCAGTGCGTCAACTGTGTAGAAGTCTGACAGTCTTAGTCTTTATCTTATAAGCCTAGATGTGGATGACTTTTAAAAGTAGGAATAATAGACTTAGAAAAGTCATGTAATTTAACAAAAATTTAAAACAATGTGCATTTTATAATTAATACACATTTTATAGGCATACCAAACCAGGTAGTAAAATGAGGGAGGGAGGGAGGGAGGGAGGGAGGGAGGGAGTGAATGAATGAATGAATGAATTTGTATCCTTATCCAGTAAATCCTGAAAAACTGGAACAATTATGTAAATTCACTGGTTAAAAAGAGTAGGAACCTTGAAGAACATTCAGTTCTTCAAACTTCTAGAATCCTGAAACTTTATTGTTTTATTTATAATTATTTTAGTTTCTCTTAGTTTATGTTTTGGAAAAAAAAAAAAGAAAAAAAAATTAGGTTGTAGACAATGGGGGGCCTCGGAGTCATAAAGGTGAAGATTCACTGTTTTCATTGTATGGATAAAAACATTCTTCAAAATAATTATGTTCTTAATTTTTTTTCCAAATGTCGGTTTAACTCTTCTTTTAACAACCCCATAAAAAATGTTGGTGATTGAATGGTTTTGTCTTCATTCCTGTGTTGATGTATTGAAACAGGACTTTTGGGTGGGACATTGACATTAAAAATTGCCAGTGGGCCTTTGTTACATCACATCCATCACATTACTTTTACAGAGAGTGCACATTTGAAATGCTAAAGGTTTATTTAATCAGCATTTGTTTTAGCTTATAGATTAGCTTCAAAGCTAACAGATACAGTCGAAGCTAACAGACAAGTCAAATGTTGATTTCATTAGGTCTTTAACTGTGATTCTCATGGTAACAATCATCAAAGTCAATAGTTTTGATTCCTTGAAAGGCAGCAGTCTGAATCCACCAGGAGGCCAGTGAAATAAAGACAATCAAGCAGATCAGCGCTAACAGCTTGCGCTCCTCCCTTCTTCCTTACAGAGGCATTCTCCCACGAAATAAACCAGCGTTACAACAGATTGATTTAAATGTCTGTGTGTTTTCCAGCACCTCTGTGGCAGACTCAACAAAAGGGATGAGTTTACAATACCACCCCTTACATCCAAGTAATTTATGGCACGCCATGCGCTCAGCAAAGTGCAGCAAAAGGCACCTGGCCTAAAGCATAAAAGAGCACATAGCACCAGAAAGAGAAGGATTTACCTTGCAAAATAAAGTGGGAAGTAATTGAAACAGTACAGAAGTGCGCTTTTGATTATGTTGTGGATGCACTCCGTCATGTCATAATGGCTCTTGTCCCCTGAACCGCAAAACCATGTATGCTTAATGAAGCAAAAACAGCTCCACATGAAACAGCTATCTCCATCTTTTGAAGGCAATATTGCTATCATAAAGCATGCTCGGAGTAATAGAAATAAGATTTACACAGGTCCGGCTAATGCATGCTAAGGAGGTTAACTGCTGTGTTTCTTGACAACCCGAAAGGCGGCTCCATCTAATAAGGGTGGCAGCGCCTTTATCGTCTCTCTCTTAGGATGACTGCTTTTCACTGGCAGCACCAAAAAGCATTGTTTATACGGCAGTGTGTTGAATATGCAATAAAACAGCTAAAAAACAAAACGATTCCCCTTATGCAGACCATAAATGGGGTAAATATGATCATCGCTTGTACTGTTTAAAGAAACTGCATAATTCAGTGTTTACAAGTGTCGTTGCTAAGGGTGATACTGTGATTATTACTCATATCAATTGTACCCTATTAACATAAGCACTGCATAATATTTTTACAGTAAAAGCTGCCATTATAATGCTGGCAACTGTTCTGTCTACTGTATGCAATAATAAAGCAATAGGCCACAAGAGGCCATGCGTTACAGGGACTTTACCAAGGGGTGTTCTTAGGCACAAGCAGATAATTAATAGTGGAAATAGCAATATAATAAAAGACATAAATGTTTAGTTAACTCTTAACAGTTTCCCCAAACTCAGCAAACACAGACAAACAGAGTGATGCAATGAACAATGAAAAATCTGGACTGTATATAAGCATACTGAGATGCTAATCAATTAAAAAGACCAGAAATAACTGTAAATAAACTGTACATTTCTGTTCAACACAAGTTCTTTCAATGGTATTAATTATCCAAACTAATTATGGAATAAGTTAGCTGTGGTTTTGTTTGATCAATAATTGAATAATAAGTTAACATCATATCTTACAGAGGAGCAATAAGTTTACCTCATACCTATTACTTTTCAGTGACTATTTTAACCCCCCTCCCATCCTATCCCTGCACATTCAGCCTTGTTATTCACAGCAATCACATTCCACCAAAATGTCCTACAGTCCTGACAAACAGCCATTAACATGATTTTTCCCTCCTTTCCCACTTTTGCCATCTCAAATTTGTTCTCTCCCCTATTTGTGCAGATGATGTATTGAAATCCATGAGCCTATAATCCTATTAATACAGCTCTTGTCCATGTTACATTTATTTTCCTCATAATCTCCTGCTCTGGCCTCCCCTTTCTCTCTCTCTCCTCTTGTCCCTTGGCTGACCCCGGCCCACGTACTCTCCTCTCTGAGCTGAGAGAAATTCAGATTGATACCAAATATAATGGTCATTGCGGGTTTCATAACAAGCTTCCTGATGGTGTGATCAAGGGCTGTTTAGCTTGAATGACTGCGTCAGCCATCTTCTTGAACTGAGGGCAGGCTCATGCCAAACCGGAGAGAGCTGGATGGGAATGTTTACAGTGTCATTCTGTGAAATGCTATCAATACTTGACCTTTTTTGATATTTTACAACTACGACGGTACAGGCCAAATAGTTGCAAAAAATGTTTTTTTTTGTGAGGCTCAAAGAGTCATACTTTTCAAAGTTCTACATAAACATTGCATTAAAAATGATTTGTGTACACAGCATATTCACATAAAAGCAGTGCATGATGGGAGTTTTTCATAAGAGCTTACT
Source organism: Elopichthys bambusa (assembly GCA_037101425.1). Taxonomy (NCBI): domain Eukaryota; kingdom Metazoa; phylum Chordata; class Actinopteri; order Cypriniformes; family Xenocyprididae; genus Elopichthys; species Elopichthys bambusa. The sequence goes on from CM074434.1 coordinate 15,195,539, forward strand.
GTAACTCATTTCTAAAAAAAGGGGGGGGGGGATGTATTTCATCCTTTAACTAGATCGTCCGGATGTCTGCCTTGATGTCTGCATAGGCGATGAAGGCCCCACAAACACATAATCCTAATGGAAATCCTTGTCATACATGCCCCAGTAATGGTTTATGGTTCGGACCATAAGCGCCAATCCAAACCCAGTCCTCCAAACCCATAAACCAATCAGTTCCACAGCCAAATCCAAATGAATCAATTCCAAACTCTTCAGATGGCCACAGACGTGCTCACTTACCTATCATCCCACTGAGAAAGGCCGCAAATAGAGTATTTTTACAAGCTCAGAGCTCTTCATGGAGTCTAATGAATGTGAATGTATGGGCCTTGAGTGAAGTGAAGACATGTATTTACACAGGATCTAGAATCTTCTTTACATGCTGAGAGGAAGAGAACGGTTAAGCTCCTCACAGGAGAGATCCTGAAGGAGCGCACACTGTGGACAATAAATGAACCATTAGCCAATCACAGTCTCTGGTATGGAAGAAAGGTATGTCATTTTTTGTAGGCACTCAAACGTGACAGTTTAAAATCTAAAAAATGCTGGGTTAAAAACAACCCAAGTTGGGCTGAAAATGGACAAACCCAGCAGTTGGGTTAAATGTTTGCCCAACCTGCTAGTTAGTTTTATTTAACTCAACTATTGTTTAAAAAGTACTGTATTGCTTGCTTAAAATGAACCCAAAATATGTTGGAAATTAACATGTATTAATATATTTAATAAATAAATATTTATTAATATGTTTAATGGATAATAATTAAACAATAAACATTTAATTGCTTATTAATAAATGTTCACCCTTTGATTATTATTGTTCCCACTAGTAATTATTTGTCTGATTTTTAATTTCCAACCCATTTTGGGTTCATTTTAAGCCAGCAAATATAGTATACAGTAATATAGTTTTATAAAAAGGTTAGTTCCTGTCCTTGATTCTGACTGGTCAATAGCTGTGTTTTATTCACAATAACAGTTTAACAGTTGAGGGGTTTTCCCGTGACTGACAGCGCTAGTCAAAGCATTTGTCAGTTGCGTCTTATTCCATGTTTACAACAGTTCAGTCTTTTCAATATAAAAGTCTTCGCTACTGACTGACACACTCATAAATACAGTCTTTGCCGCCATCTAATAGCGTAATAATATAACTTCTGTTGCTGTTCACGATCAGGGACTATTTTTTTCCGGCGGAAGGAAGGCTTTTAGTAAGCGTTTACTTTATGAAAGTTGCATTGTTACATATTTTTGGCTTTAATATTTGTATTGTGTGGTTACTGTTTTATAAAAGCAATTCACGATACAGAACAGCCTCTCGTACCTTATTGCTTACTTAAACGATAGTTGGGTTAAATAAAACTGCCAGCCTGTTGGGCAAATATTTAACCCAACCGCTGGGTTTGTCCATTTTCAACCCCACTTGGGTTGTTTTTAACCAAGCCTTTTTTAGAGTGTAGTTTTACAGTACAGTATGTGCTTACTGTAAATGCTCACAATGTGTCTTTTCTCTCACGTCAGCAAGTATGCAGTCATGTGTACAACACTCTTCTGTAATATTAATCATCATATCAACACATAGCTCATTATGGAAATATATAATATGTAGCAAATATGTGGAGATTTACAGTCAGTTACATTTTTAGCAGTTTATTCTTTCTTCTATTAACATAAACTAATATTCACAGGCACCATGAATGTGGTGATTTGTTGTCATAGTCAGAACCAGGAAAATGGAAAGAAACGTTTGCACAGATAGGCACTGTGGTGGATATGTCAGTGAATAAGGGCCGAACAATAAAAGTGAGGCATTGAAGGAGTAACTGAAAAGTTTAATGTGGCTTTCAGTTCACCCCATAATGCCTTGTGACTGATGAAACATTTCCCATGATTCACAGAGGCCTCTGTCAGCAGTGATGTAAAAAGCCCTAGAGGCAGGGACCAGCACCTAGCCTCAGTTTCAATTTTAATTTGTTCCTCAACAGAGGGGGGAAAAAAAAGTTTTTAATGGGAATGGAATTTTACCTCCCCCTCAAAAAACCTAAAGGAATTCAGAATGGAAGCAGAATTTATGGAATTTGTTAATGGCTACACTAACAGGAATGCTTGGACATTAAATTGGTATGCAGAAATATGCCATTAATTAAAAATCATATTAAAAGTAAAAAAAAAAAAAATAGGCTGAAATATGAGGTCATTTTCAATGTCTTGGTGTTACACAAATAAACTATTTCTAAAGCATGTGGGATTTTCATTATAATATCATAAGTACAGACACTGACCAACAAGAAAAATTCAATTTACATTTAAATATCTTATCTGTGTCATTAAAGATGCCTGATGTAAAAAAGAACTGTGACAAAAAGAAAACCCCTGTGTGTCCCACATAACCTCCTGTTTGTAACTGGAAAAGGAACAAGTTATAATGGTGCAGAGGGAAGAGTGGAGAGCAAATGGAAGCCCTCATTAAAACATCTCCAGCTGTATTGTGGAGGAAAAAAAAGCTTGGCTGAGGTGCTCAGTGATGTTAATAGAGATCAAATGGAAAGGTAGTGCAAAAAAGAGGCAGGTTCATTACTCTGGTAGAAGGTAAAACACACAGAGACACCTTTCATACAGAGACAGCTATAATGGGTCAAGCAGCTAATGAACATCAGACAGACCAATAGGGCGGTTATGATGGGAAGGAAGAACGAGAGACAGACAGATAGACAGAGAGTGAAAGAGCCTCTAGGTCCAGCCTTTGAAGATGTCCGGGTCACATCGGCGAGCACAGATCCTTTGTTCTAGTTTTCTTTTATAATTTGATCACTTCCTATACGTGGAGATTTTCTTGAAAGGGAAATAACATTCTACGCAGTGTTGGGAAAAGTTACTTTTAAAAGTAATGCATTACAATATTGTGTTACTCCCTAAAAAGTAACTAATTGCATTACTTAAGTTACTTTTTATGGAAAGTAATGTGTTACGTTACTTTTGTGTTAATTTTTATGACCTGGGCTGGGCTTGGGCTGGGTTTGCTTGTTTTTAACAACTACATCAACAAATTAGAAAGTTGAAAAGAACAGTAGGCCAATGTATTTAATGTCACTTTTAATCAGCTTAATGCATCCTTGCTGAATAAAAGTATATGTTAAAAAAAAAAACAAAAAAAAAACAACAACATACTGACCCCAAACTTTTGAACGGTAGTGTACATATGTCAGGAAGTCAAACATACCAACCCGATCTAACAGCAATTCCTACGTAATTTACGAGGTGGCTAATTCGTACAAATTCGTATGACCTCACTCGTACAAATATGTAATTTTTTTGCATTTTTTGCATATTTTACGAGTTGCCAAATTCAAATAAATTCATACGAATGACCTACCCCTAACCCCACCCCTAAACCTACATGTCACTGGGGTTGGGGTTGGCTGAGAGTCTGAGTGGGGGGTCCCTGGTTCAAAAAGGCCTAGATAATGAAAGGTAAAAGAATGTTTTTCTCTGCTCATAGTGCAATAAATTGTATCATAAACTGTATTCTCTCTCAGTCTGTCTTTCGCTCAGGTGAGAGCCCCTCCACACAGAGGAAATGAGGGGGAAAATGATGATCCCCCTTCCAGGCCTAATGTTTTTTTCCTTTTTTTTCTTTTTTCCTTCTCTCACTCTACATGCCCCTCCCCTGTTTTCTCTCTTCTCTGCCAAGACACAAGACTCTCCGGCCAGGATGACAGAAAATCGAGGCTGTGGTTGCTGAAATCCCTCCTGTGCCTTCAACTCTAAACACAGGGTCAGATGTCAGCCTACAGCTATGCACAAAACTACAGTAAAAAAAAAAAAAAGGGGGGGGGGGGGGGGTGGCAGAGATGCTGCCTGTTTTATGTCCCAGTGTCAATCCAATTATGTCTCAAGCAAAACAAGGTAGGTAGTATCAGTTCCATAGAAGTTTATCTGTAGTCTGTTTTTATATATCATTTATTCTTGTTTATTAAAATAATGCACAGGGAAATGTTATCAGTCAATACTGCATGTACAAGAGTGTTGTGGTAATAGGTAATCACAGTTGTGCTAATATCCAATAGAATCACATGACTGTGATTTTGCTTTTATACAACATTGGCCAGGTTGCTCTTATATTGTCTTGAAAAAGTTCCAAATAAGGTCAAACTTTCACACCAATTGCAAGTCATATTAGAAGATCAGAACTGTTATTTAAGAAAACAAATATTTTTGTACGGGGGAAAAATACAATTGTTACAACTTTTTTTTTTTTTTTTTTTTTTTGATTGAACACCAGGTAGAATGAAGTGCTTTTTATTTGCTTAAGTGTAACAGAGATATGATAAACTGACAACATTGTCTAACATGCAATATGCTATGGCACTAGATAATAATTAAACAAAAAAACAAACAAAAAAAACACAATCCTTACCATATAATCAAACATTTTACCAGCTCTAGAAATACTACAAGCAGCAAATGACATTTATCTTCACACTGAAAATAAGCATTTGCCTTTGATGCAAGGATACACATTTCATCAATGCAAAAAAGATGATGCCACTTGTAAAGGTCTATTTTGAATGACTAAGAGTCTGGTAGTAGGGAAATGCTGCTTGAAAACACATCCTTATTTCAGACAGAGTGGATCTACGCCTGGAAGTGAAAAAAAGAAAAGCCTCCATAAAACCTTGCCTTTACTGCTTATAGCATTATCTAGCTTATGTGTATCATAAAAGGAGAGTAATTCATCTATAAAGTAATAAACTCCAGAATAAGGAGAGCATATATCCAGTGTAACAATACACCTAGCTAGGATAGATTAAACATGACAATATGATTTACAAAGTTCACCTATAAATTACTGGAATATCTAATAGGTTGAATATTCGAGTTGGGGCGATGCTGAAGTCTTTATCCGGCAGCGCCGGGTCACAAAGAATATCTGACATCCAGCGTACGGGTCCTGCCACGGTGTCACACAACGCACTGTATCATTCCTCCGTTAATAAAGGCATGGCCGGCAGTAGGGCTTCGGAGCAGAGGCAAAGTTATAGAAAATATTTCTCTCCCAAGGACATGGCACCAGATGTGCAAAGACTTATGGGAGCAATCATAGGTGGCCAAGGCTCGGGCTGTGAGGCCTTATTAAGTTAGGCTGCAATCCAGCACCTTCAACTTATTAAGCTGTCAAGAGTTGCAATGATTAAAACCAAGGAAAGGTCACGAGCAGACCTTCGGCATTGTGCAAGGGCTGGTATTTTCTTTAGTAGTGCCGGCCCTAATGAAGACATTTTACACTTGCAGGTGGGATTTGATGAAATGGCTCTTTAGCAACGAGCTCTTGTTCTTTCTCTTCCTCTCCTTTTTTGTATGTCTGAGAGGCTTGTGCAAATCTTCAAAAGTTTAGCTTTTTTTTTCCTCCTTCACCTCATCGAAGGTGGCATACAGAGAAATTAACTTATTCTGAAAGACAGGATGAATGGGAGAAAGAGAGAGACCTGAAAGAGAATCAAAATCATTTCTTTCGCCCAGCACTTGGGCGACCAGTCTCACTCTCAGATGGTTTTGCATACGATCATCCGTGGAGATCAAAGCCGAGAAGGCTGTGGTAATAATTACCGGCTGGGTGCGCGAACGCAGAAACGTTCAGCACGGGCAGGGCTGCCGCCTAAATATCAGCCAGCACATTCTGCTGATGAAGGGATTTTAATGTCTGCCGGCTTCGTGCCATCATCTGCCTACGGAGATTAAAGAAACAGCAATCCGCCAAGAGTTTTATTGAGAGCTGTCACTAGTGTACATCTCAATGCCTGAGGTCCAGGAGCATCCTGATATATTCACCTGCCAGGTCGGATGGTGTGGTTTGTGGAGTGAATTGCAGATAAGTTGTGTTGAAAGGGCAACTCGCTCGCCTGAGGGTCAGACAACTGGCCCAAGACCATTATCTATCGCAACGATTTATTTTAGTCCAGACGAGATGTCAGTAATGACACTTTTACTTTGTGACACTTTGCCTAGTTCGACCTCTCTAAAACAAAAACATACACTATGAACATACACCAAACTCAAGTATTTTGTCACGGAAGCCACGGCTTGGTTGCATTGTGTAGTCGATTTCAGTAATATTAGCCCTGGATATTGCTGAAACATAAGGTGGAAAAAAGGAGGGTACGGAATGTGCCTGTCTCATTTCAAAGCGTGCCCTTGACATCTTTGTAGATTGGCTTTTTTCTCTCTTTCCTGCATTGCCCAGGACACTGCTACAGCTGCAAATTGCCAATGACAGATATGCAAAATGGGGGTCATACAAAGTTCTTAGCCATTTTATAAAGGAGACACATATACTGTGTGTCTGTCAGCTTGCTAGAGGTGCTGTGTGACCTCCAAAAACTATTTTCATATACTGAAATATATATTGAATGGCACATATTGCTGTATCTCCAAATGAGAAATCCCATGTAGCGAGAACTCATTTAGCTGTTCTTGAGGCTAGTGTCGCTGTCAAAGTTGAAATGAGAACAAGCAAATGTGGTTTAGGGGCACACGGTTTCCAACATTGTCTTACAAAAGTTGCTTGCACTCTGTGAAATGCCAAACTTTTCTTTAAGTACACAGGGAATGACTCCTTGGCTCTTTTATTTTTCTTAACATTTGCAAACAGCTGTCAAACAAAAAAAAATATTCTGGCATCCATGTATCGGCTAACATTCTCTTCTTTAAGGTTATGGTGACCTATCTACATGCTGCAGGATCTACGCATATAGTCAAAGCCGTTGAGATGCCCCCTTCCTTAGGCTTCAAATGTCCTAATTACTCCTGTGTGCCTCACAGGTCAAGCCGAGCTTTCCGTACTAGCCTGGCACCATAAGAGTATTCTCCACTCCATTAGCATGACATTTCAATGCACAGGGCTAAATGTTCCCACTCCTTAAACTCTCAGCCTCAGAGGATTCTGTGGCCTACATAAAAGACTCAGCTTAGACCTAAGCTGCTCCTTTTTGCTGTTGGGGGAAAATGCTATCAGAGAACTGAATGAGAAAAGTTTGTTCCAATTGAGGAAAAGCAGAGAAATAGAGCTATGACCGTGTTGCATTTATGTAAAATTTGAGACACTGTGAAGCTTGAGGAAAAAGAAGTATATATGTTGCACACACATAAGAAACAGTGTTTTCTGGTGCCACATATATGTATATGTAGTAGTAGACTGACGCTAGAGGTTGCAACCTCCTTGTTAGAGTGTCCGACTCCCACGTCGGAGACCCAGGGTGAGGGATTACATTGGTGCCGTGACCTGGATGGGAGTGAGGTTTAGGGGGGTGAGTTTAACGGAGTTGCTGTGCGAGTAAACCTCACTCCTCTGATCTCAAGAGATGCTCTAGCAACTGACGCTAGAGGTTTCGGAGAGTAGGACCTGGGTGAGGGGTTACATATAGTCTTTTATTTCCGTCGCACTCTGTGAAATCAACAAACACAACAAGAAATTAGATTTAGTTTCACAGTGTGTTGCAATGACTAGCATTGTGAATTCCTCATATGAAAGTGGAACTGACATACATTATGCCAAAGAAAATGAGAACAATGTATTCCACCAAATAAAGACTGTAACTCACCGACATTAGCATTACATTAATCAGACAATAAAGCTCAGTGAACATACACAAAGTATGTACACTCCTATAACTCAACTATAACTACAACTGTAAAGTCTATTCACCAGGGTAGGGTTGCACCAGCCATTCGTAAGTTCTTACTTAAATTGGAATGTAAAGTCCACTCTAGAGGCTTAGTAACTGCTAGCTAGTTTGTAAATAACATAGCTAGGTCTGTACCATTTTAACTAACGATAAAAATAATTTTCTATTAAATACGATACTTAAAACCAAATTGCAAGCTTTACCAAGAGACAGCAGATGAGTAAATGGTGTTAAAAGGCTTGCCTTCAATATCAAGTGCAGAGCATACCATATTCTCCTTGTTCGCAAAGCAGAATCTATGAAGGATCTAAAAAGCTCTACCAATCCCTTTTTCATTCTCTCTTTCTCTCTCTTTTCTAACAGTTCCCAGGATACCTTTTGCTGCACCTGAAAGCTCCCGTTACCTGAAACAAATTGCCTGAAGAAATCGGCGCCGCTTCTGGTCCTAAAAATGCAAAGGAGATGCAGAAGCTGGCACGTTAAATGAACAATACTCTCATGTTTCTACTCCCTTTAAAAAAACAGCCTGCTTAAGACATAAAAAAATAAATAAAAGATGAGAAAGTAACTTTGTAGTCTCTGTGCACTTGTGATTTGTGCTCTGGGCAAAAACCAGCACCGTTGCGCAATAACTCCCCTGCACGAAAGCATATCGACACACTGCTACAAGATGGAGTTCCACAGTGTGTTTTGAGTGAATATATTATGAAAAGATGTTAGCAACGCAATTTTCATCACAATAGTGGGGTGCGAGATGCTCATTTAAAGACATAAGATTCGCCAGGCTGTTTTTCTATGAAACCTGCTGTGCCACATCCAGCTTCATGTCTCTTTAATTTGCTGCTGGAGAGCAAACGTTACTCTTTTGTTATGTGAAATGCGCAGCGATATCTTACATATACAGTCCACTGAACGCTTCTTAAAGAGAGATAAAACATATTTACACATCGTTATATGACTGAATTAGTGAATACGTTAGGATAAAATGCTAAAAGCACAAGTTGGAGAGAAGAAAATGCTCAGGTGAACTCTTATAGAGGAGATCTGCATGCTAGCTGTACATATGAAATGGGAAGCCGGCCAGGGAGCCCATCCTAATGCAGTTGGAATGACAGAGGATAGAGCATCCCTTGTTTCCTTTTCCCCTCTTTTCTTTTCACTATCCGTGCCGTTAGAGAGCTCATTATAGAGTATGCAGAACTCAGGAGGAACAAGTGAGTGAGAATTGTGGGATTTCTGTACAGCTGTAAGCTACACTGCCATTCTCTCGTTACAGGCGGTTACAGACACTCTATTGATTGCCAGCTTTCCAACTGTTCCAAATCAGTTTTGGGATTTTGCTTACTTGCGACTTGTAGAGACTAGTTGTCATTAATCTAAAGATCTGATTGCAGATCAGTTTTTATAGACGGAGCCACTAATGACTTCATAAATATCTCAGATGGATGGGGAACTTTGAAAAACTCCAGCTTAATCACTTTTAGCCCTGATACGCTAATAAAGATTTCAAATCCCCATCCACTCCTGGAAATGCTTTGAAAGAAGTCAGGCTTATAATGCTAGACCGGTTCAAAAGGTAACCTTGTGCACATCACCTATTGCTGCAAGGCCTGCAGAACAATGCGGAGCTCAGCTGAATAACAAATTTCTCAAAAAAAAAAAAAAAAGCATGGAAGAAGACATGAAATATATAAATAACATAGCCAGGTTCACTCCAAGTTCAGCGGAGGAAGGCCAGCAGTAAGACAGGAGAGCAGGAAGAGAGAAAGAAGAAGGCGAAACAGGGAAAACTTTTCTCTTTCCCCTCGCTCGAGCCGTGCCCCCTGCTCATAGGTGTTGCTAAAATGATTAGCTGCCAGCAATCAGCCTGTCGCCGAATCAGCTTTGAACTGGTCAGGGTCGACTTATCACATGACCGGCAGCCGTTTGCAGCAGTGGGCTGAGACACTCTGTCAGGTGAGAGACGCGTTTTTTCTTGCATAATTCTCCAGATGGGAGCGATGAGTTCACAGTCCGCTTTAGCAAGCACCAAATTGGGGGGGATTGCTGACATATAATCGTTTTAGGAGGGCAAGAGGCTTGGTATGGATTCTGTAGCGTAGGCAAGCGCACACAAGCACATGGAGTGAATGACGGAGGGTAGACAGAAGGAGGTCAATAACAGAGGCCAGGCTTAGCTTCCCGTTTTCAATGCTCACCTCAAACAGGGTTCATCGCTTGTAGCAGCAGGGTATATGTGTGTGGGTGTATGCTTGTATGCACCATACACCATCCCAATTACACATACATATCTCCCGGGTCTCCTTTCCAACTACAAAATCAGTGGAATATGAACAGATGAAAGTGTTTTTCCCCTCTCTAGTTTTTTTTTATTTTTTTTATCACATCACCTTTTCCTGTGGTTTAACACATCCGCGGCCCACCAACAACCTCTCCCAGTGGAAGTGCTGAACTGAGAGATGACCCCAGTCATCAGACCCAGTCTGGGCTGATTTGTGGGTATACGCTCTCTTTCCTCCTGATACAAAGTTTCATTACCTCACTGCTTTTGTCTGTCTTTTGTTTGTCAGCTTTTGCTCAGACATGATCCAATATATAATACAATACATAAGTGATTAATTCATAACTTCAAAATATATATATTTAATTAAATATACAATTAAATGTATAATTTATTAATTGATACTTTAAAAGCAATTCTGATTAAGGTCATTGTTAGGGTTATGTAGGTTTTTTTTTTTTTTTTTCGTTCATGTGTTTAATTTCAGTTTGATCTTATTTACTCTCTGTTAGTTGTCCCTCAAACTGACTCTCAAAATGACTAAAGAAATGAACTGCCCTTCGCAGAAAGATTGAACTTTGGAGAAGTTTGCAGTGGAGATCCTGGATTTATACCCTGAGGTGTGCTGGGATGACGAGGCTCTTAAGTACATCTTTTAGAGTGCGATGGATGATATCTTAGGCTAAATGTTGCTTGTGGAGGAGAATCTGAGGAGGACTTCATCAACTATGCCCTGTGTGTGTGTGGATCCTCCTTCACAGTGGGAGTCGTCGAGGAAGACACCAACAACTCCAACTCCCGTACAATCACAGGCAACCATCTCCCTACCCGCTTCAGACCAGAAGCCTCATCTTCCCAGCCCAGAGAGCTACAACGACTCATAAGCCCACCCAAACCAGCGTTTGCCATTGACCACGAGCCTGAGCCACCTCCAGCCATGGAGCCAGAGCCGGCCACCGTGTCCATGTCAGAGCAGGATGCCATATCCTTCCCAAGGCTGGAGCCCACCGTCATGTCCACCGGGCCTCCGACTGTGCCTCAAATCTCGACCCCTTTGGCTCCACCGGGCTTCTCCTTTCCACCGGCTCTGCCTTGGTCCTCACTCCCTCTGGAGTCACCTTGTTCTACCAGGCACTGTCTCCACCTCTGTCCCACAAGCCACCAACTCCGCCGTGGACTTCCTGGCCGGCACTGTCGCCCTAGACCATCACCCTTGTAGTTTCACTTGTGTCTTCACCTTAATCAGTTCCACCTCCATTGGTCAACCTCAGGCTCCACTCAGGAGGACCATCAGGGCTTCACCTTGGCTCTTCCCTCTGTCAGCTTCAGAGTAGTATCGCTTCTGAAGGCTTCTCCAGTTTTTTGTCCTTCACCCTCCAACAAGACCCCCTTCCTCTCTCCACCTTTGGACAACTATTTACATCATGAAGACACACCTAGTGGGAAGGGGGAGTACTGTTAGGGTTATGCTAGGTTTCTTTGTTCTTTCATTCCTGTGTCTTTGTTCCTTGTGTTTCATTTCAATTTGACCTTAATTACTCTCTATTAATTGCCTTAGTTACTGATTATATACCACCTGTATATATATATACATATACACCCTATTTGGTTCTGTTGCTTGTCCGTTCATATGTGTGGTTAAGATTTATATAATTCCTGTGAGTGTTCTCTTACGGTCAATAGGGTAAAAAAACAAAACAACTAATAGATATCACCATACTTCCCTAGTTGACTGATTATATTAATAATTGCAAAAAAAGTTTTGTATTACAGATTTTCTCAAATGTTATGTTTAAATGTGCTAATTAAAAGCACTAATTTGCAAAAATCTGAATACTGGATGAAGTCAGGTTCAAAATTCATTTCGTTTCATTTTTTTGACATATTAGAGTCAAAGGGTTTTACAGAGGAGATTTGGATATCTCTTTTTAACACTAAACATAAACATAAACATAAATCAGAAAATAGTGTCAACAGCCAGAAAAATAAATACATTTTCACAATTTTTTAGGAATAAAAAGATTTACTTAAAAGTGTATTTTTCTTTCCACTAGTTTTTTTTTCGCAGATATTACTCCAGTCTTGAGTGCCATATTATCCTTCGGAAATCATTCTAATATGCTGATTTGGTACTCAAGAAACATTTCTTATCATTATCAGTGTTGTACTGCTTAATATGTTTGTGCAATCTGTGATACATTTTGTTTTTTCTAGGATTCAATGACGAATTGAAGTTCAAAGGAACATTTATTTTAAATATATATATTGTAACATTATAATTTTTTCTCACTTTTAAACAATTTAATGTATTAATTAGTATAATTTTTTTTAACCATAGTGTATATAAACATCACCATGAACTTCAGTTGCATTGTAGTGGGTAAAAAGTGTTATGGGATGTGAAAATGATGGGCAACATTTATTTTATTTATTTTTTTTTGAAGTTGCATTGAAAATATACTTAGCTCAAAAAAAAAAAAAAAAAAAAAAGAAGAAGAAGAAGAAGAAGAAGGGCCATGTGTCCTAGCTTCTGTGCATGTGCTAGAAAGATCAGTGGCTGTTTCAGATGCTTTAATCTGTCAAATGAATGAACATTGATTTGTGCCATAATTGTGTGATTCAGTGTTTGTGCAAATAAGATATGGTGACAGTTTTGTCACATCACTTTCTCTGAGCTTTTGCGAACAAAATGTATAATTATGCGAAAATTTGTCATGAGGTGATAAAATGAACATTGATTCATTTGTTTAATATCTGTTCTCCCGTGAGTGTTGACTGCTCTAAAGTGACAATACAGCACAGATCTCATATACAGAATTATATAGTGCACTCTGCTCAGACGGCATACAGTAAGTGTTAATAGCTGCATGTCACATCCACCTGGGTTCAAATGCTTGTTTGTTTGGCACTCTGTCACTTTGAATTGCTAGCAAGTGGCACCAATGCACACTGGCACAATGCCCTCAGGGGTGTAATAGTTTCTCTCACTCACTCTCTCACTCAAACTCACCCATCACAATTATCATGCCACAACCACTCAGTGCTTATTGGAGGTCATCTCAGAATGACAGCTGTCACTGCTTTCTGATTACCCCCACCTGGGAGAGAATTAAAGACAAATAAACCAGCGGTAAATGGTGTGCGCGTGTTTGTGTTTGACGTGTCTACCCAACAGCCTCTCATTTCCTCACGTCTTTCCAACACAGTGTAGGCATCCCAGCTGACTGTACAGCACCAGAGGAAGGTAATAATGTTATTACCTGAATCTCAACATCGGCCTTAGCTAACAAACCAACTATTTTAAAGTTAATGCCAATATATTTACAGATTATCTCGAAAGATAAATTCACACTGACCATTTTATAAGACAAGTGCCAAACCATTTTATAAGACAAGATAGCATCAACACCAACAGCCCTGAACAGCTTCAGAAATGTGCACTGCACTGCACTGCAAATAATGCCAAACCATCATATCCCACAAAATAATGTTGCTGTAGTACAACTAGAAGAGAATGACACCAGCAACATCAATGGTCAGTTCTCAAGCAAAATAATATGCAAGACAAAATACCGTATTATCTAATTTTCAAAGTTTTTTTTTTTTTTAAATGAAATGATTAGCTTTTATTTGTCTTTGTAAAAGTAAAATAAATTTTTTGAAGTTTTCTTTGGAATTTTTTCTCTCTCTCTGTATTGGAATATGAGGGAAACAAGTTCATTTCAAATGTATTTTGTATAGCACGTTTCATTATAACTATTGTAATAAAGCAGCTTCACAGAAAAAAAGTCAGACAACTAGCTAAGCCATATCCAGACAGTGATGAGTAATGAGTCCTTAAAATATTAATAAAAAAGATAAATAAATAAATAAAATTAAATAAGCTTTTCTAATAATAATATGTATTGATATGTTCATTATAGCCATTTAAAAACGTAAGGCAATAGAACTGAACACACACAAAAACATCACTTCTGAATTATAAAATGGTAAAAGAAATAAAAGACATCAAAGATACCCAAAGCATACTTTGTTTTTAAATTAAGTAGTGTGGGCCATTTTTAGAATGGGTGCAATTCCAGAAAATGGCTGCAGACAGAGATGTGGATCAAATGTGTGAGACTTTTGTGACTCAGAAAAATCTAAATGATTAGATACTTTTGTGGCTCATTACTTCATAATACATGTCTGTTTTTTTTTATAGCCTGGTCTCATTGTTAATACGTAGGTATTAATCAGTAACTTTCAAAGACACAAAACGTACATTTTTGTATGTTTGGATAGGTGCTGTAACGTACAACAATTGACGTATTGTCAGAATTCAAATGTAGCATTATTATGTTTTTACAGCGAAAAAACGTAAAATATTTACGAATCTTTCATGTCATAGAGATATATGTATAATTTCCAATTTATCATTTTTATAGATAAATAAGATCCCTAAATCCCACCCCAAATCTAAATATACAAATTTTATACATAATATTAAAAGAATAAAACATAATGGGCAGAAATGTGTAGGAAAATGACAATTTTAGTAACAATATAGCATTAAAACGATATTTTGAGCCGCTAAACCTACCCATAAACATTTCTTAAAACTACGTACTGTTAAAGAATAACAGAAAAACAAGGGTAATCACAATAACTTATTTATTGCGAAAATGCCAAAAGTGATACCAAAAGTAGTTCAAATATTGATGAGTCGCTGTCCTTTCTGGTTTGTAGTTTATGGGTTACAGAGCAGAATTTAAGTTATTAATCCATGAAAATATGAATCCGGTGTCTGTCCGTGAAGGCGCGCACTCATTTCAAATGTCAATTCACTGAAACACGTCGCAATCTGTGACGAAGCAGGTGAGAGAGCCAATGAGCGTTCGATATCAGTGCCGTAAACCATGTCGTAACGCTTCTCGAGGGCGCAACTTTCAAATTTGAATCATAACGAGCGCTGGCTTTGACCGTCGCTGCTGAAAATGAAGATCGCCGGATAAAGGGTTGAATTTGGATCTGCGCCTTGCATACATATGGATTCTAAAAGTACAGCGAACAAGTGAGATTGTTTAATGTTTTAAAATGTACTTTTGTTTAACATTATGTAATCCTCCGAAAGGAGTTTGCAGCACAAGTCACGAACAGAAATGTTATTTCATATTAAGTAGATGAATAAACTGCATTTAATAAATGTGACTAAAACATGTATTGATGTGACAATTTAATACAACATAATCAATACACATTCACACTTAATAATTTACGTTTTATTGCTGTCAATACATAAGTATTTTACATTTTAGTGCTATAAATACGTCAATATTGTACGTTTTTGTGTGTATGCAAACGTAACTAAATGTACATGTGGTAGAACCGCACTTTAAGTAAAAATACACGAGATCACATTGTTTTTTTAACTGAATTGAATAAGTTATGGTTTCTCTGTGATAAATAAGATGTGGTAATAAGGTGCCGTTTATGTAACTATGGTGTATATTTTATTCATATCCATCATTGCATCGCAAGATAGTCTGATGGTTATTATCTTTTCCCCTTTTAAAATTTTGTAATATTTTCTTAGCATATACATAATTAAGAACCTCTGATCCACATGTTGACCGGCCATCTTGGAGTCCCAGTGCTCCCTATTCCAAGTCCATCCCTAGCTAGGTCAAATATCAAACCATTCAGCATCAGCTCTCTTAGGTGAGTCCATGCAGCAATGAATGGGGATTTCACCAGAAATGGGGTCCACTTCATGGTTAACATGTGTCTCGGTCATTTAGCATGCGAGGCAGGTATCATGCCATGATGACTTTTAACCCCAGAGGAGGGAACTTGACGGCATACCTCAGGGGAGAGCCACATGGTAATGGTAATTTCGGTGTGAAATGTAGTCCCTGGTAGAAAGGTCAAGGTATCAGCATAAGCCCCCTTGAGCCAGGCTTAAAGCCTTTTCAGGACCGCCGGTACAAGACTGACCCCCATTCTCCTCTGCAGATCCTCCAGATATCCCTACACCTTCCAAACCCTCAGAGAGAGAGTCTGAAAGCTGTGGAGCGCCGTGTCGGAGAGAGGAGGGGGCCTGGTGAAATGAGGAAAACATTGAAGGATCGCTCCACATCCCAATGAGAGAATTTGGTGTGGAAGTGAGTTTGTGTATGCAAGTGATCGATACCAGCAACCCATCTCGCTCATCTCGAACACACGCGAACGCACCCAGGGTGCAACAGTGCTGTCTCACTCTGCCTCGTAATGAGTGTGTAGGCTCAACACTGGCAGATGGGAGAAATGCCACCGTTGCAGAGCGTGTCACTCAGCTGTGATAAGATGTATTAGAGAGGAACCGCTCCTTAAATCATGAGAGTATAAGCATATGTTGTTTGTGCTACTTTGTTTGCTTCTGGCTGGATTTTTTTTTTCTGCCTGTTTTATTTGTGAACTTGCTGTGATGTGGCGGGTCTTCAACAGCTGGCTCAGTCAAAGATGTTTAATCTGAGTAAATTTATGGGAAAAAGGATTCAGAATTGGAGACGAAACATTAAAAATTGCTAAAAGAGCTGTGAAGTGATGTGCTGCTGTAGGTTGGTAGACTAACATAACAAATATCAGTCAGAAAGCAAAGCTATTTGTCTATCACTTCCCACATAACTTGTTATAGCTCTAGATGAAAGTTTGTGAGGAGCATGTAAATCTAATCCTGTCAATCAACACAAGGACATACATTGGCGTTAAAAAGTTTGGGGTTAGAAGGATTTTTTAAAGTGTTTTTGAGAGAAGTCTCTTATGCTCACCAAAGCTGTGTTTAACAGTAATAATATGAAATATTAATACAATTTAAAATAAATGTTTTCTATTTTAATGTATTTTGAAAATGTAATTTATTCCTGTGATGGTAAAGCTGAGTTTTCAGCATCATCACTCCAGTCTTCATTGTCACATGATCCTTCAGAAATCATTCTAATATGCTAATTTGCTGCTTTTTACATTTCTTCATATCATAAATGTTAAAGAAAAAAAAAAAAAAAAGTTGAGCTGCTAAATAATTTGGTGGAAATCATGATATATATGTTAAGGGTTAGTTTACCCAAAAATGAAAATTATGTAATTTACACCCATAAGTTAATACAAATTAAGATATCTTTGATGAAATCCGATGGCTCAGTGAGGCCTCTATTGCCAGCAATGTCACTGAACCTCTCAAGATCCAGTAAGGTACTCAAAACATATTTAAAACAGTTTATGTGAGTACAGTGGTTCTATCTTAATGTTATAAAGTGACAAGAATACTTTTTGTGCACCAAAAAAACAAAAAACACGACTTTTCAACAATATCTAGTGATGACCGATTTCAAAACACTGCTTCGAAGCTTTTTCTTGTTTCGAATCAGTGGTTCGGAGCGCCAGAGTCACATGATTTCAACAGTTTGGCAGTTTGATATGCGATCCTAACAACTAATTAGAAACAAAAGATTAGTAAATCTTCATGAAGCAGTGTTTTGAAATCGGCCATCAGTAGATATTGTTGAAGTCGATATTTTGTTTTTTTTCGCGCAGAAAAAGTATTCTCGTCACTTTATACTATTAAGGTAGAACCACTGTAGTCACATGAACTGTTTAAATTATGCTTTGAGTACCTTTCTGGAACTTGTTCAGTGACATTGCTGGCAACTGAGCCATCGGATTTCATCAAAAATATCTAAATTTGTGTTCCGAAGATGAACAAAGGGCTTACGGGTGTAGAACGACATGGGTGAACCCTTTAAGTATTCTTTGATGAACTGAAAGATCAAAAGAACAACATTTATAGTACTTGAAACAGAAAACTTTTGTAACATTATAAATGTCTTTACTGTCACTTCTGATCAATTTAATACATCCCTGGTGAATAAAAGTATTAATTTCTTTCTTTCAAACTTTGAATACCAGTATATACACAACCACTGAAAAATGAATAAACATAATTCTGTATTTTCCCCCATTTATTTATACTGTCTTTATTAATTAAGTACTACAAAGAGAGAATATGTCTCTTATAGGCAAGCAATATGTTTAACTCTATCTCATTCAAAGATCATACGGAAATGTTGTGATTTATGATCTCTGATTCAGTTTTAGATCGAAAGATCTGTTGAATCCAGATACAGTGGTTCCAAAAAGTATTTAGACACTTAAGCAACAGCCAAAAATGAATTTCATTGATGTCATTCGGAGTAACCAATATAAATGGACCATTTTGGATAAAGTCATGCGGTCAGTATCATGTGACATCATGCAGACACCTGCAAAGGACCACATAGTTATGAAGCAAAATAACTAACTCTCTCTTAATTTGAAAAATTCACGTTTTCACATGCTCATACGCATGTCCCGAAACATCAGGTAATTCGGTAAAACTGCTATAAAACATGGAAAATGTTGTAATACTTTAAAAACTTGTACTAAACATAAAATGTTTGATTGTCCTGTTAGCTAGATATCAGCCTGTTAGCATTGTTTGAAAATATTGTCATTCGGTATTACCAACATTTTGGTTAAACTGAAATACTTTTTTAGTGATACATTTTGTCCATCTTGTAAAAAATGACAAAAGCAGTGTTAATTGATTATAAAAACCACAATCTCCTTCTTAACACTTAATAAAACTTCAAAATGAATTATATCTCCATTATGTTTTTTGTTGTTGTTGTTGTTTTTTTACACTTTTAAAAACCTTATTCTTCAATAACCCATACATGTAAAAATGTAGATAAAAATGTCATTATTTCTGGTTATGAAACATTAGTTGCTCATGTTTGTAGTTAATGTGATGTAATGACAGCTGTGGTTACTCTGCCAGGACACCTGTGTGAAGAAATGACTTCAATTATCCACTGCAGAATGACCTTGGGACCAGATGATTAAAAATAATAGTTATTAAGTTAGTATGAGAAAAGCTCTAGCAGCATTTGCATGCAGATGCCACAGTCAAATGCAATAACATTCATACATTCTTAAGTATTCAAATACTTTTTTAGGGTCATTGTATATTTCATTGTATGTTGTCACACCTGTGTGTACTGTATTCCTAACAAACTGCTTATCGATTACTCAAAAGTGCCAGTGTTTCAACAGAGGGAGAGTTAGACGGAAAACAAGGGAGGGGGAATGACGGGAAGAGATAACTATTAATTTCCCCTCAATCGCTCCATTAGTTAATCATTTCTACTTGAAGGAAGCAGCACTGTATAACAAGAGCTTTAATTACAGAGAAACATATGTGCCCCTATTTGGCAAGAGCCACTCACAGGGAAAGAGAGAGAGAGAGAACAAGAGAGAGTGAAAAGGGGGCAGAGAGACACTGGGATAGTTTTACAGAGAAGTGCAATTTAAAAGCTGTAAAGTTGGGAGGCTGGGCCCATCTAAACTGTGTTTTTATTATAAAAACAGTGTCAGGGCTAATTTCCCCCACAGACAGCATTTAACAATGAGCGATGCAGCAGGTTTTAGGAGGCTGCCACGAAACACGATCCCAGGAGCATTAAGCATATTTTCAAACATGTGGGAATGCTTTCGTTCTGACATAAAAGCTGACCTATTCCCAAGCGGGAAGCCTAGCTACCATCAAATAATGTTCGTTTTGACAACTCTCTGCACTGTTTTGTCCAGAATTAACCTTGAGACAACCCTGCATCTTTGAAGCTTGGGCTCTGATGTGAGGAAAAAACCTGGTCGAGGCCAATAACGCTGACGATCACGGCAGCATTATTGAAAAATGGCAAGTGAGCTCGAATTTTGACCCTGGTGAGGTGATTGCCACAAATTGTGAAGAGATTTGAACTCTACTTGAACCTCGGTCATTAAGTGGAGAAAGAATGGTGACATTACAGCAGTGTGTACATTGTAATCATTACAATCACAGAGCCACAGTGGCTATAGTGTATGACAAGGGGTTCCCGAAGAGTTTAATGCAGCGAACGCACAAGGAGGACACATGCGGTGTGCAAAAGAGCAGCCCATCTACAACATGCCTATCAAAACAAGCCAGGAAGCATTCGATAAAGCAGGCAAGATGGAACGAAACACCTCGGAAAAGCAAAATGTCGATGGGCGGTGGATCAATGGGACACTTGTAATGGATGGCGATGGATTGCACGGTTTAATATTACATCTAGCAGGTCGAGCATTACAATATCTCTTCCGAATAAATGTTAACCTATAATCCCTCTGCTAAGAACACCTGCTTTGTTTGTCCTCGCAGCCATCGATTCCACTTTATTGAATTCTCAAACACAGTGCACCTAGATTGATCACCACTAATTAAACGTTCTCAGAACGTTCCCTTTCATGTTTCTCAGCTCGCCCCTTCATATCTGAATGTTAATTTGCAAACCATCTGATACCGTAAGCTCCGGTTGGGTAATGCATTTCGATGTAATGTGCTTATTTTCTTCTTTTGATTTTGCCAGGGCAAATCGGTGGGCTTGACCTGTTCTCTCGACCTCTAACCCTTGACCCTGACACATCTGACCAGGCTCCACTCCAGGGGCGGCAAATTAATACAGGGGCCACAGATTGTTAATTGTCGAAAAGATTGGCTAACTGATTCATCACCTCAGTCATGGCCAATGCTTTAGTTTGACCCCTCTGAGATCCCATAGGGCATCTGTAAGCAACCCCAGCTGCGCTCTCGCCCATAGCCGATGTTTGCAGCGTAATTATTCAGTATCGGCCCACTTATTAATCAAGTCAATGCTCCGCATTTTAAATGGAAATTGCAGGATTAATACAAGCATTCATTTTGTCTGGGCGAGATCGTGATGGCTTTAGCTCTGCTAATCAAATTGGAATAAAAAAGCAAGCTGAGAGGAGGCGATGATTAAATTAGGAGAGGCACTTGGGCCACCCACACACACTTACACGTTGCGCTGCACGTTGCAAGCAGGGCCCAACCCTAAACCACCAACGCCACAAAATGAGCACTGCATGTAAATTATGAGACCTTTTAACACTGAAGTGAATATATAGTCACACATGTTTATGGTCAATGGTTAATAAGTCTTTAGACCATTAATATCTATGGATGTAAGCAGTGGAAATATTCAACTTTATACTTTTCAAAATTACACTATGTTTGTTCTAATCCTAAAAGGACTTTGAGTTTCTGTACATATCTTTGAAGGTATACAGCACAACAAAGTCAAGATAGGAATATAAACATGCAAGAAACACCAGAAACACTGTTTAGAGTTATAAATAGTCATAAGGAGTGATAATAAATAGACAGTATATGGGTTTATTTAGCATTATGATTAAAGCATGTGTGACCCTGGACCACAAAACCAGTCATAAGTCACACGGGTATATTTGTAGCAATAGCCAACAATACATTGTATGGGACAAAATGATCGATTTTTCTTTTATGCCAAAAATCATTAGGATATTAAGTAAAGATCATGTTCTATGAAGATATTTTGTAAATTTTCTACTGTAAATATATCAAAAAATTATTGTTGTGAGTGGATATGCATTGCTAAGGACTTTAAAGGCGATTTTCTCAATATTTTTTTTTTATTTTATTTATTTATTTTTTTGCACCCTCAGATTCCACATTTTCAAATAGTTGTATCTCGGACAAATATTGTCCTATCCTAAAAAACCATACATAATGGAAATGTTTATATTATGTTTAAATTTAACATAAATTTATGTTTAAATTAACCCTTATGACTGATTTTGTGGTCCAGGGTCACATATGACAAGAATTAAGATTTGAAGTGGAAAAATTAATGTTGTTAGCAAACAATTGTGTAGGATAGGAACTACTTCCTCTTGGGCTCACCTGAACACAAACAGAAAGTGACAGGAAGTCATGAAAGAGAAACTAGTTATTTCAAATGAAACAATGACAAATGCGATATTTAGTTTTTTTTAATTAACAGTTAGAATTAAAAAAAAAAAGTTCATTTTCTGTAATTGGTCTCAAACGATAAACAAAAGCTGAATATCTTACTAATTGGCTAGGTACAAATGTAATGCTTGCAAAAATGTTCCATTTAGTCAACTGGTATCAATACAGTGAAAACGACCTTGGTAGTATGTGGTTTGGGACTGAAAAGAAAAGAATTATCACCCTTCCTTTTACAGACAGAATAGTATCATAAGTCTTGTGATTAATTAGTTTATGAACAGGTGGGCATGTCTAGCATCTGTGCTTTTCTTATTATTCACCATTGCCAGCTTCCTTCCCTTAATTCCCTCTTCACACACACACACACACCACCGATTGATGGACAGATCAGATCAGACAGAGCTGACAATAGTGTCCTATCTGGTGTTTGGAGGTGTTGTTTGTTCAGAATGACATGTAAAGCGTTCTCTCCATATGAGTTGCCTTCAGTGCTGATAGGTGATAGCAGGGCTGCCACATCCACAGTCTTGCTCCGATTAGCATCAGGTCGCGCTGAGGTGTTTCCTCAAAGTCTGTCATTTCCTGTCATTTGTTTGTCAAGCCCTGGCATGCCGACCCCTTCACCACGAGTGTTTGTTCTAGGGAATGCGCAGTGGCACATTTTTTTCTTCTTCTTTTCACCTGCCCTCCTCCGGGTTGGATTTTCTCGGCTTGATATGGTCTTGACACTCTTTGACAGTATGTAGATTTGCTGCTGAAAGTAAAAGGGATTAGAAAATACATGTGCTGCTGAAAATATTGTGAGTAACTTTAAAATCACTGAATACTGATTCCCCCAATACAATTATTTTAATATCAATTATTTCATGCCATTACAAACACATATGTTAAATGAAAATGGCTCCAAATCAACAAAATATGAAAGTATTATGAAAGTGGTACATATATTACACTTTTATGTATAACAAAAGACCAAAATTACATTGATAACAATTCATTATCATATCAAATACACTACTGTTCAAAAGTCAGTAAGATTTTTTTTAAAGAAATTAATACTTTTATTAATCAAGGATACATTAAATTTATAACTGGCAGAAAAGACTTTTATAAAGCTACAACATTATTATTTCAGATACTGTTCTGTTAAATTTTCTGCTCATTAAATAATCCTGAAGGAAAACGTATCACAGATTTTACAAATATATTAAGCAGCACAACTGTTAATAATAAGAAATGTGAAAAATCACCTTTGCCATCACAGGAATAAAAATAATTATTTTTAAAACACATTTAAATAGTGTTATTTTAAATTGTAATAATATTTCAAAATAATATTATTACTATTTTACTGTATTTTTGATTAAATACATGCACAACTGATAAGTGCAAGAGATCTTTCAAAAACATTCCAAAAAAAAAAAAAAACATCTTACAGACCCCAAATGTTTGAACGGCAGTATATGTAATATGCAAAATGTAATTTTTGGGTATCTAATCTTTTATGGCATTACATAAATACTGGATGAAGAACTGCAATTTTGTTTCAATGAGTCTTGTAGATTGACGTTAAAAATGACCTTTTTTTTTGTTTCTAAAAGAGCACTGATTCTTTCATGAAGACAGCCAAATGAAACTCACAGGGGAGAGAATTAATGACATTAAACCAATCACTAAAAAATGCAGCCTGTAGAGGTTCAAGTTTGATAAACGTGGGAATTTCTCAACTTGTGGTGCTTTCCTGTCTGTGAAAACTCTGGGGCCGTATATAAAAAATAGATGAGCGCTGAGTTTTTGTCTTGTATATAACAGTCCTCCCATATTTTTGTACTGATAAACAGTTATCTCAAGACTGTAGGCTACATAAATCATCCGTGCTCTGTTTAGACACTGTGCATTTTGGCAGTTCAATGAAGTAAACTGTGTACCTCTGAGATGATTGAAGGATGCATCATACTCGTGGAACAATATTCCAATTTCTTTTAAAAGCTGATATCCGTTTCTAATGTGCTGTTTCTGACTGAAAGCAGATCCAATGTGTTCATCAAGGTTATGCACTGACAACATATACATGGCAACGTTACAATGGTAATATCTTCCACATTCATTGTATTTCTGCTTCTGACTTGCTGATGTTCTTGACAAACTATAAACTTCTAACCATTAAATACAGTGGGTCAAGCGTTTCCTGGCTTTTTTCATTA
The DNA here is from genome assembly GCA_037101425.1 of Elopichthys bambusa. NCBI lineage: Eukaryota > Metazoa > Chordata > Actinopteri > Cypriniformes > Xenocyprididae > Elopichthys > Elopichthys bambusa. Next base: position 15,219,623 of record CM074434.1, read on the forward strand.
TTTTCCGTTTACCTCAGATGTTGGTCAGATGCTTTAATTGGACCTGTGTTATTTATATAGGCATTGAAATGGAAATGCGAGAAACAAATCACATAAGGTCGTAATCTTCATAGACTGACTAGACCTGCTTTCATTCATTACATTACATCACATTAATATAAGAATAAATCAAGAGTGTGATAAATTAGAATGTCTTTCTTTTTTACAGCAAAAAATGTCACAATTTCCTTTACATTATTAAAGGTTCACACTTCTTTATCTGAGAGTATTGGCTTTATACTCTGTTTGTTTATGACACAAAGATATGGCATCAGAACACCTGGACTGTAGCGCATTAATTGTATGGACTATATTTTTTGTGCTTTTGGATGCTTGACAGTTTCAACCATCATCCTCTCATCCTTCATGCATCTTTTGAGTTTCACAGCAGAATAAAATATAAGCGTGTTTGAAAAGGTACCAAAAAAAAACTGTACCAAAAAAAAACATTTTGGAGGATTATTATAGTATATTACAGGAATATACTATTTCAGTCTTTCTACTTAAAAATTCCACATTTAATTCAATGTGCTGTTTCATTGTAAATATTTGTGACATTTACAATCAATTTTTGAGTGAAAATTGTAAATCCTACACCACTTTTTTTTTTCTTCCAGTGTTAGTTAGTTAGTTAGTTAGAACATTCCATTTTTGGATGTAAAAATACAAAGAACATTTTAATGAATATGTACCACGAATAAAATCAATCAATCAATCAATCAATCAATAAAAAGCATTGCAGGAGGAATATTAAAGGGATAGAAATTACATTTGCAAAGCATTTTTATTGATTGATTAATCGAAGTTTCCAAAAAAAAAAAAAAAAAAAGGATTAACTGAAGGAAATTTTCATTTAGAAATATTTTCTATATTTTCATTATTTCTAGTTAAGAAAAACATGTTCAATCATTCAATCAATCAATCAATAAATCAATTAACAAACAAACTCCTTGTTAAGTTGCTACTGTTTCTTTTTCTTGTTTTTAGCATCTACTAAATTAAAATTTTGAAGAAAAAAAATCAACATTACTAAGTGTCTGGATGTAGCATCTTTGGAAAATCCCAAAAATATTTCTAACAAACAGAAAATTACTTCAAAATGTAGCACAGCCATGAAACAGCACAGCCCACTTTCCCTGATGAATAATGTCATTAAAGTCAAGCTATCAGTGGACATGAGTGAAGAGATGCTACAACAGCCCAGCTCACCATACAAACAAAGAAAGAGAGAGAGAGAGAGAGAGAGAGAGAGGGAGAGAGAGAGAGAGAGAGGGAGAGGGAGAGAGAGAGAAAGAAGGAGAGAAAGAGAAAAGTTTTGATTAATGTCAAGGACATCCTGCATGACTCTTCCGTCTAAAGACATTCATCACTCTCGATGTTGATCCTCCCTCGTCTGTCCACTCCACTCTTCCGGGATGGAAGCAGCAAGGAGCTTGTGCTAACAGAGATATAACACTCGGCTTATGTGGTCAGTCAGCACATAGCCCATGCCAAAGCAACTAAAATATATGATGCCCAAGTTTAAAAATGCTAACAGTTGAAAGAAAAGGGCCAAGCCTAATATGCTAAACAATAAGCTTTTAATTGTCTTAGCCACAAATCATTGGTCAGGAAATTAGCAAAATTTAAGCAAATGCACTACTTAAAAAGCTACTGCTGTCTCAGAAAAACATCAAAGACAGAATTAAGTTTTTGGCTGAATATGGGAAGTTGTGCGTGGAGTGATGAATCACAATGAAACGCGAGTTGCATGGTGATTCTCCAGAGCAGTATCTTTGAAAATCTGGTGAGAAATATAAAAATAAATGCATCTCTACCACAGTGACGCATGTAGAGAGAGGTGTCATTGTGTGTGGAGTCTTTTTAGCTGCTGGTATTGGTGAGCTACTTCACTGTCAAAAGTCATTTACTGCTTTGGAGCACAGGAGAATATTGCAGAATGGCTTACTTCCCACAAATGAAAAGATGTTTTCTAAAGAGTAATGATCAGATGATCAATGCTCCTGCCCAAACCGCAAAGACAACCAAGAAGTGGCTTGAGAACAAGTCCAACAGGCTCATGTTTTGGCCTTGGTCAGAGTCCAGATTTTAACCCCATAGTGAATATTTGGTCTCACATTATACTCAAACTAGCTGAGAGACATTTTCAATTACTCATGAACTATTTAAAGCCATTAACATTGAGTGGAATAACATCGGCTCTTCTTCCTCTAAAAAGCTGTCTGCAAGGTTACCCACAAGGCATAAGCATTTAAAGAAAACAAAGGGGAAGGTTATTCCACATTCCAGTTATTTTATTTATAGTATTTGTGCAGTTCTTGCTAATTTCCTGACCAGTGATTTGTGATTAAAATGGTTAAGACGATTAAAAGACCATTAAATATTTTTTAATAGCACATTTTTTTAAGATTTGAGAAGCAGAAATTCACCAAACAGCCTGCATTTATTATAACTGAAATATATCAGGTTCTATATTAAAACAACACCAAAACACAAGATAGTCCATCCTGCAACTACACCAAAACTCATTTGCATTATGCCTAGCTACACTTCGTAAACATGAGTCATAAAAGTTCATCTACTCAACACAATAATAAAAAAACAATACATACCAAATAGTGAAAAAATATGTAACCTAGATCTGTAACATATTGAAGTGTACCAAAGACTGTAGTCACCATTAACATAGTTGAAGGCAGTGGGTCTCCGAGTGATAGTCATTTATAAATACAATTATGTTTCAAGTTCTGTTTTGTGTAATAATGTGTTAAATATGAATTTTCAGGGCACTTCCCTTTAAAAACACATTTAAATAGATTTCCTTGAAATACTTTCAAGTTACGTTTCACCCCAAAACCTATACATACCAGCATAAACGCTCCTGAAAAATTATTTGTTATTAAAGTGTCTACGTTTACAAACCACTGTTAATTTTAACAGAAAAACAATGTGGGATTTGGCATGACAGAAAGCACACAAAGAGTGCTCACTTTATAATCACTAAAAACCTGTCACTCATCTTAAGTTCATTGCGTAGTTCATTCCTCACAAATTTTCGTTATAATCAACGAAGCTGACAGCACAGTGAATCTCTTAATTACATAATTGTTTGTTATAATAAGAGGATTTGCGAGAGTGCAGAACTCAGAATCCACTCACCGCTCAAAACGTTTTTTTTACATGCTAACTTAAACACCTTTGATTGGCTGTTGCGTTCAAGAGATAAACAGATATGTTTGTGATTGGCTACATTGCTCAACGTTGCAAAACCACATTGTAAATAGAAACCTTTGACGTTCTCCAGAGCGCAAACACAGATATGCACTGGATTGTTTGCCAAACACTGCCAAAAGAAAATTACAATGAAAACTGATTCTAGACCAGCAGTTATGGGCAGCTTTTCCCTCCAAAAGCAACCAGAAGCAGCAGCAGGCAGTGGTTTGAGAGAGAAAATTGCTTGCTAGTCTCAAGTCTGTGGCCAGGAGAAGGCTATAAGCCTAGCCTAGCCCAGCCAAGTTTCAGAAGATAATGTGTTGTTTAAAGTTACTATTGTAGAGATAAGTATTCCTGTGAGTTAAATGCTGCTGAAGACGTTTCATTATGGACTATGTGAATGGCTAAATCCACAGAAATAACGTTTTTTTTGCTCTCAATAGTAAGTTCGCTGAATGACCAGTTAGCACTGCCCTCCAATGCCACCCCCTTGGCATTGGGCCTGCCCTAACCTAAGAGTCTACTAATACTCTAATGAGAGTTAGTTGACAAGTTGTTGCAAATTAATGAGTGTTAGTTGCCATGTAGTTGCAAAGTTATAGTTAGTAGAATATCTAAAGTGGACTATCGAAAACAAAGTGTAACCAGAGATTTTACATAACATATTCAATGCGGCTATGTATTATAGAATATTTGAAAGCTTTAAAGGTTTGGAAGCACATTATAAATTTCAGTTTCCATGTCCTAAGTTTCATATATCACTTAATGTGCCTTAATACACCTTTTGTAAATTGGGCTATCAATGTTTTTGTTAACAAGAAGAGAGGGCACAAGAAACATGACTTTCCTTGCTCTACATTGAACAATCCAGCGAGGGCTCTGTGTCATTAATTTCTCATATTTTCATTATACCTCTCTTCATGCAGAGAATAATAAATAGACTATAAGTACATGGAGGTGAAAATATTAACACACTCACATAAACAGACGCAATTGCTCCCCTTGACTTCCTGAGAAATGTTACATGCTGGGAATCCTAAAAAGAAGTGCTGAGAATGCAATACTGTCAGAGTTTACAGAGGTTTAATACAAGCATCTGTTCTAATGAGGGGGGACTGGGAGGACACCAGAGTCTATGGGAAAAGCAGGACACTTCAATGTGCTTATAAAGTTTGATCTAAGGGCAAGAGACTTCCTGTTAATGTAAGCAATCTTCCACTGTTATTACTAAAGCCACTCTGGACATCCACTCAGGGGCTGAGACACGCAACATTATATATCGGCCAGAGGTCAAGAGTAAAACATATTGTCCCAAAAGAAGGAGAAGGGGGGAAAAGTAAATATGGAATAAGGCAAGCAATTTAAAATGACAAAACATTTATATATCCATACAAAACTATTATATATCTAAAGGATAAATAAAATACTTGGTTACAGACAATGTATACAGTATCTCACAGAAGTGAGTACACCTCTCACATTTTTGTAAATATTTCATTATATCTTTTCATGTGATAACACAGCTTGTATAACAGTGTAAATTTGCTGTACCCTCAAAATAACTCAACACACAGCCATTAATGTCTAAACCGCTGGCCACAAAAGTGAGTACATCCCTAAGATTGGGCCCAATTAGACATTTTCTCTCCCGGTGTCATGTGACTTGTTAGTGTGTGAATGGGGAGCAGGTGTGTTAAATGTGGTGTTATCACTCTCACTCTCTCATACTGGTCACTGAAAGTTCAACATGGCACCTCATGGCAAAGAACTCTCTGAGGATCTGAAAATAATTGTTGCTGTACATGAAGATGGCGTAGGTTCTAAGAAGATTGCCAAGACTCTGAAACTGAGCTGCAGCACGGTAGCCAAGACCATACAGCGGTTTAACAGGACAGGTTCCACTAAGAACAGGTCTCGCCATGGTCGACCAAAGAAGTTGAGTGCACGTGCTCAACGTCATATCCAGAGGTTGTGTTTGGGAAATAGACATATGAGTGTTGCCAGCATTTCTGCAGAGGTAGAGTGAGTGGGGGTCAGCCTGTCAGTGCTCAGACCATACGCCGCACACTGCATCAAATTGGTCTGCATGGCCGTCACAGAAGGAAGCCTCTTCTAAAGATGATTCACAAGAAAGCCCGCAAACATTTTGCTGAAGACAAGCAGACTAAGGAACCATGTCCTGTGGTCTGATGAGACCAAGATAAATTTATTTGGTTCAGATGGTGTCAAGTGTCTGTGGCGGCAACCAGGTGAGGAGTACAAAGACAAGTGTGTCTTGCCTACAGTCAAGCATGGTGGTGGGAGTGTAATGGTCTGGGACTGCATGAGTGCTGCTGGCACTGGGGAGCTACAGTTCATTGAGGGAACCATGAATGCCAACAGAGCATGATCCCCTCCCTTAGGAGACTGGGCCGCAGGGCAGTATTCCAACATGATAACGACCCCAAACACACCTCCAAGACGACCACTGCCTTGCTAAAGAAGCCGAGGGTAAAAGTGATGGACTGGTCAAGAATGGCCAAATATTGCCCAATTTGGACATTTTCACTTAGAGGTGTACTCACTTTTGCGGCCAGCGGTTTAGACATTAATGGCTGTGTGTTGAGTTATTTTGAAGGGACAGCAAATTTACACTGTTATACAAGCTGTACACTCACTACTTTACATTGTAGCAAAGTGTCATTTCTTCAGTGTTGTCACATAAAAAGATATAATAAAATATTTACAAAAATGTGAGGGGTGTGTTCACTTCTGTGTGTGTGTGTGTGTGTGTCCCTCTAAGTTTCTCTTAAGAGGCAGAATGGATCAGTCAGCATGCAAAATAAAAGCACTGAGAGAGAGAAAGTGTGTAGGCAAAAAAACAACAAAAATGTGAATAAAAGCAAACTAACACTTAAAAAAAACTGAAGCGATTAATTCAAATCCCACTGTAAGTGTTCAGAGTCAATCAGAACATATGACACTCAAACTCCAGACAGAACCTACCATTATAAACAAAACACCTGATACAAAGCTTCATATTTAATGTGCTCGGTCTCTTAAACATCTAACGTGTGTCTTAAGATGTCAGATATGAAAGGAGCATGACAAGGTGACCTCGTTACAAAAACAAGTGTCAGAACTCAAAGTGTGTCACACTGGAGTTCACGACATTTGGTTTCATGTATAATTCAGAGCAGTGCAAGATACAAAATTATTTCATAGAAATCCCAAGGAAAAAAGCTTGATGAATAAATCCCTCAACTGCCTTCCAAAGCTCATAATTAAAAGAGAATATTATAATTAAGAGAATACAAACAGCTTCAGATCAAAAGGTCTTTTCCTTCTGGTTACGAAAACTACAGAAACAGGATTTATCAACATAGCTGCAAGTCAGTTGACTGGTACCAATGCATAAGTGTATAATTTTGAGGCATATTTAGGCTTATGCAATGTTACAAAACTTCACTAGTAGGACTTCTAATAAGATTCTACTAATTTTACTAGCATTACTAGTAAGATTGTTGCTTCTAATTAAATGTAAATTTAATTGCCTTTTGGTTAAGAGTGTGTACATAGATCTGTGTATGTGTACAATAAATGGAGATTGTATTAACAAGGCTTAATGACTTCTTAATACACCATAATAAATGGAGATATTAACCAAAATATCAATATTCTGAAAGCGAGAATAACAATATCTTGGTAGGAGGTCTGTGCTGATTGGTTGGGTCCCACTTTATAATAGGTGTTTTTAACTACTATGTACTAACATTTAAATTAATAATTTGATAAAGTGCACTTACTGTGTACATATATATTTTACATACCTGTATTTAAAATACCTGTGAATGTAATTGTAGCTGTAATTAATTTCTGTAATTACATCTATAATTAAATAGTTGACCCTTCCCTTACACCTGAACCCACCCTTAAATCAAATCTGTCCTTATACCTGTATCTCACCTCAGTGTTTTGGAATTCAGTATGTACACAATAAGTACATTGTACTTATTTTTTTTATGTAAGTACATAGTAGTTAAAGACACCTAATATAAAATATGATCAAAGGGTAGCTTCCCAAAATGCACTGAAACCTGGGAAGGAGGTACTGTAACACATGGTAGGTTAGTAATGTTACAGGCCGTCAAGGCCAATCTTGCACCACATACACTCCTAAAAATGAAGGTTCCTTTTTTTTTTTTTTTTTTTTTTGCAGTGATGAAATAGAAGCAGCATTTTGGGTACCCCAAAGAATCTTTCAGTGAACAGTTCTTAATTTCCATGAATGTTAAATGTTCCTTTATTTTTAAGAGTGTATAGTGCTATTTATACCTTAATTATGTTGGTGTGTTTCTTCAACCTGACCAATTAAAGCCAAGACTGTAAATATTTATTTTAAAAACTTCATTACACATTACACATTCAAAAACACATTACATAAATATTAGTTATTATTACATTTAAAACTATGATTATCCAAACAAAGAGTAAAATAAACAAAAATAATTTGTCTGGAAATTATTTATGTCACTTACACAAATGTTATGTACCAAGGAAAAAATACTAAACTATTTTTATATTGTTGATCATTTCCAAAAATGCTGCAATTTGCAATTTTGTCAAATTATCCAAAAAGTGTTTTGTATGTTTTGAATATGTTTAGTATATATAAAATGTGAATCATTCATTTGAATCCAAAAATGTGAAAAGGTAATTTACACCATGCATTGTAATGTTATTAAACACAATACATTTGAGATGTGATGAAAATTACACTATGGTAGAAATATTAACACACAAAGAAAAAGATAATTCTCCAGTGGTGTGTATGTCCACTGTTGGACCTTGTTGGTTAAATAAACTTTTGAGAATGTGAAAATTATGATTTAAGACAGTTTATGTAGGCCAAAGTTTCATAGATGAAGCCTATAATTCATACTACTTCATAGTTTAGGGACTTCTATCTCAACAAAACAATTCTAAATGCTCAATAACAGTGGTCATTTCAGCCTTGAGACCAGAAATCATGATATTCAATAATTGAGGGTGGCCTTACAGTGACTGAAGTCTGGAAGAGAGTAGAAAATCAGTACAAAAGCATTTTGGCCAAAGATCCCCCAGTGGTTAAATGAACACAAATGTTATGAGTTCAGTTAAAAGTAGTGTTGACCCAGGACCTGGACAGTTACCAAGATCACATTCCTGCTCTATCACCACACTGCCCTTGAGGAAAGCGCTCAAGGTTGCTGTCCCTGAATCACTGCAAAGTAAGTCACTCCAGATAAAAAAAAAAAAGTTAAAAAAAAAAAAAAAAAGCATGTGTGTGTATCTGTTTGGGACAGCAATAGCCTCATCCAGGTCTATTGTCACAAAACTGACATCAGCTGACATTATGTGCTGTTTACAGCAACATCTTGAAGTCAAAAGTGTGCCAATTCTTCACCGAACAACAGCACCTTCTGCTGCTCACAGCGCATGCACCCTAAACTTCACATCAACTGGGTTTAGTTTACACTGTGTGAGTGTCTGTGGGGGAAACACTGACAGACTACGAAAGAGAAGGGGAACGAGACAAACCAAATCAAACAGAATACCAACCAAGACGGGTGACAGTGTATAGGTCATATGTTCCTTTGACTTCTGACAGCTAGATGGATTGCTTTCATTTGAAGAAAAGGAAAATATTTAAAAAGTAAATGCATTAATATTCATGCACTTCAGGAGGAATAGATGTCTTGTGTCTTCTGAATAAGAGAGGGTAACTAATCCTGACAACAAGACGTGTGCGGTCTGATCTGGGGAAAACACTGAATACCACAAACAAGCAGAGTCATGATAAGCACTATTAAGGCCAAAATAGGTTTCTGAAAGAAGTTTCTTATGTTTTGATCCAAAATACAGTAAAAACATTAATATTGGTAAATATAATTCAAAATAATTCTTATATTATCAATGTTGAAAATAATGTAATGTATATATATTTTTTGTGGAAAACCGTGATGTTTTTTTCTTTTTCAGAATCCTTTGATGAATAGAAAAATCAAAATAACAGCGTGTATTTGAAATAGAAATCATTCTAAATGTCTTAAATTTCACTTTTACTTAATTTAATTCATTCTTGCTGAATAAAAATATTAATTTCTTTAAAAAAAAAAAAAAAATCATACTGTCCCCAAACTTTTGAATGGTAGTGTACATATATCAGGAAGTCAAACATACATATACATCCAGATATTGATAAAAAAAAAAAAAATAGAAGATTCAGAAGTTTAAATGGATTTGAAATATTTTCATCTATGCTATTCAGAGTCTTTGAAACTCACCTGAATGTTAAAGAGATGAACCTTGACCCGATTTAACATGACGCCCTATCTGCTCAAAGGACAACATGTCATTACAGGAAGTAAAGCAATCGTAATATACAAAAGGAGCAGAGGAAGAAGACTAGTGACAATGGGAATTATCGCTGTTATTCTCTCTCTCTCCCCCTCTTGACAGGCAGAGCTTTAATTCTGTAATCCACACAGACAAGAGGTGATAAAAACAGCAGAGGAACCTGCTCCCTAATCGCTCACTAATGGTTATGACAAAGACCTGTTTCTTTCACACGTACACACACACCAGACAGGCACAGACTATCTAAAGCAAATACAGTCAATAATTAGCTCCGTCATTAGTGGAGCATTAGGAGACGTGAAGTTTTTTGTAGGGACCTGAATGCGAGGCCTTTGTCATTACATGATTTTAAGATTCCTTTGGTGACATTAAGGAGGACTGAAGGCTTATTGGCAAATGACTGTGGTGCATATTAAATAAGTAAAATATGCATTGATATCATGGTTATGAGTGATAAACTAAACAGTCTGCCTGTTGAAAGCAAATTACTAATCAGTATCATGTCAAAATACAAATTAAATGTCTCTAATTAGTATTTCAAATTTAAGCATATATATTTTATGCATAAGGGTTTTTTCTTTAATCCATGTGACTTTAACTTAATTACTCAATTAAATTCATCCCTGCACTGGCTGAAGTAAACGACTTCTCTCAGAAAACCAAGACACTTTAATTTACATTAGTAATGAAAAACTAGTAATGAAATGAACTGTTTAAGAGTTCATTTCAATAACCCTGTTCAAAAAACTAATTCAGATTTTACTGTGCTGAAAACAAAAAGTTTTTGCATGTTTTAATCAGTGACAGGAGCTTCCAGTGCAGAAAAAAAAAAAAAGTAGTAGTACAGGCATACGTAGGGATAAAGGCAATAAAAAGGAATATAACATAATAAATAATACATTTAAATAATAAAATTAAATATAATAAAATACAATACAGTAATAAAAATATAGAAAATACACAATGGAAAGAATTATGTGCATAAATGCTAAACAGAAAGTGTACACATGTGCTACTGTATGTGCTATATAGAGTTATGTGCAAAGGAAAGTAAAAAAAAAAAAACGTGTTCATTTTGATGGTCCCCTTTAGACAATATACATGTCAACTAACTCTAATTAGAGTATTAGTAGACTGTTTGCTTAATATCTGCCAACACTTTTTTTTTTTTTTTTTTTTTGATATTACCCAAACAGACATTCTTCTGAATACAAGTAACTTTGCAAGTATGTCAACTTATTCTACTAACTCTACCCCTAATATTCTACTAATACTCTAATGAGAGTTAGTTGACATTTAGGTGCAACATTACTTATAGTCAACAGAATATCTAAAGGGGACAAAGTGTAATAAAGGAATAATATTCAATATTTGTGCTATTTAGCTATTAATGCCCCATCACCGAAATGTTCAGTACACTCTAATGCACTTACTGTAGTATCAGCTCAAAAAGATTATAAAGGATTGTCATTCAGTGAGTTGTTGAGTAACTTGAACTGAAATGATCCTAGCGGTGCTCAACTCATGAACAAATTGTTTAGGACGGTTTTGTGAAATAGTTTAATGGATTCAATGGAAACATCTGAACAATGTTCACGAATCACTAAATAACATCACTACATTAAAAAAAAACCCTAGTTGTTCAGTTTACATGGATTTTATGTTAATGCGACTAACACTATCTGCATTTTTTCCAAGAGTGAATTTGGTTATACACTTAAAAATCAATTTAATAACATTTTAATAATCTAAAGAACCATTTCCCAATGTAAAGAACCTTTTGAGGAACGGAAACCATTGAAGTGAGTGAACCCATGTGCAGTTTATTTTATTCCAAAAACATATACAAATGCAAGATAAACAAAGACTTGACTTAACATAACTATGAAATAAACTCACCTAACAGGGGATTACACAGAAAACTATTAGACAAAGGAACAACAGGAACATGAGGGCTATTTATACAGAGAGACTAATGACTAACAAGGAACACCTGTGCATAATCAAACAATGAACCAATGAGAACATAGGAACATAGGACACATGGAAAAGGGGAGCACATGGCAGGATGCGTTCGACATCGGCTGCAACGGATTGGCGAGAGTTGGCACTTGCAGTCGGGGAGGACCTGAAAACGGAGACATAAAGTCGGACACTTTCTGCTTCCTGCAGTGATGCTCACACTGCGTTTGCATACTTTATCACAGCTTAAGTGAAATAAATGCAATATTTGTCAAATACACAGATATTTCAGAAACAATTTTCATTCAATACATTATGTACTGCTTACAGCATCTGTTTGAACAAGAATAATGTTCAACATAAGCATATACTTTAAATACCAAAGAAGTGGGGTATACATTTTTTATCAGTTTTCTTTTGATAAACATGACACAATATAACATTGTGACTACAGAAAAGAGCTTTTACTGTTATAAAAAATACAGATTTGTGATCATTAGTGGAACTGAAGGTTTCAGAATAAACACGAAACACACGTGATTGTTGTCATGTGGTGAATCCGGCCAATCGAGGAACCATCAGAGCCAGTGCAGCCACTGGCTGACTCAGCCGACTGCTCTCGAATCGCTCTCATGGTACTTTGATGCCACAGTACGTCACAGCCACGTGGCATTTTTGTGGCATTTGTCTCAAGTCAGACAAAATTTAGAACCGACATGCACTGCTTTAAGTCAGTCTGTGCAGCACTGCATGAAGTTGAACAAGCCTATAAGGAGCAAGGGAAGTACATGACAAACAGGAAGCATGACTGTGGGAAACTATAAAGGTGAACCAAAGCCCAAAACAGACATGACACCCTGGATATTAAAGGTTCTTCATGGAACCATCGATGCCAATAAATAACCTTTATTGTAGAAAGCGTTTTTCAGTCCCATAAATTGCAAATTACCTATAACAAGACTAATAACTCTGAAAAGGACTGATAACCATATTCAGCTGTAGTATGAATGTGGCCATGAAACTTAGAAATTAATCATATGTTTTTGAATCCAATCCAAATGCTAGATAAATCAAGACCTTGTTTTCATCTTGGAACAAAAAAAAATGGAGAACAGCTTTTGAAAATTAAAGCTATTATCAATAATTATCTGTAGCAAACTTTCAGTCAACGAAATGTAATTCTCTAAAGTCTCAAGGCCATGGCTTGGCCAAAGTGAGCAAGGTGCTGCTTTGACAACTTTCTCATGTCTTCCTCCTTCAGTAAGCCAAAAGTGGGGCGCTCAAATCGCTAAATCACTCTGTTTATGTGCTATTCTGTGTGTAAGAAAGAGAGTCACTGTGTATCCTGAATGATTTATTTGCTGGCCTTCACAGCTATGAGGCTACAGCTCTGATTCAAAGCTCCTCTGTAACACTGACAAATGACATATATTCCTGGCTGACATGAATACTGTACTGAATATGACCTGCTCAATGGGGACAACCATCCTGGCCCTCTCTATTTTGAAGTTCCTCAGAGGGCATCGGGACACAGAAGTGAAGGGCTTGAGATAGAGATCTGTGACATTCATCCTCAGGTGGTTTCTAGTACATATTTAGCACTGCAAAGCTTTTGCAAAGGATCTTGCATAAACGTGTCATCCCCAGAGGTGCAGTAACTCACACATAATGTTAGTACAATAGACCTACTAGAACATCCATTTGCATGTGTTTTCATCCAGTCCCACAATTTACCACAAAATATACTGGATAACTTGTTTAAGTGCATTGTTAATCTCGTCAAAAGAATTGATGGCAAAAGTGTTTGTCATTAGTGTGTGTGTGTTTGCGTGTGTGTGTGTGAGAGAGAGAGAGAGAGAGAGAAAGAGAGAGAATGATAACTAAAAAAAGTGCTATTAAATGATTAAATGATTATAATTAAATGATTTGGTAACACTTAAAGCCTTTATGTATAATGCATCAAAAAGTATTTTTAATGCATTAATTATGCCTTGTAATGGATCTTATAATGCAATGTATGGTCTCATGAATAACTGTAATATATAATGCATTATAACGTACATTATGAATACCTTTTGTAATGCATTATACATGGCTTTAAGTAAAGTGTTACCAATGATTTTAATTAAAATGTAAGAGATAATTAAATATAAGAGAAAACAACATCACAAGATATTAACCATGCACTAACAATGCATTTTTGTGAAAAAAAAAAAAAAAAAAAATTCATCCAACTATAGTCAAACTAATGTCAAGTCAAGTCACCTTTATTTATATAGCGCTTTTTACAATGCAGATTGTGTCAAAGCAGCTTTACATTGATAACTGGTACATTATTTAAAGAATAGTGTCAATGCAGGCAGATCAAAGCACTGTTGAATATCAAATGTCAATTGTCAAGTGTCCCCAACTAAGCAAGCCAAAGGCGACAGCGGCAAGGAACCCAAACTCCAACAGTTTGACATCAGGTGACATCAGGTGGCAAACAGGTGGCAAACAGGTGTTAAAATGAAGAAAAAAACCTTGGGAGAAACCAGGCTTAGTCGGGGGGCCAGTTCTCCTCTGGCAAACAGTGCTTTGTTACAACTCAGGTTGCTATCATAAGTCAGATAGGATCGCAACATTCAAAGTATTTAATTCAGTTCCATCCAGCTGAGGATCGTATTCATCACGCCGTATGGACGGTTGTTGAGGAGCTGCGCCACTAGTTGTTATGTTGATGAGGCCTTCACAGTGGATGATCTAGTTGACTCAATCTCTGCTGATACTTCAGGGCTGCGTTGTGGTCATGTCAAGGCGCAGGTCCTTGGTCTCACCTGGATGTGGCCCGGATCCGGATGACTATGGTAAACCTCGGGATAAACAGAAAGACTAATATTAGCGTAGATGGCATTATTTTTCTGATGTAACAAGTATATCTGGTGTTAGGAAGTGTTCCCGGTTCCGGCTGACCTAATTTATGCAGTCTAATAATCCTTTAACGGATTTGAAAAAATAAATTTTTTCACTTTTCACACTTGAAATAGTTAACCCTGGGTAAACATAAATCCTGGGTTATCTTGCTTCATGTTTCACACTGCTCATAACAATTAATAATTAATCCTGGATATTCATAAGCTGTTGTTTCACACTGTACATTCCTACACTATATAGCCAAACGTTTTGGGACGCCTGCCTTTATGTGCACATGAACTTTAATGACATCCCATTCTTAATCCGTAGGGTTTAATATGGAGTTGGCCCACACTTTGCAGCTATAACAGCTTCAACTCTTCTGGGAAGGCTTTCCACAAGGTTTAGGAGTTTGACCATTCTTCTAGAAGCACATTTGTGAGGTCATGTTGGAACAGGAAGGGACCATCCCCAAACTGTTCCCACAAAGTTGGGAGCATGAAATTGTCCAAAATGTCTTGGTATGCTGAAGCATGAAGAGTTCCTTTCACTGGAACTAAGGGGCCAAACCCAACCCCTGAAAAACAACCCCACACCATAATCCCCCCTCCACCAAACTTTACACTTTGCACAATGAAGTCAGGCAAGTACTGTTCTCCTGGCAACCGCCAAACCCAGACTCATCCATTGGATTGCCAGACAGAGAAGCGTGATTTGTCACCCCAGAGAACACGTCTCCACTGCTCTAGAGTCCAGTGGTGGTGTGCTTTGCACCACTGCATCCGACGCTTTGCATTGCACTTGGTGATGTAAGGCTTGGATGCAGCTGCTCAGCCATGGAAACCCATTCCATGAAGCTCTCTACGCACTGTTCTTGAGCTAATCTGAAGTCTGTAACTATTGACTCTGCAGAAAGTTGGTGACTTCTGCGCACCGTGCGCCTCAGCATGCGCTGACCCCAGTCTGATTTTATGTGGCGTACTACTTCGTGGCTGAGTTGCTGTTGTTCTCAATTGCTTCCACTTTGTTATGATACCACTAACAGTTGACCGTGGAATATTTAGTACTGAGGAAATTTCACGAATGGATTTATTGCACAGGTGGCAACCTATCACGGTACAGCGCTTGAATTCACTGAGCTCCTGAGAGCGACCCATTCTTTCACAAATGTTTGTAGAAGCAGTCTGCATGCCTAGGTGCTTGATTTTATACACCAGTGGCCATGGAAGTGATCGGAACACCTGAATTCAATGATTTGGAGGGGTGTCCCAATACTTTTGTCAATATAGTGTATATCCTGGGTTAATTTCCTTATTTTAATATTTGCGGTGTCAGTGTCACTGATTGGACGATCAGCACATTGCACATCCTCCCCTCCCCAACATAGAAACTACTATACAATGTACACTGTTTCCTTGACTGTCCAAAGCATGTGAATACGAGGCACACAATTGGTTGTGGGTTGCTAAGCAGTTAACCGCAACCGCAATAATAACCCAGGATTAATGACTGTGTGAAAAGCCTTATACTCAAGGAAGCTGAAGCTGAACAGTGAATGAACACTGGTAAACTGAAGCGCTTTGTTAGCAGGTTAATTAACTCATCCAAATGCATCCTATACAGAAGATCATGTATAGACACAACACAAACATAATACTACAATAATATTAAGTAAGTTACCTATTAACTACATTTTAAGAATATTTCCTTTAATAGACAAAAAACAACTGAACTTTTAATTCAAAAAATGTACACTGCTCAAGTAAAATATGACATCATACAGTAGCCTACTGTCAAGTAGTGGTCAGGCCAGAAGTTTTTAAAAAGTTTTTACATGTTAAATGTACTGACAAGTTGTGCAACCTAAATTAATCAGTTTTTGCTTAACTTACTCAAAAAAAAAAAAAAAAAAAAAAAAGAACAGAACAGAACAATTTTATTTGTAGAAGTAGACAACCTTGTCTCGACCCCCAGAGACTCTGCAGAGAAATGGCTTCCTGTGAAGAAGTTTATCCAAGGGTATGCAAGATTAACGAGGATATTTTCATTGGACGCCTCCGTTCCATGCCACGCATACTCTGAGGTGATAAGATCAGATTATTTATTGTGCCTTCCTCTCCAGGTCATTTACTATGTTAATTTTTATGAGCCGTGTGTTGCCTTTGTCTGTGGGTTGTGTGCTGCTCTTCGCAAACCTCGGGCGAGGGGTGGAAAAAAGGGGATTTGTGTACTTAGTGCACGCTCTGCCAAATTAGTCACCCATGCCGATTATTTCTGCCATTCAGGGCTGCTATGGAATGTCTAATTTAAGTTACACTCTGTGAAATTCAATTCTATTAGCAGAGCCGGAAAAATAGGCCTCTATTTGCGGGACCTTGTGGTTTGTATCTGAAGAGATAATGAAATGTTACTTGTAACAGATTGGTTTGACTTGGATCCTTCAGGCAGAGGAGTTCTTTGTTTCTTGTATCTAGGTCTTCTCAAGAGATCACACATATCCCAGAAGAACCAAGCTATTTGGAAGAGTCCAAAACAAATGATGCAAATATGAGGCTTTGAACCTGTAACGAAACAAATGACAAGAACATAATTAAGTCATGCATTTATGACATGTTATTTTTGGAATTTCAGGCACTACTTCATCAAATGCGACTGGTTTATTCAACTTGGGATTGTTTACTTTGGTTTTGTGATATTGAAAACACAGTAGGGTCAGAGCAAAGGGTCGACCCCGGCACCCCTAGAATAGAGTGGGGTTAAATGCTTTGCTCCCTTGGCCAGAGGAACTACAGCCCACAGGATATGAAACCAGGAGCAATTACCAATGAACTAACCAGAATCTTGTATACATTAGACTAATTGCTCTGTCTACAATTTTCTAGTGACAGCAACTATGAAAAGAACTTGTGTCGAGACTTAAGTGCACCTTTAGTGGCATAAGCCCTCAAAATACCTGTGAGTGATGTGAGAGGCTTAACCACAGTCTGTCTGTCACCTCTAACAGACAAACCTCACGTCGACAGAGACAGCTTTAACATCAAGGCCTTCATGGATAATTCATGTATAATTACAGAAAGCTTTCAAACTGGTTTAAAGCATGGTCCCTCCCATCTTTCCAATCCATTTCCCCACCATACACACATACAGACATGCATAAAGTGGGGTCCAAAATCCAGAGACCACAAGTGAATGTTTCTATTTACATTTTTTTTTTTTTTTTTTTTTTGCAATTTAAAACATTCTTTTTAATTTTAAATTATATGATCCTTCTGAAATCATTAGAATATGCTGATTTGTCTTCATGTTTTCTCCCAACCATTCTTTCATAGTTTAAGCCTGATGAATCTTGGCTTTGTCATCTTGAAATATGGCCATGATACGTCTTCCTACATGGTTATTTAAGAAATAAAAAGCTACACTCTCCTTCAATTAGGGTTAAAAGAGCTGTTCCCAGACATATAACATGCTAGAAACATAACACAGCAATTATGATCCAGTCTTACACTCTTAAGTATTTGCCTATTTAAATCCAAACTTAAATCAAAATCCTTTTTTTTTTTTTTTGGCTGGGCAATGTATAATATAATACAATGCATCATAACATCATAGCTGACTTTTCAACATCGCATACATACACTTTACTCGATTTCCAACTGTCATAACTATAGAACTATAAAATTATGGTATTAAGATTATTTTTTTTTTCAGTGTGAGATTGATCATTTTTAAATGTAAAGAAAAATTTTATCACTACCCTCCTTCATTCTCAGTCCCATTCACATCAGCGCTAATAATCAAGAGCTCACAGAGAGGTGAGAGGTTTTAACCCATAATTTACCCTTTGTGCATATGTGTGGGTGTGTGTGAGAGAGAGAAAGCTAGTATGTGCGTCTGAGAGTGAGAGGGCTCCATTCAAGGTCAACTGCAGGTGAACACCGGGTCAAACGGAGGTCGTTCGAGCTTCTAGGCAGGTCAATAACGCCCCCAGATCAGCATCCGCACACAGGTGGTGCCACACATCAATTTGCCAGCTTGTAAAACAGTAATAAAAGAAAAAAAGCAGGTGTACCAGAGATGAATTAAATAAAACAAACGTATGGGTTGACTGCAAAAAAGCACTAGCTTTCAAGTCCTAACTCCTTTTCATGTAAACGGCTCTGTCTGACACCTCTCATACATCCTTTTTTTCTGCCTCCCTCACACACTCTTTCTCTCTCTCTCTCCTTGTAAAGAAGAGTACTTGAGCAGAGAGAAACGAGCCACTCGTTGGGGTTGGCGAAAGGTCAGTGCTGACAGGATGCAGGGTTAAACTGCCAGCTTAAAATACTGTTCATGACCCTCGCAGCCTTGTTCTAAATATCCCCCTTTTGTGTCACCGTCACTGGCAGCATCAATATTCGCCCCTCTCAGATTTATTAGACATTGTTGGGCAGGAGGGAAGAGACCATTTATGCACAAAAGTCACATTGATCTAATAGCTAATTCAGCCACAGAGCAAAAACAATCGCATCACTGCACTGAGCAAATAGCTGGGTGCTGTTGGGAAAAGATTTTTCTATGTTTCAAGCGTTTCAAAAAAGTTGTTTCTGTGTTTTTGGCCTTTAATCATACAGGACAGTGAAGCAACAACAGGAAATAACAGGGAGAAGAGAGGAGGGGTGGGAAATGACCTGAGGAGGAATTAAACTTGCGTTGCTTGCAATATGTCAAAGCACATGCACTACACACCAGGCTACATGTGTTTTTTTTTTAAATTAAATTCTGGAATTAAAAATATGTAATACATCTATTATAATATAATTGAAATGTTGTGATTTATATGTTGCTTGCAAAAACATCTATTTTATGAGAATACAAGACTATTTTTGAATGGCAGTAAATGAGCAAACTTTTTTTTTTTGAGTCAGTTTCAAGGAAATGTCTCAGGTTACTACTGTAACCACAGTTCCCTGAGAAGGGAACGAGATGCTGTGTCAATGACACTGGGAACACTCCTGTGTGAATGCGTCTGAAACACGTGTTGACACTAGTCCAATGGTGAGACGGAACATAATGGGTGGGTGATTTCACAAACAGGAAAGCATAAGAGCACATCCGGAATGACCTGCATTAGCTTCAATTAGCTGAAGCAAGTCGATCACAGGGATGAAGGAAGTATGGCAGGGTGATGCAGCGTCTCGTCCCATTCTCAGAGAACTATGGTTACAGGGAACTCACGCTGCGTCAATGACGCTTTGGGAGTGAAATGCCCAAATGCCATACTTACAAGTGCCTGTCCGTGTGAAACTGTGGCAAAATGTCCAGGTCCAGGCTATAAAAGCGTACAAATGTGAGCAGAGAAGACCAGCCCGCCGCATCACAAACCTTTCGAAGTGAACACCCGAAATTAAGGCCTTGCACGCCACCATACTCCTGGTAGAGTAAGCTGTTTAGAAGTCTGTTTAGAAGCAGGAAGACCTTTCTTAGGTGATCCATAACAGACAAACAGTTGATCAGATCTTCTCCACATGGCAGCTCTCTGGACATATACGCAGTGCTCTAACTGGAGAGAGAAGATTCAACTTTTCCTGGCCCTGATCCTTGAAGGGAGGAGGACAGAAGGCTTGCAACACAATAGGCTTCTGTAAATTTGTCGGCACCTTGGGGACATAGCCCGGCTTAGGATAAAGTAATGCCTTAACCCTCTGGAGTCTGATTTGGGGTCCTGGTGTAGTTTTGACATGCCCTGACATTTGTGCTTTTTTCAGTTGTTTATAAACATATTAATGAAAAAAAAAAAATTCACAAGACTTTTGGTAACTGTATATTTTAGTCTAGAGTTTATGCTTCAAAATGATGTGGAAATTATCCTGCCTACACGGACGCATAAAACAATGCATTAATTTTAAATTTCTAAGACACTTTTTGTTTACACAGTTATACCTGGAAATAAATCCTGTTCAAAGATATAAGTGAACATCACATACCTGGCATTTGGTGTTTCTGCACTGGAGAAATAAAAGAAAGAAAATTATTCTCAAATCTGTGAGATAAAAAAAAAAAAAAAAACTTCTGTGAGCATGCTGATAACAGGATCATATCAGCAATTGTATAAACATTAATATAATGTCCACTCTTAACAGAAAACATTCTTTTTGTGATCTCATGCATGCACGTATTATTGCACATCATATTTTTAATTACAGTAGGCCTACCGGTTAAAAGATTTGACACATTACCATTTATAATGTTTTTGAAAGAAATCTCATGCTCATCAAGCCTGCATTAATTTGATCAAAAAAAAAAACAAACAAAAAAAAACAATACCGTGAAATATTATTACAATTTAAAATAATGGTTTTCTATTTTAATATACAAATTTATTTCTGTGATGCAAAGCTTTCATCATTTCCTTGCGAACAAAAGTCTGAACACTTTCCTCGAAAAGTGACAGATGGGAGAGGAGTGTGCAAAGCAGCATTCTCTCACAATGCTCGCAATCAGCCCCCTCGAAGGATCCCCCCAAACACATAACACACAAGTCGTGTGAATCTCCACCCATAAGGAAACGAGGGCAAGGAGGAACACACTGCTTGAATGCTTGGTTCGCCATATTAATGTGTGATTTTTGTGTACCATATTGCACTATATTGGGACAGACAACAATAAATAAGACACAGTTGAACACAGATCGCTTGCTGAGGCACAGATTCCGGATGTGCTCTTATATTTTCCTGGTTGTGACGTCAACCGCCCATGATGTTCTGACTCACCATTGGACTAGTTGACACGTGCTTCAGGAGCGTTCCCAAAGTGTCATTGATGCAGCACGAGTTCCCTCGAAAGGGAAGTCATTTCACTTGATGACCATATTGGTAACGAGTGGCTGCAGTGATCGCACGGTGAAGGAGAATAAAAGAACACTTTTATTAACACTTAAACTAATAGCACTCAGGATATTGTAAAGGAATACAGGTGAACACAATCACTATACATAAAGGAGACCGAACAAAGAACTGAGGATACTAAGGGCTTAAATACACAGAGAGACAAAATGAACTGAACAGAATGTATTGTACGTGGAACTAATTAAACAAGGGAACTAATTAGAAACTCAGGTAGGCAAAGCAGGAAAAGAACACAATGAAAAGGAAACAAAACTGACTGTACTCACTACATTAGAATTTGACACCTCTTTCTGTACCCCCACCCACCCACCCATCACCAGTACGTGATAGAGGTAGAAACCAGGGTGGCGATGATGGTGGGAGGAGCCAGGTAGGACCAAGGAGCAGGAGCAGCTGAATTAGGACCCAAAGTGCAGCCAGAAGGGAGTCGAGGGAGGTAGGAGCTATGGTGGAGACTTGACTGATGACACCAGGGGAACAACTTATGGAGACGAAGCCGATGGAAATGAAGACCCAGGTGGAGATGGAGAGCTGATGGGACCACATGACACCTAAGGCAGAGCTGCAGCGATAAGCATCCAAGGTAGAGCCAGGGAGCAAGAGGACTAAGGCGGAGCAGGTGTGATTAAGAATCAAGGCGGAGACCGATGTAGCTAAAACCCGTAAGTCTTTGGTGCAGGCAGAGCGATGTCTGACCAAGATGGAGCCAGAGGAATGAGGGAGCCTAATGGAGACATATATAAGGACGATGGTCCCAGGTAGAGCCGAGGGAGGGAGGAGTCATGGCAGAGCTGACTGGTTGAAGATTTCACAATCAGTGGTGGGAGTGTGGGCGGGGTCTTCCTCCATTCCCTCGTAATCCACTAGCTCACACATCTGGTCAGACAATTTGTGGGGATTGGGCTCTGGGCTCAGTCCTTTTGTCTAGCATACACATCACGGAAGACTGGCTCTCCATCTGCGGTGAGCTCTGGCGTCATGTCCATGAAGCGGGGCGATGGCTGGCTGGGCTGTGGGTCTGGAGTAAACAGCCCTTCTGCTCAAGGCAGAGCAGTTGAACGTTTGGCAGGTCCATTGTTGAGGGGGGAGAAAAAAGAAAAAAAACAGCAAAAAAATATCTTCTTGGTTTAGTCTTCTGCCATGATTTGGTTGTAGTGATCGCACAATGAAGGATAATTAAACAGGGATTTAAATGGGCAAATGCTTAAGAGTCTATGACTGGACCATTATTGAAGTGATTATTATGTCTCTAGTATGTTATATGTCTGGCCACAGTTCTTCTTTTGATTGACTGAGTGTGTAGCTTTCCATCAAGAGGTGCATCAATTTTTGGTCAAGATCTTGTACATTGTCATACTGGAATATGGCCATGATGTGTCTTCCTAAATGGTTGTTTAAGAAATGAAAAGCTACAAACTCCATTAATTAGGGTTAGAAGAACTTTTACCCAAAGCTAGAAACATAATAATCACTGCAATAATGATCCAATTAATTATTATTATTATTATTACTATTATTATGGCCGGGCATTATATTATATTATATAATATTCCACACAATGTATAGATAGGCTACCTCATGCTGTGACAGAATAATTTATTATTAGTAGGCTATATGTAAAAAAAAAAAAAAATAAAAAAAAAAAAAAATATATATATATATATATATATTTAAGCTACAAAAAAGATTGTTTTGTTTGTTTAATTTGTTGTTCATTTGTTCCATTTATATGTATCACATACTGGTGTAGCCTAAATACAGTCATAAAATCATCACTTTATTGTCATTATTGTCAGCATTTACAGTACGTACAAAACATATGGCACTTTGAAAAATATTAAAATAGATAATATGGAACATTAATTAAGGTAAAGAGATACATGAAATGAAGGGGAAAATATAGCAAAGGTAACAAATACCAACAAAATGTAATTTCTTGTCTGTCACCAAGCTTACCTTGTGACACTGTATATAACCAAAAATATAATAATAATAAAAATAATAAATGAAAAAGAAACAATAAGTGAATGGGTGTAAAAGACTGTGGCATGCAATGGATAAAACATTTTCTTGTAGGCCTATTTTGTTTTATATTCTTACACATTCTTTAAATATTGATAATAACAACTTCATTCGAATGCTGTTTATAGGCAATATAATCTAGCCTATTTTTTTTCCAATAATACCCAAACTCACATTCAAATAACATATTTCAAATAATAATAATAATAAATAATAATAATCTTACATGAACTGTAATGTATATAGGTCAGTAAAGTGTATATAGGTTGGTAAAGTCAATATGCATGTGCAGTCCTTACAGTCTTTGATTTTGCACACATAATGATGCATATGGCTTCTATCACCAGGGGCTAAGCGCCACTGTTAACCAACCCTTTACCCTCTGGCACAATACATAGTAGTTTTCTAAGGAAATTAAATTTGGTAATTTTGGTTAGTGTAATTTTGACAGTATAATTTCTGGTAAACCTTGCATACTGGAGTTTCTATGAAAACACAGGAGAAATAAGATAACAAACAATCGGTCAGGTATACACCAAGATTATGAAACGAACACAACGGAGAGCTAATTTCCCTTCTATCATAATTTATCTCCACCTTTTAAATATGTAAGACACATTTAAACGGATCCATGCATGTTCTAGGCAAATTAAAGCAGCTCTAATTAATGCTATGCAAAACACGGCCGTACGTTTATTACTTGATTTATCTTTGTTCTACTTAAGAGGGGCAGAGTTGTCTTGCCAATTTGTCTTCCTCTCGCATACTTAAGATTCAGTATGTGTTTAAATGATTTATTTAATAAATAAGTGAATAAATCACCTCACAGCTAATTTCCCTAATGATATTAGAAAAGAGTAACTGTACAAATTGTGCAAAATAGAAGCCGCTATTAACCTGCAGCACCTTTCGTTTGCCGGGTTCACAACGTCCATCCATTTTCATTTGTGCAAAAACAAAAACATGATTAAAAGTTTTGACATTTGACACAGATTTCACAAATAAAACCACTTTGCTTTCCGTGTCTAATAGACGAGGGTCAGCTCCCTGGTTCTCACGGTGATACATCAAAACACAGCACATGCTGTCCCATTTAGGACAACCACACCAACACTAAGAGGTATACAAAATATCAAAACAAATAGCAATACAAATAAATAACCACTGCATGCAATAAATTCTGGTTCACAGTGGCGACAAGTTCACAACTTGATCTTTTTTTTAACCCACCATTCGTTTTTTTTTCCAGCTGGGGTATGGGGTCCCTGGAGGCAGTGAGAAATAGATGGTGGAACTTAATAACTAGAGATGAACATTATTCCCCCAGCTAGAGCGAATGTTTCACTGCTTGATTATGAGTGAATGGCCAACACAGACTAAAATGTTCCGTTTCCACAAGCATGAAGAGGGCATAAATAATTCAAAATTTTTTCCCGCAGAAGGAGGGACAATGAAAATCATAAATTATCCATGTGCAATGCTTTAATGCAAGAGCTCAATGAACCTGCTCTAACTAACTAGTCTGTTTCCTCATTACACGCTAGGCACAGACCTCTTAACCCTTGAATATTAATTTAGTGACAACTACGGTGGGATGGGCTTTCTGTAAATGGGAATGATGGCTAGTGGAGAGGAAGAATGGGTATATGGTGGGATTATGAAATGATCCTCAAGAGGTTACCATCTATATTGGTCTCTGCTACCATCTGTAAATAACAATCTCAGTGTGAGTCCTGGTTTGTATGACTGTGAGAGATGGATAGACATGGATAGACAAATTTAGAATGCATTTAATTTTACAACACCAAAAAGTTGTTTTTTTTGTTTTTTTTGGTCGCACAGTAAATGCTAATGTGAAAGGGATTGTTTTTTGTAGTGTTCATCTAGTAGCAAAGGCCAAAATGAACAGAAGAAAGCAGAAACTGAGAACAGAGTCATTACACTGAGACTACACAGTTCTACAGTGATAATTTCCTAACAAGGTCTTGAGCACAGGAAGAACAGACCTGTAAATGTATTGTGTTTCATGAGTAATTGTGACATATATGAGTCCCATGATTACACTAAGAGCTCCATATATTTAACAGAAAACCAGAAACATCTTTTAAAACCGATGAAATTGATAAAACTTGAATGGACCATGAATGGATTTGGCATTGTGGTGCGTCATCTGTCTTATGTTATTACTGCATATAACAGTGATGGGTCCAGACTTCCCCAATGCAGAATACTTTCAAATTAGAGAATTAGCCCATGACATATGGGATTTGGAGGAATCAGCTAAAATGCCAGATATAATACCTAAGATCTATAAGGTTTTACTCAATCAGACTAATTGAAATAGAACATTGAAGATTTCTGGTGGAAGCTTTGGATTACTCCGCTGAATAAGACAGAAAATTATATGTAATAAACTTTAACAGGGCTAGTAGCACATGGTGACAACAGCCAACCATCATGCAACATGAGACAATGGCAATGTTTTTCCAACTTGCTTGCTCAATATGTAAGAAAGTACTACATTATACTTCATAAACTGTATAAAGCTGCTGCATGTGAAAGGACACACACACACAAAAGTGTACATCCCACCTGGAGCTCTACAGTATCAATACAGCATCAATACTCCAGATGACTAAAACCATGTTAATTTAACTTAACTTAACTTAAAAAAAAAAAAAAAAAAAAAAAAAATATATATATATATATATATATATATATAATCTTAAAAAATGTTTAAAGAAAAATAGTGCAACCTAGAAACATACATATGAAATATTTCTACATCTAGGATGTGAATAAAGTGATTTAAAATAAAATAAAATAAAAATAAAAAATAAAATAAAATAGTTTGGAATATACCTGTCAAAGAAATGGAATACCTCTATTTCTACACATTTTTCCCCTCCCCTCTATTTCTACAAATTTTTTTTTCTTGTGACAGCCACAGGCTTTGAAAACTGTTTAAAAGGGACATGCCAGTTGCAAGATGGGAGGTAAAAAGAGAGATCTGCTTAATATGCGTTTCTTTTTTTTATAATCCAGAGGTTCTATTAGCAGATTACGAGCTATGGAATGTGAGGAGAGACAGAATGCAGTGTGTGTGCCACAAGAGACAATACTGGCTTAAGTCATCCACTGTGTGTGAGAGAAAATTCAAAGCACTTTTCCAAACCTTATTGCTGTGATTTCAAATATCCATATTTGATCCCATAAACTTGATTCCAATACAAATAAACATGTATTTGTCTCTCCTGGTTGCTTCTGCCCACAGAATGTTGCAGTTATGGAATCAACCAGCAGGGGCTAACTGAACTATGATAACCAGTCAAACCCTGACACTTTGGTGCCTTCAGATACTTTTAGCTGTTTTTAACAATTGACACATTATTAGCTAGTGATTTGTCCAATAAAATCACAATGGTAGATGTGTTCAAGTGCAAAGTGTTTGTCAGAGAAACAAGCAACTTGCATTATTGCTCTGAATTTCATTAAAATGGAAGCTTTTAAAAAAGGTGGAGTAATTGGCAGCATGTTGACAGCAGCTCTGTGTGGATTTTATACTGTTTAACTAATCCTGCTACTTGATGAACCTCAATGTTCATGGTTCCCTTTATATTATTAACAAATTAATTTATTAAACTTATTTTGGGGCATCAGCCAAGTAAATATCATCATCTGCTTAGAAGGGTGAGAAAGAAATGAGTCTCTTGATGCAGTCTGACTGCTGTCTACAGTGTGTATGAGATAAAATTCTCTTCATTTCAGAAAAGACATATGTAATATTTATACTTTAGCCTTAATTACAAATGTTATCATTCTGTGTCATGTGTCATAAATTGTCATGTGTATGTTTTGTTTTGGTTTTATTCTTTTGCCTTAGTTCTCATTTTCCCGCCATTGGTTCATTTCTGTGGTTTAGTTCCCCACACCTTTTCGGTTTCTACATTGATTACCCTGTTTGTATACAAGTCCTGATTTCTCCTTAGGTCTTGGTCCTGTATGGTTTTTGTTGAAGTAGTTGTGCTATTTGTTGTTGCTAAGTTATCTCCTGCATATTTCCTAGTTTGGATTTACCATTTAAAAAGTCTTTTAAATCCCATTTATTTTGTAACCAGTATTAGGAGATCATGAATGTTATAATACTCCTTGTAGCTCATTCAGCAAAAGTCTTTTATCAAATAATGTAACAAGATGACTGATTAGGCTATACATTAATAGACTGATAATAGAGATACACAGCAATAGATCGAGAGGATTTATTAAAATCGAAGAACAAAAAGATAAATGCTGTGAAGCTGCACTTGGTCTGCTGCTCTATCATTTAACGAGTTCCTGAATATTAATGCCAGCAAAATGGAGATGTGGCACTATAAATATAAACAAATATGAAACTAATTGGACCTATACAAATGAATCTATAAATATGGTCTCCATCAAAGCAGATTTGTCTCACTGTCATGGAACACAGACCAGGGAGATGGTAAGTACAAATGAAGACAGGCTTTATTGAACACAGTGGTAATTGCAATGGTGGATATGGAATGGGGTTGCAGCAGGATGGACACAGAACAGGTGAGTAGCCACACACACATTTAATGAATATAATCTGAGCACTTTCCTTTGTTTACAGGACAAGAACACAGGAATGGAGACGAGGGACGAGGAGCTGGAGAACGGAGACGCTGGAGAACGGAGACGAAGGAGAACGGAGACGAAGGAGAACGGAGACGAAGGAGAACGGAGACGAAGGAGAACGGAGACGAAGGAGAACGGAGACGAAGGAGAACGGAGACGAAGGAGAACGGAGACGAAGGAGAACGGAGACGAAGGAGAACGGAGACGAAGGAGAACGGAGACAAACATCAGGTAAGGAATCATATTAAAGGAGCACATACGGTGGGTCATAAACAAGACTAGACAAGGAGTGTGTGTGTGGAGAGTCCTTATAAACAGTGCAGGTGATGAGAGACAGCTGGTGGTGATCAGTGGTAATTGTTGACAGGTGAGTAAAAAGGAGGAATACTGGGAAATGGAGTTCAGGGAAGGTGAGAAAGATGGTGACCGTGACAGTCATTCAGTATTGTTGCATGTATTCACTGTATTCTTCCAGCATGATTAAACTTCTTGTTAGACTGTAATTGTTCTCAGACATTAACAAAACTAGAAACACCAGCTGGTGAAAGTCTAATAAAAGAACTTGGTTGTAAAACAATATAAATGCAATTATAAGATTGCAAGATATGCTAATCATACTACGCTGATGGTTAGTGATTGTTTTATTCAAGATTACATTTAGAGCATAAATTAATAGTAGGCTGCTGTCTTCAGCATCCTAACTGAAATGGAATCTACAATTGTGACATATTTGCAACACTCTAACTAGCAATTAGTGTTTGCCTTTAGTGTGTTGTGATACTGTACAAGCATTTACATACATAGCACATACAAATATTAGCTAAAATAATAATTTTTAATTAAACTAGATCAATTTGTTTGTCATACTCGGCACTGAATGCTGTATTACTTTCTTCCATCTTCAAAGCATAAATGCAATGATGTATTCATCCACACAGTCACAACCAAAACAATGTTTTTCCTGAAAAAATTCATGCAGTTTTAACTGCTGTGTTGTGACAGATTGCTTTAGCACAGAACATGAGACATCTCTTCCAATTTACTACAAGTTATAGCATAAAATAAACATGAATGAACAGCAGAATGTATGTTGAAAGATACATAACTTACTAAAATATATAATCTCTCATGTAATCATACAATCAGTGTTTTAGTCAAGGAAAGACATCAATAAAACACAGTTTGTTAGCTATAAAAACACTAGAGGTGAGCTTGTTAATTATTTATGTATGTTTGAATAAAGGTTTACACTAGGGGTGTACTGGTATCGATATCGGGCCCGATACCAAGCTTTTGTACTTGTACTCGTACTCGTAAAAATACCCCCGATACCAAAGATCGATACCTCGCGTGACGTAACTGACAAAATTTTCCATGCACACAGACACCGGCGGCAGCAGCATAAACAATGTCAGCCTCAGGGGTGTGGAAATACTTCAAAATTAATAATGAAAACCCACACATTGCAAACCGCATGCTTTCAATCACAATTCGTTATCGGTTAGTGAAGGTGGGATAGGCCCCAATAATAACCAACTGCAGTCTGAGGACAACAGCGTTAGACCGACAGTCTGAGGCCGGAAGTGGGTGGAATAACAGTCCATGTCGCATGTGGGCTAAGTTAGCGACCAACAAACAATCATGGCGTAAGAAGAGAACACGGTAAAAAGTTTCTTTGTGTTTTGTTTTTAATCGATCAAGTTTATTTGTTGGGTATTTAATTGATCGTTAACAGTTAACATCTAATCTCTAAGCTAACATCTAACATCTAATCTAATCTAAGACTCTAATCTTTTTGTAAATGGGCTTTGCGATTAAGTCACTTTATCGTGTCTTTTGATATTTTACAACATTAGACTATTGTCTCACGTTCCTTGGTTACTATTCATGGTTTGTGATTTTACTTTGTTGTTGGCGCTGTATTTTTAATTTCATTGGTTACATTTTCCAATACTAACCAATGTTTATGTGGTTTTTTAGAGGCATATTAGGATTCAGAGAGGCTCAGCTTTACTTCATTTACAGCGAAGCAAAACATGCTGCAACAGTTTCCACTGCCCAGTCTTTTTAAACCCACCAGACGGCACGGGTTGAATGCACACCATCAGATTCACTCCAAAAAGGCTGTTGTCCATGGAGGTATGAACGTTTCTTTTATATTCTGAATTTAAAATGTTGCTTTTGCAATGCAGTAAGTGGTAATTTTGACTTTAGAACAACGAAACTTGTCTCTCTCATGCAATTTTTATGGTTATACATTTAAGTTTTTCTGTTTGATTTTGCAATGCAGTAAATTGACAAGCAGAATCACCCCAGGACAATGGAAGCTGATCAAAAACAAGGTTAG